>OX375881.1:64606324-65806324 GCA_947359465.1 Metellina segmentata
CATCTCTGCTGGCGATCACCTGTGGTAGACAGTCCTTCCAAGAAGCCATCTTTAACTAACCATGAGTTTTGACACCCGTGCTTGTTAATGTATTGAAGGGCACTTCGCAATTTCTGAAAAAGAAAGCAATTTTAAAAATTCCAAGGTCTCTCAACTGTCGTGCCTCAAATTTTCCCTTATATTTTCAACGTAATTCTTATATTGATTATTCCCTAATGACAGTTGTAGCTCAATTACTAGAGGTGCGTGGCAGCAACCGGAGAGTAGCGAATTCGATACTCGCTTCAACCAGACCACCGAGTACGTGGGGGCTCGTACATGTTAAATCGAATCACTGCGGCTGGGAAATACTGAGTGTATGAGGAACGACTGAGTGACCATGTGCGTCAGAATAGTTATCTCATCGGTAAGAAAAACATCGACGTAAACCAGGCACAAAACAGCCTTCGGAGGACAAAATAATTCACAGTTAACTTCGAAAAGGATGTAGCTCGAATATAGAGACATTGCCGATTGTTCAGATCCAGAAACATGAAACAACATAACTGAGGACCTTCAAAACTCTATTACCACAGCCTACAATAAAGCATTCAGGAAAAAGAAATTATCCTACAATAATACCAAACTTGTTTGGTGGAACCAGGATTAACAAATCAGAAAGAGGGAAGTAAATGCCCTTAGAAGAAGTTCTCAAAAGGCACAGGGTGAAGAAAAAGCACGAGAGCTAGAGACATGTATGCACAGAAAAGAGCTCAACTCATAAAAGATGTAAATGAGGCCAAAAAGGAAGCTTGGAGAAAATTCTGAACAGAAGCTAGTACTCCTTACGGTTAGCAGTACAAGGCAGTTTTTCGAAAACGAATAATACTAGACTAAATTTTCAAAATAACAGATGAAGGAAGCGTTGGATCTGTCAAAGAATTCGCAGGTAAAGTTCTGGAATCACTTTACCCGTGTAACAACTTCAACAGTCTAAGGGTTGAAGAATTTATAAATACGCTAAGGGACCCAGACTTCTCCAAAGGTGAGGTAAACTGAACTGTAAATTATCTCTCAAAAGGCAAAGCATCTGGATATGATGGTATAGATAATCTGATGTTGAAAACTATCAATAACAAATTTCTAGAACTTCTATTTGCTTTCTTCAATAAATGTCTAAATCTTGAAACCCTTCCTAAGTTCCTAAAAATCGGAATTTTTATTCTTTCCCACAAGGCAGAAAGAAAACAAGAGGAAATGAAATCATATCGATCATTTGGTTTTCTTCCAACTCGTGGTAAAGCTTTAAAGATATTGCTTGTGCAAAGGTTAACTTATCATCAAGTTTAAAACAAAGAAAGACATGCACTCTAATTTGGTTTCAAGGAGGGCTCATCTGTTGACAATGCTTTATAAACCTTGATAAAAAAAAATTAATGAAAAGAAAAAGAAAAAACTGCACGTTGCTGTAGTGTCGGTTGATATTGAGAGGGCATTCGGCAATCTTAACTACAATGTCATCAAAAACCAACTAGCGAAATTTAAATGCTCTTCCAATATTAAAAATACTCTTGCTAAAGTCCTCGAGGATAGAAAAGTTATGCTGGTGACAAGTAAGGGTCCGGCAATCAAGAAACAAGAAAAATCTGTTCACAGGGTTAGTGCCGCGGACCAGTGCTGTGGAATATCATGGTCGATGAAGCATTGGATCTGCCATGACCTGAAGGAGTCCACATGCAAGCATTTGCTGACAACTTTGCTTGTATAATCACGGCAAAATCAGAGCGCAAATTAGGTAAGCTAGCCACAAATGCACTAGAACTGTTAAAAACCTGGACATATCAGTAAGGTCTGAATGTGTTCGAAGAAAGAACTAAATACCTCATCCTTAGAAATCTCTCGGGAGGACTTTCCATTTACTGGAATAAAAGAAGAATTGAACAAACTATTACATTAAAGTACCTAGGACTTATACTAGACGAGAAGCTAAATTGGACGGCTCATGTACAAATTATAGGACAAAAAGCCATGTTCCAATGTCAAAAGCTACAAAGAATAGCTGGAACGAGATTGGGAATAGGCATAAATTCGAAAGTGGTTGTACAAAACAGTAACAGAAAGAAATATGTTGAGTCATGGTGCAGTGGTCTGGTGTCATAACCCAACTCAACGTACTATAAGAAAGTTAAATGGGATACAAAGGAAATTTCTGATCTCAATAAAAGAAGTTACAGAACAGTACCCACTATGGCCCTTCAAACAATTGTGGGAATTCCACCACTACATCTTTTACTTCAAAAAGAAGCGGTGTGCTTCAAAATGAGAATGAGAATAACTACAAAGCTTGGAGATGCAGCGACGAGGAAAGAGCGATAGTCTGGTCTATACACCCAGCTAAACCCTTTCGAATGACAGAATAAATCCAGCAGTGGGAGTTCCTTATTCCGGCATAAGCTACTTCACCAATGGCTCCAAAATGGATAAAAGAGTAGATAGGTCATTTTGCTGTATTCAAGAAGGGCGAATAACTCAGAAATGGTTCACAAGAGTGCAAGACAATAATTCCGTATTCTAGGGGGAATTCCGGGGCAATTTGACATTCAACCGGGATTCAGGACAGAAACTTAAATTTCGCGATAATCCCGACCAATCCGGGAAGGTTGGCAACCCTACTTGCATTCCACCCCATCTATGGTAAATTTCCAATTTTCCAATTGTTGTTTACAATTATGTTGTTTGCGAAATATTCCAGTAACGAATTCGGAAACTGTTAATTACACCTTAACTCTTATGGGGATAATAAATAAATAATTGCGTAAAAAGTAGCAAACGAACCGAAGCGAAGGACATACGGGAAAAACAGTTATTTTCACTATGAGACGAGAACTTTCCCTCGTGTTAACATGATTTACGAACTGTTATAGGATCCAAACAAGCGACTCTGTCGTCGCCTGCTCCCCGATATTGTTTCCAACGCAGGTGTTTTTCGTTACCGGAAAAAAACAAAACAAGTTGACTCGCTACCAATTAATGGAAGGTTCCTCACATTAAGATAAGAAATGGAAATCGTTATTTTTTTCCGACTTAAGCGTTTCTATAAATACAAGCTGCGCGGACATGAAATTTCATATTGAGAAGAAATCTCAAGCTGAGTTTCAACTTGATTTTTAGAGGTAAGTCTCTTGGCTTTTCTTCAATCTCTCTGCTCTTATTTTAAAGAAAATTCGCTGATTAATTTACTTTATTCTACGAGTGTCTCTGTAAATGTCGCCATTTCTTTGGTGAAAAACCTTTAAAATCAATCTTCAGTCGATCTAATCAGCCCACTTCCAACAAAGAAAAAAGGTTTTGGAGTGATAAATACCGTCGTTCAGTGTATTTATCCATTACGCTAGCAATCTGTTAGTGGTTGGCGGCTTAGGATCTATTCCTGTCACTTACCCTGTATGTATTTCTCTTTTCTATGTCCGTAAAATTTTAGTGTTCTACCTATTATATCAACGACGACATGACTTCATATGACGCTGTCTGTATTCGCAGGGTGCAGCGTGGCCAATTACGACCTTCAGTGTAAGCAGATTTAAATCACCTTGATTTACATTTGTTTTTAGGTAGATAGGTAGTTAAATTAACGTTGCACTGGAGAAATACAACTAGCTTTTGGCGACGGCCATCATTCCCAAAGGAAAAGATTCGAGCACAGCATCTTGGTAATTTTGATCAACCAGATGACGAAAGTTTGTTTTCAGTGTGTTACAAATGAATACTGGGTGTTCTTGATTTCATGATTTATTAAATAACCCCTCCTGACGAAAAATAACTGAGTTTAAAGAAAACTAATCTCTTAATATTTACTAAATTAAAATATTCAGTGAGTATTATGTCTGTTATTATGAAAATTAGAGGAAGCAAAACTTTGTTTCCACTTGCCGAAAATATTGTATCCCAGAAATCTCCTTTGTAATTTGTAAATGCATTTAGACTTTAGTGTTTGTGTGGAAGGCAGTCATTCATAAAGTCATCTAGGTATCGAAAAGTCGAAAACTAATGTACTAAACTTTAATAATATGTTTATAATCATATTAGTTTAAACCTATCGTTGATATAACTTTAAGAAATACTTTCCTATTCTTTTTCACGGGATAGCATTTGCCTCTTTGATGGGGCAAGTGTAAACCATTTACTGCTTTCTTGTTTTCAATGTGATAGCATTGTGAGAAGGTAGGTTAGGTATTTTAATTAACGTCGCAGTGGACAACACGTAACACAACGGGTAACTGGTGATGGTCCGGGATCAATCCCGAAGGGAAATAATCCGAGGATATTACCACGTAATTTTGAACTATGATCAGATAACGAGGTAACACCTGAGCTGGCACTCCATTCTCCAAATTTCCACACCATGCAAACGTGAGGTCATTTGAGGGCACGACAGATTTAACATGCAACAGCCCCCTTTCTTCACGACGGTCTTTGGTTGTATTGTGAGTGAAACAAGACCATATCAATTCATTCAAGCCCTTTTTGATATGAGTAACTTTCCTGTCGAAATTAGAAGCGATCTAGCTTTGAAACTAATCCTTAGGACAACATCAAGCCTTCCTAGCAGGATGCAGCCCCTACTTTAATCACAGATTCAAGTATCAAGTAAAGTACATATCAAGTATCGCACTTGTACTGCTATCATACTTGTCCCACCTCATCCTATAAAAACAATCAAACAAACTTTAGAATGTATGTGCATTCTAGAAAGTTTTCAAAAACCTGAAATGATATTGCAGATGAAAATAGAATAAAAAAAACTTAGATTTTTCTGTCATTGTTGATGAAATCACGAAGTAACTTGACGCGAAAAAATTTCTGGCAGTTTTGTATGAACAATTTGACAGTGACAACTGAACTTATTTTTTCAGCTCAAAAAGGTTTTGTTAGAAACAAAAAGCAGAATGCAAAAGTTAGTACTTGTGCTCTTCTTCGCAGTCATACTCAGCAGTATGGTTCGTAAGTATAAACTGTTTTTGAACTATTGATTTAATTTATCTGTAAATTCTAAGAATTATTAAAAGGTACACCAATCACGCAAAATATGGAACGGCACGAAACCTGTTGAACCTAAGCCACCTTAAAATAATTTTCAATGGAACGCATTGTAATACAAAAGAGCAACAGGATTGTAACGTAATAACCCCTCGCTATATGATTCACTCGATATATGATTCAAGCCTCGATATATGATTCACTCAGAAGCAAATGTGCTACAGAAAGCAAAAAATCAGAAAATTAATGTTTCTGAATGCATTGGTTTTTAAAATTTTTGGTTTATTAATTTGATTAGAAAAGTGTATAAAGTCGTTTTTCAAAGGGTAGGCTCTGCAACACAACAAGATATGCAGAAAGTGCAAATAAAAACGTAAGGAATTTTGTAAATATAGATTGTTTGAGATCGTTCCGAGTTTCACCAGTTCATGTTCAATGTATGGAAGCGTTCGTAATTGCAACTTAAGAACTGGTGAAACGGAAGTCACGTGATGGATTATTTTCTGGTTTACACTTTTTTGAAAATAATTGTTTACGGGCGCGGACTCAGTGTTACCAACACATATGGAAAGAAGAAAAATTTACTTTTTATTTCAAAATTTATAGAAAAATAATGAAAAAAAAGTGAACTTGTTCACAATGGCTTCTGAAATGAGTATACAACATTTTCAGAATCTATAAAAAGAAGAGCTATCTGACCAAGAAAAAACGAAACAACGAGTAAATCCTTTAATAACTAAAAATAATCTATATATATATTTCTCTTACGTGGCACGCAAAAAAGACGTTATTTGTTACCGCGTTTTGGCAACATTGTGCGATTGTTTGTTTACTAGGAGCCTCGCGAGTCATTTGAATCTATAGCGTTATCGGATGAAATTTTATTGAAAAAAAATGAATTTTAGACGAGCTGTTGCGGTTTGTAATAGAAATCTAAGAAAGCGGAGGATCTTTTCAGGGCTATTTAAAAAACGGTCCTTTTCAAGGCTAACAATTATAGTACAACAAGACGCGTGCACTACAACTTTCGACAACAAACTCAGTCAAAAAGTGTATGGGTGGCTCGAGTACTGGGGAAATGTACACACAAACAACATGCTGGGTATTCAATTTCCAAAGCAGCGCTCACATTGCGAGTAAAAATTTGCTCAAAGTTTTCATCTAAATTCTGATTCCAGAGGTACTGTATATATCTTTTATGTAATACAACAAATTTAGATTTGAAAATTATTTTTTTGGAATATATTTTGTAATCAATCCCTTCTGCTAGGACACATGTCTTCATTGATGCGAGCGAAGCGAGCATAGGTTCGCGCAGCGAACCAATGAGAATTGCGAAGCAATCCTCCGGGGGTTGGCGAGCGTCAGCGAGCAGGGGGCGGGCCCCCTAGTATTATTTATTCCATTAAAATTTACAGAACGTATCAAAAAATCGAGTTAACCGTATTGGCTTCTGAGCAACTCATATGGTACTCGTTAAATCACACTCTCATTTTTTTAAACTTACCATTGATATAACTTTAAAATACTTTCCAATGGCAGTTTCACAGGGTAGCATTCGCTTCACATGATGTGGCAAGGGTATAATTCCATGCATATTGTTTTCAAAGTGAGAGTACTTTGAGTCGTGCATGAACCTACCACCGTTAAAAATTCAGC
The DNA here is from genome assembly GCA_947359465.1 of Metellina segmentata. Taxonomy (NCBI): domain Eukaryota; kingdom Metazoa; phylum Arthropoda; class Arachnida; order Araneae; family Tetragnathidae; genus Metellina; species Metellina segmentata. The sequence goes on from OX375881.1 coordinate 64,613,000, forward strand.
ACGATCGTTTCTACCACGCCAAAGACATGAATCTGCTTTTTCGGCATTTTTCGAGTCACCATCTCATGTTTTATGGCATGACAAAGCCTCGGATCATCTTGCCTCTTAGTGGAAATGCCGATTTTCCAGAAAAACCATCATTTGAGTCACAACTCGGATTTTTCCCGAAGCATCAAAACTTTGAACTTATAAAACTTAGAAGAAACGGTAATTTCGCATATCAATGCCTTTGGCATGGTGGTGTAACCCCAGGAGAAGAAAGTGCTAAAACTGCGACGTACGTCGCCGAACAAACGAAGTCTTTTTTCAGAACAATTTTTCCTTAATTTTATCACAATTTTCGCCGAATTCTTTTTTAAATCACAAGTTACGATGTTCAGCAGTGCAAAGCGCGCTCCTTTCAAAAGCTTTTGTTCTTTTCTAGCTACGGAACAGCCCCCCTACACCGCCCAAATTACCACAAACACTTTACAAACAACACATCTTCTATGTCAATGACAAAATATTTAACTTAAAATGTTATTGACAGAATTGCAAATTCTGAAAGCATGCCTTGGTTTTAAATAAAGTAAGTTAATTAATTATGATGTTTTATATTATAAATATGTAATACATATTCAGCCGATAATTGTGTTTTACGTCTGTTTTTGGATTTTACTGCAAATTCGGACATAATGCCTGCAGAACAATTGCAATTGCTCGGAGTTGTGTTGCTGAATATAATTCTGTGCCTGTAACGATATCATTTCATTCGTACCCTTCTATGGTCTGAGCAGCTTTCCAGGCAAAATTCCAGAAGCTCTAGCTCTAAACGAATTTTTAAATTCGCGAACGCGTAAGAGAAAATCAGTTTCTTTAGAATTGAGAGGTAAAAAGTCGCCTGTTTCAACGAGTTTCCTTTTTCTTTTCCTCGAGGCCCGTTACCACAATATAAATTTCATAGAGACATATACGAAATCGTCGTCAATCGTCAACTGGTGGTTGTCTCCACAGTGTATCTCGTCATTAGCAAACCTACTCAAATCCTCATGGGCAAGATACCTCGTCAATACGAAAACACTCATCAGGTCGTGGTTTCGTCATCATCAAAAATCTAGCAAATCCTTGATGATAAGGTATCTTGTCATTCGCTAAACTGACCAGATCTTGATTGACATCGAGTCCCCGGATCTTTCCCTTAAGGGACTGATCCCGGACCGTCGTCAATAGCCCGTTGTGTTGCTCTAGTACGACGTTAACTAAAAATTACCAATTATTACTTGATTGACATCGAAACCACTTGCAGGGTTAAGGGGCATTGTGGTTCTAGTTTGGACCCACATGAGAAGGCTAGAGGAAGTCAGAAAAATCGCAAATTATTCATTGTATTGCAGCAAGCATAGCCATCACTACAAAAATTAACTTACCATGCAGTAGTATATACAACAGTGTAACCCAGCTTTGCCTTGAAATACTTTTTAGTAGACAAAATTGCACTGTTTCATACCGACCTGCTAAAGAATGTATAAAAAGACCACTACCTAAAGTCTGTTTTGGGGACAACTCCCTGCAAAACTTAAACGGCGAGACAGTTCTCGTGGTATAGGCTTTCTTCTTCTCCAAATAGGGGACAATTCCTTTGTCCCAACCAATCAAGGTCACTACGGATATGGGAAGAATCCTGTATAAGTTATCGAAGGGTGTTCAACAGACGCAAACAGGATTCACTCTCCACGGGTGTGGAAACTAAATTAAACTTAAGCATCGTTAGTCAGACCTAGCGACTTGGCATACTTCCCTCCACAGGAAAGCGCAGTGTCAATGGTTCGCCGCCGTCCCTTGTGAGGTGAGCAGATAACGAACTTAAGAACACTTGGGGTTGTCGCCTGCTCATTTTGGGTGTCCTTCAAGCAGATCTGAAACGGGTTCAGGTGTAGGTTTTCTATCTTTAGTGCGGTAATTGGATAGAACTTTTCTCTCTTCTTATCAATTTATAGCCTTGTGGTAGATCTATATTAATTCCAAACTTTAACTTGAGAATAGACATTTAAAAGATTTAGTGAAGACAAATAAGTGGATGATGATGATGTAGACCAGGGGTTCCCAACCTTTTAGTAACTGCGTACCACTTGAAATTTTTAGAAGTTTTTGGCGTACCACCTGTCTTATATATTTTTAGAAACATGTATCTAATGTCAGAAAAGTGCCCTATGGCTTGTTTTGTTTTAATTTAAATACTAAAAAAGCTTCATATTTTATGATTAATGCACTTGTATTTCGTATTAATGATGTTTTAATGAAGTAAAAAATAAAACGATCATTGAAAATTACAGTTTTATTTTTTTCTCACAGGTTTAAAAACAATTAATTTTAAACTTGTTGTTGTTTGTCTTTTATTAAAATATCAATATCAGGAGCAATGGAGCTTAACTTCACTCTTAAGTCTTCTTCAACATTTACTCTGTTTCTATATTTTTTTTTATATACAAAAGTTCAGAAAAACCACTCTCACACAAGTAACTAGTAACAAATGGCATAAGAAATAGCGTAACGTGGTTGTACATACTAAAAAATTGAACAAACTTCGTAGAATATTTGGGTCGCTCGTATCATCCATGCGTACCACGTTGCCGCATACCACAGGTTGGGAATCCCTAATGTAGACGTGTTTAGACATCCTAAAGCAAGAGAATGAATAAAATCGAAGGCCCACTGCCTTCTACCTTAGCCATGGTCTCATTATTTTATTGCCACACCTTGCACAGGAGAGACGAAGCCTCCATAGAAGCCCAGAAGTACGACATCCCCTTGAAAAAATAATCAAAATTCTGTTGAAAAAATAATCAAAATTGATAAAAATGCATTAAAATAACTATTTTTCAAAGGTAAATTTCATTACGAAATCAGTTTCCGTTTCAACCAGAATCTGCCGATGCTAAATCATTTCAGCCTCAAATGGTTTCTTACTATGATTGGTTAATACCAATTGTAATACGCAATGCATACCTTCTGAACATATTCTATTCCCCTAACCAAGGCACCATAATGAGCCTTGCATCCAATAAAGAAAATTTGCGGTGTGGGTATTTGGGCATGGTCCAAATATATAATTCTCCCCCTGTTCTCTGACTTCCACGTCTTTGTAAGACAACATCAAGCTCTAAGGCAAGCCACACATTTGTCCCTGGATATCAAATTGACTGAAATACGCATGCGTAACGACATGTTTTCAATTCAGAAACAGAATACTCATGAGCATGTCGTCTGTTTTGTTGCATGCTGCTCCAGCTTTTAACCGGGTTAAGACAAGCAAGTCTTGGATCTTTCGGTCTTGCCAGGATTGGGGTACAATTGCGCGTTTGGGGTTCTTTTCGAAATTCTTACCTTTCTATTATTAAAAAAAAAGTTCAATCTTTTTCAGGTTTATTCGCTTTGTGATTGGTAATAGCGAGTCACGTGATTGCGAGTCTTGTGGTTCAACAGCCTAATGAATTCGGAGCACGCGTAGAGGATGAACTCAGTTATATTTTTTAATTACATCATTCATAAAATCTGAGAGCACGCGCTAGAGAGTTTCCAATGTTTTCAGAAGAACCGGCCAATTCGGTCGCCGTTTCCATAGCAACAGTCGAATATAAAAATATTAAGAAGTACTATTACAACAAACAACACGGAGAAGCTAAAACCTTTAAAATTATGATGTGGTAATGGTAATGGTAATTTTAGTTAACGTCGTACTAGAGCAACACAACGGGCTATTGACGACGGTCCGGGATCAGTCCCTTAAGGGAAAGATCCGAGAACAACACCTCGTAATTTAGAACCACGGTAGATGACGAAACACCTGAGCTGGCACACCACTCTCCAAACTTCCACACCAACCCAACGTGTTATGATGAGATTTCCTCTGAATGTTAACAGTATGTAGTGCTAAAATATTTCCTTTTTTGTGTGGAAATGATATGTTTTGTTCTTGATATTTTAAAAAACTTTTTGTTTTTATTTCCACTACTAGGGGGCTCCGCCCCCTGCTCGCTTACGCTTGCCAACCGCATTCGTTAAAAACCTTCTGCATCTTTTTCCCTGTACACTTTTAAGTAAACCGTGTTAATCTCATAACTTTACGATCTGTACTTCGTACTTTGTCCGTAAACCGTCTGAGAACAGAGGGAAAAAAGCGAGCCATTTTCCTCGCCAAATAAAAAGAAATCGTTTTTATGGCAATTGTTGCTACGATAAATTTGAGATTTGGCAAACCCGACAGTCAAAAATACAACCCTCGTCTGCGTGACAAACCTGCTCCACGAACTAAAAAATACGAAATTTGTGTGACCAACTGCATCGAATTTATTTATGAACCTATTTTAAAAATAATTGTACCGCAAGAAAGAGTACATTCTGAGGTATACTGCGATTTTTTCAAAATGAAAAACTAATAGTAATAAGATATAGATATGACATTAAAAAAAAGTAACAAAAAAGTCCCGATTTTTCTGAAGACTGAAAATTTGTATGTGTTTGCTCACTCGAGGAAGAAATTTCGGTTTTTCAACTTTGAACTTAGTAAACCCAAAACTAATAACCGCATTGGAAAAAAAGATATTTACAATTGTCCGGGGAACACGATGAAGAACAAACCATGTTAATTTCATATTTTTCTGATCCGTACTTTCTCGAGAAACCGTCTAAGAATCGAGCTAAACAACACAATTTGCAATCCTGCGACAGCGGCAACTTTTTTTTATATCGAAAGGTATTTCCGTGTATGGAGCCGAGAATTTTTGGAACGTTTTCTAAAGCTACGCTTTCTAAAGTACGGGGATCGGCTTATATACGAATCCGCTTATCTCGCAAAAAGTAGGCAATTTTCCGTTACTCGGGCGCATGCGATAAATATCGCAATGGGAAGTGAAGTGAAGGGAACCTTCAATTAACGTTGTATTAGATGTCCGGGATTAATCCAGCAGCGATCCACATGGGGATGGATTGTGAAGCAATCCCCTCCCCTTCATTGTTGAAAAGTATAGTCCCCAAAGCGAACTAAATATGATTGCGTAGCAATCATCGGGGGTTGGCGAGCAATAGCGAGCATGGGGTGGAGCCCCCTAGTTACACAAAATTGTAAGATCTGCAGTGTTTTCCGTGGCTATTAAAGTTTGGATTGGTTGTGTGATGTCACGAGTTAAACGATATACGAAATATCATAATCATTACATTCGAAATTGCCATGGAAATAACATTGAGTATAAGACGATTGCCGTTCGCAGCTCGTTATTTCACAAGTGATGATCAAAAATTAATTTTTCCAATAATATTGTTTTACCAGTATTGCTCAAAAACAACACCATGCGAAAGTAAGGCAAGTTGACAGATAGTGGTGGTAAAAGGCTAATACATAGCCAGTAATCAACAAACGTTAACAGATAAGTCAAGTTAAAAATATATATAAAAATGAAGTTTGACCAAAATAAATTAATTTTGCTATGCACCCGTAGTGTGACGGTCCATTTATCCTAGCAGGTCTAGAAATTATTTTATTCTTGTCTTGCGGGAAAAAGAAACAACGGCGAATTTAGTTGACTAGGGGAACCGACCCCTGCTCGCTAGCGCTCGCAAACCCCCGGAGATTGCTTTGCTGTGCGAAACTTGCTCGCTTCGCTTGTATCAATGAGGACATGTGTCCTAGCAGAAGGAATTGTTTACAAATATGATATTTCAAAAATTATTTTTCATACATAAATTTGTTGTGCTACGGAAAAGTTATACAGTATCTCTAGAATCAGAACTAGGACAATTTAGAATTCAATTAAAACTATGAGGCAAATTTTCACTCAAAATGTGAGCGCTGCTTTGGAAATCGAATACCAAGCATGTTATTTGTAAGCTGCAACAGCTCGACTACTATTCATTTTTTTAATGTAAAATGTCATCCGTTAACGCTATAAATTCAATTGAGGCGCTAGGCTTCTTGGTAAACAAACTATCGAACAGTGTTGCCAAAACGCGTTAACAAATAACGTCTTTTTTGCGTGCCACGTAAGAGAATTAGATATATAGATACTTGCGTCATCGGATCTGGAGGAGGTTTAAGCCCCAAAGCTCCCCTTCTAGAAGTGTGTCTATGCCCTGAATTTTGCGAGAGTAATAAATTTAGATGTGATAATTCCAGTTGCATCCATAAAGACTAGACGATGAGTGATAGTTCCAATGAGTCAAAAAATTGAAGCAAGTAGTTTTTATTGTTTTACTTCATTGAGCTCTTTGAAGATATGTTGAACTCTTTGTAATAATAGTTTGCTACTTTTTCTACTTTAAAACTTGTTGGGTGCTAAAAATTCATTTAATTTGTCAGTAAATGCTTGAGAATTGGTAGGATTTTATAGCGCAAGGAGCATATTTGACCATGCTGCGCCAAACACAGGACAGTCTTTTTTGTGTGCCAAGTAGAGAATTATATATATTTATTTATAAGGTTGTGTGTTTTCTTTCAAATCCAATCTTGGCATCCCTCTCTACTGATATAGACAGAATATAAATCAAGTTTTAAAAACGACCTTAAATATGAACTGTAAAATTGACATTTAATTTCAGTTGAGAGCTGTGGACAGCTAGAAATTCTATGCCCTCTATCTCCCAGCGGTTGTGCCAATCGCTGCAATCTTCAAGGACGTTATGGTGGATATTGCGTCGGCAGTTCCTGCGTCTGTAATGAAGGAATGTACTTTGATAAGGTGTAAAACTCTTCTGAATTCAGAATTTGTACACGGCATTTGTGTTTACATGTAGTTTGAAAAATAAAATCCCAGAGTTAATTGTTTCAATGTGTGATAAATTTTATGTACACATTGTTTTGTGGTAAAAACAATTCCAACGCAAAAAAAAAAAAAAAAAAACTTCAGGCTATTAAAAATATTTAAATTGCGAAAGGAATGAAGAAAATTTTTTGTATGTAAAGCTTAATTAATATTAATTTATCTGATAATTTGCATTAATTTATTCGTTGTATATATTTTATTTGGTGCTTATGTAATCGTTTGGAATACCCTTTGAGACAATATGGATCCATCTGGCAAATAAAGCAGCTGCCATTTTGCTAACTTTGAGCGAATGTAATGAGTTTCAGAGCATATATTTTATCGATTCAAAAGAAATTCTAAATTTTTAGTAACCGAATTTTGCTGGTGTTAAGTATTTTCCAAATAAATCAAATTTTTGAAGTGCAATTCTCAGAAATTCATGTGATTAAAAGACAAACCTCTCGTTATGATAGTTGATTCATTATTTCACTAACAAATTGGATAAGTGGTTATTGATCACATTAAATATTGAAATTAAGAATTTGGATAATTGGAAAATAGGAAAGCTCTCTTTACCCTTGCCTAGTACACGTCTGGGAAAACGGAATTTTCGACGAAAATGTTTGGGAAAATAGTATTTTAAAGATGAAACACCGGAAGGTGTATATTCGCAGATCTGTGAAAGTTTTTCATTCCAGGTTTTAAATTTTTTTTTTTTTGAAATAAAGAAACGAAATATAAAATGCGATGTACACATCTTTAATTATGTGTATAATATGTTGTAAATTATCAGAATTAATCATCAAGTCATAAAAAAAAAAAAGATTGATAAGGAAAATAAAATGTTGTAGATTAAACTTTACTACAATTACTCTGGACTTCGAAATTAGTGAAAGTTAAGTTTGTTTCTACATTTAATGGAAAACTATAAATAGCAGCACCACTATTTTTCGTGGGTTTTTTTAAGCCCTACAGATGGCAGCACATCAGTTCGAACGAAGTTCTTTGATTCTATTTGAAAAAGGAATTAAGAATAAAGAAACATGGGAAAAAAAACCCTAATTCAATACTTTGGAAAAAACTTCCACAAATTTCATTACATTTTAACAAAATTATTTTCAAGAAATGACGATAAAAGAAAAAAAAATTTTCATGCAAAAGTTGTATTAAAATTAAAAAAAACTTTAACAAATATTTTAAACTTTAACTTAAAACTTTAATTCGATAGTACTAAAAATCTACGAATTTTCCAAGTCTCATGTTTCTTTAGTAGTTGTTTTCAGAAATAATAAAATTAATTAACATGCAGGTGGTTTAAAATGACATAATTGGATTACCAATAGAAAACAGAACTTTGTGCAGTTCCTTTAGTAAATTATGGAGTTTATTGAATATGAGTGTCTAAAAAATGTTTTTAAATTAATTAACATTTAATGTATATTGATAATTATAGATACCAGTAACACCAATTTTTCGTGTTTATTTGAAGCCCTCTAGAGGGCAGCACCACAGCAATAATGTTCATTGAGCGAAATAGTAAGAATGGTATTGAGAAATTATGATTATAAAAAAACCTGATAAAATATTTTGGAAAAAAATTCCACAAATTTTGTTACATTGTATTGAATTTTTCATTTTTTCAAGAAATGGCAAAAAAATATATATATATTTTTATGCAAAATTTATATTGAATTTTAAAACTGTACCTCGACTGGACTAAAAATCTTTGAATTTCAAGAAGTCTAATGTTTCTGTGTAGTTGTTTTCAGAAATATTAAAATTAATTAATTTGTAGGTGTTTAAAATGAAATAATCGGAATTTCAATAGAAACAGAACTTTGTTTATGTTCCCTTGGTAAATTATGGAGTTTCCAAATCCGAGTGTCCAAAAAATATTTTTAATTTTACATAAAATCTAGTACTGCAGTAATAAAAAATATTTTTAAAAACTGAAAAAAAAAAAAAAAAATTATCTTCTGAACTGGTAATTTTGGTATTATGAACATCAGTTGACCATTATTTTGTGCAATTCCCAAAGAGAGTATTTTTATTTCATTTATATATTTTATAGTTTTATCTCAGCACATATCAGAAAAATTATTATTTTTTTAAGGTTATAGACTAATGATTTTTTTCTATGTTTATAAAAGAAATGTTTATCTTTAACATACACACATACGCTGATGGAATAAGTAGGATGAAAACGATGAAATTATGAATAAATTTTTTTGAAAATAGAAGTGGGGGGGGGGTATAATATTTCGGGCAATATAAAAAAAGTTAAAAATTAAAACCTCCAAAAGATTTTAAAAAGATACTATGCCGAAACCCGGGATCGAACCAGGGACCTTTAGATCTTCAGTCTAACGCTCTCCCAACTGAGCTATTTCGGCACAAGAAGATTTCGTTATGAAAAGAATTTGTTCAAACTTTTTACCATTCGAACACTATAATAAAATTATATAAAGTAATATTTATTCAAATTTTTTCAACTTTTTATTATTTGTTTGTTTATGTGTTTTCAACACCAGCAAAACCTTGAACGCATTTTTATTTTTTATTTTGTGCTCCAAATAAGATTCCACATATGCGCAATATGGTTCTTCGTAATAATTGATTCTACCTCATATTTTATTTAGTACATATTTTAGTCGTTCAGATTTGAATGGTATGTTGTGGTACCACAGAATCATCATCTGAGCAAGTTTATAAATTTATAATAAAAAGATTTTAACATATAAAAAACAATAAAATAAAAATATTACCACTAAATGATAAACTAACAACAAAATGGTCAAATACTGATCAACAAACAACAAATTAAAATGCTTGCTTTATTTGCTGATGTGTAGCCAAAAGTGACCTAGCGACAAAACCTACCTAGAACTAAACAAAGACGCCAGACAGAAATTTAAACTCAATAAACAGATAAAAATTATAATTTTTTTATATTTTTTCTATATTCCTTTACTGTGTACGAATAATAAAAGAAAAGAGACGTTAAATACTCACTTATTTGCCAAAATTTAGATTTATTTCTCGATGGAGCCTGCACATGGTCTCACTCACAGTCATCATCTTAGCAAAAATGCTTACAAATTTATAGAATTTTAATTTTCATTGTATCCTGATTTAAAAACTTATTTTTAATTCAAAAGTGGTTACGGAATCATGAATTTAAATTTTCTCTTTGAAATATATTTTCCTTTATTGAGGTTGAATATCTATTGAGTGAACACGAAGTAGTTTAGCTTTATTTGCGTAACTTAATGTTTGACCACCAAGTGATCTTCAATGGTACTGAATATCAAGGTTAATAATTCCTGTTGGATTACTCAAAGGTAACGAATCTTGTTTCCCATCTTATCTCCAATAACTTTTGGGATGAAAGAGGTCATTGCAACTCCACATTATCCTTGTTTGAATGAGATTATTAACTCCGATTTTAAACATTGACTTTATGAGTGCTTTCAAAGGAATTTCAATTTTGGTATCAACTGTTTTTCAAATAATTGTTAATGAATGAAGAATTCGAGGTAAGGTCACACAAACAAGAAGTTAGTTTTGGGATTAATTTTCATAAAATCTATTCTGGTTTTATTTATTTTTTAAGAATTAAAAATGCTTCGCATTTTTTGCTAGTTAATATTGACATCCCCTGTTAGGCCCGGTGCAACATCCGGTTTTTCAACTTGCGGCGCCGCTGCCGCAACGCAAGTGAGGTCTGAGATACATTAGATCCAATGGAGTAGTGCACACATGCCTCCGGCGCAGCTGCGGCGATGCACGTCCAACTTGCGTGCAATTTGTACCGTAGTTCCCCACGGCGCCGCAGCTCGCCGCACACGCGTCTCCGTTCTAAAGTAACTTGTTTTCATAAATAAATGGAATATAAATAATAATTAATAAATGGTTGTATCCAGTAACGTCTATTTTGTTTCAAAATATACTTTTTTGTACACAAAGTAAGCGAAATAAACACGTTCTCTTCGATAGAATATTTATCGCAAATGGCGCGAAATGAGTACTTGCGTCATTTCACGGTTATGTGTTCATAGTCGGGTTTCGGTGCCGCTGCGGGGCCGCACGCTGAAAAACCGGAAGTGTGCACCGTCCTTCTGGTACAAAATTAAAAACTAGTAATGCGCTTTATTTTCTAAATTTTCTTAAAGTTGTCAAATTAAATTCACTACAGTAGCAGAAAGGATTGAAAAATTTTTGGCTACGACATCCACAAACGATTTTGTTATCAAGCATTTTAATTTGTGATAAAAATATTTTTAAATTGTTTTTTTCCTAATAGCACATTAAAATTCGATTAGATCATTATGATTTAGGTGTGGTTAGTGTTAGTTCCTCATTAAGTTTAATTTGTTCACTTGAGCAAAATTACAAATAAAATTCTGGAAATATCACACTTCGACCAAGAACTTAGACGACGAAACCTAAAACAACAGACGTGAACCAAAGTCATTTTGGTGTCCATCTTTTGAAAAGGTTCCTTTTACCAAAATTCGCATCACGATTTCAAACGAGTCACGAATCTTGAAACAAAAAAAAAATAACAAAGAATTCGCAGAAAGGCAGCACACTGACCTCCGAAGTTCTTGTCACCTTTCATTAAAAAAGAGGTTAACACAATAAAAGAACGCCTTCAACAAAAATTCAAACATGCAAAAACACCGTAAATCTCAGAAATTCTCGGCAGAATATTCTGCTCAGGAAAGGATGTTTACCATCCCTATCCCTTCATGTCCTCAAGCCAGCAACAGCCGAATCAGTGGCTTTCTGACCCCGATTTAGGTCGTCTTTTATGGATACGTAAGCACCTACTAAATGCAGAGCCGACAAAGCCATTTATACGTGCCAAGGTTATAGTACCGACCAACAAACCATACAGTTCCCTTTTTTTTACTTATTCTTCTCTCAAATCCCGTTCCCTTGGCAACGTTTCCGCAATATTTATTGTTTATTGTTCGTTGTCAAGGGCTCCGTACGTTCTACGAATGGATCTTCAGTTCTGTCAAAGGGTGAAAAGGGGGTTTGATTTTCGATAACTTGGGTTGGAATTGGTTCGTCTTTTGTGGGGGTATTTTCGACCCTTTGATAGTCCCTTCGAGTTTATTTACGGTGAGAGATTTTCAAAGGGTGGTTTTGTGAAGACACCCCCTAACTTTGGTAGGGTAAATACAAGATAGAATTATAGATTTTTTTAATGTCTTTGAAAATTTGGAACTTAGGTTGAACTTTATTGTGCGAAGAAAATTTGTTTCGTGAGTAATCGGAAGTTCTGGCGTTTGAATTTGTTCCGGCCCACCGACATAATATTACAATGTATACCAATTTCTTTAAAGTCGCATTTTTGTATGATGGCATAAGGAGTTTCGTACAAGATATAAGGAGTACATGTCTCAATGTGAAAATCTGCATTATTTCCAGAAGCAAAAACTGGCACATATCTAAATTCAAGACTTGACCGCTAGATGGTGGAAGTGTTTTACCAGCGTGATGTATTTTGATAGTATTGAAAAAAAATTTCACCCATTTTTATCTCAAAATGTGATTTTTTTATTTGTTCCACTGCACATATGACCGATATTCTTGTGTCGATTTTATTTTGAAAAATAGCATCGAATATATTTTTTAATGGAATTCTGATGGGTTAAATGAAGGGTACGAAAATTTAAACTGATCGTGCAATTTAATTTTTTTCATAGACATTGTTAGCGAAAACTCAAATTAGTACATAGCTTATTTTTTAAGTTTTCTTTGCCTGTTACTTATTAATTAATCGGATTCATTGTTTAAGTAAGACCCACCCACACACACACGGAAATGCACACACTCAAAATACAAACATATTTGTAACCTTAACTTTTTTTTACACTTGTTTCTTTTCGTACAAGATATAAAGTTTTACCCATGAACACTGGTTCAACTATTTTATCTTGCGTTCAGCGCGGCTGGTCGGCTTTTAGACCTCTAGCGATAAAATCTACATTCCAATCCAATCAAATCCCCATGGTAACGAACCAGAGCCTCAGACACTAGAGATCAGCATACCAATCTAACGAACTAAACGTAGGTTGAGTATGGTTTAATGGAGCAAGGGTAATAACAACGTCAAGTAAACGGAGACATACACATACGGAAAGCTTTGTCGGCACAGAAGAAAGATATACATCCAGGCAAGAATCGAACCTAATGGAAATGAACAAAAGGAAACAATGCTATATTTTACGAGTTTCTGCTTTACGTTTTCGTAATGGTAAATTGGTAATTTTTAATTAATGTCATGTTAGAGCAACACAACGGGCAATTGACGACGGTCCAGAATCAAACCCCTAAGGGAAAGATCCGAGGACAACACCACGTCATTTTGGACCACGGTCAGATGACAAAGCAACACCTGAGCTGGAACCCCACTCTCCAAACTTCCACACCAACCCAACGTGAGGGCTTTCGGCCCCATCAGATTTAAGGTGCACCAGCCGCCTCTACACCATACGTTTAGAAGCATCCATGCACTCACCCGTATTCGAACCAGAAACTTCCGATCTAGAGGCAAACACCTTAACACCAGACCGGTAGGTCGGCTTACGTTTTCGTAATGATAAAAGGGCCTATCTAAAATCGTCATTACTTTTTGTGAACTAAAACTGTAATTTCTAAACTAAAACTGTAATTTCTAAACTAAAACTGTAATTTCTAAACTAAAATTGTGATTTCTAAACTAAAACTGTAATTTCTAAACTAAAACTGTAATTTCTAAACTAAAACTGTAATTTCTAAACTAAAACTGTAATTTCTAAACTAAAACTGTAATTTCTAAACTAAAACTGTAATTTCTAAACTAAAACTGTAATGTCTAAACTAAAACTGTAATGTCTAAACTAAAACTGTAATTTCTAAACTAAAACTATAATGTCTAAACTAAAACTGTAATTTCTAAACTAAAACTATAATGTCTAAACTAAAACTGTAATTTCTAAACTAAAACTATAATGTCTAAACTAAAACTATAATGTCTAAACTAAAACTGTAATTTCTAAACTAAAACTGTAATTTCTAAACTAAAACTGTAATTTCTAATCTAAAACTGTAATTTCTAAACTAAAACTGTAATTTCTAAACTAAAACTGTAATTTCTAAACTAAAATTGTGATTTCTAAACTAAAACTGTAATTTCTAAACTAAAATTGTGATTTCTAAACTAAAACTGTAATTTCTGAACTAAAACTGTAATTTCTAAACTAAAATTGTGATTTCTAAACAAAAACTGTAATTTCTGAACTAAAACTGTAATTTCTAAACTAAAACTGTAATTTCTAAACTAAAACTGCAATTTCTAAACTAAAACTGTAATCTAAAATTAGTAATTTATTTGACGATAAGACAACCCATTATTTCGACAATCAGCTGAAATCTGAAACTCAATTTTCCAACACGAATTTCTATTCACTTGGTTGTTAATTAATCTGCTCAATCCAATCTGTCAACCTTCATGTAAAACAAAATCCAGTTTTATTGTAATTTACAGTACTAATATGCAACAGAATCTCTCTCTCCATACATAAATGTAGACAATGCATTACTGAATGAACATTACCATGAATGAACATTTTTTCGATGACAGCCCATTTGCACGATGACATTGCCATAGATCAAACTGCCACGAGTCAAATATGAGCATTTGTTATGATATGACAGAAGACCATGGGATCCATGGCAACCAATACGCGCTTTGACGATCAGATTGGAACAAAAACTAGGCTCTCTGGCACTTTCGAAAACCACTTCAGTGCTTGAGGGCAGAGGTGTACGGTGGGATGCTGCCAGCGAGCCGTTTTTATCCGGTCTGCAGAGGTCTTACATTAACACTGAAGTAGACTAACGATAATCTATGCATATTTCACTAACGTGCATGGCACAAAAAACTGTATTATTTGTTTAGTGGAACAACCACGGATGTAAACAATAGAAAACAAATCTCTACGAGTAGGTAGATATTTAATTAACGTCGCATTGAAGCAACACAACGGGCTATTGGTGATGGCCAGGGATCTCAATCAACTAGGGAATTCATTCGTCCAGTTTGCCATTGCGTTTAAATATACTTGATTTTAGGGATGCAACATCGATATTGATGTTTCCAAAACATCGATGTTTTTAACATCGATGGACTGGAGTCGATGTTTTTGTAACATCGATGTTTATACTTGTCGATGTTTTGTTTTTAAATGAAAAAGTACAGTTATAAAAATTTTAAAAATAACCAAGTAGCATAATTTTTGCAATCAGCAAATTGAACATACTTTTAGACCAAAGTGGCCAAGGGCGAAGGGTCTGAAAAGTAGCGATGTGACATCGATGTCGATGTTTTCAAAACATTGATGTTTTATAAAAAAACATCGATGCCGATGTCGCATCACTAGTTGCTAAACCAGTTTTAAGAAATGGGGGAAAAAGTTTAAATACACTGAATTCTAAAAACATCGATGGTTTGGGGGGCGATGCATTATCAACATCGATGTTTTAATTTTGAACATCGAAGTTTCAAAACATCGATGTTTTTGGGGCGATGTATTATCAAAATCGATGTTTTAATTTTGAACATCGATCTTTCAAAACATCGATGTTTTGCTGTCGATGTCGTATCACTACTTGATTTGAGCTATAGAGATGTGTAATATTGCTAAAAATACACGTTAAGAGCTCGTTCTTTTGATTAAATTCTTCAGCAGGCTAATTACAGAAAGTAATGAGAAATCTGGAAAGACAGAAATCAATGCAAAGAAAAAATGAGCGAAAATAGGCTTTGCGTCAAAAAATACTTTTGAATCATTGAATGGGGGAGCATGAAACCGAAGTAAGAATTCTAAATCTAATCATTGTAACATGGCTTGGATGTGATTTTTTTTTTCCATTCACTTTATTGGAAATAAGAATTTACCTTCAGTATAAGTAAACGAAATGCTGAAATGTATTTTTAGATGATTTTATTTCATTTAGAGATGAAATCCATTTAAGTGAATATGGATGCTATAGTCATCATTAAATAACGTCAGCATCAGAAATATGAGTAACGATACGATACTGTCATCAATAGATATAAGCAATTAAAAAGTGTACAGCAGATGTGCGCGGGTACGCTAGAGAGTTATTTTAACTGCAAGCAGTAATGTTAATGTTAAATTTCTTTAGACGGTAGGGATAGAAACATTGTCGGTTGATTGTGGTTCACGGGCCATATTTGGTCAAACTGTGCCAGAAAAACGCGGAAATTATTTGTCGCTTTCGGCATCTGGAAAACGACGAATCGTTATATTTTCACACACGAAAACGTCTTTTCCCCGACGTCACTTTTTGACGAAAATTCCATAACAAAGTTTAAGCGCATTTATTATTCAATAGAGTTTGTTATTTATGGTAGAAGCATCTTCTACTTCCCAGAATGGAGTTTCAACAATAGAATAGACGATATTTTCCCCGGGGTGTTTAAAAATGAAACAAGTTATGGTTTCGGGGTTGTTAGATATTTTTGGGTTGTTAAAGTTTGAGGGGTACCATGCTTCAAAGATATGTATACTTGTCTGAACTGCAAACAATAGTTTTAAACTTTATTGGTTGTGTCAGGTGAACCACAAACATACAGTCCGCCATTTTCTTACGTCTACTAGCACTGGACAAGACCAGATAAACCTATTTTTATCTAATACAATTCTTATATGATGAGATCAATTTTCGTAAAACAAACACAATAATGTCGTTGAAGTAAGATTGAGAAAAAAGGTTCAAATTTAATTCTAAGATACAAGACCAGATAAACCTATTTTTATTTAATACATTTCTTATATGACGAGATCAATTTATGTAAAACAAACATAATAATGTCGTTGAAATAAGATTAAGAAAAAATATTCAAATTTAATTCTAAGATACAAAGCATTATATTAATGTGAAAAGGCCGAATTTCTTTTTATAGGAGGACTATTAAAAAATAAGAATTATTACAGCACAGGGGTTTTCAAACTGTGTGTTCAACTAGTTCTGAAGAAAATTAATCAATTGATCTTCAGTATTCAACGACATGGAAGTCAAAATTTAAAGTTTTAATAATTAATATCCGCAAAGGACTGGGAAATGGGAATTTAAAATTTTGATTGTGACTGACCAGAAAATGTTAAGTAATTGAATGAGCAAAAAATCCGACTATAAACAAAAATAAGCGTAAATTGTGTATTAATAAATAATTTCCCCCCTAAAAATGGATAATTGTTGTCCCCTTCTTCAAAAACAAATCTGGCCTGCTTGCTTCACAATCCGGCCTGTAATACTCATGATGTTGTGCACCTCTGCCGACGGAAGTGAATTTAAGTCGTGATAATATTAGTATAATTCGATATGCACAGCATTTATTTTACGGCGAATCGATAAAATTCAAAAGCCAAATAACAGGAAATTATTTTATCTTTCATTGTACAGTGGAATCGCGCTTTTACGAACTGCAATTTTTTACGAACTACTACGTTGGTCCCTAAACAGTATCCCATATAAATAATGTTAATTCCCCTCCGATTTACGAACCAAAATTACACATTCTCTCTTTTTTACGAACTCAGTTTCTTCACTTTCTTTTCATTGCTTTCCTTTCATTTCATTCACTTTCTTTTAATTGTTTTAGACCGAAAAATTTGACGGGAAAGGGTTAAATTTCTTCAGACTACTTAGACTTCGGATCTCAGAAATTGGTGAGGGGAACGGGAAAATCCTCAAGAGCGATTCTGATCTCAGTGCAGATGAAGCCTTAATCCAGGAACTTCGTCGAAGGGAGACTCAAGTTCGTTAAAACCTTACATTTCATGATTTTCTGACTGTGGACGAGAATGTTCAAGCATTCACAGAAGAGATATCGGATGATGAAATCATCAATCAGGTGTTGAACGGTAATGCCGAAGAAAAATCTGATGAAGAATGAGTAGAGGTCATCCTAAGGCAAACTATCAAAGAAGACACAGGATGGCTGTCATGACTAATTTCGAGATGTTTAACAGCATCAACTCTATGGAATCGTATGTTTACCGAAGTGCTATCATGAAGCTAACGAAGATAGCTGATTTTTTTTTGGAATGATAAAGATTAGTAATGAATAAAGTTGAGTGGAAGTTGCATTTTTTGTTTCTTTTAAAATCCCAATCCCATGTACGAACTTTTGATTTTACGAACTTTTATTCGGTTCCCACGAGTTCGTTAAAACGCGAGTCCATTTTAATGCATACATGAACGGACCTATTTTATCCTCAGTTCATCGAGGATTTGACCTAATCACCAGGTGGCCAGTTTCACCCCTATAGCTCTTTTTAGCAAACTATGCTGACTTTTAAGTACTTTTTCAAACAATCATGAAGGATGAAAAAACGATTCGTTAGATGCAGGAGCATTGAAAAGCACAATTGAAAATGAAAAAAAAGGACTAAAAGTAAAGCAGAAGCAAGAGCAGACGAAGCCCATTGAACATATGCCTCTCCCGTCGTACCCCCTTTTATAGTACCTCTACTAAAACTTGTCCACCTCCACAAAAAAGAACTCCGGGTTCTGACTCATCAAGCCCTGCATGACGTGTTTGGATGAGAAAAACCCATCCCTTTCTTAATCTCTTTATTCTTCCTTTTGAACGCGATCAAATCCGAAGTGAGAAGAGTGGGAAAATCTAAACTCTTTTTTTTTAAATACTTTTTCACGTGACAGACGTGACTTGTGTAGTTATATTGAGGCGACTTTGGAAACAATATTGTTATGGTTGGTACTGGTTGTTATAGAAATAATATCGTTCACATGTTTTGTAAATAGTGTGTTTACTATCATAAAGTATTTTGATACAGTGATACCCCGATTTAACGTAACCCGCATTTAACGATTTCCCGCATATAACGTCATTTTTCATTGGTCCCAAATAATTTCCTATACTTTTCAATGTTAAAAAATCCCGTATTTAACGTTATCACTTCGAAATATTTCCTTCATTTAATGTTTCTTCAGCGGGGAGAACTCCAAAGCCATTTTTTTTAGTCAGATACTATCAGGCCAGCATGTCGTTGCCCGTGACAGTTCTTATCGTGTCCTTACTGTTACTAAAGCATTAAAAAAAAAAAAAACTGTAAGAATAAGTCCCACCCCCACCCGACATGACGCGGGCATGTCATAAATTCGAATAAAATTTGTACTTCCTGAGGTATCGATCTGGAGTAAAATTTTTCTCAGATTTCAAATCCGTTGAAATTTTCACTCTTATCTTTAACGATCGCGAAGATAGAAAACCTCAAATAGTCCTTTTTGTGTTCGTAAGGAATATCTTCGTCAAATGCGTCAATCGTAAATTAGATATACTAAAAAACTTATAACAACGCATATCTGTGGTGAATGATGTTAATGATTTAGCTAGTAAACGCAAAAGGTAAATAAAAATAGAAGATTTCTTTAAACAATAAACTATTGTAATGGAAGAAATAAAAGATGTTACTTAAATTAGTCTTTATTTCATGCTCTATGTTGTTTTTCTCCGATCCTTCTTTAACGCTTTCCCGTATATAACATTATTTCTTTTCGGTCACTTGAAATACGTTAAATCGGGGTTTCACGTACCATAAAATGTGTATGTTTATTTACAATGGATTTTCAAACTCAATGGGAGTCTCCGAAGGAAGTTTGGCTGCAGTCTGACATCGGTTGTGTTTTATGGTGCAAGGGCCATATTTGGCCAAGCTGAGCACGTCACAAGACAGACAACATCCTCAAGTAATAGACATACGCACACAAGGAAGGTTTTAATGACACGTAAGAGAGAAATACACCCAGTGTAAGCTACAGGAATTGAACCCGTGCCTCCTACAACTCGTCGATAGCTAGCATAGTGGCCAAACCCAATGAATCACGCCAGATATTTGGCGTTCTGGGATTTTTTCTGGTACATGGTAGCTCAGTTGGTAGATAAGTAAGTTAAGTAGATCATTAATGTCGCACTGGAGCAACACAAAGAGCTCTTGACAACGGTCTGGGTCCATCCCGAAGGAAAAGATTCATATACAACGCCTCCTAATTTTGAACCACAGCTCAGTCGGTCCAATCGCGGATTAGCATCCGGGTAGTTGTGACTTCGAAACTCCATCCAACAAAAGACCAAAGTTGACGTGGGGCTGGTGCGTGTTAAATCTATTGGTGCCTCGTTGAGTGTAGTGCCAGTTCAGGTGTTGCCCGTGATTAGTCATGACCTTTGTTCAAAGTGTCAGGTGTTGTCCTCGGATTTTATACCCTTCGTAATTGATCTGGAACCGTTGCCACAAGCCCGTTGTGTTGCTCCAGTGCTTCGTTAACTCAACAGGATATATCTATATAAAATACGATGTGTGTGTATATTCTCTATACCAGGCCTCGAAATAGATTTTTTAATACAGGTGCACAAGGTGCACCTAAGATTTTAAATTAGGTGCACAGGTTATATTTTAGGTGCACATTTAGAAAAACATAATATAAGAGCATTGATATAATGTAAACTACTTTATTAGTTGGGTATGATTAGATTGGTTAGTAGTAGATAGTAAATAAAAATATTTAAAACATCTAAATTCTCCCTTCTCCGGCGCACGGTTGTCGCGGTAGTCCCTTCAACAGAAAATGTTTCGATCATCGGAAATTTCTGTTGGAATGGCACAAGTAAACCTTCCTCCTGTATAAACACGTTACGGCCTAGCGATATTGTTTTGCATAGTGTGTATTTAGGAATTTTAATTACGTTCATTTAGAGCGAGAGAGGTCGATACTAATAGTTTGTTAAAGCATCAAAATAACATAAAGCGTTCCTTCCCCTTTTTAACGTTAGGTGCACGGCATGCACCTAGCTGGAAAAAATTAGGTGCACAATTTTATTTTCATGTGCACAGTGCACCTGTGCACCCGGGTATTTCGAGCCCTGCTCTATACAAATCTATATCGTTTGACCAATCCACGCCGAATTTGGAACACTTTTCTTTAGAACACTGCGGAAAACATAGGCTGTTACTTTCCTATCTTCAGATCAATTTGTAGCTCTTACAACCATGAAGAATGGCATACTTGTAGTCCTAAAAGTGTCCCTCGAAGCCTCAATTTTAAAATGTAAAGTTTGTTTTCTTGCAATGAATGAATATTGACAAGGAAACACGTTCTTACAAGGATCATTATCATCTTTATCAATATTTTTGTATTGTCTTTTTTTTCGAATTACTCTATTTCAGCTCTCGAAGTTCAAATTCGACACTTTCCACATCTTTCCGTTTTTCCTATGAAAAATTGAAAACGAAGTTAAAAAGTGTTTTCCGTACAACTTAAATGATTGCATTTTTCCAACTAAGAAAAGTGATTATTGTTTTATTGTTTACACTTTTCATTATTGTTTACACTTTTCAATCAACATT
This sequence comes from Metellina segmentata, assembly GCA_947359465.1. Lineage (NCBI taxonomy): Eukaryota > Metazoa > Arthropoda > Arachnida > Araneae > Tetragnathidae > Metellina > Metellina segmentata. The sequence continues at coordinate 64,634,226 of OX375881.1, forward strand.
TAACCATTTAAACCCAAACAACGCCGGGTTATTCAGTCAGTTAGTTATAAAATTAATGTGGTTGATCGACTCCCTGCCCGGTTAAGCTGAAACGGATAATGGCTGATGAGTAGGCCTCGTTAAGTTAAAGAGGAATTGAGCTTAGGGAGGTGGGGGTGCGAGCTCTGGTGTTGACCTCGTCATCTGATCGTGACTCAAAATTACAGAAGCGGCTCAATCCCATGATAGTACTTTACGCAAGTCCAACTTGATTGGCTAGTTTCACGGGCTTGGCTTCACTTGGATATCTCGCCAATCTGATTGTTGCAGTAACCATTTGATTTTGAATATGCGCGTTGTGTGTTTCGTAGAAATACAATACTTACAATATCGCCTCAGCGTACAGCGTAAGTGTCCGACAAGTTGACTCTGATTTGCTCCTCATATATATGTTGTATGGTTGTTGTTAGTAGTATTTCTTGCCAACTTATATTAAGGGTTCAGCTTCGGCAGCGGAGTTCCTGAGTTCGAACCCAGCTGGGGAAAAATTTTTAGATCCTCCAAATTATTTTTCAAAAAATCCAATTTAATTCGTTTTCATTCTAATTTACTTTTCCTAATTTTTAATACCCTTTTAAATTTTTTCCAAGCTTCCGTTGATTTTACATAAATAATCTAAGAACCACTACTGAACTCACTACCAGCTGATATTTTTCCGCCCCTCTGCCGTCCCCTTTGCTTTAGGATGATGGTGTCGTATCCACCCCCTGGCTTAGGACAATTCTGATGTAACAAAAAGCATACATAAAATACTAACTTATATAATTATTAACTTATATAATAAAAGGATACAATTTTCGTCTCCCACCTCTACCCACCCATAGCCATGGATCTGAAAAGAAAAGAAGAAAGCAGAAAGGGAAATAAATTGCCAAAAGAAAATTCTCATGACATACGTATCTAGGTCATGTGATCCGATTAGCCAATCAAGTTGGACTTGCGTAAAGTGCTATCATGGGATTGAGGCGCCTGTAAAATTACAAGGCGTTGTCCTTGGATCTTTCCATTTGGGACTGAACCTGGACCGTTGCCAATAGTCCATTGTATTGCTCCAGTGTGACATTAATTCAACTACCTACCTGCTTGAATGTTTTATTATTAGACGAGCTTCATAATCTGCCTTTGTACAAGAGGTTTTGCTACTTCGAACAAACCTGGCGTGCCTCTGTCTTCAACAGTTTCCTTGCGGATGACAGCTAAGGCATCAGTCTATAATAGCTGAAGATAACTTGAGCTGATAGTGGGAACGTTACTTCACTTTTAGTAAGAACTGGACACTGCGTGGCTGGCTAGCCCGGCGTTGCACGCGATGTAAGGTATTAATTTGGTGTAAAATTTTCCGCGGATTTCAAATCCGTTGAAATTTTTACTCTGTCTTTAACGGTCTCGGAGATAGAAAAAAGAACTGACTTCAGTCAAAAAATTTATTGCCTGGCTGAAAATTTATTCGTCCGCGCGACATCAAAGCGGAAATGAAAAAAAAAAATTTCCGCGTACTGCGGATGAAAAAAACTTGCATGATTCCAAACCCTGACTGCAAGGTCACACGGGTAGGAAAAGTTCTCCGCGTTTGAAAAAGCGATGGAGAATAAAACTGTTAAATTCATTTAAAAATCTTCTAGATTGAATTTTAAAATTCCCCGCGACTCAAAAATTGCAAATAATTCGGACTACCTGTGTGGCAAATCTCAATGCTGTAAGTGCCATAGAATCGTCAGGATTTTGAGGCCCCAAACAGACAAACACTACCTTTTATAATATTAGAGAAGCATACTTTTAATTACCAATTAAAATTTGAAAATTAGATGCATATCTTTTTTTTTTAATATTTCATTAAATAGAATGACAGGTAATTTAAATGTTTAATTCAGTTTTATGAAATTATTTTAAACACAATATTTCGTAAAATGGAACAGCTGAAATTTACATTTAAGTTTAATAAGCCGTGAGCTCATTCGAAATCTTCTGTTCACAATTGCAAACTTTCAAAATCCAGTTTTTTCCCTTTAAAGCCGCGACCTCATTTTCTTGCTTTGTTACGCACATGACTTCACTGTCGTGGTTGTTTATAGTCGTTAGCTATGTTTTAAACACAAGAAGAATGATAATTATATTGTGCAAATTTGCCTATTGCGAAAATTAAAAGAGGATAAAATGTGCTTCTTCATCTATTTTGCGCTTACTAGAGAAAGATCTCTTTCGGTTTAGAATGCAATTGCAGTCCTTTTTTAAATTTGCAATTCAAAATTATTGACATCAACCGAATGAAATACTTTTTTAACTCAGTTTTATGACACTACCCATTATAAGTGCCACTAAATAAGAATTCTTTAAGCAAATAATTATACTTGTGGACCCCCACCTGTTGCTATATCACACCTACCAACCTCCAAGAAAAAAAGAATTCGGAAGATTCTTCCGATGAAAGGGAAAAATGCCTATAAAACACTCTCAGACAAAAAAATAAAGTTGCACCTGGATGGAGTAGATCGGTATAAATGAAATTTGGAGGAGTGGTACATCTGCGTTGGAGATCAAATTTTCAGAATCATTTGAGCATGCGCCACGCACAGAGCAGCTCTCAAACACGCTGCATACCGAGGCATAAAAGGACAAATAATAGCGCAGCAAATTCATTTCGACTGTTGCAAGCTGTTTCTGTTGCATGCTGTAGGCAGCGGTGGATACAATACATCAAGGCACATGTGTGCCAGCGTTAACCAGGGGCTCAGGAAGGCCTAGAGAAACCGGACCGATAAAGGAAAGACATGTACGTAGTGATCCAACAGCCACTGTTATAGACTTCCAACGGGAAGTGGGAACCTTTCTCGATCTTCCAATAAGTGATCGCACAATTTGTCGACGGCTTCACGACGTGGGACTAAATTCACGAAGACCGTTACGACGACTGTCTTTAACAGCATTCCATCACCGTCAAAGACTGGTCTGATGTCGTACCAGACGGACATGGGGTGTTGATTGGCATCGAGTATTCTTCATTGGTGAATCCCGCTTCTGTCTTTGTGGAGACGACAATCGAATCTGTGAATGGACGCAGTTGTTGTGTTGCGTCACACGACCAAAAGACATAGTGTCATGGTGTGGAGTGCAATTGCGTATGATGCGAAATCACCTTTGGTATTCGTTATGGGCTCTTTGACAGGCCAGAAAATTTTTTGAATGAGAAATTTTACAGCCAGTTAAGCTCCCATTACTAAATTCCCAGGTTCACCCGTTTTTTCAACGAGACAATGCTCGACCCCACATTGCTGCCGTCTCTAGAGCCTGTCTACGACACAGCGACATCGTATAATGGCCGCTATACTCACCGGAACTGTCCCCGATCGAGAATGTATTGGATGCCATTGGACGAAATGCCATACTCAATGCTACCACTTTTTTTTAATTTGTCTCAATAAAGTTTGCATATTTCAGTCTCAAATTTTAATAATTTACTCATTCATAAGCACTTTACCAATCTTGTAAATTTCATTGCATTTTGACAATTCCTTCTATGTTGAACTTTTTGTTTGTCTTACAGTGTATAAATCTTAAAATAAAACTTATTATAGTAGCGAAACACTACGCCAAATTGTGTTTTACGAAAGCAAATAAAAGAACAGACAAAGTAGCCTTGTTCTCTACTACTGTTATAAATGCGCATGGGGGCTTGGTTGGAGTTTGAACTCAACGCATCCCCGATTTGATTATATTTTACACAAAATGCATCAATTTTATGGGTAATTGGTAATTTTTAGTTAACGTCGTACTAGAGCAACACAACGGGCTATTGACGACGGTCCGGAATCAGTCCCTTAAGGGAAAGATTCGAGGACAACACCTCGTAATTTTGAACCACGGTCAGATGACGAAGCAACACCTGAGCTGGCACCCCACTTTCCAAACTTCCACGCCAACCCAACGTGAGGACTTTCGGCCACGACAGATTTAAGGTGCAACAGCCGCCTCTACACCATACGTTTACAAACATCCATGCCCGGACCCGGATTCGAACCAGGAACCTTCCGATCTAGAGGCTAACACCTTAACCACTATACCGGTTGGTCGGCTCAATTTTATGGGAAAATGAACAATTGAATTTTTTACTTGGATGTTTAAGAAGTATATTTGTTGATTTTTCTAGAAAATTATTTTCCCCCAATTTTTTTAAAAAGATAAAACAACCATTGATTCCAATGTTTTTTTTTCATGGTTACCACGGCTTGGATCCAGTCTTCGAAATTGGGACGAAACGATAAATTTCTCTCTAAGGAAAAATGACAAAAATATTTCTTCGGAGTGGAAGATCGAAAAGCAAAAGTTTTTCCAGGAAAATCAAGAAATGGTGGCACATATATTGGCCACATACATCTGTTTTAAATAAAAATTATTTTAAAATAAACTGAGATTCACATTATTTTTTAATCATTTATTTTTGCAAACTAGTATAATCTTTTCCATCTCGAACACTATAAATGGATTACTGTGATAGTGCCAGGACATTCCACTTGTACCAATGAAATCTTCGTAATGAGTGATTTTTTAATTGTTAAATTTTATTTTGCGCAGTTATCGTTAATTTATAGTTTTCATTTGTTTAAGTTGTTTCATTTTGCTAATCCATTCGTCAAAGCGGTTGAGGGGATCTTAGTAATCAAAATATTTTGAGAAGGAAAGGGAAAAACATTACTTTTGCTTGGAAAATTGGAACTTTTAAGAAATCAAACTGAAGCACAAGTTCGAATCCCATAGTCTAGGGTTCTGGTTTCTTCAAGCACCTAGGTTGAAAAAGCGATGAGGCAGCACATCCCAAGTTGCCCTGGTGTAATAGTGATTAGAATCCCGTAGTCTAGGCTTCTGGTTGAAATTTTCTGGTTTCTTCAAGCCCCTAGGTTCAAGAAGCGATGAGGCGGCACTTCCAAGTAGCCCTGGTGAAATAGTGATTCGATTCCTGTAGTCTAGGGTTCTGGTTGAAATTTTCTGGTTTCTTCAAGCCCCTATGTTCAAGAAGCGATGAGGCAGCACTTCCAAGTAGCCCTGGTGAAATAGTGATTCGATTCCTGTAGTCTAGGGTTCTGGTTGAAATTTTCTGGTTTCTTCAAGCCCCTATCTTCAAGAAGCGATGAGGCAGCACTTCCAAGTAGCCCTGGTGAAATAGTGATTCGATTCCTGTAGTCTAGGGTTCTGGTTGAAATTTTCTGGTTTCTTCAAGCCCCTATGTTCAAGAAGCGATGAGGCAGCACTTCCAAGTAGCCCTGGTGAAATAGTGATTCGATTCCTGTAGTCTAGGGTTCTGGTTGAAATTTTCTGGTTTCTTCAAGCCCCTATGTTCAAGAAGCGATGAGGCAGCACTTCCAAGTAGCCCTGGTGAAATAGTGATTCGATTCCTGTAGTCTAGGGTTCTGGTTGAAATTTTCTGGTTTCTTCAAGCCCCTATGTTCAAGAAGCGATGAGGCAGCACTTCCAAGTAGCCCTGGTGAAATAGTGATTCGATTCCTGTAGTCTAGGGTTCTGGTTGAAATTTTCTGGTTTCTTCAAGCCCCTACGTTCAAGAAGCGATGAGGCAGCACTTCCAAGTAGCCCTGGTGAAATAGTGATTCGATTCCTGTAGTCTAGGGTTCTGGTTGAAATTTTCTGGTTTCTTCAAGCCCCTAGGTTCAAGAAGCGATGAGGCAGCACTTCCAAGTAGCCCTCGTGAAATAGTGATTCGATTCCTGTAGTCTAGGGTTCTGGTTGAAATTTTCTGGTTTCTTCAAGCCCCTATCTTCAAGAAGCGATGAGGCAGCACTTCCAAGTAGCCCTGGTGAAATAGTGATTCGATTCCTGTAGTCTAGGGTTCTGGTTGAAATTTTCTGGTTTCTTCAAGCCCCTATGTTCAAGAAGCGATGAGGCAGCACTTCCAAGTAGCCCTGGTGAAATAGTGATTCGATTCCTGTAGTCTAGGGTTCTGGTTGAAATTTTCTGGTTTCTTCAAGCCCCTATGTTCAAGAAGCGATGAGGCAGCACTTCCAAGTAGCCCTGGTGAAATAGTGATTCGATTCCTGTAGTCTAGGTTTCTGGTTGAAATTTTCTGGTTTCTTCAAGCCCCTAGGTTCAAGAAGCGATGAGGCAGCACTTCCAAGTACCCCTGGTGAAATAGTGATTCAATTCCTGTAGTCTAGGGTTCTGGTTGAAATTTTCTGGTTTCTTCAAGCCCCTATGTTCAAGAAGCGATGAGGCAGCACTTCCAAGTAGCCCTGGTGAAATAGTGATTCGATTCCTGTAGTCTAGGGTTCTGGTTGAAATTTTCTGGTTTCTTCAAGCCCCTACGTTCAAGAAGCGATGAGGCAGCACTTCCAAGTAGCCCTGGTGAAATAGTGATTCGATTCTTGTAGTCTAGGGTTCTGGTTGAAATTTTCTGGTTTCTTCAAGCCCCTAGGTTCAAGAAGCGATGAGGCAGCACTTCCAAGTAGCCCTGGTGAAATAGTGATTCGATTCCTGTAGTCTAGGGTTCTGGTTGAAATTTTCTGGTTTCTTCAAGCCCCTATCTTCAAGAAGCGATGAGGCAGCACTTCCAAGTAGCCCTGGTGAAATAGTGATTCGATTCCTGTAGTCTAGGGTTCTGGTTGAAATTTTCTGGTTTCTTCAAGCCCCTAGGTTCAAGAAGCGATGAGGCAGCACTTCCAAGTAGCCCTGGTGAAATAGTGATTCGATTCCTGTAGTCTAGGGTTCTGGTTGAAATTTTTTGGTTTTTTCAAGCCCCCTAGGTTCAAGAAGCGATGAGGCATCACGTCCCAAGTTGCCCTGGTGTAATAGTGATTAGATTCGCGTAGTCTAGGGTTCTGGTTGAAATTTTCTGGTTTCTTTAAGCCCACTAGTTCAAGAAGCGATGAGGCAGCACTCGCAAGTTGCCCTGGTGTAATGGTGATTAGAATCCCGTAGTCTAGGGTTCTGGTTGAAATTTTTTAGTTTCTTCAATCCTCCTAGGTTCAAGAAGCGATGAGGCAGCACGTCCCAAGTTGTCTTGTTGTAATGGTGATTAGAATCCCGTAGTCTAGGGTTTTGGTTGAAATTTTCTGGTTTCTTCAAACCCCTAGGTTCAAGAAGCGATGAGGCAGCACTCCCAAATTGTCTTGATGTTATAGTAATTAGATTCCCGTAGTCTAGGGTTCTGGTTGAAATTTTCTGGTATCTTTTTTTAATTTTTGGGTTTCTTAAGCCCCTAGGTTCAAGAAGCGATGAGGCAGAACATCCCAAGTTGCCCTGGTGTAATGGTGATTACAATCCCGTGGTCTAGGGTTATAAGGTTGAAATTTTATGGTTTTTTCAAGCCCCTAAGTTTAAGAAGCGATGAGGCAGCACGTCCCAAATTTCCCTGTTGTAATAGTGATTACCATGGATGCTGTGATTGAAGAGAATGGGAAAAAATCTGATGCATAGGCAATAAGTATAATCATATTAGCCCTAAGTTAAAGAAGAACCCAAAAGGATCAGATCTTAATGAAAGCGATATCTTGTTATTTCAAAAAAATTAACCAAATCTCAATCTTGTCATAAAAAAATCGACGCTGTCCGGATGACAAGATATTTCGCCGTTTTTAAAATTGATCAGAACTTGATGGACGAGATATTTCGTTTAAGCCGGTTTAAGGGTTAATTCGGAAATTGATATCTTCATATTTACGATAAAATAATAGTTTTTGCTTATAATTTTACCAATTTAAATTTTGGGCATTTAGTTTTTAAATATTTTTACTTGAGAATATCGAGTTTTTTGGCTGTCATGGAAGCGCTACACTGATACAAAATGCCACTGAAATTAAGAACTCGTTCAAAAGACGCGAGCAAATTCTGCTTCCCGAATCATCAGGACCGGATTCGACATCCAGACCAGTTTGATTTGTCATTGTTAACAGACGGTCAGACAGTTTAAGCCAGATAACAATCTAAATAGCGTCCTGTCAATCTAAAAATGGGTATAAACTCTGAAGCTAGATCCACCGCAACAAAATTACTATCCTAACCCAACCACATTGAAGGAAGCGTGTTTCGTGTTTTCCTCTTTTTCAATCTTAAGTCTTCAATTTAGCGGTGGAACAACCTTCCGTTTGGATTTATCAACCATCGGTATCTTAAAACTCCTCACGATATCGGCGCCATTTTGAGATTCCAATTTGTGATTAATCCAGGCCTCAAAGCGATTTTTCAAACTTTAAGGAAACACAAAACATGGAATGCTATTCCGATAGGTGTAAAATAACTGGTGTTACGTGTCAACAGTTAGCGACTGTTATCGAAAATATAAAGTTATGGATTTGTTATTGATGAACGTTTATAAAAATAAGTTTAATAAAATTATCATTAATAAAACTATTCGTTAAAAATGTCTAACATTTTATCAAGTTGTTTATTTCTAAAATATATTTTAGATAATTTAACGGTTTTTAAACAGCTTAGAAATTTTCAACTAAAAAACATTTCTAACAATTAATTGATGAATATATATTTAAAGTCGTGTGTTTAGTCTTCATGATTCGCTTAATCGTCGTCCGTCAAGAATAGGCATTCATACAAAAAATATTTTACAAACACAAAAAATACACACAGGGTATGTTACGGGAATCCAATCTCAACCAATTACGGTGTGCAGGGTTTTTAGCATAGCTTGCAACTTCCCTAGGTCACAAGGCCACTTCTAACAATAAAAATTGCAAAATTTATTATCTAACTTAGCGTTTAGTTAACTAAATTCTTAATAAATATTATTGCAAATTAGTAGTAAATAACACTGGGATTTTTTTATGACCTAAAAATTTCTTGAAATCCCTATAAAATTGCGTTTAGGATCCAAAAAAAAATCTACAAAAGTATACTAAAACAGTCCCTAAAATTTGCATGCTTTTTATGCAAAATTTTTATGTAAGGAAAATATGCATGATACCCAGAAAAATAACGCAAGCATCCCTTATACGACGGAAAAAAATACTATTACAAATTTGTTTTGTCTGTATAGTTTCTCTGTCAAACTGAAATCCTATATTTGCAAATAAAAATAGGTATAATAAGAGAAAATACAACTGCAACTTATATTTTCTGTCAGTTCCATTGTTAAATAGAGAAACTTTTAATTAATATTTTTTATTTTCTGGGGCCCAACTGAAAGTTTTTATTTCACCAGTCTAGAATTTTGGAAAGCAGCACAAAAACCACATAGATTTTCATAAGAGAACAATTTTTTCTCTACAGCCAGCAGGTAGTTCCTAAATTAAAGATTATTTTCACATTGACCGAAACCACAGGAGCATTTGTTAAGTAAACCATGACACTTATACAAATACAAATACAAATATTGACGACCAGCTACAGGCTCGAGCCCAACAAGGCTGGTCCTTTGTTTATGAATTCCCCAATTCCCACTGACTATCCAATTGTATCTTAAATTCGTACACTCCCTTTGAATTAACTATATTTTCTGGCAACGCGTTCCAACTGTCTATTACCCTATTAAAGTAGTAGTTTTTCCTTAAATCCCGACAGCCTACAAATGTTTTACCACTGGAAAAAGTTTTTATCTTCAGGGATGATTGGGTTAGGTTCTATGGCACAAGGGCCTAATTTCTTTAAGTTCCGCCAAACACGAGGTGCAACGGCAATTAATATGCATATAAAACCACCAAAGAAGTTTTACTGATGCAGAAGGAAGAATTAGACCCAAGGTAAGTTACAGGAGCAGAAACCATGACGCCTACAACTTGCAGACGCCTATCGTAGTAGATAAGAAAACCAAGTCTTCCGAAAGGGATGGAAGTGGATTCACGAAAATTCATACAAAAATGCTGCTTTTCTTGATCTTGCATGTCGGCATGGTGTTGAAGTTTGGAGAGTGGGGTGCCAGCTTAGGCGTTGTTCTCGACATCTGACCGGGTATCAAAACTACGAAGCGGTGTCCATGGATCTTTCTCTTCAGAATAGATCCCGGACCATCGCCAATAGGCGGAGGTTAATTGCACGTCTACTTACCTTAGCCCTACAACAAATTAAATACAGTAGTTAGTCAACATTTACAAGAAAAGGCGAATTTAAATGATCGAATAAAGCGAATGCATGCGTAAAAATACGACAGATGAATGAAAGGGCATATAAGGCCCGTTGCACACATCCGGTTTTTCAACGTGCGGCGCCACTGCGACACCGAAGCCCAACAATGCACACATAACCGTGAAATGACGCACGAACTCATTTTGCGCCATTTGTGATAATATTCGATCGAAAACGTGTTTATTTCGCTCACTTGGTGTAAAAAAAAGGATATTTTGAAACAAAATAGACGTTACTGGATACAACCATTTATTAATTATTATTTATACTCCATTTGTTTATGAAAACAAGGTACTTCAGAATAGAGACTCATGTGCGGCGACCATGCGTAACTGCGGTAGAAATTGCACGCAAGTTGGACGTGCGACATCCCAGCGGCGCTGGAGGCATGTGTGCACTGCTCCATTTGATCTAATGTATCTCAGACCGCACTTGCGATGCGGCAGCGGCGCCGCACGTTGAAAGGCTCGCCGTTGTGTGCACCGGGCCTAAATCAGCTTAGTTTTTCATGAAACACGCTTCCATTCACTCTACTAGAATTTCTTTCTAAACGTGAACGATGCAAAATCTTCGAAATTCTAAACCTAACAATAACAGTTATCTGTCTGTTATCGTAAAATAAGCAATCCCCTTCTCCAGAAACGAACAATCTGGTCAGTTTGCTTCTTCAACAAAAGCCTTCCGGGGTTCTTGATTCGAGGGCGTCGCCTTCAGTGAGGCCTGGCCGGTGTTCTGTTTCTGATCATGCGAAGGCGAGTCCTATCCATCCACCACATTATAATTCATTTTTTAATGCGGAAAACTTCTTGCTGTAGCTGTGACCGCGGCCTTTGCCGTCAGCAACTTAAATTGACAGTTCGCGTACCGAGTTACCTTTGGGCAGGCAGCTATGAAAGCTCATAGAGGAGGAGCTTTTTCGAGTTATTGATTTTTTCTTCGTTGTTTTTCTTTTCTAATTTACATATATGCAGGCGTTTTATTATTAAAAGCGATTGATTCGATAAGATGGATGTCGATTTATTTTTATCCAGCTGTTTCAGGTAGGCGAAGAGTATGACTTGTGATTGGGCCTTGATTAAGGAAGAGTTGCTTGTTTTTGTCTACATTGTCGAATGTTTGGATTGGTGGGATGTTAGCAGGTCATGTCATGGGTACAATTTGAGGTTTCGTAAATTGACTGGAGAGTTTTCGTTGCTTTAGACAAACCAAGTCGCGTCTGATTCCTCAGAAGTTTTCGAGAGTTTTTGCTGATTCAGAGAGAGACAAACTAAGTCGTGTCTTTCCTCAGAAGTGTTCGAGAGTTTTTGTTATTTCAGACAAACTAAGTCTGAAGTCGTGTCTATTTCCTCAGAAGTTTCGAAGCAAATGACCCGTCATCTTCGAGAGTTGGTTATTTTTCTTCTTTCGATTGCTCAACTCGTGACAAGGTTCTGACGCTTTGTGTTGATTGGAAATCTATCAACTTCTTACGTAATGTTATTACATCAAATTTAGTTTCTATAGTTCCAAGGGAGCGACATTGTGATCTAAAAATAGTTTTGTTGACCCAGAATACCCAGACATAAGCTGTGAAATTTTTATACCAGAGCTCAGAGTTCGAGAGGTTATGCTGCTTCAGAGTTTCGGGTCTGGTTTTTGTTTCTTCTACAGCTTTCGAGTTTCTGCTGCTTCGGACAAACTAAGTTTATGCTTCTGGAGATACCACAAAGGAATTATAAACGAGATATTCTTTGACTCTGAATCTCACCTCTTCGCAGGAGTCGCTATCGCTTTTATAATTCTCGAAGAACCGTGAATTTTTTTTAGCATGCAAGGTAACCTACACGTTGATTCGGTCAGGCTTACAGTCATTGGTCGTAACCTACTGTGCAACTTTTGTGTGACCGGTACTTTTGAGTTGTAAAGTTAGGGTTGGTAAAAAAGTGTTCATAAAAATTTCTGTCTTTAATTTCTGTACTTAAGTTACACCCTTTATCACATAAAGGAGCCATTTGTGATCATTTGTGTAAATGCGGTTTAATCTACCTTCCCATAATGCTTGAACAGGAAATCTCATAACAGCTTGTATATTTACCTAGACTAAATAGGAAGAAATTTTTATTGGTGAATAGTTTTCCAAGCTAAATTTTTACGGAGACCTTAAATCTCTGGACGCTTGGGCAATCTCACCATGTTAAGACGGTACTGATATACATTTTTATTGAATTTGTTAACAGAAGTATATATATATATAGACCCGAACTATATTCTGATTTTAATTTACTTTATTAGTTCTGTGGTCAACAAAGCAACTTTACTTGCGACTGGGCATACGAATCGAGTAGTATTATGCAGGTATTTCAATTAATAATAGACAGCCTTTTGAAGCGTTGAAGCGATGATTTGTATAGAAAATTACTATCGTGAATTTCACGAGTCCTTGGCTAAAATGATAGATCCCTAAACATTCTTCTAAAGTTCCATTTGTTGATTGCACACCAAACCATACAGAGTGAGGGGTTGCAGGCTTAAACTCAGGATCTTCAAAGTATATGTGATCTTTTTACTATAAAAATAGTTTGGTTCTAGAATTTGAGGAAATCTATGGAATAATCATAATTACATGATGTTTAATATCTTATACGTATTCACACGGTTATCTAAATCATGCTGTGCAAAACTACTTCACACTGAAAACGTCCTGCAGATAGCATATCAAAAGGCACATCGCTTTAAATGCTGAAACTGTTGACCTTACATCAACGGTTACGGTTTCGTATGTTTGTTTTTGTGTTTAATTTTAGAAAAAAATAAATCTTCAGTGTAAAAGGTTTTAAAGTCATTCCAAGTGTTTATAAAGTTCAACTAGTAATGACACCAAAATTATCTCGAAATAAGCTTTCTAATGTCATTTCACCTTCCTCAAATTGGAAACAGTGTGAACATTGAGTAGTAGTGTAAATTTTAAACTGGTGAAATAAAAGTAATAGATAATACTTTAAAATTATCAGGCTCAAACTATGGAAACTTAGAATTTTATTTTTTTAAGCAACTATAGAGCAAAAAACAAAAGGAAATTACCATTAAATTTTTTGTAATTCAAACAAAATTATAACTTTTTTTGTCAGATTGGCAAAAAATATAACAATTTTGGTTATGCTGCAGAATTTCAGTAATTAATTTATGTGTATCAACTAACCTTTGCAAAAATTTCAAAATCCATTATGGATAATTTGTGGTTTTGAAATCCATTTACAGTGACATTTACAACACTTGAGCTCAACCAGCGGACTTCAGCTCAAGTGATTATGAAAACATAATTGTCTTAATTTTTGACTCTGCTGTGCAAAAAAAATACGAGGTATTGCTTCAAATTATTTTTGTACAGGTTTAGCACAAGAGTACCCAGCATGTCAAAAACTAAATATTCGTGTTTTATTTCATTTTACGACGCATTTATGACTTCATTTTTGACTCTGCTGTGCAAAAAAATACGAGGTATTGCTTTAAATTATTTTTGTACAGGTTTAGCACAAGAGTACCCAGCATGTCAAAAACTAAATATTCGTGTTTTATTTCATTTTACGACGCATTTATGTGAGGCAAGATTTTCATACAATGCTGCAACCAAATCAAAGTCCAGAAAGTCCATTCGACGCTACATCAGAAAGAAGAGAATTTGACTTTATAATATTGTGCCTTATACAAAGAGAATATTGTAATTCAAAATCCGAAAAAAACATCTCACTCTCTCGAAGTCATTCAGAATTCAATTTTACTATAAATATATTTATGTAACCAAGAATGCTCCATTAAAATTTAAGGTTTTGTGAAATCTTCGGTCGTAGGAAAAGTAAGGGAAATTCCGCTATGTTATTCTTTGTGAGATTTGATCATATACTTGCTCGTTGAATGAAAAAATGAAATTGGAAATGGCTTAGGATGTACTGATAAGCGTTTTGGAAGTTGTTTTCTACAGTATGATTTATTTTCCCCGATCTATTTACTATAAGTCTGTTTGCAAAACCTTGAAAATCGCATTCTATGTGCTCCTTCTTACCACGCGATGTGTTCCCACCTGAATCAATCCAGCGTTTAATATCTTCGATCCGCTTGTTTGATGAATTCTTGACAGTGACACTGAATTCAGTGTTTCTTGCACTGTTTTGCTTCAATATAAGTTCGGCTCGCCAGCGGAGTAAAAGATTGCTTATAAAACAGTCTCAAGCAAGAGAAACGAAAGCTGCTAAAACTTATAGCAACAGCGAGTCAAAAGGTTTTGGGGTGTAACCAACTCTCGGTAATTTCATGGAAAAACGTACACGTATTATCTAAAAGTAAAATGTTTTCGTTTCACTAGATATTTTAGTAAAACAAACAAAATCTATAATTTAAAATTTAAAAAAAAAATGAAATTTTGTATTATCTTGTGTTCATATTGAAAACAAAGATTTAAAAGTATTGGGTCAATTGCACCTTGGGGATTAAATGAGTTTTTTAAATTGTTAAAGATAAAATTACACCTTTTTAAACGTACATGGATTTGAAAGATTTGCCATGTTACTCGAATATGATTTCGGTTATGAAAGGTTTTTCAACATAAAAATTGCAAGTTACCGAAAGAAGAGAAAGTACCAGCCGTATAACAACTACTACCTGCAATAAAAATTAATGAATCGTAGTTTAGGCAACGTTTGAAGTTAATTTCTTTCGACACTAAACTAATAGTCCATTGTGTTGTTTCAGTGCGACGTTAAGTAACTACCTACCGACACTAAACTATTCGTGTGGAACCATTAAAGCTAGACTTCTTGGAGGAGCCATTTGCTACATTTTTCAGTCAAATAAAAAAGAATATTCGATGCATTTTAACAGTTGAGATTAAATATATACGCGACATGCTAAAATTGCATACATGCAACATTCCAAATGCGTCGCTATCCAGAATAAGTACATTATCTACTGATCCCTCTATTGATGGTTGAATGATTTTTGGAGAACATAAAACGAGCGCGCGCGTTTAACTTTGATTAGAATTAATGCTTGGTGAACGAGTCATATCTAAAACGCACAACGGCGCATGCTTCTGCGTGCGTAATGTATTTTAAATCAAATGGTAGGTACACTATCCCACAATAAAGAACCAGACACCAGCGGATTTGCATAAAAACCGACTACTTGTTTGGGGGTGTTTTTCGTGGTATGGCCTGAGACCTTTGCATGTTGTTCCTGGTCAACTGAACGCCGACGCTTACATGAACATTTTGGACTATCAGGTTCTTCCTACGCTCTGGCCATTTCATGGAATGGTAATGGTAATTTTAGTTAACGTCGTACTAGAGCAACACAACGGGCTATTGACGACGGTCCGGGATCAGTCCCTTAAGGGGAAGATCCGAGGACAACACCGCGTAATTTTGAACCACGGTCAGATGACGAAGCAACACCTGAGCTGGCACTCCACTCTCCAAACTTCCACTCCAACCCAACGTGAGGACTTTCGGCCACGACAGATTTAAGGTGCACCAGCCGCCTCTACACCATACGTTTACAAACATCCATGCCCGGACCCGGATTCGAACCAGGAACCTTCCGATCTAGAGGTCCATGGAATGGACGAATGTTACTTACAGGACGACAACGCACCATGTCATGTTGCAGCCTCTGTCAAGTAGTGGTATCAAGATATGGATGTAAAAGGTCCCGATCTAAACCCCAAAGAACATTTGTGGGACGCTTACGGACCAGGGAACCACGTCCGAAATCTACAGCTGAGCTGCCGACATTCTTGCAGCAGGAATGAACGCAAATACCCATAGCTGTGTATCAAAACCTTGTTGAAAGTATGCCCAGAAGGGTTGCTAATGTAATTGCAGCACGTTTGGGACCCTCTTCCTATAAAAGCATGTATTCTTTCCCATATACAATCACATCTTGCTGTCCGGTCCATTATTGTAGGGTATTGTATAGGCAGTTAATAAACGACATACTGGAGCAACAAAACGGTCTGTTAGCGACCGGCTAAAATCATACCGAAGGAAGAAATCCCAGGACAAAGCCTCGTAATTTCGAACAACGGTTAGTGAAGAGAACCACACCTTAGATGGCACCTCACTGTCTAAACTTCGACATCACGCCAAAGTGAGACCATTTGTGGTCACGGCAGATGAAAAAACGTACATACGTATATCCTGCACGTTTCATCTATCGCACAATACATCCGACGGTCTTTGACGAGTATCATACTCCCAACCTTCCGGTCACTAATTCGTTGCTCTACCAACTGGTCTATCACATTGCCGTGGTGTGGAAGTTTGGAGAGTGGGTGCCAGCTCAGATGTTGTTCTCGTTATCTGACCGCGTGGTTCAAAATTACTTGATGTCTTCGGAATTTTTCCCTTCAGATTTGATCCCGTACCGTCACCCAATAGCGCATTGTATTGCTTCAGTGCGGCATTTAGCATTCTTCTTCTTCATTCAACTTCTAGCATTTAGGCGAATTTGATTCGTGGCAGAGCCAAAATCAAGTAGCTAAAGAGCCCACTCAAGTGACTAAAGTGTCGCACTCAAGTGGCTGAAGAGCCTCACTCAAGTGGCTGAAGAGCCTCACTCAAGTGGCTGAAGAGCCTCACTCAAGTGGCTGAAGAGCGTCACTCAAGTGGCTAAAGAGTCGCACTCAAGTGGCTAAAGAGCCTCACTCAAATGACTAAAGTGTAGCACTCAAGTGGCTAAAGAGCCGCACTTAAGTGGCTAAAGAGTCGCACTCAAGTGGCTAAAGAGTCGCACTCAAGTGGCTAAAGAGTTGCACTCAAGTGGCTAAAGAGCCTCACTCAAGTGGCTAAAGAGCCTCACTCAAGTGGCTGAAGAGCGTCACTCAAGTGGCTAAAGAGTCGCACTCAAGTGGCTAAAGAGCCTCACTCAAATGACTAAAGTGTAGCACTCAAGTGGCTAAAGAGTCGCACTCAAGTGGCTAAAGAGTCGCACTCAAGTGGCTAAAGAGTCGCACTCAAGTGGCTAAAGAGTTGCACTCAAGTGGCTAAAGAGCCTCACTCAAGTGGCTGAAGAGCCTCACTCAAGTGGCTAAAGAGTCGCACTCAAGTGGCTAAAGAGCCTCACTCAAATGACTAAAGTGTAGCACTCAAGTGGCTAAAGAGCCTCACTCAAGTGGCTGAAGAGCCTCACTCAAGTGGCTGAAGAGCCTCACTCAAGTGGCTAAAGAGTCGCACTCAAGTGGCTAAAGAGCCTCACTCAAATGACTAAAGTGTAGCACTCAAGTGGCTAAAGAGCCGCACTTAAGTGGCTAAAGAGTCGCACTCAAGTGGCTAAAGAGTCGCACTCAAGTGGCTAAAGAGTTGCACTCAAGTGGCTAAAGAGCCTCACTCAAGTGGCTAAAGAGCCTCACTCAAGTGGCTGAAGAGCGTCACTCAAGTGGCTAAAGAGTCGCACTCAAGTGGCTAAAGAGCCTCACTCAAATGACTAAAGTGTAGCACTCAAGTGGCTAAAGAGCCGCACTTAAGTGGCTAAAGAGTCGCACTCAAGTGGCTAAAGAGTCGCACTCAAGTGGCTAAAGAGTTGCACTCAAGTGGCTAAAGAGCCTCACTCAAGTGGCTAAAGAGCCTCACTCAAGTGGCTGAAGAGCGTCACTCAAGTGGCTAAAGAGTCGCACTCAAGTGGCTAAAGAGCCTCACTCAAATGACTAAAGTGTAGCACTCAAGTGGCTAAAGAGCCGCACTTAAGTGGCTAAAGAGTCGCACTCAAGTGGCTAAAGAGTCGCACTCAAGTGGCTAAAGAGTTGCACTCAAGTGGCTAAAGAGCCTCACTCAAGTGGCTGAAGAGCGTCACTCAAGTGGCTAAAGAGTCGCACTCAAGTGGCTAAAGAGCCTCACTCAAATGACTAAAGTGTAGCACTCAAGTGGCTAAAGAGTCGCACTCAAGTGGCTAAAGAGTCGCACTCAAGTGGCTAAAGAGTCGCACTCAAGTGGCTAAAGAGTTGCACTCAAGTGGCTAAAGAGCCTCACTCAAGTGGCTGAAGAGCCTCACTCAAGTGGCTAAAGAGTCGCACTCAAGTGGCTAAAGAGCCTCACTCAAATGACTAAAGTGTAGCACTCAAGTGGCTAAAGAGCCTCACTCAAGTGGCTGAAGAGCCTCACTCAAGTGGCTGAAGAGCCTCACTCAAGTGACTAAAGTGTCGCACTCAAGTGGCTGAAGAGCCTCACTCAAGTGGCTGAAGAGCGTCATTCAAGTGGCTAAATAGTCGCACTCAAGTGACTAAAAAGCGTCACTCAAGTGGCTAAAGAGCCGCACTCAAGTGGCTAAAGAGCCGCACTCAAGTGGCTAAAGAGCCGCACTCAAGTGGCTAAAGAGCCGCATGCGGTTCGCGAGCCGCGGTTTCCCGACCCTACCCTAAGGGAATGATCCAAGGTCAACGCCACGTAACTTTGAACCACGGTCAGATGACGAGGCAACACCTGAGCTGGCACTCCACTATCCAAACTTCCCCACCCAAACCAACGTGAGGACTTTCGGCCACGACAGATTTAAGGTGAACCAACCGGTCACTACACCATACGCTTACAAACATCCATGCACTAACCCGGATTTGAGCCAGGTACCTTCCGATCTAGAGTCTAACACCTTAACCACCAGACCGGTTGGTTGGCAATTTAGATTGGATTTTGTTTCAAGATGAGAGATTAGTTCCAGCTTTCAATTCTGCTCTGTTTTCAGTCCTCTTTTCTTTGCATTTTGTGTGTGTCTCGTATTAACTTTACGATTTGTGCCCGAAGCAGCTGAAACTACATTTGCCAGTATGACGTCAAAGCTACGATGTTGCAACTCGATTTCGGATTGATTGTTTAACTCGTTTGTTTGGTGAGTTTCTATAAATAGTGAGAGGAAACATGCTTTATTTTGCTTTCGAATAAAAATTTAATAAATGTTGCAAAAATTGTTATGGCATTGTTGTTCAGTGAGAATTTGGGAGGCACAAAGCTGTGAATCAAATTAATCTAGTCATAATAGAAAGTATCAACACATGCAACTGAAAGGGTTGTAATTTCTAAAAATATTTTCCATGAGGTTACTCTGATTACTGAAACAATAGCCCACGTTGTGTGTTGCTCTAGAGTGTGCGATGTTAATTATCCTATTTACCTGATTACTGCGATTAGTTTTTAATTCGTCTCTTGCGTGGATTGAGTGAGATCTAAAATAAACAGGGGTTCGATATGATCGAACAGTAAATATTTTTAAGTAACAAAAATGGGTTGGCATGGTACTGTTGGTAGGTAGTTAATTAACATCGCACTGGGGCAACACAGCGAGCGATTGGTAAAGGTTCGGTATTAATCCCTTTGGGAAAGATCTGACGACGTCTCATAATTTTGAACCATGATCAGATGATGAAGTCGGCACCCCACTCTCCCTACGTTCACACGAATCAAGGACGGTTGAGGCCACGGCAGATTTAACGTGCACCCGCCCGCATGCACCCGACGGTCTTTGTTTGGATCTAGTTTTGTACTCGCAACCCTCCAGTTGCTAATTCGCTACTCTTTCAACCGGCGCTAGATAAGGTAAGAAAATTTTAATTAACGTCGTTCTAGAGCAACACAACGGGCTACTGACGACGGTCCAGGATCATTCCCCTATGGGAAAGTTCCGAGGACAACTCAAAGAACCGAGGACAACACTGTGTTCTCACATGTGGAGGACACAACTCCACAACTTATTCGTAGAAAAGTAGCTTGGTATGTTGCACTAGAGCACAACACAGCGCGTAGAAAAAGCAAAACAATTTAATCATCTTTTTGACGGCGAAAACGACAACGAATTAGTTTTACTCTCACCAATGAGAAGCAGAATAGTCTATCGGTTTTGGAAACATCTGGTTTTTTATCAGCCTTCCAAATTTGAAAATACTCTCTTTCGACCACACTTTATTCAAAAATGCGATAGTAGAAAAAGAACCGTCAGAGCCATTTTTTTACAAAAGATTTCTACAAAATCCCATTTTTTTTAGTAATCTAACGAGTTATTCTTTCGCAACTAACGATGTTTGTTAAACGTAGCGACAGTAGATATTTTGTAAATACGTATTTCAGATTATTATTTTAGCAGCGAACGAAGTTGTTTTTTCCATACTTATTGTTGCCCAAAAATTACTTCGAAAAGAAATTTTGATCACTGTGCCACTTCTTGAATTATATACCTTCCTACACAAATATTTCATCATGATTCAGTTGACATTTATTTACTTCTCTTTCCAAAACTATATATGTAGGTTTCGATCTAATTAGTCCTCGAGAAAAAAATACTGTAAAGTGAAATCGAACCTTTTAACTAACATTGAAAATTAAGTCAAGAACAAACACTTTGCATTTTGTAAAATAGTTCTTTCCTTTTTCTTTAAGCGCAAAGCTTTCCTTGTGTAGTATAGTATAGTATGTTCATTTACTTGACATTGTATATCGTGTTTGTCCCAGCTTCGACAAATATGGCCTTTCCGCCATAAAACACAACCATTATCCTTGCTGTTTATTGAGGAAGACACTGGCACAATGATACTAAACCAACCCTAAAACTAGTTAAAATGTTTTTTGAGAGGGATTTCATTGTAATTGAACACCGAACCAGACAGTCTGGTAGTAGAATTTACGTCGTACTGCAGCATTAGACTGTCTGCGAAGATTTTACTTCTTTACTGATCCTTTCATGATACATATTTAGGGTTGTCAGCCGTCCCGGATTGACCGGGATTGTCCCGGAATTGAAGTTGTTGTCCAGAATCTCGGTGGAATGTTAAGCTGTCCCGGAATTTCAGAGAAAGCGCTATTGACCAATATCATCTACACTCCAAAATAATTATTTCTATTGCGCATGACTTCATCAAACATCCGTTTTCCTACTATCCCAAGCCAATACTATATATCGTCACTCAATATGTCCCGGAATTGTCTCAGCAAAAGTTGGCAACCCTATTCAATAGGGTTACCTTAAAAGTGTAGTTTGTCGCCGTTTAATCGAATTGGTATTCACTAATCTATTTGTTGTTGTCGTGCGGGACTAATCTATTTGTAATTTAATCTTTTGAATTTTTATTGGCATAATGCAGAAATCGTATTCGAAAAATGGACTGATGAATAACGAGGAGAAAATTGTTCCAAATGGACTGCATGAATTTTAAAATTAAATTGTGAAATTATTGTTAAACACAATATTTTACACGTTTCTACGAACACTAAAGTGTTTGTGCAGTCTAAGAAAAATGCAAAATAATAATAATAATAATAATATATATGACCGGAAATTTTTTAAAGCTATAATATACCTTAAAAGGTAATTAAAACACGAAATTGGCAACTTCAAAACTTCAAAACAGTCACAACATATTTGGAAGCATGGATTCGATAACAATTGATTTCATTTCGATCTTAGAAAACCTATTATTTTCCAATTGAATGGTGTAATATCTGACAATGAAATGTTGAATGCAAGTCGTCTATACTAGTCATAATATAGTTTTCAAGTATTAAAAGGACAAATTCAGTTAAAAACACGAACTGGACGTTGAAAGAGTGGCAGTTATGAAGAGAGGTGATCATGGGGAACACATTCCTTATATCCTTAAAACAAAATAAATTGACCTTCTAAGACTAAATTCTTTAGAAAGTTTGAATTTCATGATCGAGTATCTCTACATAAATTGCCATATACACAAATAAAGTTAATCAAAGGGTTTTCACGGAGAAAGAGAAATTGCGAGAATTATATTAATGAGCTTCGAGAATTCTGTACTCGATTATATTAATAGGTGTGAATTTAAATACAATTTTTTTAGTGGTGGGAACCCAATACTTGAACTGTAGACTTAAGTATCTAGGAAATACTTGAACTGTAAACTTCCACGATAAGACCAGCTCAGGTGTTGCTTCGTCATCTGACTATGGTTCAAAATTACGAGGTGTTGTCCTCGGATCTTTCGCTTAAGGGACTGATCCCGGACCGTCGTCAATAGCCCGTTGTGTTGCTCTAGTACGACGTTAAATAAAATTAGCATTACCATCCACGATAAGACCCTCTGGTCTTGAATTGTAGTAGTTCTTTCTTGGGATTAAAATTGAGACTTGATTGCAAACGGATCACATTTTTGTATTTAAGTATTTTTTAAAGAAAAGTTCGATGGTAATTGTAATTTTAGTTAACGTCGTACTAGAGCAACACAACGGGCTATTGACGACGGTCCGGGATCAGTCCCTTAAGGGAAAGATCCGAGGATAACACCTCGTAATTTTGAACCACGGTCAGGTGACGAAGAAAAGTTCGAAGAAAGGTCTAAGAATTGGGTTATTGTCAGTTTCGTAATGTTATGAGGATAAAGACCGTATGCATAATACCCGAATATTTGTAACTTATTATACCTTTTTTATACCACTACCCACAGTCATAACTCATGTACTAAGTAGAGTAGAGAGAATGTAGTGAGTACAAGTGTATACTCATTGAAAATACTTGATATTATTTGCAATATGGAATTAACACATTTAAAATTTCCTATGAAAATTAACTTTGAAAATAATTCCACTTGTAGAACGGGGACAATTGAGCCAATTACTTGTGAGAATTATTTAAAATCAAAACCACAAACAGGTTGAAAGAAATCAACAAACGCAAATTTACTTCCAAAAAGGCATTAATTTTCTCCTGAACTTTATTAAATTAATTTTACCTCATTTAATAAAGTCCCAAATTAAGCCCCAATATTTTTTTACCTTTATTTTCATTACGAACATGCAGCTTAATAGATCCTGTTTAATCCAAGATATTTTATATGAAGCGAAACAAAAGTACTTTTTACGGCTATTATGTTTCACGCCACAAATCACCACAATGCGATAAGCTGCATCTTAAGTTTTTATTCACCGGTATAGTTAATGTTTGTTCGCACTTAAAATCCAGGTCACATGCATTTCATCGGCTTAGAGCATAAACACATATAAACTGATAAACAAATATTTTTACCATCGAGTTGTTTAAAGACGAACTATATTAGCTTTTAAATGCAAAAAAAAAAAAATAATAATAATAATAAGCATTTTGATGTGGTGTTCTTTTTTTTTTTTTTAAGCAGATTACAAAATGGCAATGTGTTTCTAATAATCTTGAAAATTGGTTTTTAGTATCTCCAAAATAGAACAGTTAATGAGTTTCAGTTTTAAGCCGACGCGACGGTTTGTAGCAAAATTTGACAACAGTATATAATTATTCTTAAGTTGGTAAACTGCGAATATAAAAGACTTCTAACTTATGTTTCGTTAGACTTGTCTCGCATTAATAAACCCGGTGCAGCATTATTGCAGCGGGAAGAATGATGAAATGTAAAATCAGGAAACGTAACAAAATATGAAATAAAATAGAAAACTATGTTGAAATAAATCTGCTTTACGAACAGATGAAAAGACCAACTGTGAAGTGTTCTCTTGGTCCACAATTATTGCACATACCTGATGTCATACATTTATATCTGTCGACATCTAAATTGCATCAATTCGATATCCAATTGATTCATCTCGATCAATGTCGGATAAATCTGTGAGTTGAGTCTTAATTCTTGGGTTTTGATTACATTGATTTTGATTGATTTTCCCATCGATGACATAATTTTTTATATTTAAGGGTGTGTTGTTAAATTTAAGTGTTGTTAATTAACGTCGCACTGAAGCAACACAAATTTAATTTATGGCATATTTTTAGCATTTCTTTTCGGTCTAGATCAATGCCTTTTTGTCGTTTTCTTTCTTTCTTTCTATTATAAAAACAAATGTGCAGTCTTTTTCAGTTTTATTCGCTTTATGATTGGTAGATAGCGAGTCTTGTGGTTCAACGGGCTAATCAATTTGTAGCACGCGCATACGATAAACAGTTATATTTTTTAATTAATTCATTCATAAAATTTGAAAGTGCGCTCTTTAAAGTTTCAGAAGAACAGGCAAATTTGGTCGCCGTTTCCACAGCAACAGTCGAATATGAAAATCTTAAAAAGTACTATAACAATACGGATGAGCTAAAATATTTGAAATTACGATGAGATTTCCTCTGAATTTTCACAATATGTTATTTATTTAACAATTTCCTTTTTTATGTGGAAATGAGATGTTTTGTTCTTGACATTTTAAAAAACATTTTGTTTTTATTTACCATATATTTCCGTGTATAAGCCGATAATTTTGAAACGTTTTCCAAAGCTAAAGTACGGGAATCGGCTTATATATGGATCCGCTAATCTCGCAAAAAAGTAGGCAATTTTCCGTTACTCGTGCGCATGCGATAGATATCGCAATGGTAAGGGAAGGGAACCTTCAATTCAAGTCGTACTAGAGGTCCGAAATCAATCCAGTAGCGATCCAAATGGGGATGGATTGTGAAGCAATCCCCTCCCCCTCATTGTTGAAAAGTATACACGAAAGTTGAAAAGTATATACGAATACTAAAAATATGAATTGACTGATGGATTGGGATTACAAAATGTCAAATTTCCGTTTGATTTATTTGTTAGCACTGGAAATGCCTCCCATGGGCATGCAAACTGCTCTGGGGAAATTTTTCTACATTTTTACTGGACATATTAATAGTATTTTTTATCTTTCAGAGTGATTTTTCAAGTTTCCAATAGCACTTTAAGGGGGTCCGGGGCATATTGAAAAAAAAAAAAAAACTTTATTAAATAATTTAGAATTTATAATTTTTTTGTACTGATTACCCATTTAACTAATAAGCGAAATCACAACACAAAATTTTTCCAAAAGTTCTTTAAAAATTAAAAAAAAAAATTTTGAATAAAAGAGGGGTCAGTTTAAATTGCTAAGGCTCAAAATATTCTTGATCAATTTCCAAAATTCTTGCAGTAAACTATTCACAAATTTATTAACTTTAATTTTGATTCAGCAATTTAAAAAATATAAATTTATTAAAAAATAAAAAATATTTGAATGAAATTTTTTAAAATTTTTAAGGTACTTTTTTTTTTAAAGTCATATTTTTAAAAGTAAATATTTGTTTTAAATTTGCTGAATCGAAATTAAAGTATAATGTTTGAAAAAGATATATTCCAAATTTCAACCCTTAAACTTTATCGGTTTTCGACTTATAGCAATTTGAATACAGGAAATCTTGAAAAAATGTATCATAGAGAAAAACGCATTTAAAGTTTTAAGGACAGATGTTGTTGCCATGACAACAACTGTCAAGAGTGTTAGATTTTCAAAACAACGCACCACAAAAATTATTATATCTCTAGTTCTAATTAAGATAGAAACATGATTTAGACGTCATTTTAAGCAGAAAATCACAGAGAATTTCGTAAAATAATAAAAAAAATTTCGAAAATTTGACGATTTTGTGTCTCGGACCCCCTTAAGGCGAGAATTTGAGGAATTTTTGGTCCTTCAACACCCGGAACAGTAAAATCATAGTAAACGATGTGCATCTTCCGTTTGAATTCGAATCGGAACGCAATTATCCGTTCACAAAACATCCGAAGCATTTACGATCGCGTTCGAATCAGATCTAGTTTGACTCCCTGCTGGATCTCATTACGGGTTGTTCCTTGCATTACAACTAAACAATGAAACGAGATGGATGCTCACATAATAAGCCAAAGCCTCTCGGGGATGACTGATATGTTCTTTCTGGCGAGGGAACAGAGCCTTCGGAAGAATGGAGCATATTCCTTGCTCTATGAGGCTTGAAACGGAAAATGAGTGATGCCAGTGAAAGTCGGCGGGTTCGTTTAATGTGATTTATAGCGATAGTTTCTTGGTATTTTTTTTATTCGACTCTGTTCTTTCGGAAGAGAGATCCGGTCGCAATGCTCCATTTCGAAAGTGAATCAATAAGAGAACGCACAGAGGATAAAACCTCCCACTGGGAGTCATGGACCTCGGAAGGAGTGGGTTTGGGGACATGGTTGAATACGTAGCACGTGACTTGCCGACTTTCACATTGCGATGGTCTGTAGTTCAAGTTCTCTCTGGCAAACACCGTGCGAAGATGGATTTTGAGTAGGTTGATAGGTATTTTAATTATCGTCGTACTGGAGCGATACAATGGGCTATTGACGACGGTCCAGGATCAATCCCCAAAGGGATATATCCAACACCTCGTAATTTTGAACCACGGTCAGATGACGAAGCAACACCTGAGCTGGTACCCCACTCTCCAAACTTCCATACCATCCCAACGTGAGGTAATGGTAATTTTAGTTAACGTCGTACTAGAGCAACACAACGGGCTATAGACGACGGTCCGGGATCAGTCCCTTAAGGGAAAAATCTGAGGACAGTACCTCGTAATTTTGAACCACGGTCAGATGACGAGGCAACACCTGATCTGGTACCCCACTCTCCAAACTTCCACGCCAACCCAATGTGAGGACTTTCGGCCACGACAGATTTAAGGTGCACCAGCCGCCTCTACGCCATACGCTTACAAACAACCATGCCCAGACCCGGATTCGAACCAGGAACCTTCCGATCTAGAGGCTAACACCTTAACCACTATACCAGTTGGTCGGCGAACCACGGTCAGATGACGAGGCAACACCTGAGCTGGCACCCCACTCTCCAAACTTCCACACCAACCCAACGTGAGGACTTTCGGCTACGACAGATTTAAGATGCACAAGCCGCCTCTACCCCACACGCTTACAAATATCCATGCACTGACCCGTATTCGAACCAGGAACCTTCCTATCTCAGATGGGATTTGGAACAAAATAGGAACAAAGCTGAAGGGTGGAAAAAGGGAAAGAATGAGGGATTTTTAATGCAATCCTAAGGGGGCGACTCCCTCTTCCGAGGGGGCTGAAGGAATTTTGGAGCTAAACCCAAGGGGAAAATAAGGGCATAGAGGAGCAAGAGTGGTTAGGTAAGTATCTTAACGTCGCACGAGAGCAACCCCCGAAGGTAGAGATGCGAGGACAACACCACGACCATTTTGATCCACGGTCAGATGCAAATAAGATGCTAAAAAATGTGTTTCCAAAAAATGTTTTATAAGCAAACACCTTATTCTTCTTGACCAAGCAGAAACATACACAACAGTGGTGCATTATGATTGGTTCTTTTAACTAAAAAGAGAAACCGAATGCAAATAGGGGTCAGAATGTTTAACCCTCCTGGTGGCTGCATCGATGACGTATGCCATCAGAAAAAACTGACCACGTCTTGGTGAACAAGTTATCTCGTCATAAGAAAACAAAATGACCAGATCTTGATCTCTTCATTAGACGTTCTAGCTCGTCATTGGCAAAATTGTTCATATCTTGATGTACGAGTTATCTCGTCGAAGCCAATTGGATGGTTAAGGATGCTGCTGACGAAAAGCCAATTATAGAGAGACGATCAACCGGTATAGTGGTTGAGGTATGCCAGTGTACACGTTAATTTCACTTTTTTAATGGAAAGTTTTACAAATGTAATGTAATTTTGCCTACCAACCGGTATAGTGGTTAAGGTGTTAGCCTCTAGAGCTGAGGGTTCCTGATTCGAATCCGGGTGCGGGCATGGATGCTTGTAAGCGTATGGTGTAGAGGCGGCTGGTGCACCTTAAATCTGTCGTGGCCGAAAGTCCTCACGTTGGGTTGGCGTGGAAGTTTGGAGAGTGGGGTGCCAGCTCAGGTGCTGCTTCGTCATCTGACCGTGGTTCAAAATTACGAGGTGTTGTCCTCGGATATTTCCCTTAAGGGACTGATCCCGGACCGTCGTCAATAGCCCGTTGTGTTGCTCTAGTACGACGTTAACTAAAATTACCAATTACGAATTACCAATTACGAGGTGTTGGATATATCCCTTTAGGGATTGATCCTGGACCGTCGTCAATAGCCCGCTGTGTTGCTCTAGTACGACGTTAACTAAAATTACCGTTACCATTAATTACCTACGTGTTGAAATCATATTCGAAAATCAAGGCAAGTTATGTCACTTCGGGAATACGTATCGGTTTGGTAGGTAGTTAATTAAAGTCGCAATGGAACAATATAATGGGCTATTGGAATACGTATAGAAAACACGTTCCATCGTAGAAACACAGCACAGCCATCTAGTTTAAACTTGATGGAAAATTGTCTCTCTTAGAACGCGGTAGTTGGTAATTTTTTGTTAACGTCATACTGGAGCAACACAACGGGCTATTGACGACGGTCCGGGATCAGTCCCTTAAGGGAAAGAACCGAGGACAACACCTCGTAATTTTGAACCACGGTCAGATGACGAAGCAACACCTGAGCTGGCACCCCACTCTCCAAAATTCCACGCCAACCCAACGTGAGGACTTTCTTAGAACGCGGAGAGATTATTCTTTGCCGACGGCACATTGTTTCTGAAGACATTGAATGATCGATTTGTAAAAAAAATGCGAATGCTTCTAGCAATTTGCGAGGAATTTCGTATTTTGTGAACATTCTTGCGTTTTAAGCAAAAATTTTTTTTTTTAAGTAAAACATTTCAAACCATGGGAATTATTTAGATTTAGTTTTGTATGAAACAGTGGTCTTCATTTTTATTTCGATTTCATGCACGACTAAAATCTTTTCGTTCGATTTTCTACTAGAATAGTTATTTGCGAAACTGTTGGAACGTGTTGAGTCGTCGAAATAGCCATTGCAATATTCTTTTTTACGTCGTTTTTTTACCATTTTTATCAATCGTTTCGTGAAATTTATTTATTATCAACTAAATTCGTTACTGCTTGTAAAGTCTTGAGCAGAGTTTTCAGAACGAGTTACTTTATGTGTTTTAGAGGATCAGTGTAGTGCGGAAGATTACCTTGAGTAAGTTAATTTTTATCCTAAGGTGGTTGGGCCGACCAACGGGCATAGTGGTTAAGCTGTTAGCCTCTAGATCGGAAGGTTCCTGGTTCGAATCCGGGTTCGGGCATGGATTTTTGTAAACGTATGGTGTAGAGGCGGCTGGTGCACCTTAAATCTGTCGTGGCCGAAAGTCCTCACGTTGGATTGGCGTGGAAGTTTGGAGAGTGGGGTGCCATCTCAGGTGTTGCTTCGACATCTGACCGTGGTTCAAAATTACGAGGTGTTGTCCTCGGATCTTTTCCTTAAGGGACTGATCCCGGACCGTCTTCAATAGCCCGTTGTGTTGCTCTAGTACGACGTTAACTAAAATTACCATTACCATTACCTAGGTAATTGGTAATTTTTAATTAACGTCGTACTGGAGCAACACAACGGGCTATTGACGACGATCCGGTATCAATCCCTTAAGGGAAAAATCCGAGGACAACTCATGGCAATTTCGAATCACGGTCAGATGACGAGGTCAACACCTCAGCTGGCACCTTTTTGTTCGCCCGGTTTGAATATCTGTCACATGGTTATGG
Source organism: Metellina segmentata (assembly GCA_947359465.1). Taxonomy (NCBI): domain Eukaryota; kingdom Metazoa; phylum Arthropoda; class Arachnida; order Araneae; family Tetragnathidae; genus Metellina; species Metellina segmentata. The sequence continues at coordinate 64,663,710 of OX375881.1, forward strand.
GAAAAAGCATGAAACAAAGTTGGGCAAAGAATTGATTGGTTGGTATCCAGCGTGATTAAAAACACTAGTCTGAGCTTCGACAATGAATCGGCCCAAGTAGATTCGAAATATCACTTGACTTATCCTTCTCAGGTACGACAGCGACTCCGCCCATATGCTCTGTCTTTCATTAATAGATCGATGCATCTAGTTTTTGATACAAATTACCTACCTCACACATACAAACTGCTTATCGTATTAACACTTAAAAAGTACAACAAAAAATGAATTTGGAGAAACAATACTTGAAACTTTTTGTAACCGGTTATTGTGTTTATATATTTTTTCGACAAACGAAACTATTCTGATTTCGGTATTCAGATCAATCTAGAACATTCACTTTTTATGTGCTTTGCTTTGAAATTTAGTCGATTGAACAATTAAAAGACAAAACGAGAGCGAAACTCTTTACATGTAATGAGGCCTACACCTTTGACACCAAGTGCATTTATTAGGTTCCCTACATAATAATTTGGGCAGTCATTCTCATTGTATGCAGTTTTTTTATTTCAATAAATACGCTTATGTACGAATGGTGAATCGAACAATTGAAATAAGAAAACATGCTTTGTAAAATTAATAAATTTCAGTTGCTAGGTAATTTTTTGGTAATTTTAGTTAACGTCGTACTAGAGCAACACAACGGGCTATTAACGACGGTCCGGGATCAGTCCCTTAAGGGAAATATCCGAGGACAACACCTCGTAATTTTCAATCACGGTCAGATGACGAAGCAACACCTGAGCTGGCACCCCACTCTCCAAACTTCCACGCCAACTCAACGTGAGGACTTTCGGTCACGACAGATTTAAGGTGCACCAGCCGCCTCTACACCATACGCTTACAAACATCCATGCTCGGACCCGGATTCTAACCAGGAACCTTCCGATCAAGAGGCTAACACTTTAACCACTATACCGGTTGGTCGGCGCATTGTCCTTGGTTCTTTTCCTTCTTGTAGGGATAGCAGTGATAACGAGATACATTATTTTGCGTTTAGCATCCCTTTCTCCAAGGAAGGTCAACCACCTCCTATTCACGTTGGGTTGGTGTGGAAGTTTGGAGAGTGGGGTAAAGCTCAGGTGTTGCTTCGTCATCTGACCGTGGTTCAAAATTACGAGGTGATGTCCTCGGATCTTTCCCTTAAGGGACTGATCACGGACCGTCGTTAATAGCCCGTTGTGTTGCTCTAGTACGACGTTAACTAAAATTACCATTACCATTATAACAACCTCCTGACTATTGAAACTCAGGTGTTGCTTCGTCATCTGACCGTGGTTCAAAATTACGAGGCGTTGTCCTCGGATCTTTCCCTTAAGGGACTGATCACGGACCGTCGTCAATAGCCCGTTGTGTTGCTCTAGTACGACGTTAACTAAAATTACCATTACCATTACAACCACCTCCTGACCATTGAAGCTCAGGTGTTACTTCGTCATCTGACCGTGGTTCTAAATTACGAGGCGATGTCCTCGGTTCTTTCCATTTTGGGACTGATCCCGGACAGTCGTCAATAGCCCACTGTGTTGCTCTAGTACGACGTTAACTAAAATAACCATTACCATTACCATTACTATTACCTGACCATTGAAGCTAAGGTGTTACTTCGTCATCTGACCGTGGTTCAAAATTACGAGGTGTTGTCCTCGGTTCTTTCCCTTAAGGGATTGATCCCGGACCGTCGTTCCGTTGCTCTAGCTACTAAAAACTACTGCTTACGTTAACTAAAAAATTACCAATTACCTGACCATTGAACTCAAGCTAATCTTTCACACCGAGTCGCACTACGATGGGGCTAGTGCACGTTAAATCTGTCGTATCCTCAACTGTCGTCACGTTGACGGTATGACAGCTTGGAGTGTATTATTTGATTAAAATTCCTACGTACCTACCCATACCATCATCAATAGCCCGTTGTGTTGCTCCAGTGTGACGTTTATTAACTACCTACCCATCTCATATTGCATGGTGGGTAGGTATTTAATTAACATCGCGCTGGAGCAACACAACGCGCTATTGGCGCCTGTCCGGAATCGATCCCTGGGAAAAGATTGGAGAACTACACCATGTAATTTTGGTCAGATGAGGTCACACCTCAGCTGGCACCCCACTCCCCAAACTTCCACACCACTCATACAGCATGATTCATAGGTATTCAGATTTATTTTGGCTATCAAAATATGCTATCAAGATATATCTCCCCTTTACTCCGATAACAATATGTTAAGTGTTATCCTTATGCACACATAACCATATATCGATTTTGGATCCTTCCTGCAAACACACACCTCGCCAGTAAAACGTTTTTAATCTATATCTGGAAAGAGCCCAACTATAGAAGTACTAGTTACAATAATCTACTTTCGTTTATCTGGGACAGAGTATGGGTGTGGCAGATTACAATGGGGGATTTTATTTTGGGCATGGTCGTCACACACGTGGATTTTTTTTCCTCTTAGCTTGCCAACCGCAAACGATTACCCCTGTGATTCACAAGCCGGTGTTCGCGTTGGTGGCCTCTTTCTGCGGAACTGTGAAGACTTTAGAATGAAATTCCGAATAGACTGTTAAATAATGTTTCTATTCGGTTGCTTGAGAACGGGAGTTGAGTTTTGATATGGTTTACATAAAAACCAGACCTGTAAAACAGGAATGCGAATAAAAACTTTAGGGGGGGGGGGGGACGTCAGACAAAGCAAATTCATGTTTTCAAATTTTTTAAATGTTTTTATTTGCATGATCGCGCGTCCGTGACATAAACCCCGCGGGCAGTATCCAGTCCACAAAGATCGTACTTCTATTAACATTGGACTGAAACTAGACAAAAACAAGTTGAATCTTTTATCAGTGAGCTAAATTTACGGCAATGTCCATGAAATAAGAAAAGTCTAAAAAGACGCAGACATTGCATTACGTCTAAGATAGATAGGTAGGTATTTTAATTAACGTCGTACTGGAGCAACACAACGGACTATTGACGACGGTCCGGGATCAATCCCCTAAGGAAATATGTCTAAGGAAAAAGAAGTCGGTAATGGTAATTTTTGATTAACGTCGTACTAGAGCTGTTGACGACAGTCCATGATCAATCCCTTAAGGGAAAGATCCCGGACCGTCGTCAATAGCCCGTTGTGTTGCTCTAGTACGACGTTAACTAATAATTATCAATTACCGATGACAACAAGTCGTAATTTTGAACCAAAAAAAGAGGTCGAGTTAATTCCCTGGACCGACATTTCTTGGACAAGGTACGCACTTTTCTATAGAGACTGCTCTGAGTGCTGTGATTTTTTAATTAAATTTGATATCCTTATTGAAATGTGTTGCTGTAGTACGACGTTAATTAAAATTACCTTACCTTATTGAAATGGTTTGCCAATTTCTTTTACCTTGAAATTCAAGTATTTTGGATTTGTATTATTGCATAGAATTCAAGTGAAGGGAGAGAACATCAAGGAGATTCAGAAATTCTATGTAATAATTGGGTAAATGGTAAAGGTAATTTTAGTTAACGTCGTACTAGAGCTACACAACGGGCTATTGACGACGGTCCGGAATCAGCCCCTTTCGGGAAAGATTCGAGGACAACACCTCGTAATTTTGAACCACGGTCAGATGACGAAGCAACACCTGAGCTGGCACCCCACTCTCCAAACTTCCACGCCAACCCAACGTGAGGACTTTCGGCCACGACAGATTTAAGGTGCACCAGCCGCCTCTACACCATACGTTTACAAACATCCATGCCCGGACCCGGATTCGAACCAGGAACCTTGCGATCTAGAGGCTAACACCTTAACCACTATACCGGTTGGTCGGCTGTAATAATTGGGATCTTAAAATTTTTAACGACATATTTGTAACTTTGGATGAAAAAAAGGTCGATGTACAAATTCGACGATTACGATTTATGTCCACAAATCAATTCAAGATAATGAAAGTTGGAATGGGAAAAAAATGGTAGTATCAAGATACTGGAAGGTATTTTTTTGTGCAACAAAAACTAGCAAAATGGACATTGTCCCTATTTCTATCAAACAACAGATGTTTCATGTTGGTCAATGATATTATCTCTAAGTTCGATTTAGAAAATTATTTTCTTGTATTTTAACTTGAAAAAGTGAAAATTTACCTCGATATATCTTACTACTCCCCTATGTAATAACGTTTAATATTATTCAATTCAGAAACTGCACTATAAATTGCATGCCTAATATCTAACAACTTTAAATTTATAAGGGAAAAAATCATTTAAATCATAAAAATTAAATTAAATAAATTAAATCTGATGAAAATCAAATAAATTCAACTTTTATTTGAAATTAACCGTGATTTTTTCCTTATCTGGTAGGTATTTAGTTTACGTCGCACTGGAGCAACAGAGCGGGATATTGGTGACGGTCAGATATCAAACCCGAAGGGAAAGATCCTAAGACAACATCCGTTGTGTTGCTTCAGTAGGAGACGGCATACATACGGCTTCATACAAGGCCAACACCTCGTGTCATTCTCTAATTAACACTGCAAAACTCTCCAAGACAAGATATATTTCAACATTTATAGATGGATCCAAATTTCCTTTTTGAATGCAAATTAAATTTCTTTCGAAAACGCTTAGATATGTTTACTTTGATAAATATACTTGGTTTTATTACCATCCCAAATTCTTACCAATCCTCTGACTAGAAATAATCTGTGATAATGTATTTTTATCCATTATAATTTACAAGAATGGATGATGATTACTTTGACAGTCAACTTTATAGTCTTTTATAATTAATTAATATATGTTAAATTTTCTATAGTTATAATACAAGTCTGGTAGCTGAATGACTAACTAACAGAATGAGCTGACTAACAGTCTAGTCCTCGATACAAAGGGATCTGAATTCGAATCCCGGTCTTTGCATGGATATTCGTAGTGGTGTTTAGAGTCCACTCTACGCATTAGGTCCCGGTTTAAATTGCTGTCGTGTAGCTATAAAGAACCACGAGGGACCAGACAAATCGATATTTATGAAAGAATGTTAGAACAACATACATTGGGCTTACTTATACTGCTTTATTTTTAAACAGTTTTATTCGAAACCACATTTGCTTGAGACACGTTAAAAGAGAATCTCAAAAGATAATTCCTACAAATAAAATTCTCGCCAGTTTCGAATCTCGAAACCAGGAAGTTTCATTGTTGCGCTGCCTAAAGATGATACTGAACACAATCCAATTTTTAAAAAATAATTTTTGATTCGTTGCATTTTAATTCACATTGTTATCCACCCAAGCTCCGTCTTCCGTTTCTCCACGAAGAAATATGGCGCCATTTGGCATTTCTTCCATACAATATTTTCGGACGCTGGAGTTGTTTATTGTTCCACCACACAATGGCAACGGCTGATCCCGATGGGCAATGCATAGGGAGAATGACAATCGTAATCGTATAAACCACCTTTCGTGACAGCCGCAGATGATATTCTGGGAAACAGCGGTACATATATAAAAATGTCTTCTACCGAAATACTGTCTCCAATGTCAACCCTAAATTACATCGAACGAAGTCTCCGCTTTTGGTTCTCGATTATCGAACGAAATGTCCATTCCCCCCCCCCATGTATATGAACTTTACACCATTTTGTTATCTCGACGATGTTGAGCTATCTCGTTCTCACTATTCAAGTATCGTTTGAAGCACTTATTGTACTTCAATGTTCTTTTTCTTTCATCGATGTTAAAGGAGATTGCCTATTCACATTTGAGTGTGATGGTTGAATTATACGAGACCAAAGCTTTCCCTTAAAACAGTAGAGTAGCCAGTGGGAAGGGCAAGCCCCTCCCAATGTTGTATTCCTATTTTCGAAGTCTTTTTTATTCATAAAATGCTTTAATACAAGTAATTACTTTTCTTTAATAGCTTGGAGACAATTGTTACCATTCTGATTAAAAAGTTTCTTTCAACGTAATCATGAAACTTTTATGCTTCGTAATTATTCAAGCATTCAATATGAAATAAAGCCGACCAACCGGTATAGTGGTTAAGGTGTTAGCCTCTAGATAGGAAGGTTCCTGGTTCGAATCCGGGTTCGGGTATGGATGTTTGTAAGCGTATGGTGTAGAGGCGGCTGGTGCACCTTAAATCTGTCGTGGCCGAAAGCCCTCACGTTGGGTTGGCGTGGAAGTTTGGAGAGTGGGGTGCCAGCTCAGGTGCTGCTTCGTCATCTGACCGTGGTTCAAAATAACGAGGTGTTGTCATCGGATCTTTCACTTAAGTGACTGACCGTCGTCAATAGCCCGTTGTGTTGCTCTAGTACGACGTTAACTAAAATTTCCATTACCATTACCGTTATGAAATACGAAAGTGATTATAGTTTGGTTAATCGTTATACGACCCTTTTCTTTCATCCAGGAATATCTCCTGGATGAAAAAAGTATTGAACTAAAGTATTTCCGCTAGAACCCACGAATAATTTTGAGTGGGTTGAATGGTTGGTATTTTGATTAGCGTTGTGCTAGAGCAACACAACGGGCTAATGACGACGGTCCGGGGTCAGTTCCTTAAAGGAGTGATCCGAGGACAACACCTCGTAATTTTGAACCACGATCAGATTTTTCCGCAGTTAATTTTGACTTAAGAGTTGTAAATACGTCTCTATTTCTGTTGTGTGTGTGAAATCAGTTGCTCAAGACACTCCCTCTCCATCACTTCCCGTTTAAATTTGAATTTGATTCGACTGGTAAAAGGAGCGTTCAGGGTTCCTACTCTTAGCAAACGAAAAGAAAAGGCCTGTTCAAGGCTGTTTCGTGTGTTTTTAAGGCTACATTTAACATGGATCGAAGTAGATTAACCCGTTAAAAGACAGGTGAAGAAACTTTCACGGATGCCGTGGTTGGATTTCAGACTCGGTAATGGATACTTGTGCAAGGTCAAGTGTCATTGATGTGAGTTTTTTGCTAATGTTAGGATCGATCTCTATAGGATGGTACTTCGTTAAAGTTATCAAATTACTTGTCTAAGAGCACGGTTTTTAAAAATGCAAGCAAAATAAAGTAATTTGCAAAAAAAGATTTTGTTTTATTGTTTATGAAGATGTTAATTTTTTAAGCATTTAAAGCAATTTAAGGACCGTTTAGAACTAAAATGAAAAGTTAGATATCTTTAAGGCCCCTGGGAACCTTGGCATTGAGCTCTCCGTTTCATTAAACAGTCTAAGACCTCTTTTCTTATTGGATCATGAAGCCACTTTGTCTGATGAGTCTCTGACGGCGTCTTACTTGACTGACAGTAACGGACTGGCCGGTACACCATGAAATTGGGATATTTACAAGGTAAGGTAATCCTAATTAACGCCGTCTAGAGCAACACAACAGGCTATTGACGACGGTCCGGGATCAATCTCACCAGGGGAAAGATCCGAGGACAACTCGTAATTTTGAACCAACCCAACGTGAGGACTTTCGGCTACGACAGATTTAAGGTGCACCAGCCGCGTCTACATCATACTCTTGCTCCCAGATTCGAACCAGGAACCTTCCAATCAAGAGGCTAACACCTTTAACCATCAGACCGGTAATGGTAATTTTTAATTAAGGTCGTACTAGAGCAACACAACGGGCTGTTGACTGTCCGGGAACAGTCCCTTAAGGGAAAGGTCCGAGGACAACACTTCGTAATTTTCCAATCTAGTGGCTAACACTTTAACCACCAGACCCTTAAGGGAAAGATCCGAGGACAACACCTCTTAACCTGCCAGTCTAGAGGCTAATACTTTAACCACAAGACCAGTGATTTTGGTAATTTTTAATTAATGTCGTACTAGAGCAACACAACGTGCTATTTACGGTCCGGGAACAGTCCCTTAAGGGAAAGATTCGAGGACAACACCTCGTAATTTTGAACCACGGTTAGATGACGAAGCAACACCTGAGCAGGCACACCATTCTCCAAACTTCCACACCAACCCAACGACTTTCGGCCACGACAGATTTAAGGTGCACCAGCCGCGTCTACATCATACGCTTGCACCCGGATTCGAGCCAGGAACCTTCCGATTTAGAGGCTAACACTTTAACCACCAGACCGGTTGATCGGCATATTTACAGGAGAGCTTCTAGATAGACGGTAGGGCTTTCAATCGAAACAGAATTAGACATCAGTCAAAGAGAATTGGTTGTTGTTTCTCATGCCTACACTGGCAGACCAGAGGAGTGCCAGGCCCGTCGAAGACGGCAAGAGGCGGGGTGCGCCTTCCATGTTATTGAGCCCCATTGGGAGGAAGTCCGACTTTGCTCGACATACATGACACATCCGTTTTACAGGAAGGTCCCTTTCATACATCCATTCACTCACACATATCGTAATTTAGATCCCAATCAGAGGTCGATAACCCCCTGATCAGGTACCCCCAGAGGTATTGATTTGGTATGGGAACATGGGGGACTTTGTGACCACGACCTATTTAACGTGCCCCAGTCACCATTAGTGAACACGGCGGTTTTTAGCCAGGTCGAAGCGCCGGTCTCGCAATCATCAGAATTGCAGGCTCCGCCGAGGACAGAACCCACAACCCTTCTGATGCAAGCCCGACGCTCTACTGACTGAGCTACCGCGGATCAGAGAATTGATTTTATGCAGTAACGTAAATGCTTTTTCCAATTAGAAAGGTAGGGCAATCGTGTCTCCGTGTGTATGCTTACTGTGCTAGCAACCTGAGAGTTGCAAGCGCTGGTTCGATTCCTCTCTGGGTGCATTACTCTCTTCTGTGTCAGTAAATCTGCATGTGTCCTTTACTTGACGTTGTCTTGCGTCTGGACAATAGGCCTTAGCGCCATAAAACAAATTAGAAAGACAGTAAACTGCAATAAATTAATAATAAAATCGTAGTTTTCTTATTGAAAGAAAGATTGAATTAGCAGCGATGCTAGACGTGTAGTAGCCTAAATTCAGAAAATAATGTGCAACCCGAGGGATGCGAGGTCAAAACTCAGTCCAGCCGAAGACTGTCGTTAATGCGGGGGCAAGTGCACGTTAAATCTGTCGTGACCACAAATGTCATCACGATGGCGTGGTGTGGAAGTTAGGAGAGTGGGCTGCCAGCTCAAGTGTTGTTCTCATCATCTGAGCATGGATCAAAATTAAGAGGCGTCGTCTTGGATCTTTCTATTCGGGATTGATCTCGGACCGTCGTCAAAAGCTCGCTGTGATCTTCCAGTGCGACGTTAATTAACTACTTATTCATCAAAATATAATGGAAGCTATTTGAAAAATCATATTAGTGTTAGTTAATAAGAGTTTAGATAAGCTCAACCATCTTCAGTTCAAAAGTTTTGTTGTCCTATAACTATGTTTGTGTTTCTCTCTCTTATATATAGCCGACCAACCGGTATAGTGGTTAAGGTGTTAGCCTCTAGATCGGAAGTTTCCTGGTTGGAATCCGGGTCCGGGCATGGATGTTTGTAAGCGTATGGTGTAGAGGCGGCTGGTGCACCTCAAATCTGTCGTGGCCGGAAGTCATCACGTTGGGTTGGTGTTGAAGTTTGGAGAGAGGTGCCAGCTCAGGTGTTGCTTCGTCATCTGACCGTGGTTTAAAATTACGAGGTGTTGTCCTCGGTTCTTTCGCTTAAGGGACTGATCTCGGATAGTCATCAATAGCCCTTTGTGTTGCTCTAGTACGACGTTAACAAAAAATTACCAATTACCTCGTATATATAGAAATATTTTTTATTTCATAAATCTACCTTGTTTTGAGGTAAGGTAATTTTAGTTAACGTCGTACTAGAGCAACACAACGGGCTATTGACGACGGTCCACGACTTTCGGCCACGACAGATTTAAGGTGCACCAGCCGCCTCTACACCATACGTTTACAAACATCCATGCCCGGACCCGGATTCGAACCAGGAACCTTCCGATCTAGAGGCTCTAACACCTTAACCACTATACTGGTTGGTCGGCTACCTTGTGTTTTGAAGTCTACTAGGATCAATTTTGTAAAGGCCTTTGCTTACATGGAACCGATACATTTGACTTGCACCAGTCAAAACCTTTTCCACAAGGTTATAATCGAAATTTATCATTATTCCTTGCTATTTCCTTGAACTAATGCAGCATAAAAACCATCGTGTTTATTAAAAACTCATCAAACTGTTCAAACTTGCATATTTTGTTTTGAACAACTCAATGCCCACCTCTACCTGAGGACGGTACACATCTACATTTTCCTGGACCGACGATCCGAGCCGGTCCGTCACTTGTCAGACCAAGGCTATTGGTGAATTTTGTTTTCTTAATTTCAATGGTGTTCACGACTGTCATTTCGCTGGGCCATTCTCCACCGGCAGTTCCATCCACAATGCCGCATGATCACGCGACGAGTCTCCGAACAAGAATTATCGCCTCATCTGGTGTCGCGAGCAAGCCAAAGTCAAGGTTGACAAGTTCGTCGGACTGGAGGGAAACAAGCCTCCGATCGATAGGGAACAAAAGGTCACAATCGACATTCCTGCCTTGATCAGAAGTCGGTGCTACAGCCTCTCTTCAATCGGACGGTAGAAAGTAGATCAGAGAGGCCGGGTAAAATCGACCCGAATAGCCAGTCTATTTTCTGGACTTGGTGATTCTGCAACGGTATGTCAGACACCCCAAAGGCGAAAGACCACGCATTGAGTGGCCTGACTCCGGGTATTATTGTGAAATTTTTCATGTTATATGGGCCGCGTGGGGTATTGATAAATGGGTCATAAGAAAATGCACGTTTTTCCTGACTAAATTCAGAAGCGTTTGAATTACGATTTGGTGTTTTTCAAATTCAGCTGACACAATGAGTAATACGCTCACTAAGGTCCGGTGCACACATCCGGTTTTTCAACGTACGGTTCCGCTGCCGCAACGCAAGTGCGGTCTGAGATACGTTAGATCCAATAGAGCAGTGCGCACATGCCACGTCCAACTTGCGTGCAATTTGTACCGCAGTTCCCTTCGGCGGCGCACATGAGTCTCCGTTCTGAAGTACCTTGTTTTAATAAACAAATGGAATATAAATAATAATTAATAAATGGTTGTATCCAGTAACGTCTAATTTGTTTCAAAATATACTTTTTTACATCAAGTGAGCGATATAAACACATTTTCTTCGATAGAATATTTATCGCAAATGGCGCGGTATGAGTTCGTGCGTCATTTCACGGTTATGTGTGCATAGTTGGGCTTCGGTGCCGCAGTGGAGCCGCACGTTGAAAAACCGGATGTGTGCATCGGGCCTAAGGCAGAATACGGATCAAACCCCATTCTATTCGAAACGTTTTGGGAGGGCTGCCTATTCCAAATTTTCAAGGTATTCCATTTTTTTCTAGGGAAAGAAAAACTATCTTCCACTCATCAACACCTTTGCAATTCCGCATTCAACTAAGGGATTTTCAACGAATACGAAAATGTAGTAGGGAAATATTCTGCGTAAGCGTTTTTGTGTATAAACTAACATTTAGAATTATTGCAATATTTCAGAAAAATGTAACCGTTTTCCCTCAGTTGAAAGATTTTATTTGAAAATATACAATTGTGTTCACCAATGATTCTTTTAAATCAAACGGTAGAATACGCCCCCCTAGAAAGGCGCAGAAGGGTCATAAGGTGTCGGTCCGACAGGTAAAAATAGTCCCGTTCTAAAAATAAGGCCGAACTTTTATGATATCTTCAAACTCATTCGCTGATGTGTAAACGATTTCTTTTGGTCTGTTATAGAAACGTTAGATTCGTTAGAATCTTTTTCGACGATAGCGCCCTTTCATTTCACCAGCCTAAATAAATGATATTGTTTTTTCAATAAGCACTTATTAATTTACCCTTCCATTCATGATACTAGGAGGCAAAAATGTTTTTAAGTATTAAAACCTTAAGCAAAATTAATTATGAAGTATTCATAGAATTATCACATCAAGGTAAAGTTACCATACAACTATATTCTCTAGAGTGATTATACTTACAAAATTTGAACTTTAGACATATAGTTTAAAAGGAAATGGTTTTAACATGTTTCTTTCTTTGGTATTCCTTCATAAGACAGGAAACAAAAAAATTTCCTCCACTATTAAAAAACTATTTCGTTGATCATACAATTGTTTAAGCCTAATTTCCAATCCATTTTTTTCAGGGGGGGGGATGTGGTAGCCCAGTTACAAGAGTAACGGATTAGCAACTGGATGGATGCAAGTTTGAAACTCGATCGAACCAAAGTCTGTCGTTTACGAAGGGGAATAGTGCACGTTAAATCTGTCGTGATTTCAAATGTGGGAGTTCTGAGAGTGTGGTACCAGTTCAGATGTTGATCTCATCATCTGACCGAAGCTCAACATCACTTGGTGTTGTCCTCGTGTCTATCTTTGGGGATTAATCCCGGACTGTCGCCAATAGCCCATTGTGTTGCCTCAATGCGACGCTAATTAATTAACTCCCAATGAATTTCTGTTTTTATGAAATTGGATTGGATTAAGAATATTCCTTTTGAAAAGGATTCTCCATTAAAAGCGTAAAAGGGGTGGCTAACTATATTTATTTTGTAGATTTAAGGGCAGCTTGGGAGTATGTTGAAGAAAAGCTGCTTTTAGGAAATACTAGCTGACTAAACCGGCGTTGAACTCCACGCTATCAAACCAAATATTACTCTATGGAAATCACTACCTTTAAGAAGACAAAATGTTATATTAACACGCTTCCGTATTGGACATACTCGGATAACCCATAGACACCTCCTCCTCGGAGAAGATGATCCAATTTGCAATTCTGCATTTGCCCACTAACAGTAAAACATATTTTGATAGAATGTTCTCATTTTAATAGTCAACGACTTAAACATTTTAATTCTTATACCTTGGCTTCAGAAAACATGGTTGGAGAAAATCCTCATCCAAATATTTTTAGCTTTTTACATGACATTGGGTTCATCCATCACATATGATTTTATTTAGTATTCATCTTATGACATGACTCATTTCATTTTATTATTATATTATATATCTGATTTTTTTTTTGTCTTGAGTTTGATATAACATGTCCCGAGACGACTCAATGCCACAAAACCATATCCAATCCAATCCAACCCGACATTGCTCGGGTTTCAAATATGACCGCGACGTTTCCCTGTTAACTCAAATACACAAACCCAATAGAACGTGTTTCCTTGTCCATGTCCATTTATTGCAGAAAAACAAACTTTAGATTTTAAAATTGGTGCTACGAGGGGCACTTTTAGGACTAATTTTCATGGTCACAGATTTGTCTGACGGCAGGAAAGAAATAGCCTATGTTTTCCGCAGTGTTCTGAAGTATAAGTGTACCAAATTTGGTGTAGATTGGTCAAACGGTGTAGATTTTTATAGAGAATACACACATACGTGCTTTTTGATATATAGATTTGTGACTAGTTGTTCTAGGTGCGAAATAAACCTATCGCCCTGGTATCGATGACACCACTTAATCTATTTTGATCTATTAAGCTAGCTTTCTTATAGTCATATGGGTCTTATAAATATTGCTTAACATTCTTATGGTTTGGTTTATCGTTCTACAGTCAAGCTTCGAAGACCGCAATACAACAATGTATAGACACAAGCTACGATTGAATTTCACTTTCACGCAGCATTTCTGAACAAATCTTTCTGTACATTTGTTCTTCATAATAAACAACGAAGTTTGGAGCATGTTACAACAGAACTATTGACGTGAGCAGCGTTATCTCCTACTGCAACTTATTTTTGGACATATTTTTTATTTTCGTTTATTCTGCTGTCTTTGTTTATGGTGACATTTATACATAGTCAAGACGATGGTAAAAGGTCAATTTGAAATATTCCAGACACGAATCTATGACCGGAGGAAAATGTTGCTTCAAGAGTTTAGGAAGTTTCAATGTTCATTAATTTCTATGCATCTTTTCTCAGATTATGTAGAAGATATTGGAATTTAAAAAAATATTCACTAGATATTTATTATACATTTAAAAGAAGGCTTAAGAAAGTATTGCATTTCATTTTTTTAAATATTCGTGCAAAAACTAGAAAAACCTATTGAACCTATAAAAAATTACAGAGGTTCAGCATACCGACATTTTATAAAATTCTGGGTTCCATTACGTTTAAGTTTTATCTTTATGGGTGAAGATCTAGCACATATTGAGTGAATTTTGCGCTTAGTTTACACAAAGTTTAATGGTTACACTACGTCTCATCGTCCATCAAAAGCACTGCTCTACATCAGAATATCATGAGAAAATACTTATATAGTTATTTCAGCCTTAAAATATTTATATACCTAACCTAAATCTTTTCAATAAGGTGGGGCTCTAAACATCCCACTTCCTCTAAAAGAGTTAAATTGTAAAAACCTTATGGATTGAAATCCTCTACAGTTATAGGGCCCAGGTAGCCCAGTTGGAAAAGTAACAGCTTAGCAACCGGTGGACTGCGAGTTCGAAACTCGATCCAACCAAAAACCGTAGTGTAAATGGGGGCTTGTGCACGTTAATCTGTCGTGGCCTCAAATATCCTCACGTTAGCGTGGTGTGAAAGTTTGTAGAGTGGGGATACAGCTCAGGTGTTGATCTCGTCATCTAACCGTGGTTCAAAATTACGAGGCGTTGTCCTCGAATCTTTCCCTTTGGGTTTGATCCCGACCCGTCGCCTACAGCCCACTGTGTTGCTGCAATGCAACGTTAATTCAACTACCTATCTCTAAGGTTATAAATTATTCGACAGCAATTATTACATGTTGCTGAAATGCCTAATTGTATTCATGGAAATTAAGCGTGAATAAAATTTGAATGAGTTTAGTTGAGGAATAAATATTTCCATTGAAGTAAGTCAAAATTAGTCATTCTCAGAAAATAAGAAACCACCTGAAGAAAGAAAAATTCTTCAGCTCAATTTTTTTATCATTGTTTCGGTCATTTTTGCCATAATTTCTCCGCTACTAAATTGTTTGTGTGGAACAATTAGAACCAGATTTCATGGAACAAAGATTTTCAACACTTGTATTGGCCATTTTTTCAGATAAATATTAAAAAAAAACTCAAAATATTATACAATTTATGATTCATTCCATAAACCTCATATCATATCAAATCCTACGGAATGATACAGGGGGAAAAAATAAGAAGTACGCACTTCCACAAAACCACAAACGCTCTCAATATTTGGTTTTCAAGTAAAAACCCTTTCTTAAAATGACCCTACAATTAAAATTAATTTGTAATTGGAAGAAAAAAGTTCACTATACTAATAGTTGATATTATTTACATAAACAGACAGAAGTTTTTTTTAAAAACAATTATAAGACTTCAGCGAGTAAATAGCACTCAGATTTCAGATTAACTGCTCCATTTAAAAGTATGAGAACTTTTAAGTAGTTTTGCTTTATTTACAAATATGTTTCCCAGTAAAAATGTACATCTGGGAACAAAAATGTATTTATTTCACGAATTAAAAATTGTATAATGTTAAGTTTTTTTTTTTTTTTGGGGGGGGGGGCCTTTTTTACTTTTTTTGCATAAAAAAATTTTTAATCTGTTTCAGAAAAGACTTATGTTCTACATCAATATCAGTTTTAATGTAAAAAATCACGAAGAATTCCATTCAGTATTGTTATATTCTGTATTTTAAGTACATATATTTCAAATCTACAGATGAAGTTTATGCAGCAGTAGAGGTGCTGGCTTTCCTTCTATCGTCGGTTAGTAAACATTTTTATCTGCTTTGTTGCCTTTCGCCAATCTACAAATTTATCGTGATTCCTGTATCTCGAACTTCAGATAAATTTCTATCAAATATCGTTTGCTTCGTCACAAAGAAAAAAAAATCGTCTGATTCTTTATTTTTATTTCTAAACTTATATTCTTTAAAATTATGAATTTAAAATGCGATTTTAAAATCTTGTAAATTTTTAGTTCTCAGTATGATATTTTTTACTCATTTTTCATGGTTGTTTGTCATCTAATTTATTCATTAGTATTTGGTAATACTTATTAAAATTCGGTATTGAATTGAAAAATCTTGGAATTTTTTTTAATTTAGAATTTTTAAAACTATTTACAGTTTAATTCAGACGAAAAAGATTCTTAAACCAATCTTCCAGAAAGTTTTTAAAATTATATTTAAAATAAATTTTAATTTATATTAGTTGTGGAATCATACTTTGGTAAGTGCGTAAGATATTTATTATTTACTAGCAAAATACCCGACCTTACTCGGTTTGAATTCGTTTACTCTAGATTGAAGAGATAACCAAAATATATAATGACTTACGTTTTTTGTAGAATAAAAATTTATTTTAACACCTTTCGCCATCTTTATATTTTCTACAACTTACTTTGGACACAAATCCTACACATGCATATCCATTCATGTAATATATTTCACATACATCGCACAATTGCTGTATGACAAAGCTACAAAATGACGAAAGGTGATACTAAGGTTACTACTATAAAATACGATTTTGAGGGAGATTTGGAATTCCCTTTCTTAAGTTATTTTCATGTTCAACTCAATTAATTAAAATTACCATTTACGGCGAGTGCTCTCGCACTCATAGTCAACAAAACAATATTTTTTTACTTGTGGCACTCTTGCCTCCGGTATGCGACATTGTGAAATTTTGCAATCTTCTCCTGTCATTACTACAACGAATTTTTAAATGTTGGAAAAAGTTCTAGTTTGGATTTTTAAACATTATTATTCTTTCAATAACGACATTATTCTTTAAATAACGTCATTATTCTTTAAATAACGGCATTATTCTTTAAATAACGGCATTATTCTTTAAATAATGGCATTATTCTTTAAATAACGGCATTATTCTTGCAATAATGGCATAACTACACTTAAAATTTACTGAAAATTTATACTGACTTGCCTAACATTTTCAAGTCTAATACTTTGTGGTGCTGTTGGGTGTGATGAGAAGGAAAACACATTTATTACAAATAATAAATATTTAAAACAGAAAACAGTAAAATAGAACAAAATAAAAGATGTCGGAAAAATTGTTCTAAAGATATTAATTTGTGATTTTTTTATCTCTTGATTTCGCACAGTTGCCACACTTTACAACTAAAAGTGAACAAAATTTAGAAATGTGAAATTAATTCAGAGTGAAAGAAACAGAAAATATCACTGCTCACGCGATCTTGTTCATTCTCGTTTCCTTGAAAAATATCGTCTGTCTCAAATATTCCAAAATCGTTTTCATTGCGCTAAGAACAAAAATAAGACTCGAAATAAATGAAGTATCAGAGCTGAAATTTCATTAAAAAATATAATTTTTTGAAGAATAATTACTTTTTCAGCAGTACTGGTAAAACAATCGAAGTAATCGTAATATTCAATAGACATTCCAATTTTTCCAAAACTACCAAATTATGGTTGATTTGAGTATACTTACTCAGGTGTTTTAGCATGAAACTCATCTAAATATAACAATAAAGAAATGTTTAATATTGCATTCACTAAACTAATAGATAATGTATAAAATAAAATACACTGCAATCAAATATCTGGAATGCAATTCATGTGATGCCTACACAAACACACAAACACAAAATCGAACATAGAACAAAAAGACGGACAGACAGACTTTCGCAACCAATTCCACTCACTAAATCAAGATAAGTACTCACTGTATGCAAATTTTTATGAAAATATCTTAAACCGCGTGGACGTGTATAGGGCACAACATACAGACAGACAGACAGACAGACAGACAGACAGACACCAAACGAGAAAAAGGCGGATTCGGCATCAGAAGGGTCCGAAACGGATAGAAAACTTGAAATGGGTCGAAAATATTGAATGTACAAACAAACACTCCATTCTTATTTATATAGATTCTGCTAATGAATATTTGTATGAACATGCGTTTTTTCAAATGTTCGCCGTGAGTCAAAGCTTAATTTATTTCCTTTCAATTTTCACACATTTTTCAATGAACTCATCTGAAATGTTTGCAAACCGATTGTTTTTGTTTCTGCTTTTTTTTCCATGAAGATCATAAACGACAAAACATCGTTAGAAAAGAGTAAATAATTTATTATTGGTTATTTATTCATATATGTTTAATTTTCTGAAAGAATATTGAAGAATATATATAAAGGTTATTTAATAGAAGATATGTCTTTTTCTCTGAATATATATAATATAAATAAGCTATTGTACAAAAAGTAAATAAATATTTCATCATCTATGCTAAATACACAAAAAGAATTAAAAGCTTTGACAGGTGTAAGAAGTCTGTTATGGGGTAAATAGCAGTACCACATAAATTTTAAATCAGGATTATTTTAGTACAGAGACCTCTCTTCTCTATTAATACAAATAATTATTCCGAAATAACAATTCTAATCAAATCTAGAGAGTATTTATAAAATTATAAATAAATATTAGAATGTGTCTCTCAATAGCCGAATAGTCTGAACAGCATCCTCAATAGCCGAGTTCATTTCCCTTTTTCTTGCAAACAGATCTATTTTGCTTTGTAATGTTCGTTGATAAGCTGCTGATGTTTTGGGAACGATCCAAAAGCTAAAATCTCGCTAAACTTTCTTACTTTTATCTTCAGATATACTATATATACACGTTTCAAAAATCAAAGTATTACAAGAAGAAAAAACACAGTTTTTTGAATACGTAATAAATTTTCTTGACATCTGCAAATAAAAGGGGGAATGTAGAAGTTATCTTTATAAGCTTTTGAATGACACCCACCGAATGATGAAATGACATTTGTTTCGCGAAATTCGAATGAAATGCACAAAAATTATATAGATAAAAAAAATCCTCACATATCTCTAAACTGAGCGTTATGTTATGTCTCTCTTGCTGAAAGAGGATAATATAACAATATGATTTCTGCCAGTAGCATAAATACAACGCACGCGTTATGCAAATATTACAACTAATGATGGCAGATATGATTACCAGACGTGGGAATTAGAATTACAATAATATCACTTTCATCGATTAGAAACGAACACTGTTCTTCAAATACTGATGATACTAATTTTACAAAATTCTAAAATTAAAGAGATTTTGTTTAAATTATATAAATTATTGAATTTAAAATAAAAGTAAAAATATATAGAATATTTATTTTTACTAGAGTCTGAAACGTTTTAAAACATACGCAATATGTTTTACACCTTCGAAACAAAATTTAAACTAAATCGCAAAACAACAAAAAACTTTTTACGAACCTTTTGCTGATGCTTTAAAAAATGTTTAACAGCTGGATGCACCCAACGGTGTCGGGTCATAAATTCGATCCGAATGTTTCTAAATGAAGCATAACTGATATCATTAACATGCCTCATCTGAAATTTTTTTTTTTAGTTTTCTGTAAATTTTGCTTTTTTGTGTTGCAACCCTGATTAATTAGTATTCCTGAGTATTGGTAGACAGCAAATCCCTTCCTGAACGGGTGAAAATTAATAAACTTTCGATACAAGAAATTGAAAAATCAATGGATCATGCTATTCCATTACAGAATAACATTCACAATATAATTATAACGATGACTTTTTAAATATTACCTAAACAATGAGTTTTAAACAGTCAAATTAAAAATTAAATCGGAATGATTGTTTGTGAAGTAAAACAGAACTCATGAAGAATTCTTAATAATGGCTTTTCAAACAATAGAATCAATGACGAGATCAAAACAAAGCTTAAAAAATAATGAGATCAAAAAGAGTTTTTTCTTTTTAAGGATTAATAAATCAGAATGCTGAATATCCGCCACGTTTACAAAAAACAACAGACAGGTTTGTTAGTTCGATTTTCAGCAAATTATTATTGCCACGAAATTCCGGAAGAACGTGAAAGTACTTTTTCTTTCAACTTCGATACCGAAACTTCACATTTTCAATTCCTGTTCAACAGTGCGGAGAATACTTGAGCTATCCATCTAGAATCTGCTCCGGGCGAGATCACTCAAAATAGCGGTTATGTGTCCTACGTGTTGGCATGTGAGTTTATATTCAAGCTGTTTATCTCCAAAGTTCAAAACAACACGGAATCGAAGAACATGATCGCAAAGCTAGATAAAAAATAGACCCTGTACGGTTAGCATAAGACTGTCCATATAGACTGGTTTACGCCTGTCTGATACGTCATTACATCCATTAGACTTGAAATTGAATGGACATTTTAAAATAATAATTGCTGTTGCCTATCAGGAAGGATCTCCAAACTTATTAAGTTGAGTGATACGACTTAATGTGAGGCAGTACCGTGAGGAACAGATCGAAAAACAGACATTTGTGGTCCTAATAAGAAGAATTAGGTAAAAATCACATGTTAGA
This sequence comes from Metellina segmentata, assembly GCA_947359465.1. Taxonomy (NCBI): domain Eukaryota; kingdom Metazoa; phylum Arthropoda; class Arachnida; order Araneae; family Tetragnathidae; genus Metellina; species Metellina segmentata. Next base: position 64,684,085 of record OX375881.1, read on the forward strand.
ACGATTCTTTGAGGGAAATGGACAAAAATAATCAAAACACAAATTTTTGTGAATTCGATACCATTTGGCTTAGAAGCTGTTCTACATGCAAACATATTATTACTATTATTAAAATTATTATACTTTTTTTACTGTGTTTCTTTGGAAATAGAGACTGGGTGTATACTCCACTGTGTGTCATAGAATTTTGCAAATTTGACTTTTAAAACCTGTCTTTGGAATATAACAAATATGAAATTGTCTATTCTCTGATACCTTAAACTTATAACTCTTAGTCTAAACATTAATGCACTTAACCATTCCTTTAAAAATTAAATTCCAACTAGTATTTACAACAGTTTTGGGTTTTAAAATAAGTCTTTTTATGGAGAGACAGAGTAAACTCAATTTTGGAACCCCTGTATGTTTTTTTTTTATTTATCTGAATAAGTATTGCATCTTTTTCGATACTTCAATTTAGATTTAAATTGAAATTTCTGCAGAAATCTGCAATAGAAATTTTCAGTGTACACTGGAACCATCAAAGGATATATGATAGTTGAGATACTTTGTATTACAATAAAGGAATTTTCACGTAAATTTCTTTTCATTTAAAAACAATTATGCATTAAAAGATGGGTTGAATATGTTACTCATTTTTAATTAATAGTACATTCAACACGACATTAAACATTCGTGGAAGTATGAAATATTCTTATTAATATCTTCATCGAGGTTAATTGGTAAAGGAAAATAATGTAGATTTTTATAAAACATTATTATATTCAATTCTGTGCTCCTTTCCAATTATGCATCCAAAAAAACAGAATATTTGGTTTGTAGCTAAAAAATTCAATTCAATTCTCGTGAAGTAAATATGACCGCAGAATGACAAACTAATTAATGTATGCAATCCATTCATAGATACGAAGATTTTCCTTGAATAGAAAATCATTCAAAAAAGTGCTGACTTGTTTAACCTTCTATCTTCGCACGTTTTAGGTCATGAAATCTATGGAAATCATTACGAATAAACAAATGAATGTTTCTATAGTAGTTTTGCTACAATAAATTTTGAATTTAGAATTGATATAACATTCGCAAGTAGACAAAGCAATAATATGAAACAAGGAGCTTTTCGCAAACGATTATATATACGTCAGGTTTTAATATAAATCAAAAGTCGTAAATCTTAAATATCGTTATTTTTTATGTAACGTCTATTTTTTTTTCTTGTTTGTGCCACAAGTTTTAAACAAATATAAAATAATTAGTCAGCTGAGATGCTATTCGCAACATTTATTACAATTTCGGTAAGTAGACATTTAATTAACGTTGCAATGGAACACGACGGGCTATTGGCGACGGTCCGTGATCAATCCCCGAAGGGAAAGATCCTAAAAAAATTTTGAACCACGGTCAGCTGACGAGGTTACACCTGAGATGTCATCCCACTCTCCAAACTTCCACGCCAACGTGAGAATATTCGAGGCCTCGACAGATTTAACGTGCACTACTCCCCACACATACGACGAACTTTGATTGGATTGTAACTCGTAGTCATTTTACCCCAATTATCTTCTGAATGTCTACTTCAACTGCACCCCGTTCAATTGATCAAAAGCTGCAGTAATTATTTAGGGTGAGCCCTATTTTCTTTTTATAACACATTTTACATTGAGTTCTGATTTTTATCTTCCATACTTATTATTGTCTCCTGTAATTGGACTACTGAAGAATTTCATGAGAGCCGGCAAGCTCTTCCATGCAGTTGTAGCAATATTATGGAGCTTCATATTTTAAATCAAGTATATTTAAAGTAAGCGGCAAAATTGACAAATATATCGGCAGCAGTTGATTTTTTTGGTGCCCTTCTACAATAAATGTGCCAACAAAACATGTCATTGTTGCCAATAGTGAAAAATTGTTCAAAATTTGCCAGGACGGTTTTTGAGTGTCTACTTTTCGAAATGAATTGCGAAAGTTTGTGAAGAAAACAAGCGACAAAAACTCAAGCAGATCTGACATTTTAGAAGCTGACAAAAGCAAAGATATCACTGATAAATTTCTTAGACAAATGAATTAAATTTTGTAATTTTGTGTTGCTTCATCTTCAATCAATTTATTTTCTTTATTTTTAAAACAATTTTTCTTCTGATCAAGCTCTCACGTTGGGTTGGTGTGGAAGTTTAGAGAGTGGGGTGCCAGCTCAGGTGTTGCTTCGTCATCTGACCGTGGCTCAAAATTACGAGGTGTTGTCCTCGGATCTTTTTACCTTAAGGGATCAATCCCGAACCGTCGTCAATAGCCCGTTGTGTTGCTCCAGTACGACGCTAATAAAAATTACCAGTTGCCAAGCCGCACATAAAATGTATGGCTAAAGAATTTTAGAGCAATGGAATGAATCAGCAGCATAAGAATTTAAAACATTTGCTGGTGAATGTTATCTCAAAGCCGTTGTATTTTCCATGATAAAGATAACTTATCAGAAGAGAAATATTTTCTGTTTAAAGTGTCGAAAAAAGCTCGTTAACCCTCATAAGCTTTATCTGAAACGGTCTTCATTAGAATAACGACAAAGCTTTGTTATTTAGAACTTTGAAAGGCAGAACTTAAGCACAACTTAATAGCAGAACTGTTCTTTTGACGTTTAGACTGATGTCGTAAAATGGAGTTCAAACTTCAATATTGTCTGTCAAGTCCATCAAAAAAAAAGAACGCGCGAAAAAATTCCAAGTCAAGAAAAGCTAACATAATAACGGGTAGGAGTAACGGCAGTATAGGGTAATTAATGCGCCAAGGAGGGAACTCAAAAGCAGAAGAAAAAACAGGGGGATTGAAGGGAGGAAAGAACATAATTCCCTGTTCTATCTCACACCCCGAAGCTAAATTTTTCCTCTGTGCTCGCCGCTGTTGAAGAACTGAGGCAGTTCGGACTTTTCCATTTTGACGGAATATGAGGGGAGAAACTAGGTTCTCTACATTTGGCAACTTATCGTCTTTATTTGGAACATTTCAACTAGATTTTTTGTTCCGCGTACACCATAGACTTCAGACTTTATGTTTAAGCTCAACTGTTTTCATACTTTTTACACAAAAATAATCTGTGAATACGTTTTGCTTTGCATAAGTGGTGTTGAAATGTTTCTCTTCAACTGTCTAAAACTGTGAAAATCTTTCCGAATCCTTGCATTAAGCTTTTCGCTGAGGTGTTGCTTCTTATATCCCACCGAGACATTCTTACTTAGGTTAATCCTTATTGTATACCAATCCCTTATCAGGAAATAAAATAAGTTCTCTAAATCTAAATCACCTCCCAAAAGTATTTTGTTTTAAAATTATTTTTATATGTATTATATGAATATATACACGAATATTTATCTCACTAAGAAGTCTGGAGCTAATAATATTGTTATGGGTAACTAATTGAAACAAAAATTGAATGCGTAAAAGCAAATCTCCAAACCCCTCTCCAAAGACATTTTGAAAACTGATGTCTGTTCTTATATATGTACGAAATGCATCGCAAAATTTTATTTTGGAGTTTTCAAAGCTTATAATTAAGACACTTGTTTAAAGATCGGTTTCGGATAGCTTACATGTCAGAGATTGTTGTTTAATTTACCCTTTCCAAGTAATCCTAGTCTTGACCGTTGACTCCGACCATTTGACCTGACCCCTGTTTTTATCTTGTTGACTGCTTCAGACCACCCGGGGAAAACCGAGAACCCCCTTCGTTCCATCATACAGTGATTTTTTTCCCTCCATACGACCCCTTATGGCATCTCTCTTATGTATATTTTTTTCTTTGGGAGGACATTTCGAAGTCTATTTTTCGAAAAAGGATATTCAGCGTACCTTTCAGCAAAGAAACCATGATATATATATAAGACCATTGTTATAGGAAATATGAAAATAACTAATATAACTTTCGAATAGAGTTCAATCAAGGAACGATTGCAAATTTTTCTGTGAAATGTGTTTTCGTTTTCCTGTTCTGTGTATATAGTTTTTTTTTTGCGTTCATAAAATGCTTTTTTTTTTAATTGCTGCAAATTTTCATTAAATTCTCCACGTCTCTTTATAAGTTTAAAAAAATTATCGTGAAAAAATAAATATATACCTTCAAGTATTTCCTCTCCAAGAAGTACTGTCTGTTCACTACGAGAACTGCTGCAGACCCAAAGTCTGTTCCGGCCCGTCGCCGTAGAAATCGACCGTATCCTATTTTCCATTGGGGATGCTTGAAGAAATGTATTGAAGTTTGTCACATTGACTCGTTTAGTGACGGTTTGGAAATATATTTCTTAAGATTTTTACTTCTTGACGAGACGACCCTTACAATCAAAATGAACGAGCTCAGTAAGGACCACCCAACCTTGGTGTCGAGTAAGTAGGCAGGACGTCGCAAGGTAGGTGAATTAACGTCACACTAGAGTAACACAACGGACTATCGCTGACGGTCTGGGAACAACCCCAAAGGAATGATCCGCGGACAACATCGCGTTATTTTGAACCACGTTCAGATGACGATCTTGGTATCGAGAGCAGCTCTAGAGGTAGAAAAGACTGTTTTCACAGATTCTATTTTCACTAGGCTTTGTATTCATATGAATAACGCCACGGAACTCTGTTAAACAAGCTCTGCTTTTTAATCTTGGGGTGGATGTTCGTAGTGGAACCGAATCCCATTTAAATAATACATATTGGCTAAATTAGTCCTTCATACACACAAGAAAAATTAACTGTACAGTGACAAACGAATCTATTTTCATGACAAGTTCTAAGCTATTTACGCATGAAGCATTATTCCTGACAAGTAGCTACTTCCTGTGGGTACGGGACAAAAGTATAAGAAAATCATTTATAAAATATAAGAAAGTTCAAAGGGGTCCTCTTTCCTGTAAAGCTCAATCTTGGTGCAGTACAAAATCAGTGACACGAGGTTTGGGATAAATTCAGCTTTTTAGCAACATAAACCGTACTTTTAACCATAATCCGTTGCATTTTAAAGTGGAAAATATATCTACCAGTTGGTTGAGTTACAATTCTGTACTGTGAAATCAGAATTCTAGTCTCTCGACGCCAGGGACATGCAAAGGGGAGAAGCTCAAACTCTACTCTAAATATTTTTGTGTGTTGAAAACGTAATAAAAAATAATTCAAACTGAAGTTAGCTCTGTAGTGTTAACCGAAGTTTGTTTATTCACATAGGAAATAAAATGCGTAGACTGTCTGCAAGCAGTCGAAGTAATCTCTCGACTTAACACTTATTTAGCATAATGGAAATTCAATATGAAATTAGAAACAGGAGATTAGCTTCCCCTAAAAAATGAACTTCTGAATACGTGCCTGGATTTACGCACAATGCAAGAACTTTCCTATTAACTGAATGAAATCATTTTAAAATCTTGAATAAAATTGTCTTTAAGATACGAGAAATAGTTTTTCAGTGCCTAAATTAAAATACTATTGAAATTATTTTTGTTTATATTTTTCAGAGTCAGACTTCCTGTACCTAAACTTGAAGCCTCTTACCAATGATGATGAAACTGAAGGTCAGGCATAGATTTTTTTTTATCTCTTTAAATATTAGTGGGTTATACTATGTACAGCTGATAAACAAAACAAAAATGAAATTTTTGTTTTCAGGCGTCATCACAATAAACTAATTTAAAATTTTGATTTTTTTAAAAACATTTCAGAATTTATATAAGATTATATTTTTTGCTGCTAAAATTCTTCTGGACTGTTTCGAAAATTCGGTCTTATTTATGTTACTTTTATTTTTGCATCACTTTTTATGTTCTTTGAATACCAAAATGGTGTCGATTTTAAAATATTAAAAATTAGTTTTCGCCTAAGGAATTCGAAGTTGTATTTATCAGTCTTCTCCAATTGGATCTGTCAAGTAGAAAAGTGTGACTATGGAACAACAAAGCGAACCTATTATTTCAGGTCTCTTTCCGATTTCTATCATTTTTAATAATTTCTACTACTTATTTTTGAGCCTCAAGTGTTTGTACAAGGGAAATTTATTCAGCAGGTTCCAAAAATTTTTTGCATAGCATATGCCAATTTTGTTGAACAGACATGTAATGTAACCAATGTTATACCGCACTAAAAGTTGAGGAGCAGGAAGATATTTAAATTAACGTCGCAATTGGATCTGTCAAGTAGAAAAGTGTGACTATGGAACAACAAAGCGAACATATTATTTCAGGTCTCTTTCCGAGTTCTATCTTTTTTTATAATTTCTACTACTTATTTTTGAGCCTCAAGTGTTTGTACAAGGGAAATGTATTCAGCAGGTTCCAAAAATCTTTTGCATAGCATATACCAATTTTGTTTAACAGACATGTAATGTAACCAATGTTATACCGCACTAAAAGTTGAGGAGCAGGAAGGTGTTTAAATTAACGTCGCAATTGGATCTGTCAAGTAGAAAAGTGTGACTATGGAACAACAAAGCGAACCTATTATTTCAGGTCTCTTTCCGAGTTCTATCTTTTTTTATAATTTCTACTACTTATTTTTGAGCCTCAAGTGTTTGTACAAGGGAAATGTATTCAGCAGGTTCCAAAAATCTTTTGCATAGCATATACCAATTTTGTTGAACAGACATGTAATGTAACCAATGTTATACCGCACTAAAAGTTGAGGAGCAGGAAGATATTTAAATTAACGTCGCAATTGGATCTGTCAAGTAGAAAAGTGTGACTATGGAACAACAAAGCGAACATATTATTTCAGGTCTCTTTCCGAGTTCTATCTTTTTTTATAATTTCTACTACTTATTTTTGAGCCTCAAGTGTTTGTACAAGGGAAATGTATTCAGCAGGTTCCAAAAATCTTTTGCATAGCATATACCAATTTTGTTTAACAGACATGTAATGTAACCAATGTTATACCGCACTAAAAGTTGAGGAGCAGGAAGGTGTTTAAATTAACGTCGCAATTGGATCTGTCAAGTAGAAAAGTGTGACTATGGAACAACAAAGCGAACCTATTATTTCAGGTCTCTTTCCGAGTTCTATCTTTTTTAATAATTTCTACTACTTATTTTTGAGCCTCAAGTGTTTGTACAAGGGAAATTTATTCAGCAGGTTCCAAAAATCTTTTGCATAGCATATACCAATTTTGTTGAACAGACATGTAATGTAACCAATGTTATACCGCACTAAAAGTTGAGGAGCAGGAAGGTGTTTAAATTAACGTCGCAATTGGATCTGTCAAGTAGAAAAGTGTGACTATGGAACAACAAAGCGAACCTATTATTTCATGTCTCTTTCCGAGTTCTATCTTTTTTTATAATTTCTACTACTTATTTTTGAGCCTCAAGTGTTTGTACAAGAGAAATTTATTCAGCAGGTTCCAAAAATCTTTTGCATAGCATATACCAATTTTGTTGAACAGACATGTAATGTAACCAATGTTATACCGCACTAAAAGTTGAGGAGCAGGAAGGTGTTTAAATTAACGTCGCAATTGGATCTGTCAAGTAGAAAAGTGTGACTATGGAACAACAAAGCGAACCTATTATTTCAGGTCTCTTTCCGAGTTCTATCTTTTTTAATAATTTCTACTACTTATTTTTGAGCCTCAAGTGTTTGTACAAGGGAAATTTATTCAGCAGGTTCCAAAAATCTTTTGCATAGCATATACCAATTTTGTTGAACAGACATGTAATGTAACCAATGTTATACCGCACTAAAAGTTGAGGAGCAGGAAGGTGTTTAAATTAACGTCGCAATTGGATCTGTCAAGTAGAAAAGTGTGACTATGGAACAACAAAGCGAACCTATTATTTCAGGTCTCTTTCCGAGTTCTATCTTTTTTAATAATTTCTACTACTTATTTTTGAGCCTCAAGTGTTTGTACAAGGGAAATTTATTCAGCAGGTTCCAAAAATCTTTTGCATAGCATATACCAATTTTGTTGAACAGACATGTAATGTAACCAATGTTATACCGCACTAAAAGTTGAGGAGCAGGAAGGTGTTTAAATTAACGTCGCAATTGGATCTGTCAAGTAGAAAAGTGTGACTATGGAACAACAAAGCGAACCTATTATTTCAGGTCTCTTTCCGAGTTCTATCTTTTTTTATAATTTCTACTACTTATTTTTGAGCCTCAAGTGTTTGTACAAGGGAAATTTATTCAGCAGGTTCCAAAAATCTTTTGCATAGCATATACCAATTTTGTTGAACAGACATGTAATGCAACCAATGTTATACCGCACTAAAAGTTGAGGAGCAGGAAGGTATTTAAATTAACGTCGCTCTGGAGCAAAGCAACACAATGGACACGACTGTCCGGGATCAAACCCGAAGGCTTACTTCCAGTCTACTGCGGCCCAAGAAATGGGAGGCTTCTTCGACCTTGGGTGTCTGCCGGTTGAGCAGTTAATATAGTCGTCGTCGGCAAAGTGGTCAGTCGTTTGATTACACAGTTTTTAAAAAAGAAAATAACCACTGTCATTAAGAGAGAGGCAATCAGTAGGTGCAAAAAAATTAAATTCTAGTAATGTAATTATTTTCCCCATAATACTGTTGTATTTAATGTTTCCTTTTATACCAATATAGGTATGTAATGTAAAATACAATAGTTTCTTTATGGTTCGTATCACAATAAATTCAGTTAATCTCGATTTTTAAATTTAGCGAATGCAACGAAAACTTTTCCTTTTGGATTCGCTAGCAGAATTAAATTATCCAATTTAAAATCAAAGCAGATTTTCTGTGGCTTCTTGTCGTTGTGTTGCTCTAGTGCGACGTTAAATAAAATAGCCACCTATACCTTGCCGAAATAAGCATCCGTTTGCTTTTTAATATGTTCACGAATTTCTTTTCATTTTGATGCTTTTTGCTAAAAAATAGTAGGATTTCAGTTGTCCAATGCATTTTTCACTTCTTAAGTTTTTTAGTATTAAAATCTCGAAAATATTAGAATTTCAACAAAAAACCCCGTTTTCAGAGGATGTGAATTATTTGATGTTTCACGAATTTCTTCTCATAAAATAAACGAAATAAGTTAAGGGTAGAAAATCCTCACCAGAGAAATCTTACAGAAAAAGCTTACAGATTTCCTATTTGGCGATTTCCAGTCTCAATGGGCATGGGTTGGCGCGTTTCTGTGTAAACACGGCAACCCCGATACGCACGCCGTGATCCCGCTCGCTTGTGTCAAATGAAAACACCGACAGCGAATGAGCTTCAGTTCTGCATCGCGAGTCGAGAATGAATACAGCCGCAGACTCGTCCTCTGGCCTGCATTGTATGACAACATGCATTGAAAAGGGCCTATGGGTACTCTTCTTGATTAATTCCAGCTCGTAATAGTAATCCGACCGATTGCAAGCGGTTTGGTAAAAGAAGGGTGTGACAGTGTGGTTTTCTACCTGGACTTCTAAGCGCCTAAGGCACGCATCTCAAACTGGTCTTTCGCGGCACAGTAGTGAACAACTGCAGCGTATTTCGAAGCTTTGGGGTTGAATCTGTCAACTCCAAGGGGATGTTCAAAATGTGGACTGCTTTCGAGTTCTAAGTTCTGTCATCGGATGTGGAAAAACCGCGTTAATTCTCCGAATCTATTTGCATTCTCTGACGTAACCGGGAAAGCAACGTAACGAAATATTTATCTTGGACCTTCAAACTTGTGATCGCTCTATCTACAACCCTTCGGATTTTTGTCGTTCCACCAAAAGATAAACACCATTTGTTATCATTGCCGAGTGTGTCGAAAACTACTGATCGATCTTGGCGAAATCCAGTGTGTGCTTCGAGATTCTTCAGTGTTGACAGGCCTTTATAGCGAATGGATTGTTTACTCTCGGATTGGTCTTCTGTTATGTGTCCTCGATATGTGCCATTCCTTGTTTCCACTCGTTGCCTTTTCATTGGAATAAACCCTGCATTAAACTGTTTCGGTTCGATGACAACCTCAAGTGTGTGAAATGTGTTCTGTCCCGAAACTCGCACTTCCAAGGTACCCGTTTCCATTGTGTACAGTTTTCTGAGAGAGTTATATAGGATATGGGTGCTGGCCTGGTCAAAGGCGGCTCCATCCTCGACAGTTTACCTCCGAACCAACCACTACACGTTGTCATGATCGGCCTGGATTCTGCAGGCAAAACAACTGCCCTGTACAGACTGAAATTCGACCAGTACATTAACACCGTTCCCACAATAGGATTTAACTGTGAGAAAATCAAAGGAACTACTGGAAAAGCCAAGGGGACTAGCTTCTTGGTTTGGGATGTTGGCGGACAGGATAAATTGCGACCGCTTTGGAGATCCTATACTAGGTGTACGGACGGCATTGTGTTTGTGTTAGACAGTGTCGATCAGGAACGAATGGACGAGGCGCGTATGGAACTTATAAAAACAGTGCGGTGTCCCGAAAATTCTGGAGTCCCCATTCTAGTCTTAGCAAATAAACAAGACCTGCCAAATGCCAAGGACCCACAGGAGGTGGAAAAGATTCTCGGACTACATGAGCTAGGTTCCAATGTACTGTGGCATGTTCAACCGGCATGTGCTATAATTGGCGAAGGCCTGGACGAAGGTTTAGAGGCACTTTATGAAATGATTTTGAAACGCAAAAGGTTAGCGAAATTAGTCAAGAAAAAAGGAAGGTAGAATCGGCATTACATAGGTTGTTTACGTTCTAATACTTGTACATAACTTCTATCTCGAATGTAGATAGGCAAGTAAAAGCTTAGTTTTTAAACTATTGTACATTTTGAATTTGATTTTATTTATTGTTGAGAGCTCAATGTTTTAGATTTTTATGGCACCAATAATAAAGCAGTTTATTGGTTTTATTGCATTTAGTTATGTTCACTTAAATTTATTGTTTTGCAAAAATCTTCCAAATAGAACAGTATAATTCATTTTAATTTGCTTAAACTTGTAAACATTTTAAATTCTGTATTTTGTTGATTTTAATATGCAAATTAGATATTTTTACTCAATGAAAGCTATATAAAATATTATTTTTTGTCGTACAGGAAATACTATTTCATTGTTTTTAAAATACTTTTAAATACTTGATTTTAAAGTGCTCATTGAATTGTTGTAAAATAACAATTTTCAAAACTAATAATATATCAAATGGTATCTTCAGTGTGAACAATCTTATTTCTGGCATGGTAGTATTTTATTGTGTTCATATAGACTGCTGAAGTATTAGTTTTAGATAACTTTAAGAAATTGAAATGACAGCCATTACAACTTAGTTTCGACTCAGTGAGCCAATTTTGTTAGATATTGATTTGATTCAAAAAGCTGAATACCCTGTATTACTCTACATTGAGATAATTTATTTCTGTAGTACGTTGAATTAAAATATAATGTTTTGTATTAAATATGTATATCCTTAAAATTATTTAAAAATATTCTAAGTAACTCAAATTCCATAGATTAACTGGGATGTGTTGCTTCCGAAGCTGACAGCATAAGGAAACTGTCAGATAAATTAAATCAGTTTAACTTGATGTCACCGCTCTAATATTTCCCGTTGTGAGCTTAGATATTTTTAATTCAGAAGTTTAGCTTATTTTACTATTTTCTCAACAAAAAACATTTTTCTATTTGTATCACTTTAGAACTGAATCAGTAATATATTTGATTTTTTGGCCTTTTTTTTTAAATTTAATTTTACATTACTTTTAAATCAATTTCTTAATCAATGTTTCAGCATCCTCCCCTTTGTATAAATGTTTTGAACAAATGCTTATTAAGTTAAATGTTTGTATAAATTTTACTGTCGACTCGATCGAGAAATTGCTATAAAAATTAGTTTTACTCAAGTCAAGATTCTGCTAGACTTGGAATTGTTTACTATAACCCATTGGATATAAATCTATCGAAAACAAATTCTTAAATAATCAGAGGCACTAAATGCTAATAGTTACTACAATATTAGTTAAGAATAAGTATTAACTTGATTATTTAAAATTTTACATTGCGAACATTTTTTTTGTCCATTGAATCAGTCAGAAATTTTAATTTAATAAAAAAAATTATCTGACCAAGATTTGAGTAAGATTTTTGTGGGAATGTGAAGTTACTGAAATATTCAGGAAAGTAACATATTATCAGTTTCAAAACTCCAAATATCTGATAAATTTCTAGTCTTATTTGTCAAAAAAATATTAAATATAATGAACACACCTGGATGATTAAACTCTTTTGAATAGTTAGTATTATCTTTCACCATATTAAAGCATATATTATTTGAATATAAATATATTCACCCATTCAAACAACTATTTTTAAACTTGAAGTTTTAGTTCACTAACCTGAATTTCTAACCAGTTGAATTGACTTATTTTTTGTTCTAAAGGAATATATATTTTATGAAGCATGATGAAATTTAAATATTTTTATAAATGTTCTTTAATTTGTGTTGAAGCTGCAAAACATTTTCGTCTTTGGAAATGATTTTTTACAATTAGCAGATTTTTTAACAAGTTGCATTGTTATCTACATTTATGTTATAATGTAATGGTTGAATGGATGGTTACTTGGCTAATTTTTAACTATCTGAACCTGAATGTCATAATTCTATGGAGAGCATTGGATTTCTGAGGCATTTTCTGCAATGTGATATGTAGGAGGCAGTGTTCCTGTGGTGATACGTGTTTCCTGAACACAACATCAGTTGGCTCGTGCTTCTTATGTGTTTACAGCTCTCCGCCAATGAAAATTTTGAATATAATTGTTGGTTGGCAACAGCAATTATATTAAATGTCAAATGTTACCTAATCGGTGATAAACTACATTTTCAAGTAACCTTGTGATTGTATTTAACCAGCAGAAGTAAAACCTTAGGTATAAGATTTTCTGGTTTGTTTACATTAAAAATTCCTTATAAAGTGTATTAAAGTATCTAGCTACACTGTTTTCTTGTATTTCAGAGAGGATAACATAATTTCAAACCAATTGCTTTTTAATTATGAAATTGCACAACTATACTTCAGACTGAAATGTTAATAACTTAATTTTCAGTACTGTGCATTTCAAAATTGACTTTTCTTAAAATAAGTCAATTTTTTCCAATTTTTGATGAGCCATTGATTCTATAATTCTGAGAAAATGCAAGATTCTATCTTGGCACTGTTTATGTTTAAATATATGAATGTTATAAATTTATTGATGTCCCAGTTGCAAAATTTTAAATTGGAAATTACTTATTGATGAAAATGCTGTGACTTAATACTGTAAGGTTTCCATGAATAACTAGTGTTTACATTTGCAACTTTGTTTTTATTAATCCTACATTTCTCATAAAAGTTACATTTTTCTAATGTCACCCTCATCTCTTTTATTTCTATAATATATACGTATATATATTTCAATATATAGTATTTTTATCTTACCTTTTTGCCTTAAATTGAAGAATCAAGAAACCCATTCACATACTCCTGTCGAATACAGCATCATTGTAAGTGTTTTTTTATAATTTCTAATTGATCTTAGTTAAGGTCACTTATGCACCGAGTCATTCTACAAAAGAGTAAGAGTATTCTCTGAAGATGCTTCTAATCAACTTTATTTATTGGTAGAGAATTATGTATATATGTTGAGTGTGTTAGTTTATTAAATCAAGTCTGAAAATAAATAGTTTTATATTATATAATTGCAAATTGTTTTCTTTTAGTTTTATTAATTATTTCTTGGGTTCAGTTTTAGCTTTTTATCACTAGATATGATAAAACTCAATTTATTTACTGATATTTATCAAGTGACTACTCAGATTTGATTAAAATATTTAATTTAATTTAATTGAAACAAGAGCACAAAATTGATTGCAAATAATGAATTTTTATGGGCATTTCTTCTAACATGCTAAAACTGTTAAGGATAAATTTTTAGAGAACTTTGGTACTTTTTTATATGTTTATAGTATAACTTTTTCATAGGCAATTTGTAGATTGGTAAAAATACCCTTTATTAATCACTTCCCTGTTTTGAATATAAATAAAATTTACCGAAAATATTTTTCCTAACTATTTTCAACAATCATACTATTTTATTACAAATTCTGAAGTTTTGATTGCATTTGAAAAAATGTATGAATTCTGAAGATCTTGTAAACAGCTGTGTCTTTCTTTTTTTTTTAAATAAGAATTTTTTGGAAAATTAATGTAAAATATTATTTGCTTTGCTGATACATTTTGAGTTGGAATACCTTACCAAACTGTTTTGGATGGTTCAAAATTGTGTATGGTGTTCTCCTCGAATCTTTCCCTTCGGGGTTGAACCCAGACCATCACTAATACCCCGTTGTGTTGCTTTAATGTGACTTTAATTAAAAAATACCAAACTATTTTGACTTTTAATTGTGTTTTAAGTTATTGCAAAGGTTCAACGTGGATTTTTTGTTTCGCATTGTAATGTTAATTTAAATTGTACTCAAAGGTCCATTTGTATCAAATAAGTACCCAGGTTGTAAAATAAGCAAATATTTTAACTATAAATTATTGCAATTTCAACTTTTATTTTATTTGGTTAAATTTCCGATCTTAAACACTTGGATACTTCCATTTTAAAAGAAAATTGAAACTGGTATTTTGAAATGTATGACTTAGACTGGACTGTTTAATTACTGTCTGTTAAGACTTTTTAATTACTAAAATTTCACACTAGGAAGGTTTCAAGAAACTGAACTGCCTTTTTTCTTGACTTTATTTTGTAACAAAAAAATCGTATGTGTGATATTTAAATTGTTTAATCTAGTCCTAAACTTGCCACTTTTAAAAGAGATATGTGTAACATTTTTTTATCGAGTCGAAAGCCGTCTAATCTCTACTTGATTATCTCTAAAAAAGATTCATGAAGCAGATGGATTCGGTTTCGAATTCCGTAAGGAAATGGGAAATGAGTGCTCCCTTATATTTCAATGGAAAGACCTGAAGATCCCCTGTAGCAGTTCCAGGAAAGGTGTGTAAAAGAGGGAGGGGTTGTAATGCGAAAACTGACCTGTTCCAATGAATGAGCACCACAGGGAGGTCAAGAATAGGTCAAGTTTCCACTCTAGGTAGCCTTCAGAGTTAAGGTAAAATACGGCTGAAAATTCTCCACCGGCGCCAATTCTTGGGTATACTCCAGATGTCTAGATTGGACAAAACTATTCTTTTCCCAAATATTCAGCTTGTCTGATTGGAATGTTTCTCTTTACGGTAATTTGAAGATTCTGAGCATTTATACAGTGGTTCCATTTTTATAAACGATTTTTTTAACTACATTTCTTTGTTGCTTCATTTACATTCATGATAGGTTGAAATTATGAAAGCAAATTGAGTTTTAGTGTAATGTTTTCTTTTCACGGTTAGAACATTTTTCAAATGGGCGGAAAAAGTAACTGCAAGTTTGCCTCTGAAATAGTTAAGCAAAATATAAACTACAATCACACGTGATTTTATTTATTTTCCGTATGATTGTACATTACCAGACAAAAATGATCAGGCCGTAATGTTTTATGTAACCCTAAATCTTTTCCTTTGAGGCAACTAAAATATTTTTGAATTATAAAATGGTAAACATAAAATATTTCTTTCATGAGGTACACGGGCTCAACCCCCTGCCCTTTTCTTATGTGGTCAAAATGTCCTACTGTGAAAATATCTTGGGTCTTAAATTTTTTTTTAATTATAAATGATTTGCAAAATATTCAAAAATTGTGAATGTACATCTCATAATTTGTTTATAGCTTTTACAAAGAGGTATCTTTAACAACATTGGTTTTTATATGCCCTTACACATTCAGCTTTTTCTAAGTAGATTTTTTTGAAGCGTAGTTGAATGCATTTGAAAAAGGTTCAAAATTCTAATTAGTTTTATTTTCTGATAAGGTACCCGATTTATTACAAATAAACTCGCTCCTTTTTTACATTTCTCTCGAAGTTACCCGAAAGATGTTAATATATATAAATATTATATGAAACAGAACGAAGGGAAAACCTAGTTATGAATTCGTCTTCGTAACAATGAAACGAATTTATTGAAAACTGATGACACTAACTGCTGCCTAATTCTTCTCTTACCAAGGTAAGAGCATTCTCCATTCAGCATTGGCCACGTATCAATTAAATTATCCATTAAGGGCATGAATGCCAGAGAATGAGGACGCAAGGAGTCTGCTAATTACCTACTGTTCTTTTTCTTCAATAAGATGTTCAATTCATCCACTCGTTTGTAATCGAGTTGTTTGGGAACTTTTCAAAGGGAGCTCAATTCCTCATCCCTTTGTTGGGTGAGGTCTAGTCACAAAAGTCTCCTACGTTCTCATACACGAGCGCAAATATTTTCTTTGGTCTTGAAAGACTTTCGTTTCTAGGTAATTTTAACAGTTTTATTTACTGAGAATTCGGACTGGTTTTTGATTTTTACTGTATTTTTTAAAACTCTTCTGTGTGTCTTTTGATTTCAGAGACTGAGGTATATGTTATTATTAAATGTTCTTAAACCGCGCAGTTTCATCCCCCTTGATATTACCTGCATGAAAGTGCCCGCCTGTATGGGGTCGTTACCATGGTGACCGGGGTTATAGTACCTCGAAATGTAAAGTGCTTTAATCTCTTTGCAAGTGACACAAGTCAAAAAAGAAAAATGTTGATGTTTTGTCATTAAAACATTTGCTTGAGGTGCCCCAGCGTGTTATATTACTATTCTATAGAATATAAGTTACCACCATAAATACTTACCTAAAATTTAAAAGAATCTTATACTATTTCAATACGAGTTTTATAGTATCCTTTAAGTTGATGTTTCTCGAAATTCTGCAATTTTGAGTCGTGTCACTTTTCTTGTCGAGGTGCGATCTATTAACACTGAATTGTTTCTATTTTATTGCAAAATCTACTTTTTTTGCCTCAATGAATTTTTAACTGAATAAGTAGAATAATAAAAATACTCTTGAAACGACTATACTAATTCTTTTGTTTGAAGAAGAGGAACTCTAACTGTTTTGGCTATTATTGATTGACAAGATTCACATTTTAGTGTTAATTGAGCATTTTACTTTTTGTTTTAATCTTTCGGTAGTTTTTAAGTAAACACTTTTCTTCGGGTATTGTACTCTTCGAGTTTGGTTAAGTTTTTTTAATCGTTTATTTAAAAGTTTTAGTAAGAATTCTACACCTAATTATGATAATCAACACTGAAATTTCGATGCCATTGTTCATATTAATTTAAGCATATAACGGTAACAAAAAGTGCCCGACATATTGGTTATCATTATCTTATTTGATGTGTTTCAGAAAACAATTCGATGTGAACCTACATGATTAGAACAATTTTTAGAGTGGTATTCTCTCAAATTGCGATTTTTGAATATTTTAAGGGTTCTATAAGGAATATAGAAAGGAAAACATTACTAGTTGAACTGTTCTTATTTTCCCTTGAAACTAATTGCTTTTTATTTTTAGAAAGATGATTTGCAATTTTCAATAAAATTAAGCGCTTTTACCTTTTAAATTCAACTGCATTTGTTTTCAATGTGTACTTTAATAAACACTCTTTATTGTATCGCTAGGGAAGATAATTTTGTTTCCTAGTGAAGCAATAAGATTTGCCGGTTTATCAATTCTAAATCTATTTTTATTCTATTTATTAGCTCTTTTCTTTTGCGCTTCTATGGCATATGTTGTATTCCGACATTTTCAGAATATGGTAAAGAAAGTAATAGGAAGCGCCACAGTTCTTTCGTTCATTAGAAGAGTATTTTCTTCAAGAAAATTACATCTCTAAAATACCAAGGAAGACCGAAACTGGTAAGCGCAATTTTAAATTATCCTTGAACTTCATTCTCTTTCTGAGTTTTCCAAGAATTACCGTTAAATTCTCTTCATGTTATGATAACGATGATTCAAAAGCTATTACGTCCTCTAATACAGGTTATTACGTTTTAAATACAATTGTATGAATTTTTTTTTTTTTATTTGAAGGAAGAAAACTTTCCTTGAAAACAGATTAATTGAAATCGTGAGAAAGAGAACCCATTGTGTCGTTTGCAAAACAACTCAACCCATCATTACGTTTTCGAAAGTTCTAGGAATAAGGAAAAAACCGCTGAATGACTTTTTCAGTTTTCTCTTTACATCTCGTCAAACTAGCAATCGTGATTTAAATATTTTTGCTCGTCTTGTCAGAAACCATTGATCGATCTGAAGACGATAACAAAATACAGAAACAAGAATTTCTTTTGTTTTAAGTCTTGCTCAAATTTCAACGCAGATATTTGCGAAATGACGCTAAGCTCTGATTTGCTACTTCCTTAAATTTATTCTATATGAATGAGTAGCATTCAGAAATATCTACATATGGTCTTCACCCTGGTAAACCTATTCGGTGGGCCGTATTTAGCCGAGGACCAAGAAAACGTATCGGAGGATTGTGTCAGGTCTGCAGACCTGTTCAAAATATTTGGAGGGCTGTATCTGGTATGTGGGCCTGATCAAAATGTTTGAAGGACCGTAACTGGCCTGTGGACTGTAAATCTGTCCGCAGGGTCTTTTCTTATCTGGGGGCCTGATCAAAATATTTGGAGCCACGCGTCTAGTTTGAGGGCCCGATCAAATTATTTGTTATTCCGTAACTGGGCTGCGGGCCATGCAAGACAGTTTGGATGGCTGTATATCTGGACTACGAGGCGGATAACCCTGTCTAGTGGGCCATCCATATCATGACTGTGGGCTGGTTAAACCCGTTCAGAGGGCATAAAAAAATTCGGTGGGCCATATCTGGTCTCCGGGACGGAGATCAATCTATTCGTTATAACTTACTTATATTACGCGTACGGTAGTTTTAAAACCTAACCACAACAGCTATTTTTAAAATATCTAATAGCTTCCATTACAAAAAGCAGTTTTGGAAGTCAAGAGACAGCTTTTCGAAGGAATGCCTCAAGGTTCGAACTCAACATTGCTTCAACAGAAAAGGAATGGAATAAGGAGTTAGGAGACAGACGATTCTTAACTTCCAAACGTGCAGGGAATGAAAAATTGAACATTAAGGTCACGAGCTAGGATTTTTGAGTGTGTGAGACAAAACTACTGGTCGGAGCGGGATCTCTAATGTCAATGCTCTTAATTGTGTCAAAAAATGATGGTTTATTTTCTTTCGGAGTTTTCAATTTAAACGCGTGATGTGGTTTGCATATGAGGTGCAATCTGAATGACCTTTAAGTACGGGGCTTTAACCTAATTAACTCTGCCTCTCTAAACAGGAAGAGAAAAGGTGGTTCTTAAATTGCTTTAAGCCGAGCGTGGCAGAGATTATAGGAGATTAATCCTGGACTTGAAGGTTCTTGTAGAAATAATCGGAACAGCGTTAACAACAGCAGACCTCCAGTGCTTTTGAATATATGTGAAGTTAGTATGAAAAGATTCATGCTGTAATTCCATAAGAAAGCTTCCTTGTTTGGGAAAAAAATGTGTACGAGCAAATGATAAAGATGGAAGTTATAATATTTTAGAAAATGTGACCCCGCCATCCTCAGGATTTCCAATTATGTATAATCTCTTGTACTTGAAGGAAACGGTTCTTTAATGAGAGATTTTATTGGGATTTTTTTAGTACGTAGCTACGCACCTGTTCAGTTGGAACTAAATTATTCTCTCAATGGGTTCTAAGCGTCTTAAATATAATTTTAAGTGTTTAAGGTTCTTTTTTGAATTCTCCTTTCCACGTTATTTTTTTTATTTGTGAATTATTTTGGCATTTTATCTGTTCAGTAGCAAAGACCTGTAGGCTGAATGTTAAGCCGATCTAGGTTTCTTTACTTTTTCTATTAAAACATGTTTCTTTAGTTAAAACTCTTTTCGAATTCAAATTTCATTTCTGGTATGTGGATAAGCTACTTTGTTGCAAGTACTGCAACGTTCCGAACACCACCACTGACCTTTGATCGAAAATTCCTGAAACAGCTGCCCGAGCCGCGCTGATGGCGGTTTTCAGCAGCCGTCCCGTTTGTTTTGAGTGTAAGTGATTTTTAGCTGAATCAATGAAAAATCTGGCGGCAAAGAGATATCTGTTGCAGAGCTCGAGATGAGCAGAGGTGTTTGTTTTGTGGTTCTCATTTATGGAGCCACGACCGTTGAGTTTTTGCATGTTTTGCCGCACCCACTACATAGGGATTCAAATCTCTATTGTAATATAGTGTATGTGTAGCTCTTTGTAAAATAAACGCAAGTTATCTGTAAATTAGGCTGTTTCGATGTGTTGACAGGCCCACTAGGATTCAGTACCCCGATTTCCAATACGTTCTTTACTTATTCTTTTTGGAATTTGTTCACATAACTGTGAATACTTTCACTGAATTTTCCGATTTATTCTTTTTATGAACCATTGTGGAGAAAGACAAATTCATTAAAATAAGTAGAGGTGTTGGTAAATCTATTTAAATTAATAATTTTTAATATTAGCAATTCAAGTTTTGTGAAAGTTTAGTTATTTAATAGTTACTTTTTAACATTTATCGAGCACTTAAATATTTTCGATAACAGTTGCTAATTAAATGTGTAAAAACACTTATTTTTACTGTTATCTGAATTGCAGCTAATCTCTTAAAATAAGTATAGAAGTTGGCAACTCTACAAAAGGCTTTCGACAGCTCAATTTAGAATAGAAGTCCATAAATTAGAATCGCTCTCGTCTTTTCTACTGCAGAAAGGAAGAGAGCTTAATCAACATCAGCTTTGAGTCGTAGGTTTTTAACTGTTTGCTGACAGAGATGAGGCTGATCTTGGCGATAATGATTTCTTTATTGTCAGCTGCTGTCACGTCGTTATCGAAAGCACCTCGTGTGACAGGTCGAAGTCTTTTGTTCTATAAAATTTCACGCAACTTGATAATTGGGTAGAAAACGAATGAGTTCATTCATGAATTTCGGATGAAGCCTTTTAATTACCTGACCTTCAAGTATCGTGTTTTTTTCTTCTTTCACTTTCTAATTTGTCACTAATAAATCGCGACGGTTCAGACTTTCAACAATGGGTTATGGTCAACGAGGTATCTCGTTTTGATGGAAGGCGTTGAACTTTGGTAGCAGACAGACCCAGTAGGTGTCTATGTGGGAAGTCCATCTATCTTAAAAGAAAATGTCTCCCCTTTTATTCGGTCTAATCTATTTGACGTCGACCACCATGACAGGTACCCTATAGAAATGATGAGGACGTTTCACCATAAACAAGTTCAAATTATTTTATTTTTTGGTCGCCTACTCTAGTGTATAGGTGAAAGGGACATACTGTCGCCGGAATGCTGTGAACTTAAGCGTTTATTTTCATTGGGGAGATGGGTAGTTAATTAACGTCGTACTAGAGCAACACAGTGGGCAATTGCAACGGTCCGGGATCAACTCCAATGGGAAAGATCTAAGAACAATGCCTCGTAATTTTAAACCACAGTTAGATGATATCTTCGTTGGGACTATTCGTGCAGTGGCCACATTGGTCTCTCAAGGATCGTTTGCATTGAAAACAAATATTTTTTATGTGGAATAATTTTTGTGTAGACCTAAGTTTTTTCAATAACACAGACGTTTTAGTTGTTTTTTTTACGGATGATGACGCATTACGTCTCATAACCAGTGGTATAGTACCCGTATAAACCCAAAAGCCCCACGTCTCCAAAAACAATTAAATTCGGTGAAAAAAACCCGCTTCAACCTGAAAGCCAAACGACGGTTTTTATGTAATTCCGAGTAGGGATACCACGTCGATGTTTTCAAAACATCGAAGTTTTACAAAAAACAAAACATGAATTTATTTACTATTGATTTATTGGAGCCGATGTTTGTATAACATCGATGTTTCTTCATTGTCGATGTTTTATTTTTGAACAAAAAATTACCATTGTAAAAATTAAAAAAATAATCGTGCAACTAAGTATACCTGTATGTCAGTGATGGCGACATCCGTCCCATCAGAAAGAGCTTTTTCCCTAACTGGCGGGTCAGTTTGTAAAAAAAAAAGTTTGTTAACTTTCTCCCCCTTAAGCCGATTCTTTTTTTCACTAGCTGTAGATAAAAAATATTGGATCATATAATAATTATAGGCTCCAATATTTTGTATTTGCAGGATATAAAAGATAAGTTAATATCCCCCCCCCCTAAAAAAAAGTTGATAAATAATTAATAATAACTAACCAAAATTATTGCTATGTACCTACTTATAGTTAGTAGTACCTAGTTCAAATTATTGTAAATATTATTTTCTTTTGTATCATTCAATTTGAGAACAAAAGATTTGTTAATTGTTCTCCTTAATTTTTTTTTACTTTGTTTTGACAGAGTTAAAAAATTTTTAGTTATAAATTTATAAACACTGCAACTGACAAATTAAATCTTCCCCCGGGCTAACTTTAATGTTAGTTCGAGGTTACTATAACAGTTATTAAAAAAATGGGAAAAAAAGTTTAGCTTCATAGATGCTTTTTGGGCGATGTATTTATTAATATCGATGTTTTAATATTGAACATCGATGTTTTGTTGTCGATGTCGCATCCCTAATTCCGAGTCCGAAGTCAGTTCCTATTTTACTATCCATGATTTCCCTTTGATATCCTTGATTAAGCCCATTTGCGCCTTTTGAGCTCATTTTTTAACTTACGTCTGAAAATAACTTATATTGAATTATCTAGTAGAAAAGAACCATCGGTGAATGAAGCTGGAAAATAAGCTAGTCCGAAGCTTAACATAAGGTATGTTTTCTTGTTTTTGATACCCTCTCACAATTCCCAATTATCAATGTTACGCTACGCTGCTGCTCATCAACTGTCTAGAACATTCCTAGACATCAAAATGTGAAATGAGATAAATTTTTAAAACTTTAGCAGACTTAGTATGCTTATACACACTAGAGATGCTACATCGACGACAAAACATCTATGTTAAAAATTAAAACATCGATGTTGATATTACATTGCCCAAAAACCATGGATGTTTTTGTACATCAGTGTGTATTTAAACTCCCCCCCCCTCATTTCTCAAAACTGGTTTAGTAACCTCAAATTAATGTTCGCCGGGGGGAGGGGGATATTAAATTTGTCATTTACTGTGTTTATAAATTTATTGCTCAGATTTTTTTAACTGTTAAAACAAAGTCAAAAAAATTAATGAGGACAATTAACAAATCTTTTAATGTTCAAATTGAATAATATAAAAGAAAATAATATTTACAACAATTTGACATACGTATTATTAACTAAAAGTATAATTAGGTTGGTATATAACAATAACTATTATTAGTTATTATTAATTACTTATCAACTTATGGGGGTAACAAAACAAATATTTTATTTACTGTAAATAAAAAATATTGGTGCCTATAATTATTAGAACCCCGATGTTTGTTATTTATAGTTTGTAAAAAACAAGTTTGTTCATTTTCTCCCCCTAAAGCCGATTTCTTTTTTCACTAACTATCCTACCAGTTAGGGAAAAAACTCTTTCTGATGGGACGGATGCCGCCAGCAGTGACGAATACTTACTTGCACGGTTATTTTCCTTAATTTTTACTATGGTACTGTTTTCATTCAAAAATAAAACATCGACAGCTTAAAAACATCGAAAATGTTAAAACATCGATGTTAGTCAAACATCGGCTCCAATAAATTGATGGTAAGTACATCCCTAAGACACACTAGCTCATTTCAAGTAGGTGAGACGGGTAAGGAATTTAAGTATAGAATAAATTTTACAAAAATATAGGTAAATGAATTTTTTATGTAAATTTTGTTAAATTACTCACAATTATCATCTACCAAATAAAATTATTTTTGTTCGATGTGCACTTTTTTATCTCAATAAGATGAATAGTGATTTAGGTTATATTGGGTTTCGTGGCGCAAGGGTCAGAAAACGTCAAGTAATGGACATGCGCCCACAATGAAGTTTTCACGCAAGTTTCTAGCACAGTTGGCGAACCGAGCCACTGTTTTATTTGGCAAGAGCAACACAATAGCGAATTGGTGACGGTCCGGGATCAATCCCAAAGCTATCCTAGGACACCTCGTAATTTTGAACCTCGGCCAGATGATAAGGTCGACACCCGAGCTGGCACCTCGCTGTCCAAACGTCCACACCCCGTCAACGTGAGGATATTTGAAGCAACTGCAGATTTAACGTTCACCAGCCCCCACATGCACAACGGTCAGGTTGAATCTATTTCGAACTCGCAAAACTCCACCTGCTAGTCAGTCAGACCTTCAACCGGACTACTGCTTTTGTCCGTTGTGTTGCTCTAGTACGACGTTAATTAAAATTACCTTACCGGGCTCCTGATACTGATGTATTATTTGGAATGCCTTAATTTGTAAAACAAACTTTAAACGCTTTGTCTTCGTTGGTCAACAGTCGATTGGATCGGTCTTTTCATTTGACAACCAACTACATTTTAACATAATTGACCATTCAATCTGTTGATATATTTTCTCTTCGAGCTTATTTTAGAAATAAACTAGCCACTGCGGGGCTAGCCTGGCGTTGCCCGTGCCAGTTGCTTTTGTGGGGTAATTGGTTTGCTTCGCAAACTAAATGGGAATTCGTACCCTAATGTATAACAGTCATAACGGAGTTGGAACTGACAGTTCTTTTCGTGGAGGTCACATTGCCCGTTGGAGGATCATCACTGCCCCTTACAAAGGACAGCACAATTTACATCTATGCCCTGACCCCGGGTTCGAACCAGGAACCTTCCAATCAATAGGCCAACACCTTAAGCACTAGACCGGTAGGTCAGCTGAAAAAAACAACTTTGCCCGTGGGGTTGGTTTGCTTTACAGACCAAAATATATAAATATTTAAATGACAAATTATTTATTAAAAGAAAATCAAACTTTTATCTGGTGTCAAATTTTCCGCATATTTCAAATTCGTTAAAATTTTTATTCTATCTTTAACGATTGCTGAGTTAGAAAAAGCACTGAAGAACGCCAGTGATAACTTTAATAATTTCTTTTGCTTCACACTCGAATTCGTTTATCAGGAAATCAAAATGAATTAATCTCGAATCAAACGAAGGTCATTCGAATCTGTTTGCTACCATTCGAGACAGCGAAAAAAACTTGGCATGCTACCAAAGGCTGACGTCAATTGTGACGTGAGGGAGAAAAGTCTAAATTTTTTGGTGCTTCTTCATTTCCGAAAGAAGAAAAAACGGTGAAAAAGCTATCAAATTCATTTCAAAATGTTCTAGATTAAATTTTAAAATTCGCCGCGACCCAAAATTTGCAAAAAATTTGGACTACCTGTGTGCCAAATCCCATTACTGTAAGTGCCATAGATTCGTCAGGACTTTGCAGGGAGGAAACAAACAAACAAACACTTTCTTTTTATAATAGTAGAGATAAGTCGTTTGAACGTAAAGTCAACAAATATGTGTACTTTCAATTCATTTCAAAGCATTACTTTCTAGACGATGTTAGTATTTTGGTCTAAAAAGTCTTCCTATCACCCAGTCTCAAATCCACGTGAATCCGAAATCCAACCGTCAGCGAGCAGATTCACAAACGCTAAATTAATTTACAGAAGTCATCACGCACCTCGCCAGATCGGCTGGAAGAGGCTCCACAACCTCCCCATACATCTTCTCCGCTGCCTTCACATCCAAGAAGACATGAGAAAATTTCCCCGAAAATCCACTTTCAGTGAACCCGTAGAAGAGTTTCTCACCGAAATTCGAAGGAATCAAATCGAAAACCAATCAACTCCGCTAGTTACGTTCGGAAATGACTTATTTCCGCCCGATGGAAGACGGGTCGATCGAATCATCACACGCGAGCGACAGAAAACGCGAACGGTTCGAAAAGAATATTTCGGGGCCGAAAGGAGTTCCGCGTTTGTCTTGCCTTCCATTGCCAAACGACGACGCTCTATATTTATACATCCCTGTGGCCGCTCACTCGTGTCCATGTAATGAGAATTGGAAAGTTTCGAATATCTATTATTGTGAGCTAATGGAACTTTTCCCCTGATGACATTTTGATTGGAAGCTAAATCAAAACTTGTAACTATGTGAACGCGTTCGAAGGTCTGAGAGTTGCTTTTTTGATGATTTGTTCGGAAAATATATTCTTCGTGTTTCTCAATTTCTCCTAACTCTGTTTTGTGTTATCTGACAAGGCAAAAACGGTGTAATTAGCCCTCCACATTGACTTAGACAGGAGAGGGGGTTGCTCTGAAGAAAGACCATGTAGGAAAAAATCTGTCTGTTTACGATGCGAAGAAGAAACATGTTTTTTCCCGCACTGCTCCTAAAGATGTTTTTAATCTTTATTTTTAAATCTTTTATACAACTAAGGAACTAGAAATTGTCTCCGCCCGCTTGTGTTAAATCAAAATGACTAGTGTAGAAAGAGCATGAAATATTTATTTTGAATTCGTGTAAAAAAGAATCGTGCAAAAACAGAATTAGATGTACTAGATTAGTTTCAATCTAACTAGCGGTTTTCTTTTCATTTTCTTTCGACTCCTAGATCGACTCCCAGTTTATTTAGGTTTAGATGTTTTTACCCATGTCAACTCATTGTAACTGCTATCGTTTTCGGCACTGAAATAAATTTAGAATCATAGATCTGGTGCACACAGCCGGTTTTTCAACGTGCGGTGCCGCTGCCGCAACGCATACGGTCTGAGATACATTAGATCCAATGGAGCAATGCACACATGCCTCCAGCACCGCTGGGGCGACGCACGTCCAACTTGCGTGCAATTTGTACCGCAGTTCCCGACGGCGCCGCACATGAGTCTCCGTTCTGAAGTACCTTATTTTCATAAACAAATGGAATATAAATAATAATTAATAAATGGTTGTATCCAGTAACGTCTATTTTGTTTAAAAATATACCTTTTTTACACCAAGTAAGCGAAATAAACTTTTTCTTCGATAGAATATTTATCGCAAATGGCGCGAAATGAGTTCGTGCGTCATTTCACGGTTATGTGTGCATAGTTGGGCTTCGGTGCCGCAGTGGCGCCGCACGTTGAAAAACCGGATCTGTGCACCGGGCCTAATACAGCTCAGGCGCTGTTCTCGTCATCTGACCGCGATTCGAAAGGTAGGTAGTGGTTAATTAACGTCGCACTGGAGCAACTCAACGGGCTATTAGGTACTGTCCGGGATCAAACCCGAAGGGAAAGATGCGAGGATGTAATTTTGTGCCACGGTTAGATGGGTAACACCTGATCTGGTATCCCACTCTCCAAACTTCCACACCACGCCAACGTGAGGACATTAGAGCCCACGGCGGATTTAACATGCACCAGCTCTCGTGTACACGACGTGTTTTGGGAGGACTGAATCCCTGTTTACCAGACGGTCTTTGGTTGGACTAAGTTTCGTTGATTTTCCAACTGTGCTACCGCGACCTTCAAATATCACGGGGTGCTGTCCTCGGATCTTTCCCTTCAAGATGGATTCAGACTGTCGCCAATAGTCCGTTGTGTTGCTCAAGCCGACGTAATTCAACTACCCCGAAACAAATGATTTTTCTTGAAAAATTATTTTCTCTATACGCAGATTGTGTGATCTCTCTCTCTCTCTCTCTCAATTAGTTTTTAACGCTAAAATTAATATTTCGATTGATTTTACTGAATTTGTTGATACCCTTAACGAAATTTTGACGTCTCCGTCTTTAAATAATTACCATGTTTTCATCAAATGCTAGTCTCTCTTTAAATGAAACATCCGTATATAAGAATTGGTACACGGAAAGTTGAATTGATCAAATCGCATTATTCTGTTCCTTTGATGGCTTTCAATATCCAATCAGAAAGCTGATAGTAATACTTTAATCATACGTCCATTCTGTTTTGTCGATTTTCATTTGCCTTTAGTTGATTTTCATTGTCTCTGGAACTATTACCCATTGTCCAATTTCAGATATGTTTTCATGCTCATTTTACAGCAATTGTTATTTTATTTAAATTGTTCAATTGTCCAGCATTCGTAATACAAAGAGAATCAGTCATTAAACCATACACACAGAAAAGCGTTTCTTCTGCTATTCCTTTGTGTGTAAACGACTTTAACATTTTCAAAGATGGTAAAAATTCTTGTGTATTTGTGCTAACCTGTTACGTTATTAAAATGAAATACTTGCGCTTCAACTCTTATCTTGATGTGATCGCAAAAGATGTAGATAGTAAATTCACCGTTTTATCCAAAGCAGAGAAGGTATTACGTACTGAAACCTACTTAGTTGCGCTTACAGTCTATTGGTTATTGAAAGGCACCAAAAGAATGTAGTCAGATGATGTGATAGTCACATTTGAGATAATTCTAATAAAATAAATGTTGGATAATTCGTGACAAAAATTTTTTTTTCACATCCTGTCTAATTTTTGAGTCTAGTATCTTTGGATAAAATAGCACTCACTAAGAATTGGGTAGATATCTCAAAATAGGATTTTCTTTAAATAATGTTAATGGAAGGTTGTTACCAATTTTTTTCTCGTCTACACTTTTGAACTGAAGAGGAATAAAAAGAAAAAGAAAAGGAAGTGTCAAAGCTATGTTAAACGCAAGATGTGTGCTTTTAAAAATCAAATGATCTCTTAAAATCAGCCATTTTCGTATCGAATGCATGTAACTGGTATCGAACTCAAACGTTGAGTAAATCGTAAGTGGAAAGTTACAAAATCCAATCTATATAAAAATTTAACTGTAGATACCAAATTTCATGTCATTAGGTCTTACCGCTTCGAAGTTATGAATGAGGACAGAAAGATTGGAGTTTCTAAATGTTAAATCAGTTTCTAAGACTTTTATAGATATCTTCCTAAATAATATTTCTATTGTTTCTGTTTCTTTTTATTATCTCTTTATACTTCGTAGGATTCATCTCGGATTGCATTACCTTAAATTTTGGACATGTGTGTAATAATATCACGGAATAAGCTTTATACAGAGTTCCCACGATCCTTGAAAAGTCCTTAAAAGTCCTTGAATTTTTCTTTCCTAACTAGGGGCCCTTGAAAGTCCTTGAAAATTACGTAATTTGGTGAAAAGTCCTTGAAAGTACTTGATTTTTTTCACTGGTACATAATTGCGTAATTCGTCTTGCATTGGAACTTGTCCAGACTAGTTTCCTCCTTTGTCCAAACTAGTACTAGGTGCGCCATTTGAGCGTCGTACTGAATGAAACCAGTATTTTGCGCTTTGACACCACGTGATATACTAATAATGCTATGTCTAGATCATCCATTCTCAACCATATTCTGTCTGTCTAAGTTGTCACCTCTGGTTTCCGTTAAGACGACCGCCTTGTTGTTACCCACTGCATCATGACGTATTACGGTTGCTAGATAACAGCACCGCTTTCTTAGGAAACCGTAGCTTTAGCAGTCAGGACGTTATTGGAAACCTGGCATGCGTCCAAAGAAAGGAAGCCAAATTTGTATTGCAAAAATATAAAAGTTACTATTCAAAAAAATGTTTTAAAGAAATTCATTTTTAAGATAGCCTTTAGGTCTAAAATTTTCTGCATATTTCAAATCCATTGAAATTTTCAATCTATCTTTAAAAAGTCGCAAAGACAGGGCAATTTTAATGATTGCAAAGATAGGGCTTTTTTATTGTCTCGTGTAAGTTTCTATCTCCAGACAAAACTTTTGATTTGTTTTGTTTCTCAAACAAAATAAACCACGGCAGCCGTCTGTTGTAGTGGCAGTGGACGTCAGCAAAATGGAGATTGTGCAAGGACACAGGATGCAAGCTCCCATACTCTTCTTCAATCCACAAAAAGAATTTATCGTACAATATTTTATCGCACGACCAAAAGCGATAGGTGTGCAAGTAGCCTGATAGTTAGCATTGAGACGAGAAGCCCACTTTACAACAAAAGAAAATTACAGGTTCTGGAGAAAGAAAATCCAAATTATGTAACCAAAATTGATGGTAACCTTTCTTTTTTGACTATCAGTAGTTAAAAAAATAGAGTAAAAAAATTATGTCTTTTTTTTATATTTTTTAAGTTTTTTTAATCGACAACTTTTGCGTATGCCTTGTTTTAGGTCGTTATAAAATATTTTACGTCCTTGAAAAATAAATTTTTGGTTTTGAAAAGTCCTTAAAAGTCCTTGAATTTTTTTTGAATACAGGTGTGGGAACCATGTTATAGCAATCCGGAAGGGGTTAATCAGAAAATATTTTTAAAAAAATCATCAGTTTTATTTTTAATCCAAGGTCATTATTATTTTATAGTGTGAGTGGCGAAGAATTAATTTTTTTCGTCGAGCGATACATACACAACACAACAATGATAAGACTGTTAAAACTTAATAACTCTTCAGACAAAACAAACACAAAAAACAACCGCTTTGTTCGACGCACAAGACAAAGGCCACTTATTCGACCTCATAACCGAATCGTTAAACGCGATGATGCCACTGACGCATCCATTATTTCCAGAATTAATATTTTTATCTCGAATCCACATCTCTAATTGGATCATTCCTTCCCCTCTTCAGGAGAAAGGTGCGAGAAAATAAACGCAGGGGGGATACGGCGATACTCTGACATACGAGATCCCAACCTCTGTGGAAAAAAAAATCGTAAAAGCCACCAGATCTCGCTCACTCGTGCGTGGATGCGAAGATGTCCAATGTTAAGTCGCGTGACGTGTCGAATGTGTCACGCGAGGGACGCATTTCGATACGCCAGGGTGCATTTATTAGCGTCATGTCTCCCTGTTCCATTCCTTCAGCATTCACAAAAAATGGCAGGATGATGGCTTTTCCGTGGAATATATTTTAAATATCGTTTTCCCATTGTTCTGTTGCCACCGGTTTCCTGCTTTCGATTGTAAATGTGGATTTCTTTTTCGCCGGTTCGTATTCAGGACGTATTGCATGTCAGGTGCATTGCGATTCATACAGGTGCATGTTTTTGACTTTCCGCAGGTTCCATTCGAAAAGGATTCGCGATTCATCATGGGATCAATAGACTATTAAAACTTCGCCGGATTCGGACAGAGGTAGAGGCGTGTTTCCGATCAGGATGTGATTGTTAACTCTTTCATAATGGGATGAGATGATTAATCCAATCTGGGGCAATTTTTTTCCCAGCATGGATGTGTGGGATGTTGACTAATTAAAAGTCCTTAGCCTCTTCCATTAGATTCCACCTGTTGGATGAGAACACCTGTTCGATTCATCAAGCGTTATTTCCTTCTTAATCTCCCGTTGTTTTCGATTCACAATGCCTAATCATGTTTTAGAATGTAAATTTGCTTGCTAGAATGTTTGATAGACTTTTCTTCTTTCTGTAATGGTAGTTACATGCTTTGGAAAGATGACATTGGGCTACATCATGGAGAGTATTTGCTTGTTTTAAATCATTGAGCCATCGAAGATTTTCTGAATAAAAACCTTTTATTATGAGAAGCATTTTCTGTCAAGCTAAATATATAGGTAATCGTAGTGTTCCGTAAATATATAGGTGACTGTGGATTTCCGTATATAAATATATTGGTGGCCGTAGTCTGCTGCGGAATATATTTTCTGTGCGTAAACCTAACGTGACGTCACTTAGCGTGGCTTGTTTATCGAATACTAGCCCCTGCGTGGCTAGCCCGGCGTTGTCCGTGCCCGTGGTGTAAGGTATTAATCTTTTGTAAAATTTTCCGCAGATTCCAAATCCGTTGAAGATATATTAAATTTATAAATACTATTATTTTAAAGAAAATCATATTTTTTGGTATCAATCTAAAGCGAAATTTTCCGCAGATTTCAAATCCGTTGAATTTTTTACTCTTTTCTTTCACGGTCTAGTAGATAGAAAAAAAACTAAGTGAGAACTAAGTAAGAAAGAACTAAAAGATTTATCGTCTGGCTGGAAAATCATTCCTCCGCGCAAAATCAAAGCTGAAACAAAAAATTAATTTTCTCCGAGTTACCCGCGATGAAAAAAAATTTTACATGGTTCCAAACACTGACGGAAAGGTCACGTGGGTAGAAAAAGTCTAGATTCGTGTGATTCTTCTTCCTTAAGAAAAGCGTTGAAGAACCAGGTGGAGAATAAAACTGTTAAATTTATTTAAAAACTAGCAAAATACCCGACCTTACTCGGTTTGAATTCGTTTACTCTAGATTGAAGAGATAATCAAAATATATAATGACTTACGTTTTTTGTAGAGTAAAAATTTATTTTAACACCTTTCGCCATCTTTATATTTTCTACAACTTATTTTGGACACAAATCCTACACATGCATATCCATTCATGTAATACATTTCACATACATCGCACAATTGCTGTATGACAAAGCTCAAAAAGACGAAAGGTGATACTAAGGTTACTACTATAAAAGACGATTTATACGAAGATTTGGAATTCCTTTTCTTAAGTTGTTTTCATGTGCAACTCAATTAATTAAAATTACGATTTACGGCGAGTGCTCTCGCACTCATAGTCAACAAAACAATATTTTTTTACCTGTGGCACTCTTGCCTCCGGTATGCGACATTGTGAAATTTTGCAATCTTTTCCTGTCATTACTACAACGAATTTTTTAATGTTGGAAAAAGTTCTAGTTTGGATTTTTAAACATTATTATTATTTCAATAACGACATTATTCTTTAAATAACTGCATTATTCTTTAAATAACGGCATTGTTCTTTAAATAACGGCATTATTCTTTAAATAACGGCATTATTCTTTAAATAACGGCATTATTCTTTAAATAACGGCATTATTCTTTAAATAACGGCATTATTCTTTAAATAACGGCATTATTCTTTAAATAACGGCATTATTCTTTAAATAACGGCATTATTCTTTAAATAACGGCATAACTACACTTAAAATTTACTGTAAATTTATACTGACTTACCTAACATTTTCAAGTCTAATACTTTGTGGTGCTGTTGGGTGTGAAGAGAAGGAAAACACATTTATTAAAATAACAAATATTTAAAACAGGAAACAGCGAAGTAAAACAAAATAAAAGATGTCGTAAAAAATTGTTCCAAAGATATTAATTTGTGATTCAATTTTATCTCTTGATCTCGCACAGTTGCCACAACTTACAACTAAAAGTGTACAAAATTTAGAAATGTGAAATTAATTCAGAGCGAAAGAACCAGAAAAAATATCACTGCTCGCGCGATCGTGTTCATTCTCGTTTCATTGAAAAATATCGTCTGTCCCAAATTTTCGGAAATCGTTTTCATTGCGCAAAGAATAAAAATAAGACTCGAAATAAATGACGTATCAGAAATGAAATTCCATAAAAAAAAAAAAAATTTTGAAGAATAATTACTTTCTCAGCAGTACTGGTAAAGCAATCGAATTAATCGTAATATTCAATAGACATTCCAATTTTTCCAAAACTACCAAATTATGGTTGATTTAAGTATACTTACTCAGGTGTTTTAACATGAAACTCGTTTAAATATAACAATAAAGAAATGTTTAATATTGCATTCACTAAATTATTAGATAATGTATAAAATAAAGTACAATGCAATCAAATATCTGGAATAAAATTCATGTGATGCCTACACAAACACACAAACACAAAATCGAGCATAGAACAGAAAGACGGACAGACAGACTTTCGCAACCAATTCCACTCACTAAATCAAGATAAGTACTCTCTGTATGCAAATTTCCATGAAAATATCTTAAACCGCGTGGACGTGTATAGGGCACAACATACATACAGACAGACAGACAGACACCAAACGAGAAAAAGGCGGATTCGGCATCAGAAGGGTCCAAAACGGATAGAAAACTTGAAATGGGTCGAAAATATTGAATGTACAAACAAACACTCCATTCTTATTTATATAGATGTTCTAGATTGAATTTTAAAATTCGCCTCCACCCAAAAATGGCAAAAAATTTGGATTACCTTTGTGCCAAATCTCATTGCTGTAAGTACCAAAGAATCGTCAGGATTTTGTGGCAAGAAACAGACAAACACTTCCTTTTATAATATCGAATGCGATATATAAGACAAAAAGCTGTATTTTCCAGGAGAGGCAAATAACAAACTAGTAATTTCCGTTATAATTTGATTGTATTATTGTTATAACATGACTGTAACTTTTATTTTGGATCAGCTGATGACAGCAAATTTTGCCACCAGGTGGAAATCCCAAAATGGCACATATCTCATTAATTAAAGGGGGAAAAATGGAATTTTCGACATACGACCTTTTGCACTTTAAGTGACGATATATTATAGTTGATTGGTTAATGCCAATTAGATTAAGCTCCAAACGTTGACAAAACGGGGATGAACTAAATTTTAAGGTAACCTATAGGTATCAAACGAGAGCATCTTGAAGAGTAAAAGTAAAATTTTCACAGACCGTTTAGTTTGTTTACACTGAAAATCCCTCTCATGTCTTGGAAAAAAAAAATGACAAACGCAACTATCGTTTAAATTAATAGTAAGTACCTGAGAACATCTACTAGATATGAGAATTCTTAAACATTGATCAGAAATAGAGAAAAGAATGTCTTTGTCCAAATGCGTCCCTCTCGCATACTGTAGGGGCCCCGGTATCCCGGTTGGAAGAGTAACGGATTAGCAACCGGAGGGTTGCGAGTTTGAATCCCGCTAAAGACAGTCGTGTACAAAAGGGGATGATACACGTTAAATCTGTCTGGGCCTCAAATGTTCTCACGTTGACCTGGTGTGGAAGTTTGGAGAAGGTTGCAAGCTTAATATTACATTTAATCTGTCCGTGGTTCAAAATCACGTGGTGTTGTCCTCGGATCTTTACCTTTGGGTTCGATCCTGGACCATCATCAATAGACTGTTGTGTTGCTCCAGAACGACGTTAATTAAAATACCAATGTACCCATACTATAGTTGTTACAAAATGTAAGTCATGCAAAATAAAATGTTTTCAATCATTTCATAAATTACTGATATTTTGGAAAGAAGTAAAACATAATTTCAAACATAAGTACAATAATTTAAATTCTTTATATAAATATAATTTTTTGAAATTTTTTTCTTCCAACAATATTGGTATAACAATCTGTTTTCTATCACAATCGTTATAATACTCAATATTTTTTCAATAGGGATTTCGAAATGTTTATTATCCCACCTCTACACTCCTAGGACAAATAGAACGAGGTTTGCTATGTAGTCTATATTAGGGATGCGACATCGATGTCGATGTTTTCAAAACATTCAACATCAAAATTCAAAATTCGAGACATCGACGAAATTCAAAACATCGAGACAACAAACATTTTTGAAAAAACATCGATGTATTGGGGTCGATGTTTTGGTAACATCGATGTTTATACGTGTCGATGTTTTTACGCTGTCGATGTTTTATTTTTAAATGAAAAAAGTACGTTATACAAATTAAAAAAAATAACCAAGTAGCATAATTTTCATAATCAGCAAATTGAACATACTTTTAGACCAAAGTGTCCAAGGATGAAGGGTCTGAAAAGTAGGGATGCGACATCGATGTCGATGTTTTCTAAACATTGATATTTTAGAAAAAAACATCGATGTATTGGAGCCGATGTCGCATCACTAGTTGCTAAACCAGTTTTAAGAAATGGGGAAAAAAACTTAAATACACTGAATTTTAAAAACATTGATGGCTTGGGAGCCATGTATTATCAACATCGATCTTTTAATTTTGAACATCGATGTTTTGCTGTCGATGTAGCATCACTAGTTGCTAAACCAGTTTTAAGAAATGGGGAAAAAAGCTTAAATACACTGAATTTTAAAAACATTGATGGACTATCATTTGAATGAAGCGTGACACGTTGTGATATTTTAGTAGTACGCCATTTTGAAGAAAGTAACGTTAGCTGAATATAAACACAATTAATTTATCTTTCTACACGAGTTTGGTTCTAAGCTACATTTATCCGAACTAACTCGACATTAGCATTACCAGTTATACTGATCTATTTTGGTGATTAAAAATGAGGCTGTAGTCTATTTTAAAACTAGTGACAATTAACTAAACTCATTTCGGGGACTAGGAAGTTTAGGTTAGCAGGTTTAAACTTGATCAAATACGATCGAGAGATTAAGGAAATAGGGACTGACTTGTAAATATGACTCCTAAAACAGTTTTTAGATCGGAAGGTTTCTGGTTCGAATGCGAGTACGGGTATAGATGTTTGTAATAGTATGGTGTGGAGGCGGCTGGTGCATCTTAAATCTGTCGTGGCCGAAAGTCCTCACGTTGAGTTGGTGTGGAAGTTTCGAGAGTCGGGTGCCATCTCAGGTGTTGCTTCGTCATCTGACCGTGGTTCAAAATTACGAGGTGTTGTCCTCGGATCTCTCCCTTAAGGGATTGATCTCGGACCGTCGTCAATAGCTCGTAGTGTTGCTCTTGTACGACGTTTACTAATAATTACCTAAAACAATTTTAAATTTCAAATAATTTTAATTTAATATGCGTTTTTGGATTTAAAGTTTCTCTTATAAGCATAAGTAAAGTATCATTAAAGTTATCATTGAAATGTTAATCATAGAAGGCTTCAATTAGATTTATTATTCATTTATACTGGAGGAAAGATTGAAGGATTTTTTTCTCATTATTTATTCAGTGCACGTTATTTATAATACCTCATTTAAATTGGTTAATGACTTGTTTAACCCTTCTGTTATCGATATGAATTTCCTATTTGCAACTTGGAAATTAAATGGAATATGGGTGTACACACACAATGTGTGTATGCAGGTTTTTTTTCTAATAAATGCACTGATGTACAAATAGTGAATCAAACAAGTAAAATTTGAAAGGAAAAAAACATGCTTTGTAAGATTAATAAATTTCAGTTGCAGGAAATAAGTATCATATTTGAAAACTTTAAATGCATAAAGTTGGAAGAGTAACGGAGATTAGCAACCCAAGGGCTGCGAGCTAGAAACTCAAATCAACCAGAAATAGTCGTTTATATAAGGGTTTGGTACTCGTTATATCTGTCGTGGCCTCAAATGTACTCACGTTCGAAGAGTGGGGTGCCATTTCAGGCAATGACCTCGTCATCTGACCGTCGTTCAAAATTGCGAGATGTCCTCGGTTCTTTCACTTCGGGACTCATCCCAGACAGTCGCCAATAGCCGGTTGTGCTCTAGTGCAACGACGTTAATTCAACTACCTAACTTAATACACAAAATTAGTTTGGGATTTGGTTTCTCGCTTACCTATAAAAATTGTTCCACTTAATTTGAAGTAGATTCTTAATCGATCCGTCGTTGGGGGAATCTAAAAGAATAAATTAATTCAATAAATCAAAGAATAAAAACTTCATGAAAAGACATGGCTTAATTTTCCAAAATCGCACCCCGGCAAGAGAAGTGACACAAGTTAAAAAATAAAAATTGTGATGTTATGCCATTGAAAAATATGTATGAGATGCCCCACGTGTTATATTACTATTCTATCTCTAATATTATGAAAGGAAGTGTTTGTCTGTTTGTTTCTTGCACCCCAAAGTCCTGCCGAATCTATGGCACTTACAGTAATTGGATTTGGCACACAGGTAGTCCAAATTTTTTGCAAATTTAGAGTCGAGGCGAATTTTAAAATTCAATCTAGAACATTTTTAAATGAATTTAATAGTTTTTTTGACTGTTCTTCATTTTTCCGCGGAATGAAGACGCATTAAAATTTTGACTTTTCGCCCTCACGTCACCTTGACGTCAGCCTTTGGAACTGTGCAATATATTTTTCATCTCCGGTCTAGAATGGGAGAGAGCAGATTCGAATGACCTTCGTTTAATTTGAGATTCATTCATTTTGATTTCTTAAGAAACGGATTCGAGTGTGAAGCAAGAGAAATTATTAAAGTTATCACTGGCATTCTTCAGTGCTTTTTTCTATCGCAGCGATCGTTAAAGATAGAATAAAAATTTCAACTGATTTTAAATCTGTGGAAAATTTTACACTGGATAGATACCTTTTACGTTTGATTTTCTTTTAATAAATAATTTATCCATTAAGTAATAATATTTTTTGGTTTGCTAAGCAAACCAACGGCACGGATAACGTGACCCCCAGGAAAAGAACTGTCACGGGCAACACCCATTTTGTTTACGAAGCAAACCAACACCACGGGCAACTCTGTTATGACTGTTATCCAATAGGTTACGAATTCGCAAACCAAATGGGAATCCATGATGGCTTCTTGAAATGAATCGACGAAATTTGATACCAGATAGATATTTGATTTTCTTTTAGTAAATAGTATTTCAATTAAATA
Organism: Metellina segmentata; assembly: GCA_947359465.1. NCBI lineage: Eukaryota > Metazoa > Arthropoda > Arachnida > Araneae > Tetragnathidae > Metellina > Metellina segmentata. The sequence continues at coordinate 64,722,278 of OX375881.1, forward strand.
TTTATGTTTTCGCAAGAGATTGTGACGCTACACCGAATTCCCATTTGGTTTGCTAAGCAAACGAACACCACGGGTATATCCAATAGGCTACAAATTCCCATTTGATTTGCGAAGCATACTGTGATATGTTGTTGTCGTGCGGGCCATATATGGCCCAATTGGGGGTGCCATTGCCCCGGAGGGTTGGACTTCTTCATGCATGACACATCCGATTTACAGGAAGGTCCCTTTTCACACATCCATTCACTCACACATATCGTAATTTAGATCCCAATCAGAGGCCGATAACCCCCTAATCAGGTATCCCCAGAGGTATTGATTTGGTATGAGAACATGGTGGACTTTGTGACCACGACCTATTTAACGTGCCCCATCCACCATTAGCGAACACGACGGTCTTTAGCCAGGTCTAGGAGCTGATGTCGCAGCCATCCGAATTGCAGGCTCCGCAGAGGACAGAACCTACAACCCTTCTGATGCGAGCCCGACGCTCTACTGACTGAGCTACCGCGGCTCATATACTATGATTTACATATAATGTAGACCACTCCTGTGAGAAGTAGTTACTGAACATTTTTGCGACAGTTATAAAAGCACAGTGAAGTCTCTTGAAATGGTTTCTCGTTAGGTTATAAAAAGAGTACCCAAATTTATGTGAGTTAGTAATCTTATTTTCAGAGAGCCTTTTTGTAGCATGTAAGTTCAAAACTAGATTTATTTTTTCTTCAAGGACATGAAAAAAAATTGCATAGGCTTTAGACACAAATTAGTTTCTTATATACTGATATATTCAATCCTATATTTACGCTCAATGTTTAATTTGCATATGTATGAAATTTTCTCTTTTCCTTTATAAAATTGTTGTACGTACTTTATTATCATAAGCGCAATCTCGAATAGAATCTCGTGTCTCAATACCATAGTACAGGAAACTGTACTGTGAGAACGGGAAGCAGTACAGTACCTGTCACCCTCTTATGTGAGGTCCCTGGATATACAGTTACGTGATGCCAAACATCATTCGTGGTATCAACATGTAAAAAATTTTGTTTGTTGTTGTTGCACGCCACCATTGGCCAGCAGTGCTAGACCAGGTCCATGACGTTATACACCCTCAAAAAATCCAACACCGTCAATGAATCGTCAGTCAAGTCCTGTTTGGAGAGCCCCAGGCACGTGATTAAGTGGTGAGGCGAAGCCTGCTCAGTGGAACAGTTGTTACAAATCTCAAAGATCTTGGATCCTTCGGAAAATTTCATTGGTTTAAGGTGACCACTTCGAAAGCGGGCAAGAATAGTTTGGTCCTGCCTATTGAAACCTTGAGCCAGGGAGCCTCCAGGTCGTGAACAGTGATACCATGGGTGCTCTGGGGGGACATTAAAAGTGGTCTTATTCTTGTGTTTTATTTTTGAGATCTCCAAAAAGGTGAGGGGTGCTGACGGCACAGATGCCTCACAAGCACCAGCCTTGACCAAAGTGTCCGCAATCTCATTTCCCTCAAGTTCGACGTGGGAAGGAATCCACTACAGATGAATCCGATGCGATATGGAAAGCCGTTTTAACTTGTTGAGTATTGACACTCCAACACTATCTCTCACACTTTGCCAGTTGGTCAAGTGCTGTATTGCACTTCTACTGTCAAAATTTTGTTTTCCACTGTCTATTTTTTTTGTGTGTGTGTGTGGGGGGGTATGAATGTTTGTATTTTAATTTGCACCTTTCACTCTGGTTTTAAAAAAATTCTCGGATATCAAAAGAAAAAAACTTATGTGAGGGATTTCTGCAAAGCGAAACGGTAGCTTCTTTTTACACAAAAATGCCTCTTAGATTAGAAAAAAGCTGCCACTAAATGTTAGTTTACGCAGCGAAGAATTATCAGAAAACCACAGACCGCTACTCGAAAGCCTGGCAGGCAACAAACCGACTTGACAACCTTTTTAGGGTTAAAAAGTTCAGACTAGAAAACGATGTTCTGTATCATTAAAACTCCACATTTCGTGCTCTTCAACTTCACCAGATTGAACCATCACTTGCATCCCTGCAACTCTTAAAATTAGAAGTGGACAAATACTTTTTTGGGTGCAGAAGAAATGAGATAAAGGGTTCAGCGCACTCGAACAAATGTTAGAACTGCACAAAGGTAAAATGCGAGACAAAGTGCGACTTTTTTCTGTCATGTCGGGCTGCTTGAGTTTAAATTAAGCAAACAAATGGACCGCGCGTAAGCCGACAAATCTGGAAAATGCCCCAGTCACGGAGGAGGCGTATATCTGGAATCTGGTCTAGCATAGCTGCCCTTTTCACGCATTCTCCTTTGAAAATAGAATTGGTGGACAGAAATAGCCACTTGGGTGATTCATCGTGATAATTCATTCGTGATTCTCTTTCTGGAGTCGATCAGATTTTCCTAGCGTGATAATTCACTCGTGATTTTCTTTCTGGAATCGATCAGATTTCCTTAACGTGATAATTCATTCTTAATTCTGATAAAATTTTCTGAAATTGAACTTGAGTAACAATAGGTTTTGGAATAGTATTGCTTTCTTTCAAGTACATAGAAAAACTCAAAATACCATTTTTTTTCCTCCAGATATTCAAAATAAAAAATTTATTTTCATTCTGTCTAGCAATTAGCAGATTTAAAATTTAGAAACCTATTTTGTATTACTTCCCCTTAGAAATTTATATTTTTTAGGAATTTATTTAGATTACTTAACCCTTTCAAAATCCCTCCCTCACTTCCCTTTTTCCCAAAATCCTTTTTTATAGCTCCATTGCACAGTGGGTTCTCCCCGAAGACTTGTAGAACTTGGAGACCTTTGTGATACTGCGACTGAACGACAAATGAGTAATTTCGAGTCCCCCAGCATATTTGATTATTCGTATTATCTGTATATTTATGGTGTAAAAATAATACTGATGTTGTTGAATAATAAATTTGATGGTTTCCAGGTCTCAACGTTTAAAACATTGAACTATACAGTTGAAAGCCGCACTGATGAAACAGTGTCCGTCTATGTCGCCTAATTCAAGGAGGCTGGCTTGGATGGATCGAGCCCCCAGGACTTGACATCCTTGATGTGAGTGTTTTTCTCTGAAGCAATTTATTCACTGTTGCTTACTGCGCTAGCAACCTGCGAGCTGTTGGTGGCGCAGGTTCGATTCGTGTCCAGTGCAATTCCCTAAACTAAGACCCTCATCAGGAATTATTGGGATCATTTGATGGATAGAAACATCAATTGTTGCATAGCCTATTCATTTACATAGGATATAAAAAGGATGCTCATCAAAGGAGATACTTGGAAAATCAATTTTTTCGTGAAGTGTAGGTGACTTATTAATTGTTGAATTTGAGGCGGTTAATTCTTCAGGAATGGTCATGGGAGGCAGTTCCTACTTTAATCACTAATATGTTTTACATTCAGGATATACGTTTACCCTCCTCACTCTTCCAAATATTTTACTACTATAGAATATTTCTTAATGAATTTACTCTACTATATGAACTATATCGAACAAGAAGGATAGTTCTTTCTGTTCGCCACTGCGTTAGTAACCTGTGAGTTGCAGGCGGCAGTTTCGATTCCTCCCTGATTGTATTTCTATCTCCTTTGTTAGTAAAACTTTTCTTGTGTGTATCTCCATTTACTTAACGTTATGTGTCTTGTGTTTGGCGCAGCATGGTCCTTGTGCCATGAAGACAAACACACAACCCTTTATCCGCAACTGTAAAATGGTACAATGAAAAAATGTTAAACATGTTTCTTCAACTTAAATACTGAGTATTTTAAATATATACTTGCATTTTATGAAGGTCCTCGAATTTGATTTGAAACTAGTTTGGTTATTTGGGTTTCGTACCGCAAACACAAGACTGTGCCAAACACAAGACAGACAACGACAAGTAATGAACATACTCAATCAAGGAATGTTTTTCAGACACAGAAGACATAAATACACTCAGCGAAGTATTCACCCTTCGCCGCCTTAAACTTGTAGGTAGCTCGCGTAATGGGTATACTCACAGAAGCAACGACGTCCCGATTTCATACTAGGGATGCGACATCGATAGCAAAACATCGATGTTTTGAAACATCGATGTTTTGAAACATCGATGTTCAAAATTAAAACATCGATGTTGAAAAAACATCGATATTTTTTAACATCGATGTTTTTAAAATTCAGTGTATTTAAACTTGCTTCCCCATTTCTTAAAACTGGTTTAGCAACTTGTGATGCTACATCGACAGAAAAACATCGATGTTTTTAAAATTCAGTGTATTTAAACTTGTTTCCCCATTATTTAAAACAGGTTTACCAACTATTAATGCGACATCGACAGCAAAACATCGATGTGGAAAATTAAAACATCGAAGTTGATAATACATCGTCCCCAAACCATCGATGTTTTTAAAATTCAGTGTATTTAAACTTGTTTCCCCATTTCTTAAAACTGGTTTAGTAACGAGTGATGCGACATCGGCTCTAATACATCGATGTTTTTTTTTCTAAAACATCAATGTTTAGAAAACATCGACATCGATGTCGCATCCCTACTTTTCAGACCCTTCATCCTTGGTCACTTTGGTCTAAAAGTATGTTCAATTTGCTGATTATGAAAATTATGCTACTTGGTTGTTTTTAAAATTTTATAACGGTACTTTTTTCATTTAAAAATAAAACATCGACCACGTAAAAACATCGACAAGTATAAACATCGATGTTACTAAAACATCGACACCAATACATCGACACCAATACATCGATGTTAGATACATCTATGTTTTTAAAAAAACATCGATGTTTTGAAAACATCGACATCGATGTCGCATCCCTATTTCATACAAGTCCATCTTCTAACCTTGCGCTCATGACCGAAGCACAGATATAGTACTAGATTTACAGAAGTATCAGAATCGCTTACGTCATTTCCAAAATCAAGTACACACAATCATTACTTTCGGTAATTGGTAATTTTTAATTAACAGCGCACTGAAGAAACACAACGGGTTATTGACGACACTCCGGGATCAATCCCCTAAGGGAAAAATCCGAGCACAACACCACGCCACGTAATTTTGAACCACGGTCAGATGACCAGGCAACATGTGAGATGTACCCCTCTCTCAAAACTTCCACACCAACCCAACATGAGGACTTTCGGCCTCGACATATTCTAGATGCACCAGCCGCCGCTACACCACACGCTTACCAACATCCATGCACTGACCCAGATTCGAACCAGGAACCTTCCGATCTAGAGGTTAACGCCTTAACCACCAGACAGGTTGGTCGGCAGCATTACTCTCGGATGCTATTTGGTAAACTGTGGCTTTTGTTAAGATCAAAATCCACATCTATCTCTACTATTATAAAAAGAAGTGTGTGTGTGTGTGTGAACTGTCCTGGCGAATTTAGGACACTTACAATAATGAGATTTTTCACACAGGTAGACCTAATTTTTTGCGATTTTTCTATCGCGCCCGAATTTTAAAATTTAATCTAGAATATTTTAAAATTAATTTCTAAACTGGAAATTAATTGAAAGTACCCGAGGGTTGGGAACGTAAAACGAGCTCATTTCTATCGGCCCCGAAGGACGTTCCACCCCGCATCATCTGCTTGGCAAAGCCGTCGACGGTTTTCGCAAGAGATTAGGACGTCACGCCAATTGGATATCTTCGTAATTCCAATTTGGCCGCATTTGACAATGGCAACGCCGTGATGACTGTTATCCAATAGGCTACGAATTTCCATTGGGTTGGCGAAGCGAACCAAATGAGAATTCGTAGGAATCACCGTGAGTTTGCGAGCAGTGGTCACACCTGACCCCACGAAAAGAACTGACACAGGCAACGCCGTGCTGGCCACGCAGTAGCTAGTCTCTAATATTATAAAAGGAAGTGTTTGTTTGTCTGTTTGGGGCTGCAAAATCCTGACGATTCTATGTTACTTACAGCAATGAGATTTGGCACACAGGTAGTCCGAATTATTTGCAATTTTTGGGTCGAGGCGAATTTCAAAATTCAATCTAGAAGATTTTTAAATGAATTTAATAGTTTTATTCTCCATCGCTTTTTCAAACGCGGAGAACTTTTTCTACCCGTGTGACCTTGCAGTCAGGGTTTGGAATCGTGCCTAGTTTTTTTCATCTGCAATACGCGGTAAAAATAATTTTTTTCATTTCCGCTTTGATTTTGCGGGGACGAATAAATTTCCAGCCAGATAATAAATCATTTACTGAACTCGGTTCTTTTTTCTGTCTCCTAGATCGTTAAAGATGGAGTAAAAATTTCAACGGATTTGAAATCTGCGGAAAATTTCAGTTTAGATTCATAGCTAAAAATATGATTTTCTTTAAACAAATAATTTTTTAATTGATCGCTTTTCAACGGATTTGAAATCTGCGGAAAATTTTACACCAGATTATTTTCTTACACCACGGGCACGGGCAACGCCAAGCTAGCCACGCAGTGGCTAGTATAATATAAGCAAGAAAAAGTATGACCGCCGCATTCAAACAGAAACCAACTTTGGATCTTGCGCCATAAAGAACCTCAACCAACCAATCAAACAAAAACTATCTATAGACTTTGCGCCATAAAAAACCTCAACCAACCAATCAAACAGAAACCCTCTTTGGACCTTGCGCCATAAAGAACCTCAACCAACTAATCAAACAGAAACCATCTATGGACCTTGCGCCATAAAGAACATCAACCAACCAATCAAACAGAAACCATCTATGGACCTTGGGCCATAAAGAACCTCAACTAACCAATCAAACAGAAACCATCTTTGGACCTTGCGCCATAAAGAACCTCAACCAACCAATCAAACAGAAACCATCTATGGACCTTGCGCCATAAAGAACCTCAACCAACCAATCAAACAGAAACCATCTATGGACCTTGCTCCATAAAGAACCTCAACCAACCAATCAAACAGAAACCGTCGTAGACATCGACGTAGTCACTCGGACGAAAGTATCATTTCTCTCCCCAATCAGTTCTGGTCCACCCACAATTGTTTCTCGTCAATGATCCCAGTCGAAAGGTATCTCCGGATGGGAAACGGTCAGGTGAACAAAGGAGTCCATCGGTCGTGAGGAAGAAAGCAAGTGCGTGCCGTGACATCCGAACATAAACAACATTCTTTCGGATGGAAGGAAAACAGACCTTCCGTAAACACGGCAGGGTCAATTGGACGGGCCACGTGCTTTTCATCCTCGGAACCTGCCTGCCTGCTCAAAGTGTGGTACGAGGTGGTCGCATTTTTCTGGAGTCCTGTGCGTGGAAATGTTTCCAATGCCTCAAGGTCACAAACATCCATCAAAAGAAACTGGGAATTGGGATTAGGGTTGAAGTTCACACCGAAAAAGGGACTAAGTGTGTTTTTAATGGAGTGATTGAAGATTCGTTAATGTGATCGCAGTAATCTAAATTCGTTGCATTGAATATAATGATTCTCCCTTTTCCGGAAAGATATAATGAGGTTACGTATAGGGATTACAATCCAAAATCGGCTGAGTGAAAGTAGTTAAAAATGATATTCCAAATTGACGAACAAAACGTTTATTTTAGCATCAGAGAATCAACTTTATTATTAATTATCCACCGGTAGGAAATCAGTCACCAATAATTAATTATAGTAACTATTAGAACTGCTGGTAGTAAGTATTAAACTATTGATTATGATGAGTCTTACTAGCTTCCACCCAAAAAAACATCAGCTTGTTTTATTCGTAATAATTTTCTATTTATCTAACGTAAGTAGTCTTTATTTCTAGTGTCGTTGAGTAAATGACATATAAATTGTACCTAACCTTGCCTGATACTAACACAAAAATATAATCTTTGGCAGTATTTGGTCAACATAACAAACATGGGAACTCTTAATTCTTCTTAATTGCTTAAATCGAAGTTATACAGTAATGAAAATCACTTTTGAGTTTGAAAGAACCATCTAAGGAAACAAATCGTATTAATTGCATCATACCCCAACCTACTTCTCAATGAACTAATTAACTAATAACGCAAACATAACCAGCGGCTGAGAAGAAAACCCTCTCAGCTTCAACACTAGTTGGTTTAACCGTCATTAAGCAGTCGTACATAAGAGACAAATATTTTCATTTAACTCCATAAAATCGATTACTTCACAATCGATTGCTCAATAAACGATTTCGCGACTTTAAAGTTGGGCTTGAACAATCGATTATTTAATTTTTTTTTAATTCGAGTTTTAATAATTCGAGTTCGAATCTATCGGATCCGATCCGGTTCGAATCCGATAGATGTTGCCGGATCCGCGGAATCGGATTGCAATCCCTAGTTACGTTTCGTCATCACCTCATCACAGGACTCAATTTCCAGAGGGAGGGGGAAGAGTAGAACGACCCTGAACTAGAGGTGCTGCTGAGTAAGCATTACAAGGTGTGACAAGAATACAAGACGCTCCGATCTCCAACAATTATTAAAAAGTCGCAAACTTCTAGACAGTTTATTCATACACGTTGTAACAATTTTTAAAAATGGCATTGTTGTGATTGTTTCTGAAAGTGTCTTTGAAAAAGCAACTTCTTTTTACGCTTCATAATTAAAAATTGAGGTTATTTAAAACAGAAAAATGTTTTTAATGAAAAAACATTATCAGTTTCTTCAAAGGTTGGTGACCTTTTTCTATACACGCGGCATCCAGGTTTTTACAACAAACTTAATAATGCCGACCAACCTGTATAGTGGTTAAGATGTTAAGCATCTAGATCGGAAGGTCCTCGGTTCGATTCCGGGTTCGGGCATAGATGTTTGTAAGCGTATACCAGCTCAGGTGTTGCTTCGTCATCTCAACATGGTTCAAAATTACGAAATATAAATTGTTAGGGGCAATGATGGTCCTCCCACTGGGTGCTCCTTCACAAGTGGCCATCACTTCCGGCCTTGTAGTGGCCAATGACAGGTCAAATGTGCCCGTTATTAGAAGAAAAAAAACTTAATTGACAGAATCGATTTGTGCCGAGGTAGCTCAGTTATAGGAGCAACGGACAAACAACCAAAGTGTTGATAATTCGAAACCTGGTCCAACCAAAGACCGTCGTGTATAAGGCCTAGTGCACGTTAAATCTGTTGGTTCCTCAAATGTCCCGACGTTGACGTGGTATGGAAGTTTAGAGAGTGGGTGCCATCGCTGGTGTTTTCATCTGACCGTGGTGTGTCATCTGACCGTGGTTCAAAATTACGAGGTGTTGTCCTCGAATCTTTCCCTTAAGGGACTGATTCCGGACAGTCGTCAATAGCCCGTTGTGTTGCTCTAGTACGACGTTAACTAAAAATTACCAAAAAAAATTACCTGACTGTGGTGTGAAGTTACTTGGTGTGATCTTTCACTTCGGGGATTAATACCGGACCATCGCCAACAACCCGTTGTGTTGTTCCAATGCGACGTTAATTATCCACTTACCTACCTGTTAGTATCTTTGAAAAAGCAACTCCTTTTTACGTTTAATTATTAAAAAATGTTGTGGTTATATTGAACAAAAAAGGGTTTTGAAATAAGAGAAATATTGACAGTTAGTTCAAAGTTAGACCGTGATGACCTTTTTCGATATATGGAGACTTCCACGCTTTTTCAACAAACTTAATTGACGGAATCGATGAGCGACTGACTACATAAGGTTATGAGATTGGCGGGGATAATTGGACTAGTGAATCACAGGCTACCTAACAAGCCGTTGGTAGAATAAATATGCTGCCCTTCGGTTCCGATTTCAGGGAGCGAACAAGCAAGTGGGCTCTTTTGAAGAAGGCCGCCTGTAATTGGGGGAAGTGGGAAGTGCGTTGGCGAGTGAGGACTCTCAGGCGGAGAGGGATAGATGGGAGGCTCTCCACGTCTAATTCCGGCTTTCTTGGAGCAGCGAGAGTGTGTGTCCTTGACCATTAAGTGTCAGAGATTTGTTGGACGTTTCTCGGTTCAGCTAGCACGCAATTATCTCGGATTTAGTGCCGGAGGAGGTTCTTGGGAGGAGAATCGGAGCGTTGCGAGTTAACAGGTGGTGGGAATCCCGATGGCGAGGATTCGGTCGCTGTTTTTAGTCCCCCATTGAAATCGCAGTGCATCGTGTGGATAAACTCAATTTGCGGTATTGGGCAATTATGTGTTTATTTGACTTTTATTATGCATTAGCATCATGGAGGATTTGTTGATATTCCTCTGAGGTATGATACCGTTACTCGTTTCGAAGTGTCGTTCCTTTGCTTTTTAATTTCAAATGTTGATTGATCAATTTAGTCTTCACATATTAAAATCACACTGTATTGTGTTGGTAAACTCAATTTTCGGTATTAGGCAATTATTTGTTTATTTGACTTTTATTTTGTACTAGCTGAATAACCCGGCATTGCTCGGGTTTCAAAATACACAAACCCCGTAGAACGTGTTTCCTTCTCCATATCCAGTTATTGGAGGAAAACAAACTTTAAATTTTAAAATTGGGTCTTCGAGGGGCACTTTTAGGACTACTGTGTGCCAATTTTCATGGTTATAGATTGGTTTCAAGACAGGAAAGTAATAGCCTATGTTTTCCGCAGTGTTCTAAAGTACAAGCGTACCAAATTTTGTGTGGATTGGTCAAACGGTGTTGTTTTGTATAGAGAATATACGCACACACATATACACTGAAAAGCCAAAACATTACGACCACCTACTCAATAACGCGTCGCGCCTCCTTTGGCCTGCAAAACAGCTGAAACTTGTTTCGACATAGATGCCACAAGTTCTTTGTACATGACTGGAGACAGGTTGTACCGAATGTCTAAGCAGCGGTCGCGCAAAGTAAAGATATTCGGACATGGTGATGTTTGAGCTCTGAGCTGCCGCTCCATGACACCCCAAATGTACTCTATCTGGCGAGTTAGGTGGCCTGGACATTAAGTGGAATTCATCAGTATGCTCCTCGAACCACTCCAACACAATCCAAGTCTTGTGACATGGGGCGTTGTCCTGCTGGAAGATTCCATTTCCAGTTGGGAAGACAGACACCATGTAAGGGTGCAACTGATCTGCAATGATGTTCAGATAGTTCGCAGCTTTCATGGTCTGTTCTACCACAACTACGGGTCCCGGAGTCGCCCATGAGAACGTCCCCCAAAGCATAATGCCGCCGCCACCAGCCTGTGTATGATTTGCTGTACAAGAGGGGAGCAACTGTTCGCATGGCAGACGGCGTACCCTGACACAACCATCGACACGATGAATGAGAAATCGGGAGTCTCGATGTTCCCGGGCCCTCTGTAGGCGTAATTGACGATGACGCTTGGTCAACAGAGGCACACGAGTGGGACGTATGCTGCACAGTCCCATATCCAACAGTGTACGCTGAACTGTGGTTCTGAAACACTTGCGCTTGGATCTGCATTGTATTGGGCTGTCAGCTGAACCACTGTCTCGGGCCGATTTTGCTTTACCAAGCGGGACAGTCTCCGACGTCCTTTTTCTTTGATGACGCGTGTATGACTAACACCTTGGCGTCTACTGCTGGTGTCACTGTCATTTATCGACTTTGCATGAATACTAACAATGGCAGATCTTGAACAACCTACCAGTCGTGCAGTTTCGGTGATACTCGTTCCGAGTCTTTCGGGCCTTTACGATCTGCCCTTTATCAAACTCGCTTAGATCAGCAGCCTTTCCCATCACTCGCAAAAGTAAGTGCAAGAATGATCACTTACCTTCTCCAGCAGCAGTTAAATACCATTCTCACTTAATCACATGCCCTCACGTCATCCAGAAGAGTTCATTGAAAAATGTGGGGATGGTCATAATGTTTTGGCTATATATATATATATATATATATATATATATATATATATATATATATATAAGCATCATAGAGGATTTGCTCTGACAGTCCCGTCTGGAATGATACCGTTACTCGTTTCGAAGTGTCGTTCCTTCACTTTTTTATTTAAAATGTTGACTGACATAGCCCCCACATTTGCGTTCCTTTCTTCATTTCCAGTTCAGACGATGCGTCTGCCATTAAAATAAAAATGTGTATTCCAAGTAGCAATGGGGACGTTGTAGCTTAGTTGGTTTGCCCGTTGTGTTAGTTACCTGTGGAGTTGTAAGTGGTGCAGGCTCGATTCCTCCTTAGTTGTATTTCTCTCTTCTGATTTATTAAAACTTTCCTTATGTGTGTCTATTCCTTGACGTTGTGATTGTCACAGCTTGTACAAATATCGCCCTTGCGCCCGTAAACACTCAGAAACTAACCAATTTAACAGCGATATTTTAACTTGCATGAATGCAATGTTTGTTCTGTGTAATTGTCAGTTTTATAAAAGAGAAATGCAATGAAAAGATAAACAAATTGAGCAAAATACAGTAAAAAAAACATTTTATATCTTCCAAGTTCCCCGTAGCCCTCGGGTTTCGAGTTCGAATCCCGGCTTAAGGAACGGAGGTTCGCAGTGGTTCGGTGTCCCTTTTAAGCGGTAGGTTCTCCGATTAGGCCTTGTACAGCAAATTATAACAGTATAGCGATAGACCAAACCTGTAGCCCTAGGACCGTGACGGCCATTTTGTTGAGTATATTTCACACCCTTTTTCTATCCATATTTAAAGTACTATCATGAGAAATGCTCCCGACACCAGGTCTAGTTGGTGGCGATCGCTATACAAACAGGACTCGTTCATTTTGAGTAGATGGGGTCTCACGTGGATAGGATTTAATTTTGTTTTTCTCGAAATATGGTGGTGATAAGAGATAGTAGTTTACTAGCTTCCTCTCGACAACAAGACAATCTTTAATATATTTCCAAATTGTCATCAGGTACGCCAATATGAAATATTTCTTGAAGCATTCCACGAGTTAAAACTAGGATAATGATCGTTTCTACTACAACAGACAGGGGCAAATATTGCGCCTAGAGAAGTAGCTCATGACCGACCACAACCTCTACAGTAGTTACAGGAGTGGGTGGAATGCATAAGAAACATCAAAATCTCTTCGGTTATGTACCTAGTATAGGTTACAAAAGGAGTCTTGGAACCTGGGATAACCGGCTTGGGTTTTAATAATAGAGCATGTCACAAGTGGGCAGTAGCTTTATTAACTGAGTGATGGCTATTAATTAGTAATTTGGCTCTTTAATGTTTTACGACTGTCAAAACTTCGTTCTAAGTAATGTTCATTTTCCTCAAAAACATTTCAGTTTATTTGATTTAAAAAAATGGACATAAAACCCTGTACTTTAAATCTTGCTTTCAACTTTTTCACCCTTTCAGTGGAAAAATCGTTCCTAATTTGAATAACGCTTGGCTTTGTTAGCAAAACAATTTTATTCCAATCCTTAATAAGATAGTATTTCACTCTCATGGCTCCTTTATAAATTTGCTTGACTATTCAGTCGGTGAAAACCCATTTTTGATGTGTTGCCACTTTTGCTTTAAGCAACATTGTATCGCTTTTGACAAAACGACGTATGTATACATCACTGACGACTGTCAATATGTAAATTGTGTAATTTAGTTTATCGACAGATTTTCCCTCGTGTACACAGAACTTTTGTTTTATATCGTTTATTGTTATGATAGAAAAGTTTTTTGTGTGGTGATTAATTTTAGTTAGATATACACGAAACCATTGTGATACTGTCTGGCAGTAAGCTAAGGATGGGTGGCTCGGACTTGCATTTTAGGATGTCTGCTATTTTTGAGGCTATTAACGATCAGAAGTTACGGTTTTTGAAATTGAAACAGTAAGAAACGCGACTCTTCAGACCTATCAACTCATTTCCAGTCATCAAGGGTCCAGTGGTGGTGTTTTCTAGTCTAGGCGAGGCGCATACCTGTGTTTCGAGTATTCGTCAAGAGTTCTCGAGTTTAGTGTCAGGAAGTAAAGCCCATATCTTTAAGAGAACGTTGGAAAGTCCTCACGCTGATGTTTATAGAAGGCCCAGCATTGAATTTCGATGTTACTTAAGGCAGTTACACGCCTATCGCATTAAACGATTATTTCCAGCCGACGCTGGTTAGGTTCACCCGGTCTTTTTATGGCCACAAAGCTGTCGTGGACAACAGGTTTTGTTAAAATTCTTGTAGTGATCCTTGAAATGCTAGTAAGTGAAAATACAAACTTTTGTACTTTCGCTATGCGATGACTCACCTTACGAGCTCCAACTATTAAACGCATTGCATACTTCGTTGATTTCGTGAAATTTCTATTCTTATAACAAGCACAGCTCTCTAAGCTTTCACAGGTGTCTATCCCTTTATATATGTACTGGAAGACGCAACCAATGACGTGCATATGTGGCATTAGTAGGTATTTTGCATAGGCTCGTCTGTACCTATTTTATGGCACTGTGGTGCCGCCCGGAATCATACAACTTCCGTTGAAACTGGGATGCCGCGCGGAATCATGCAACTTCCCTTGGAATTGTAATATGACTCGCACATGGCACGAACCAATGGCATGAGAGCGGGGGTGGTTCTGAGAATCCGCTCGAAGTGAACTTATTCAACAACAGAAACTCCGTTCTGATATTCCAGCCAGTAAATATGTAATCTATAGATTTGTAGTTTATTTTCTTTAGTAAATATTAAACATGTTGAGAAATTGGTCGTGAGTGTAATCATTCTACATCTTCCGCTCGCGACAGCACTTCAGTGTACACATTACGATTATGCTACAAGCCATCATCGTGCGATATATCATTATACTTACATACTTCGTTCATCTTTTCTCCATGTGTTTTGTTATTGGACTCAAGAATTACATTCCCGACTAAAATAGCTTTTGTTCCAAATGGGCCCACCCATCAAGCCGACTAATTAAGGTCATTACAGATTTAGGAAGATTTCCCAAGATGTTCTTGCCATGGATTCGACAAGCACAAACAAGTTTCAATTCTCGCATTCAGACGATGCAGTGGATAGACCATACGTTTGGAGATCTGTAACTCAGAGCACTTGGTTGTGGGCTTGATCCCCGCATGTGATTTTCTTGAGCTTACAGCTTATAGTTTCTGCAAGTAAACATGCTGCGGAGTAATCAGGATTTCATTTCGGAGGGTGTCCATCGTTAGAAATACAATAATATTTTACACCAAATGAAAATTTACGCCTTAGCAAATTTTAGTTTTGTTTGTCATATGAGCACAGAATAAATTTTAAAGAAAGGGACGGATCATAGAGTGAAGATGTCTTAATTGCGTGTTCACCAAATAATTTCAATGAAATGTTTTTAACAATTACTAATAATTTAAACCTTATTTATCGAAAGTCACTTTTTATCTTACTGCTACAGAGGCTGTTCACACATTTTTTAGACAATGTGTATTGTATTCCCAAAACTAAATTACATAAAATTCTTGTATTTTAAATGTTCTATTTGATAGCCCTTATTCTGAACTATCTTTCGACATCGTAATTTCCAGGATAATACTGCCTTTTGAAGTGTCAGAAGAGGTATTCTATCCCATTCCTCCTGAACAGCTTTCCAGAGTCCTGTAAGGGTTGTGGGACGTCGTTTGGATAATGCAGATTTTAAAAGTCCGAAAGCACAAAAATCCATAGGTGATACATCGGGAGATTTAGTAGGGATATCAGTGAAGGGTGCCTTGATATGGCCTTGATACCGGTTTTTTGTTCCATTTCTTTTAAGAAATTTACAGTGGATTTTGATGTGTGACTGCAAGCTTTGTCTTGATGGAGTTCCACAGATTGATAGCACTGTGGGTAAAGCGATGGTATTTCATTCAGAAAAATTGGCGATAAAATATGTTCCTGATAGTATTTGGAGTTAATGACATTTTTTCCACTCTATTTATTTTTGACTTGCCACTATAAACCAGCAACAATCTTGAATCCCTTAGAAAAACTTTCTTTCGATTCTGTGAACCATGTACTTAAATTTTTCTCTCCCCTTTTATGATAATAAATTGCTTTATATTACCTATCGACGCTTTAGATATCACAAAACCATGACTCTCACATCGTTTTTGGATAACGGAATATGAATTTTTCTCTTCAGAAAGAGCATAAATATAGCCTTTGAACCACTGCTTCGTTAAAAACCCATTTTGAATAAAAACAAACCTCTCAAGCCAAAACAAACCTCTCATAACATAAAAACATAGTACAACTGCAATTATTTCTTTTGCAGCAAACGATTTTTTATTACCGCTAACCAAAATCGTCTATAAAATGTGCGAACAGCCTCTGTACTTCTGAAGCGTTGATACGATATGCAGATGCGTGATATGTTTGTGTGTGCCAATGAGAAAAAAAATGGATATCCATACTTTCATATTACATTGTGTGATTGGTTAATTTAATAAACCGTTAATTTATTTAAAGAATATTTCAAAAATAAATGTGCAGTTTAATATATTTTTTTAAATTTGGGAATATATCTTAAAATAAACCCCAAGAAAAACTAATACTTTCAGGGGAGTCCGCTTCCCCCGTAATATGAATGGGGGGCCATTGTTGCTCAGTGGGCGCCCACTGGGTCACAACTTTTCCCACTGCGCTAGCAACCTGCAAGTTGTAGGCGGTGCAGATTCGACTTCTCCTTGGTTGTATTTATGTCTTCTGCATTGTGTAAAACTTTCCTTGTATGTATATGTTTGTTCATTACTTGATGCTGTCTGTCTTGTGATTGATACAGCCAGACCAGATATGGCCCCTGCGCCATAAAATCCCAATGGAACCAACCAAGATGTGAAAGACTTTTGAGCCCTTGCATTTAGGTTTCTGTTTCGAGCATAAGTTATCCGACCTAACCGGCCCGGCAACACTAATCGGATTAGGTTTAGGTACTTTCTGGGAATTACGATTTATTACACGAGGGGTAAATCTCAATAGATACCAGTACCGAAGGTACCATGGGTGTTAAATGTATGCTAACAAATGAATATTAACACGTTCACGCTTTTGCCATATGGAATCATTTGTGCCACTCAGTGAGCGATATCCGCAATGTTTTCCCGCACTAATACCATCCTTGCGTGCCGAGATACGTCTCTCCTCTGAAGAAATTCCGTTTCGTGGCTCCGCTAACCTTTTGTGGAATTTAAAAAGATTTTCTATTCACATGAGTTTGCCTTGCAAGCTATTGAACACCTCGCACGCTCTGGTAAAGTAGCGAAACAGATAAGCACGTTTTATTCTCTTATAAAACAACATGTTGTATCCTCTGGGTTGCATGATTTGGAGGAATGGGGACGCCACAGGTCACCAGTTGCATTCGATAATTTTCAGATTCAAAGCCGCGATAGTGGATATTCTTCCTATGTTAAAAACTTGTGTATCCAACTATCAATTTTGTTGAAATCTTCGAATATGCGCAGTTTGTCACTTAGTTTAGTAGCATCCATAGCAACGGCTTGTAGTCAGGGATAAACACCGACAAGTCTTCCACTGACTGCCGGTCGTGCCGATCACCTCTCAAACACGCTGCATAACGGGACATAAAAGGACATACAGTTGCAAATTCATTTCGACTCATGCTATTGCGTTGGTTACATCTAGGGATTGCAATCCGGCACGATTTTCAATCCGGTCGGTTCCGGCCGGATTGACACTAATCCGGATGGATCCGGCCGGATTGGTGCTTTGTTAATAAGTATCTAACCAGTATGTATTTTTCCAAAATAGGCTGAGTGAAAGTAGGTAAAAAGGATAATATTCCAAATTGACGAACAAAACGTTTATTTTAGCATTAGAAAATCAAGTTTATTAATAAGTATCAAACTTATAAATATACTTACTAATTAGGTAAGAAATCAATCACCAACAATAAATTATAGTAACAACTAGTACTACTAGTAGTAAGTATTAAACGAATTGATGATGATCTCTCTCTCTCTCTCTCTCTCTCAGTCTTACTAGTTTCTATACCAAAAACCATCAGTTTGTTTTATACCTAGTACTTTTCTATTTATCAAAAATTAAGTAGTAGTCTATCTCTAATGTCGTTTAGCAAATGACATATAAATTGTACCTAACCTTGTCTCATACTAACATAAAAATCTAATATTTGGCAGTTTTTGGTCAACATAACAAACAAGGGAACTCTTAATTCTTAATTGCTTAAATCAAAGTTATATAGTAATGAAAATCACTTTTGAGTTTGAAAAACGATCCAAGGAAACAAATCGTATTAATTGTGTCGTTCTCCAACCTACTTCTCAATGAACTGTAAATATAACCAGCGGCCGAGATGGCCCTCTCAGCTTCGACACTAGTTGGTTTATTGGTTGGTTACTCATTAAGTAGTCGTTCATACGAGACAAATATTTTCCTTTGACTCCATTTCATATCAAGTCTTTTCTTTCTTCCGTATTGTCTCCAAATCTTTTTCTTATCTAAAGTTTGTCTTTTTTCAATAGTTTTCATTTTCTTGCAGAATTCGCTTTTCTAATTAATCTTTATTAAAAAATTATTATTGATTATTTAATTTATTATTTGTGCTAGAATTCTCTTTCCAAACTGATGATTTAAAAATATGAAACCGATTTATTCAAAATCAATTGCTTTATAAACGATTTTGCGACTTTAAAGTTGGGTTTGAACAATCGATTGTTTAATTTTTTTTTTAATTCGGGTTTATCGGAACCTGACCGGATCCAATAGATATTGCTGGATCCGGTAGGTAGCCAAATGATGCCGGATCGGATTACAATCCCGTTACACCGTTTCTCATTGAGTTATACCTCGGAAAAAGTTCACAAGCAATTTTTGCAAATTGGAGAGTTTGACAGAGACCGAGTAATTGACCTCCGAAAAGTTGAATGGCTTGGAAGTTGCGCAACATATTGGTTGTAGAAACATATTGATGTTACTGTTACACGCTGTTGACAGCGGTGGATACAACCAGGCTCAGCAAGGACTATAGAATCCGGATCGAGAGAGGTTCGATGTGTTGTAAGACATATGCGTACTGATCCAACAGCCACTGTTGCAGATATCCAACGGGCTATGGGAACTTCTCCCGATCATCTAATAAGTGATAGCACCATTTGTGTCGACGGCTTCACGACGTGGAACTAAACACACATTAACCATTACGACGACTGCCTTTAACAGCATTGCATCGCCGTCTAAGACGTATGGTGTCATTTCGGACGGACATGTGAGCGTCGAATGCCATCGAGTGGCCTTCACGGACGAATCCCGTTTCTGTCTGGATGGAGACGATAATCGAATCCGTCTGTGGAGGCAACGTGGTCAGCACCAAGATTCACGGTTTGTTGTGCAGCGCGTCTACACGTTCAAAAGACACAGTGTCATGGTGTGGGGGGAATTGCGTACGATGCGAAATCACCTTTGGTATTCGTTACGGGCTCTTTGACAGGCCAGCGTTACGTATAAGAAATTTTACAGCCAGTTACACTCCCATTCCTGAACTCCCGGGTTCACCAGCTTTTTCAACAAGACAATGCTCGACCCCATATTGAGAGCTTGTCGACGACACAACGATATCGTACCATGACCGGCATACCCCAATCGAGAATGAATGGAATGCCATTGGACGAGATGTCACCATTCCATCCGTACCGCGTAATGTGCTGGAACTACGTGACAAGGTGCAAGCTGCATGGGATGGACTGTCACAGGACTTCATAAAGAGCCTGTATGACCCACTACCAAGGCGCTTGGCATGCTGCATTAGGAATAATGGCGGTTATATGTAATATGAATGATATCACTTTTTTTTTAATCATTTACTCATTCATAAGCACTTTACCAATCTTGTAAATTTCATTGCATTCTGACAATTCCTTC
Source organism: Metellina segmentata (assembly GCA_947359465.1). Taxonomy (NCBI): domain Eukaryota; kingdom Metazoa; phylum Arthropoda; class Arachnida; order Araneae; family Tetragnathidae; genus Metellina; species Metellina segmentata. Next base: position 64,742,069 of record OX375881.1, read on the forward strand.
TAGGTGAAACCTTTTTTTTTTGTCTAAGAGTGTACAAAATTTCTTGTTTTGGACAGAGGGAATATCATTACCAGTTGCTCTAGATATCTAAATGATATGTGTTTACCTCAGCCGTCTTCCTAAATTAATTGTTTTCGTAGAAACGTTTGAGAGACAATTCAGTTCACTTAATGATGATCAGGTGATCGAGAAGCAATTGCAAGATGCTATCTACATGGAAATGTGAGGCACCCCTAAGTGACATTGTGTGATGGCTGGTAAGCAAAAAGTAGGTATCAATTCTCAACAACAAGGCACGTACGGGGTTAACCGTTACGCTATAGATAGCGGAGTGATTGCCACCGTTCAAAAGACCGCCAATTAAGCTAACAAGCGGAACCGCCTCCGCTCCTGGTCTACCACAGAAATTAACACTCGTTACAAATCAATTAACCCCAGTGAACTTATCCGATTCCGGAAATGCAGAACCAAATCCTTGGACCAATCCATGCTCAAGTGGACGTACGTCTGGACGAAAAAAACAGTAAAACCCTTTGTGGGATCAGTTTCTGTTTGAGCCTTGCATTGTGTCGAACCCTTTCGTAAACTTCCATGAATGAAAAGCAGTGAGAATAATGACGTCGTATAAAAAGAAGGGATTTTTCGAAATGGAATGATCTCGCCCGACAAAATGGCGTGTCTCATTTCCATGTGTTTCCTCGCTTTGTGTTTCTGCAACACAGTCGTGCGGGATGCTCACACGCACGACTACAAAAAAAATACGTAAAAGTTGTTACCTAATTGAGCGTCGACCTTTTGATGCGAGCTGGTGACATCGATGCCGTGCATGCAGATGCGGACTAATTTGATTTCCATCATCTGCTTTTTGTGTTCGGATAGGCACGAAGGATGCCGTTCGCAGGGGTAAAATACCCCGATGTGTTTTCAGAAGGGACGTGCTGAGGGAAGCCCTCGGATTTTTCACTTTAAGATAGCAATACACCCCGAGAGGAAATGCACTTAACAAGAGTCGAACCTGAGGCGCCTACAACTCGAAGGTTACTTGCGCAGTGAGTATATCCACTGAGCCACGACAGCCCCAAAGATGGGTTAAAGCGTTCCAATTTAGAAGAAAATCTATTCAAAGAACTATATATTATCTTGGTTGTAACCTTGTAATTGTATATAATTGTAACTGTTTCGTTGTTACAATTATTTTAACATTAAAAGTTTTCTTTAAACTATTGAAAGACAGGTTTCTCTTTGTACATTTTTAGACATTTTAGAGACTAAAAGCAAAGAATGTAGAGTCGTGTCAAAATTTATTGCAATAGAATAATACATACTGGGAAAATTTCGAATTCTGTTGTACCAAAAATCTTACAAATTCGAAATTTGGTGATCTAGTTTGTAGAACTGCTATAAATTTCTAAAATGAACGAGTGTCATCGGGAGTCTTGAATAAGAATCGTTTTTTAATTAAGATGAGCATATGACTTTTTACACTTTGTTAATCATAATTTCAGGGAAATTAATACCATGGAAAACTTTACCTGGTTTGAAAACCATCCATAAAATGAATACATCTCATTCTCTGAATTTCTTCATTTCGTGGACCTAAAGAGGACACAAGTTACTTAAAACTGATTAATTTTATACCTCTAACATTTTTTTTTCAGTTCATTTATGAACAATAAAAGGTTATTTGAGAATTTTTGCGTTCAAGATGGATATGACTATACTACAATAAATTGATGACATGTGTGTACCAATTTAAAATATTTCCAGCGATGTATACTTGCCGTGGGAAAATATGACCTCAACATAACGTCTGTTAAGTTAAACAAGAGACGAGATACTTTAGTTTCAAGTCCATGATCAAAACGACATCAATAATCAAAACTTTTTAAAGACTATTATTTAGCGCTCCATTTCTTTTATCTCCAGTGATTTGCACTGAGTTTTCCAGGTGACATGACAAACTGAGTGGCATGACGCGTTTGCAGCACAGCGGGCTCTGTAATTGGAAGAGATCCCGACAAACAAAAGCCGTTAGAACTCAACGCTTCTTCTGATGGCAGTAGATGCAACAGCGCCACGACATAACCTGGGTTGAAGTGTGCTGCAGAGTTATTTAGGGAGAAAAAACTCGGAATCTCTAAAAGAAGCCTTCGTAACATGGAGGCAGTTTCTACGAAACCAGTTTCATCCGCCTGGCGTAATGAAGTTCATTTTCATTTATTTTGTGTATTTTTCTTATTTATTTTTTCATCTTTGTTGTTGAACATCTTTTTTCTTCTGAGCAACTGCTGTGTTAAGCCCCGAAGGGGACAGACTGCCGCTCAGAATTCTACTATAATATCTCTCCTGGCTTTTTTTTCCCTTCGAAAAAAGCTCGGAATTTTTTGAACAATTGATACTGGTACATAGGCATGAGGAAGTGAACAGCTATTTATCTCACCTATGGAAATAATTACGGCTCATTCTACAGGTCTTTAAGTGGTGTATCAGAAAGAACGAATGACTGAGACGAGGAGTTTGAATTTAAGGTGTTATTATTGTCTATGAGATAAATGCAAATTTGCTACTCTAATTATGCTGCGACTTACTTTATTGTGTCTGCAACTGTTTGAAAACGATTTGGCAAATTGTGAGTTAATTTAAATATTCCCATAGTCGATGTCTGTCTAGGTGTCGTTGAGATCTCCCGGTAAACTTAACCTTTGTGTGGTAAAAAATGGCCATAGAATTACACATCAAGCTTGTGTTTTTCCACGCAATGTAATAAAACGCTGCTTTTAAAGGGTACTAAAGCGATATAGGGTTGGGACATTACATTGTCACGTATGGGATAATCATGCTAATTTTAGTCTTGAAATGGCTGCATCTTTCATTGTTCTAATATTAAAAATACCTTGAATACCGATTATATGGTGCATATATGGTGCATTTAGATGAGGCGACTTGATATTAGCTCTCCGTGTACAGAACAAATAGCAGATATGCCTAAAAATTTGGAACAAAATTACCGATGGGAAGATTGTTCACAACTGTTTGTGATTAATAAAGAATAATAAAAGACATAGAGCCATTTTCGTGAGTAAAATTTGTGTTTGATTGTCCCATACGTGATAATGGGGAATGCCCCTGTCTCACCTAGAAATACGGCATGACGCACCGAAATAATTCAACAGTGACGAGTAGAGGATTTAACCGAAAACTTCAATTTATGTAACGAATGAACTGCGAAATCAGCTTCTTTGCTATGTCTGAATATATATTTATAGATAGAATTATCTTTGATATCCTGAGGTACTATTTTCTATACATCTGGTCCACTATGCCGAGTTCTTTTAATTCATCAAAATCTTTGATTTTCGACTCTGAGAGCCAAAGGCATCTTGCTTTAGAAAACTAAATAATCAACAATGTTAAGACTTCACTAAACACTCGAGTGTCAAGGATTTGTAAAATGTTTACACTTTTAATGCAATTTCAAACTCTTATCACCAGGGTCATGGTGGTCCAAACAGAAAATGCAACTCGACAAGAAAAATTTCAAATACAATTTTTAAATTAATTTATCTATTTTCCTTTTTTTTTTATTCAGAGTTACAGGAGCATATACATAAGTCATGGATGAGGTTTTCGAAGAAATATTCAAGTGAGATGAGGTTTCCTAAATATTGTAAATCGACACAGTCTGCGAAACACCAAAACTCTGCCCACCGCTTGAACGGGTCACTCACCTGCAACAACTTTACAATTTCAAAGTTTTACTTTCGTTGCAATTAAATAAATCACTGAACTAAGAGAAAGAGAAGAGCAACAGGATATAAAACAGATTGGCACTCGAAGAATACACATAATTATAAACCCTTAGTTTTTATTATGTATTTTGTCGAGGACTAAAGGACGAGGTTCGTCTTGTTAAAAATGTTTATATTTTCTATATTCTAAGTCTTACCCTAAATTTAGTTAAGAACCGTGTCATTTTAGCAATGGCTAAATATTAGTTTATATGAAGTAGAAATACGCATTTTGGTGCAAAAAAACCAAAAGTAACGAATATCTAGAATGTTTCTTTTATATTCTTCGAGTAATTTACTCATTTGATTTTGAATGTTTATTCTTCAGATTAAAAACAAATTAGCTTCAGTCATTTATTTCCTATTTACCTTTTATGTTACTACTATTTTTAAATAATACTTCCTTGTTTGTTAGGGAGAATAATATTATTGGGAGGCATAAAACATCACTTTCGCGTAACTGATGATTTATTGTTTTGCGCGTGGTCATTTGAAGGAATATTTCTCCTTCAAGGTTTTTGTGATTGTTTTATCCTCCATCGTAAAGCTTCAGTGCAACAACACATGGTTTCAATCATATCTTGCTCAATGCAGAATGGAAACTAATCGAAAGGAAATAATTCATGCGTTTAAGGACAAATCGTAGCCTTTTAAGTTCTTGATAAAATTTCCAGTATCCATAACGCATTCTGAAGGAAATTACCTTGGGTTTTTTTCTCACTTGTGAAGAATGTTTCTCCTTCTTGCTTATCTAAACGTCCAAAAAAGGAACAAAATCGTTGATGACTAATAGTAAATTTGATAAGTTGTCAAACCTTATGATCACGGGTCACCAGTCGCTCAAGTGACAAGATGCTACAAAATTCTTATTACAAAGATAATCTAGGATCAGAAATGATGTGGACGCAGTGCTCAAAGTAGAAGTATCCCAAATTGAATCTTGGATTGGATATGGTTTTGTGGCATTGAGTCCTCTTGAGACATATTATGCCAAACTCAAGATAGAAAATCAGATATATAATATAATAATAAAGTGAAATGAGTCAAAACATTATGAATGAATACTATATACAATTATATGTGATGGATAAAACCAATGTCATGTAAAAAGCTAAAAATATTTGGATGAGGATTCTCTCCGATCATATCATCTAAAACCAAGGAATAAGAATTAAAATGTTTAAGTCGTTGACTGTTAAAATGAGAACATTCTATTAAAATGTGTTTTACGGTTAGTGGACAAATACAGTAATTTCAAATGGGATGATCTTCTCCGAGGAGGAGGTGTCTATGGGTTATACGAGTGTGTCCAATACGGAGACGTGTTAGTATTACATTTTGTCGTCTAAGAGGTAGCGATTTCCATTGAGTTATAATATTTTTAACAGCGCAAATTGAATCTTGATTCATCTGCATTGGGTTGTTTGGATTTTATGGTGCAAGGTCCATGGGAAATGGGTAGTTAATTAAATTCGCACTGTAGCAACAGAACAGGTTATTGGGATCAATACCGAAGGGAAAGATCCGAGGACCTAATAATTTTGAACCACGGTCAGGTTAGGAGGTCACACTTGGGTGCAAGGGCCCTTTTTGGCTAAGCTGAGTCAAACGCAAAACAGACGAGGCGAGTTACACTGATACAGAAAAGAGGAATACACCCAGGTTAAGTTACAGGAATTTAACATTACTGAGTACAACTCGCAGGTTTATTGCGCAGGGTCAAACCCATTGAGCCACCCTATGCATTGGGAATGAAGGTATTTTAATGCCCAAGCTATGGGTACGGACATGGATATTTGGATGACGTTTACCTCATTTAAACTCAGACTCATCGGATTGGATCAGGTTCCAATTACTTAAAAAGTCGTGGAAATCACCCAAATTTTGCTTTATTTGAGTGATAGGTTTGGTTTATCGTTATATGGTCAGTTTTTTTCTACACGATGGTTAGTTAGACAGGGACTTGCGTCTTAAAATTTGATTGATACGATTATAATTGAATCATTTGAAAATATCGGCCATTTTGTGCTTTAAAGGCTTGGAATCATTATTTTTCTTACGCTTGAAGTACGTACTTTAATATTTGCACTACTTATTACTGGCAGACTAATAACCTGAAATACGTAGTTATGATCTGTAATGAAAACCCGTCCATCCACTAAGGTCGCTCGCGGAACACAGAAAGGGTAATTTACCTGTTTAGACAAGGAGTCGGTAGGAGGGAGCACCTGCGTAGATCCTTAAATCTAGTAATGAGTGTGGTAACTGAATAATTGATAATTAAAGGGATTATATATGAATAATTCAAGTTAAGTGAGAGAGATAAGAAATTATTGAAAAATAGCTTAAAATTAGGGGTATAAAACGTAGACTAACTGTAGGTAGGTAGTTGAATTACCATCGCACTGGAGCAGCACAACCGACTCATGGAGACCAATCTGTTAGAAAAGACCCGTGGACAACACCTCGTAATTTTGAACTACTGTTAAATGACGAAATAAACACCTGAGCTGTCAGTCCTCTACCCGTGTGCAGAAAAAATATCGTAGAATGACAAACCATTGGTAGTTATTTAACGTCACGCTGAAGTAACACAACGGGCTATTGGCGACGGTTCAGAATCAATCCCGAAGGAAAGATCCAAGGACAACGCCTTTTAATTTTGAGCCACGGTGTTCAGATGACGAGGTCAAAAGCTGTGTTAGCACTCCAGTCTGAAAACTTCCACCCCGCTAACGTGAGGACTTTTGAGGCCACGACAGATTTAATGTGCACCAGCTAGGGATAGCAATCCGATCCGGCGGATCCGTCATCATTTGGCTACCTATCGGATCCAGCAATGTCTACCGGATCCGATCAACCCGAATTTTTTAATATTAAATATACGATTATTCAAACCCAACTTTAAAGTCGCGAAATCGTTTATTAAGCAATCGATTGTGAATTAATCGGTTCTATATTTTTCAATCATCAGTTTGGACCAGAGAGAATTCTAGAAAAATAATAAATTAAATTATCAATAATATTTTTTTAATAAAGAGGAATTAGAAAAGCAAATTCTGCAATAAAAGGACGACTATTGCAAAAAGACAAACTTTAGATAAGAAACAGATTTTGAGACAATACTGAAGAAACAAATGACTTCATATGAAATGGAGTCAAAGGAAAATATTCGTCTTTTACGTGCGACTACTTAATGACGGTTAAACCAACTAGTGTCGAAGCTGAGAGGGTCTTCTCAGCCGCTGTTGGTATTTGCAGTTCATTGAGAAGTACGTTGGGGGATGACACAATTTGTTTCCTTAGATCGTTTTTTCAAACTCAAAAGTGATTTTTATTACTATATAACTTAGATTTAAGCAATTAAGAATTAAGAGTTCCCTTGTTTGTTAGGTTGACTAAAAACTGCCAAAGATTACATTTTTATGTTAGTATGAGACAAGGTTAGGTACAATTTATGTCATTTGCTCAACGACATTAGAGATAGACTACTTAATTTTAAATAAATAGAACAGTACTACGTATAAAACAAACTGATGGTTTTTGGTGTGGAAAACTAGTAAGACTGATTATTATCAATTCGTTTAATACATACTATTAGTAGTACTAGTACTTACTACAATTTATAGTTGCTGATTGAGTTCCTACCTATGGATAGTTATTAATAAAGTTGATTTTCTAATGCTAAAATAAACGTTTTGTTCGTCAATTTGGGATATAATTTTTACCTACTTTCACTCAACCGATTTTGGATAAATACATACTGGTTAGATAGACTTATTAACAAAGTACCAATCCGGCTGGATCCAGCCGGAATAGTGTCAATCCGGCAGGAACCAACCGGATTCCAATCCCTAGCACCAGCCACCGCGTCATGACGGTCTTTGATTGGACCGAGTAGCGAACTCGCAAATCCTCCGGTAGCTTAGCCGTTGCTCTTCCAATTTTGCTACCGGGGCACAGAGACTTATTGAAAAATAGTTTAAAATTAGAGATATAAAATGTAGAGAATTAAACTTCGGACAAGAACCGGAATTTCCAGCCCTGAAGACCAGGTTGGCGAGTGGTTAGAGTTCTGGCGATTCAACAAGCTCTGGGTACGAATCCCTGTATGTATATGATTATTCGGAGTGTTTCGGAAATCACTTTACCCCGTAGGTCATGACCTATTTAACCTTCGTTTAGCAATAAATAGCGTAGAATGTCAAACCGATGGCAATAAAATCGCAGATCTAATCTCAAGTTTTCTTAATCAAACCATTTGCACTCTTGTGACGAAGCTAAAGACCTTAAAAATTTTGATTTCAAAATAAATAAATCTTGAACGGGTTTTCAGCAAACCCACGACCATTTGCATTCGCCTTGTTTCGACAACCCGTTCATGTTCTCAGCGCGAAACAATGAAAGAGCGAAAAAACAATGGCCTCTAAAAGGGCAGTATAAAAACCAAGAGAATAATAAATTGAAAGAGAAAAAGGAAAATACTATATTCTCGCATGGGAAAAGGTAACCTTGAAAGTAGAGCCACTTTCACTTTCAAATGCTCGCCCACTTATCAGATCGAACTTGTTTTTATACACCTACACTAGAATTTCGGCCGTTTCAATAAAACGTTATTTAAAGTAGAATATCTTTTAAGATTAGGATCTTCTTGGGCTGACTGCCAAAGATTTGCATAAATAGTAATGCCGACGGTTTTTGCAATAAAAGTTGCCCATTATTGTATAAAAAGTTCTAAATAAGTCTCCAATATTTGTTTCAAATTCTCAGTACTATTAATACCACGAAGAATTCAGTACTTATAACTGGACATTAAAACTGAATTTTATCTGCCCAAACTCGTTAATTTTTATCAATGCTTTCTTGTTATGGAGCATTGTAGTGAATATTGTCACCGGTTCCATCATTCGGGATGGGGATTGAAATGGAACTTACATGCGTTCTAAAAAGGAACTTGAAATACACTCCAAAAAAAATGCCACGTGCTGAGCTGTGAGGACGATAAATAGCTGAAAGAAAACCGATGAAGTTCCAGGTTCTATAATGTGCCACAAGATTTTAATGGCAGACGATATTTTCCCCTAGCTTTTTTCATTGAAATTCAAACATTTTATGTGGTATTTTTGGTCTCCTTGAAGAAACTTTTATAACCAATCCTAAAACATCAAACGATGTTTAATATTTTACATAACGTTGATTATTATGTATTCATTTTTCCTTTCCACTTCTTTTGTTATGCTTCATCGCGTTTCTCTTTCTCCAAATAAACCTTTAAATGTTCTTCTTTCGAATTTTTAACTACTTTTACGTGACCATCTGCACATGAAGGTGGAAATAAAATATTTCAAAACTGCGTAGCGGCGCACTCGAAGATTGCAAGACCATTTTGCATGTGCATCTTTTTCAAAAATATGATATCTTATAGCAAGGACAAGTATTGTTAAGAGGAATGCTGAATATATAAAACACAAAAAAAATTGATGCTTCGCAAATCCACCAATCACAGAATTGGTAACAGGAACGCTGATTTAGGGTCTTGGAAAGAATTTAGAGGGGCTTAAGGCCCCTCCCCGAAGAAGGCCTAACGACGTCACTGACTATGGGTCAACTGTCTTAAAGAATGAGAAAATTTTCTTCTAATGGGATGAATGGTATGTTTGCGCATTCCTTTGACCGGCTCTCAGAACTGTGACTTTTGACCAACAAATCGGAGGCCCATGAATAATTTCAAACACGTTCTCCGCTTCAGCCTATACTTCGACATAATATAAAGCTGTGAACTAGAGACGACGACCTTTGAGGAAAGATAATGAAGAATTCCTCAGCCCGTCGATGCAGGAAAATATACATATTGTCCAAAATGACGATTTAGAAACTATTCTTCATCACATTATTACACGGCGGTAATGGCAAAATACTTATAACCGAAATTACTGATTGAAAATGAATAATGCATCGATTATTTTACATAAATTACTCTTGATAGCATGCATTGTTAGCAAACGTAAAAGCGGACAATTCGTCTTCAATTTTCGATGCGTCGAAATTAGGGATGCGACATCGATGTCAGTGTTTTCAAAACATCGATGTTTTTTAAAAAAAACATCGATATATTTGAGTCGATGTTTTTGTAACATTGGTGTTTTTTCTTGTCGATGTTTTATTTTTAAATGAAAAAAGTAGCGTTATACAAATTTTAAAAATAACCAAGTAGCATAATTTTCATAATCAGCAAATTAAACATACTTTTAGATCAAAGTGGCCAAGGGTGAAGGGTCGGAAAAGTAGGAAGGCGACATCGATGTCGATATTTTCAACACATTGATGTTTTATAAAAAAACATCGATGTATTGGAGCCGATGTCGCATCACTAGTTGCTAAACCAGTTTTAGGAAATGGGGAAAAAAGTTTTAATACTCTGAATTTTAAAAACATCGATGGTTTGGGGGCGATGCATTATCAACATCGATGTTTTTATTTTGAACTTCGATGTTTTGCTGTCGATGTTGCATCACTAGGTGCTAAACCAGTTTTAAGAAATGGGAAAAAAAGTTTAAATTCACTGAATTTTAAAAACATTGATGTTTTTGGGGCGATTTATTACCAAAATCGATGTTTTAATTTTGAACATCGATGTTTTGCTGTCGATGTCGCATCCCTAGTCGAAATAAGTAATGGATAGACGAATAAATTTATTCTAATGCGTTTCATTACTTCGCCAATCTGCGTACCAGTGCCAAATTTTATAACGGGCCCCATTCCAAACTACACAAGTCTTTGGATTAGTCAGTGTAACTAAGTCAATAACTTGCTCAACAGTGTAAATGTTTCTGTTTTTACACATTTGTACGAACAATAAATACTATGGAAAAATTTGCAATTTTGCAGTTATCACTCCAACAGGTTTCAACGAGATATCTCGTCCATCAAAGTCTGACCAATTTTGGCGATGTAGTGTCGTCAAGATACTGACGAACTTTTATAATGACAAGATCAAGATTTGGCTAGTTTTCTTCTAATGACGATCAACTAATGGTTTTGCTAGCGAGATACGCTTTTCACATTTACACCTCCATAGCATCTTGTAGGTTTAAATGTGAAAAATACCAGTGTACCAGGTCCTAGTACCAGGGTACGTTCGACCCTCCAATAGGGACTTTAACTGCACCCAAGGTTTGTAGAAGAGAGTAGTTCTCCATGTTAATTAATATTCTGCCGCGCCTTGAGCAGCGCCATTTTCAACGGGCTTGCTGGTGAGAATCGAAAACTACAGTTCCTATTGCTTACTTTTAGTTTGAGTTCGAATTTTGCATATATTGCTTACTTCTTTATATGCTAGTAGTGTGCTTTGTCTCTCTGTCGTTGTAACGCATATGTGTCGTGAATGTTCGTAAAATCAAAAACTTTCTGATTATGTCAGCTTCAATTCCATTACCTTGAACTATGCACCAGCTTCTGTTTTTGAATTCCTTAAAAGTTCTGTCTAATCAAGCTGAATCGATGAATAAATAAATCTGATTACACAACCAATCTCAATAATTTTACGAATCGTGCAATAAACATTGCAATTCTATTCAAGAATGTGATCTAGAATCGTGGGGCGAAATTGCATACATAAGTAACGCTGAGAGAAGAATGCTTTGAATTCTTTTAAAAACATAAATAGAACGGAAAGTACCTGAAGTGAAACGAATTCTTTAATATTTTGTCCAGAAATATATACTTTTTATACAAGAATTTGCAAAGGAAACGTTAATAGAAATGACTGGGTTGTTTTTCAAAACCTCCCTTTGATAGGATTTCTTATTGCGCTTGAATGCCCTCGATACCTCCTTTTATGAACTTCTTCCAATGAATGCACTCATCCGTTTTTGGCAAAATGTAAAAACTGAGCTTTTCATACAAAAAATAGCAGAGATATTAAAATACTCTTACATTGTTTTTGCAAACGGATAACAATGTGTAGCTTATCTAAACATTTCAAAGAGGTAGTATAAACTATTAAGTTGACGAGTTTCAAGAAATGTTATTGAATTGTTAAAAAGTTGAAGCTTCATTTATTTTCTCGAATGTTATTATATTATTACACACTATATTGTTGGAATCGTAGTTAAAGTTTTATTGCGATTTTAAGGACAAAGCCCCCACAGGATTTACGGAATTTTACAATAAAATCAGTACATTTCTTTAGGCCTCATCAATATCAAACTTACCCTTTTTCTAAAAGATTAACAACGATCTGCGTTATCCGATCGACTAAACTTCTTTAAACCTTCTTAAGTATTTATTTTAAAATTTGATGCTGGTCATCTCTATCTGATGAATGTAGTCTCTAGTGTAGTCTTATTCTCTTTCGAACACATGTAACAAAGACTTCATGAAACATGTCATGTAAGCCGTAAGTAGCAAGTTTTACACAAATATTGCCATTTTGTTTCCAATTTGTAACCTGACAAATATATTATGAATATTTCTGCTGATGTAGATCTAAAAGTGCGATCTTTATGTGTTTTGATGAGGTATACGTTTTGTGAGATGTACATCATTGGTAATCAAAAGGCAAGAGAGTACAAGTCAAACCCATTGTAAAAAATTCAAGTTTTGAAAACAAAACTTAAAATTAGATTAATGCTACTTTCGATAAAACTACCTCGTATGAATGGAAATCCTTTCACATTGGCCTTCAAGTACTAGAAGAACCTTTATCCACAATTCAAAGGTGAAAAATGCCCGTACTTTCGCTTTCTTACCTTGAAAAGTCTGTTCCAGAAATAATATCTTTGTATTTTAAGCGTACGTTTGGTGCTCATGCCCACTTTAATATTTCAAGATGCAACTCCACAACTCAATTCACTACGAAAACGACTTGAATCGAATGCATATCCGAAATTCAATTTGCATTCTATTTTTGTCTATGAATCTAGAGTTGGAAGAAAAGGAAACAAAACAATCTCACACTCAAAAAAGAGAATCTCCCGTTCTTTTATTGCTTTCTCTTTCTCTCTTTTAGTGAATTTTCCTTACAATAATCCCAGGCATCTGGCAATCGGATTTGAAATGCACCCCGAATATCCATTCTATTCCTTCCAGCCACATGCAGTGACGTCACGGACCCACTCAGTCAATTCCGTAACGCTAGCTTTAGGAAGTAAAATGAGGAAATGGCTTACTACAACAAAAAGCTTTCGGAACCGAAACCCCCGCAGAATTCTTTTAAGAAAAAGTTATTCTCCTTCTTTTCTTCGTTTTGCTCTCTGCCACTCGGTTCCGCCGTGGATGGCTTTCGCGAGAGATGTTAACAATCCTATCTCACCCCTCGCTTGTTTGGGATATTCTTTTAGGGATGCCTTCGCGTCCATCTTGGAAGTTAAGTGTTGCAAGAATTCAGGCGTGGAAGACATTTTCGCTTAACAATTTTTGCCATCTTTTCTCATTATTCCATCTCGCTGGCTTTTGTTGCGAGGAATTTTCGCTCGTGTGAGTTATGTTTATGTAAACAAATGATTTCGAAATTGTGGGATGGGGGAAGGATGTAAAAACCAAGATGGAGTGCCTATCGAATTCATAACATACTTTATTCTCGAATATTTGTTTCCTTTTCGGGAGTAGAAGTTGTTCGAATAACTGCTGTGAACTGGTCCGGAAGATGGAAGTGAAATTTTGAGAGTGTTGGGGGGAAAGAAGTGTAAGTCATGATGACAAATTTAAAAAAATGAAAGATCCTGATTATTCCAAGCCAGAAAATAAACTTAATAGAAACTGATGTTTTTGCAATCATTAAGTTTGTTATCTCTACCACTCTTTATTTCGCCCAACACAAAACCATAGTAAGACCACATGCTATTGTAGTCTACTACTATTGTAGTCTGGTTCTGATAAGTTCGCATATTTTTGAACTAGTCTGTTCATTAACCCTGGTGGCAGCTGCGACGGGGTACATCATCATTAGAAGAATACCAAACCTGGATGGAAAATATATATAGTCATTAGCCAAATTTCCAATCTTAATGGACGAGATATCTCGTCGAAAGCACTTTGATTAAGTTGAGGACGATAAGAGAGATTTTCGCAGTAAGCAAACTACCAGAAAACTATGATTTTACTTCCTTTTACACAAGTTGGGATTGCACAGGAACCCGTTCTACCTCAAAAACACCAGCACCATTACAGAAAAGTCTCTCGAAGGAACAGGTAAACAATGTGTTTCTGCAATTGATATCTTAAGCACAAATCTAGTTCGTTTTAAGTGGTAATGGTAATTTCGAGTTGGTGAAATCAACAATCATTGACAGAGATCGCTACTCGCCATCATGTTTTCGTAAGAGAGCCCTTTCCCATGTGGCGTGCTAAGTAATTTTTCATTTATTTCAATGGTTTCATTCAAGACCATCTTCGAGGTCTACAATGTTGCTTAAGAAATATCGGCTTTCTGCACTTTCACCAGCCCTTTTCAATTCATTCGGATATTAAAGGTGACCTATTTGGAAATAGCTCTGTGCACATATCTTTATAACATTGTCTAGTTGTAACAAGTTTATAATGAAATTAATTAGTACTATGAGCAGAGGACCACCGAATCAATGCCTTTTTATGCTTATGGAACCAAGAAAAATTTATTTGAGTACGGCATGCCATAGATACATGGCTGATTTTTATTCCTTAATTTGTTTATAGGAATTCTGCATTTTTTAATACAGATTTCTCAAAATGAATAATTTTCGCACACTTAAGATTAATCTATGATGATGACACTGTTATTTCTGATCTTAAATGCTTGAAGGCTAAATCAAGATTTAAAGGAAGTCTAATTCGTTTAATATTAAAATAAGGTGTGTACTTAGCGATGGCCAGACCTCAACTGCAATCCCGTTTAGATGCTACACCAGTACCAGTATAGATGACGTACTGTTTCTTATATTATTAAGGGGGTCCGGGACACATTGAAAAAAAAATTTGTATTAATTAATTTAGAATTTTGAATTTTTTTGTACTGATTACCCATCTAACTAATAAACGAAATCACAACACAAAATTTTTCCAAAAGTTTTTTAAAACTTTTAAATTAAAAGTTTTTGAAAAAAAGAGGGGTCATTTTAAATTGCTAAAACTCAAAATATTCTTAATCCATTTTCAAAATTCTTATAGTAAATTATTCACAAATTTATAAACTTTAATTTCGATTCTGCAATTTAAAAAACATAAATTTAATAAAAAATAAAAAATATTTGAATGAAACATTTTGAAAATTTCAAAGTATTTTTTTTTATAAAAAGTCATATTTTTAAAAGTAAATATTTGTTTCAAATTTGCTGAATCAATATTAAAGTATAATGTTTGAAAAAGATATATTCCAAATTTCAACCCTTAAACTTTATCGGTTTTCGACTTATAGTAATTTGAATACAGGAAATCTTGAAAAAATATATCATGGAGAAAAACGCATTTGAAGTTTTAAAGACAGATGTTGTTGCCATAACAACAACTGTCAAGAGTGTTAGATTTTCAAAACAACGCACCAAAATATTATTATATCTCTAGTTCTAATTAAGATACAAACATGATTTAGACGTCATTTTAAGCAGAAAAACACAGAAAATTTCTTTAAGTAATAAAAAAAAATTCGAAAATGTGACGATTTTTGTGTCCCGGACCCCCTTAAATTAAAAATTCACTTTCAAGTACTCAATGTTTAACTTGCATTGATGCGAATTTTCTTCGTACGGAATTTTGTCATAAATGCAATCGGAAGATTTGTAAATTTTAAATTTAGAAACAGATTGCCAATCGGAGTAGAAAAACCGACTTCCATTTTCCGAATACGATTAAAAATAACATCTATCAATTGAGATTATTCTTCGACAGGTAACTGATATCAAACACTAATTTTAAGTCATAAATTCACGGCAGTTGGCAGCGAAGCGAATTGTTTGCCGCGTGAGGGCTTAAGAAGAAACAAATATGTTCGATTCTGTGACCTACATCATGTCTTCTTAAGCTGAATAATAGGACGGAAACTGTTTTCCACATAGCTCTTTAAATTCGAATTCATATACTTTTAAGGATATAACCATATTTTCGAACATGAATACAACTTTGCAATAGCAGTTTAGCTCGAAAACCTTTCTTTTCAATTTAATCCCCCTCCCTCATTGTTCTATTGTTCCTACAAAGTACAATGATTTATCATCTCTCCCCTTGAAGGAAAATGCGTGAAAAAATAATCATTTTAAAGAGAACAGAAAAGTTGGATTCGGCAACTGAAAATTCTGCGATATGTGTAGAACGTATAGATCGAATACAAAGAAAAACGACACGAAATTCAGCCACTTGTGACACATGGTGACTAGAATGTCACTTAGTGTCAATACGCGAATGAGGCCATTCGTCCTAACAATAAAATAGGGGGGATCGAATAAAGTTGCCAGATACAGTTGATTTCTTTTAATGAAAAAATGACTTAGATTTATGTTTCCAAATGAAAAAACTCAACAGTTTCTTTCTGTTGCCCGAACAGTAGCAAGTTATTTGATGCGTGGTATGACTTGATAGGATTAAGTGACCATTTGATCTATAATTCATTGAAAAATGTAACTTTTCTGAGACTTCCAAGGTTGAGTCTGATTGTTCTCGTGGTGTTAAGTTTCTTGCTTCGACTCTTTTTCTAAACTTTCACTTTTTATGTACTCATTTATTTTTTGTTTCTTGTCTTTTCTTAAGAATTTTTTTTTTTTTTGTGTGTGTGAGCTAGAAAGTTTTCAACTAAAAAACAAATAAATTCTTAATAAGCAATTTGTAATTTTTTTTAGTCGAGTGATGAAAGTGTACTGAGATCTCTGAAAGCAGGTTTCCAGTTAATTTTTTAAATTTTGTGTTGATTCGTGCATGCGTCCACATCAATTAGTTATTTTAACTATACAATTTATAACTATATATCTCTCTATTATTATAAAATGAAGCTTGTAACGTCTCTGTGCAGCATGTCCAGACGAATCTATGGCACTTACAATAAAGAAATTTGGCACACAGGTAGTCCGATATTTTTGAAATTTTGTAGTCCAGCCCGAATTTTAAAATTTAATCTAGAACACTTTAAATTTAATTTAATGATATTTTTAATTATTATTGTTTTTCTCCGAATAGCGTCAGTCTCCAATCGGTATTGACTAAATACGTATTTTCTGTGGGAGTGAGCAGTCAGACGATTACTGGATATCCTTTATAAAAATTAATTGCTTTTTTTTAAAGCCTATGAACTTTTAGTAAGCGTTACCTTTTAGTTTGTTAACTATTATCATAATCTATAATATAAGTATCTTTTTAATTGCGCTTCCTCCATTTTTGGAACTGGATCACGGTTGTACAATACCTTGTTTGTTATTGTTTCTCTTTTGTGTACGATAGTCTGATAAATCATTTTTAAAGCATATTAACTCTTAGTTTGGATTATTTGGATATCTTTTTCAAAGTTAAGCGATATTTAATTTTGACATTTTATGCAATTTTGGTTTGTTTCATTTATGCAATCTTTGGTTTGTTTCTGTTTAGCACTTCTGTTTTCGTATAGTTGATTTTTACCTATTTGGTTTGCATGTCTTATCGAAAATATAGCGATATTTAATCCCAATTTTAAATTTAATGTAGAACATTTTAAAATTAATTAATTATTATATATTTGTGTTGTTTACCTTCCTAAAAATGTCAACAGTATTCAAATGGTCTTTAGTGCACTCCCGCCAATCTTGGATTTAGATCATTTATGCAAACTAAGAACATTTTCTCTATGTAGTTCGACACTCACAGGATAATGATGCACTCTTCGAATTTCAACGTTTTATTGAGAAGCAAAGACATGATCTGTCAATTTATTGTCGACATGTATTCCAAGATTAAATCGGAAAGGGTGTTGTACATACGACTGAATCAGAGGACTCTGAGAGTGGAACAGTATGCACACATTGAGAGATGCGTTGATGAAGGATGGAAATGTTGTAAAATAGAAACTTAAAATAAAATGTTGTAACATAAAAACTTAAAGAAATCGCCAAACTTTCACAAAGATATCCAAACCAAAAGTTAAAGTTTATGCTTTTGTAAAGTCATACGTTGAATAAATTATCAAAATTAAATGTGCTATGCTTTCCAAAAGACACCCAAAAAAACACAGAAACAATCAAAATATTACATAAAAAATCACCAAAATTACAGCATTTTGCTATAATGGTCTCTTTTAATTTACAGCCCCCAATATGCAAAAATTGCAGTCGTATAAGAAGCCAGCATTATGAAGGGATAGAGAACTGGAGTCATTAACAAAATGATGTTTAAGGGCACAAGAAACATAATTTAGCTCAAATTTTCAATTTTTTTTTTTTTTTTAAATTTTGGGCTTAAAAAATAGCGGGAATTAATACGATTCCAAAAATGTATAACTTGTATGGGTTTGAAAACTATAAACACATTTAAACAGACGTTTAGGAATGTAAACAACGCATGTTACACACCCGTTGGCTTAGATCACTCCTAGTAAAATCACATGTACGTACGTTTTGACTTGCACAATGATTCAGCTAATTTTCAGTCTCATTTTTACTGCAATATTGACAGTTGGTTTTACTTTTTTATTTTAAGCTGTGTGAGTAGAATTAAATGCTACTTTATACATACTGCACAGTGCACATGTCTTTTTCATGACATGTGCATTGAGCAGGTGATGTATTTTTGAACCGAGCGAAGGGATTGAACCACGTGTTTTATGATTTGATAAAAAATACAGCTTCATATATTGATTAAAAATTTCATTTTGCTTGTTTGCGATGGCGAGAAAAAAGTTGTTTGGTGGACGCAAATTTAGTGGAAATCGGTTTACTGTTGTGAGGAAGGTAAATGCTGCTGATGACTCAGTGACCGAAATCAGTGCATCTGAAAAGAAGATTGACACAATTTTTCCGGAAAATGAGGATGATTTGACTTCTGCAAATTGTAAGAACATTACAATTGAATTGAATTTATTGACTTGTTTGCTAAATCAATTTGCGAGATGCAAAAATTGTGAAAGCACGAATTCATTCGATGTGATGGAACAATCTAGCTCTCGAAATGGACTTGCTGTATCCATTACTTTTATATGTACTGCATGCGGACATGGAACAAGTTCTATGAGCTCCTCTATTTCTGGAAAATCGTATGATATCAATGTACGTCTCGCGTATGCTATGAGATGCATTGGAAAGGGAAGAAAACCTGCCAACACATTCTGTACTGTGATGAATTTGCCACCTCCTCCTGAAAAACTCCAGAAGTTCAACAAAACGTTGCTTCCAGCGCTTACTACGGTAGCCAACAACTCCGTGATGCTGGCTATATCAGAAGCAGTTGAAGACAATGGAGGAAACACAGATTTAAATGCTGCGTTTGATGGCACGTGGCAAAAACAAGGACACACCTCACTAAACGGAGTCGTGAGTGCTACTGGATTTGGTAATGGAAAAGTTACCGATGTACAGTGTCTGACTAAATATTGTCCATTGTGCAAGCTAAAACCAATTGGAAAACATGATTACCAAAAAAAGTTTTGACGGCTACAGTGGAGGTATGGAGGTGGACGGTGTGATGAAAATCTTTGGCCTTTCTGAGTCGATTCGCGGTATGCGATGTCTCCAGTACCTTGGTGATGGAGACTCGAGAGCCTTCAACATAGTCACTGAATCAAAGAGCTATGGTTCAGATGTGGCAATTGAAAAACTTGAGTGCATTGCCCATGTACAAAAGAGAGAATGGGCACCAGATTAAAAAATCTCTGCCGTGAGATGAAGAAGAAGAAACTCAATGACGGCAAAGGATTAAGTGGACGTGGTCGCCTAACAGGGGCCGAAATTATGATATTCAAACCTACTATGGTCTTGCTATCCGTAGAAATGTAAATACTTCTTTGGATGATATGGTAAAATCCATTTGGGCCATATATTTCCATAAACTGTCCACGGATAAAAATCCACAGCATGGCTTATGTCCTGTCGATTCCAAAACCTGGTGTGGGTACAATAAGGCTCTTTTAAGTGGAAAAACATATAGCATCTCACATACATTACCTGAATCTATCCTTTAAGCCATCAAAGATGTGTTTCGTTCCCTATGCGACAAAAAACTTTGGTCTAAATGCATGCATGGGAAAACCCAGAACCCGAATGAGAGTTTCAACCATTGTGTGTGGGAACGTTTGCCGAAAACTACTTTGTGACTCTTACAACATTAAAAGTGGGTGTTTAGGATGCTCTAATTTGTTTCAACGATGAAGCTTACAGCCGGAGGAAAGTTCTGAATAATTTAGGCATCATATAAGTGGAACATATATGCAGAACTCCCTCAAAGAGATGGATCGCGTTAGATTTCGCGAAGCAGCTTTAAGATTCCAAAAGCTATCTAAAAATGCCAGAACTAAGTTAAAGCTGTTAAAACAAAAGAAATGTTATTCAGAAATGCTGAATCAAAATGATTATGGTGCTGGGAAATTTTAATCTAGTGAATTTTAAGCATAGTAAGTGTTTAATGTTTTTTTTTTTATTTTCTCAAAATGTGTTTTTTATGCTTTGGTACACTTTTCTTAAATTCTATTGAAGCCACACTTTTCAAATTTTCCACACTTGTTCAAACAAGTGTTTTTATTAAAATACTTTTTTTATTTAAATTTAAATGCAAACATATGGAAATATCACTAAAAACAGTTTTACAAATTCTGTTATTTTTGAAAATGTTTTTTTTAATCTATTTTTATTCCTGTTAGATTAAAATTAAAAATCCTTCATATTATTTTTAAATGTGATATTTTTTGTTACCAGGAAAATTTTGGAGACAATACTTGCAATAGTTTTTGAGAAAAATGTACCAAACTGGGATATTGTGAAAAAAAAAAATTTTCAAACAGTTAAAAAGTAAGTAGCTATAGAAAACAAAATTATGAAGGGAATACATTTTGTTACAGTTAATTATAAAAGGTAATGCGTATATTTTCAAGAATTTTTTTTTTTTTAGTTATGTGGTTATTTTTAAATTGTATATGGTTTGACGAATGGTGAGCTTAAAATTCATGCGTTTTGTCTATCGAGGTGGTCCGTGTGCCCTTAAATCCAAGACCGCCTTTTTTGTATATTTCTCAAAACGAAACCGTAATTGGCTGTTACATAACACATTTGCATACTTCTATCTTCCTCTGCAGCAAATTGCAGCCTCTCAAATTCCATTAGTCGGAACTGCCTGCAGTTCGTATCGTAGCGCGTAAAAGTAGCCTCGCGATAGGACTTTGAGTTGTGACGTGGGCTTTGCAATAACAGCCTTGTTTAAATTACGGCCCACAATGTTTCGTTATACGGCCAAAAAAATGCTGCTTTATGCTTCTGTATTGTTTCAGCTTCTCCCTTTAGACGGCACTGCTACATTTTGCCTCACGAAAATATGAGGAACATTTGGCACAACATTGTCATCATTTTACTGTGCTGTCGCTTTAGTGTAGTTAGACCAATCCCGACTTTATACAAAGCCCACGTCACAACTCAAAAGTCCTATCGCGAGGCTACTTTTACGCGCTACGATACGAACTGCAGGCAGTTCCGACTAATGGAATTTGAGAGGCTGCAATTTGCTGCAGAGGAAGATGGAAGTATGCAAATGTGTTATGTAACAGCCAATCACGGTTTCGTTTTGAGAAATATGCAAAAAAAGGCAGTCTTGGATTTAAACATCATTTTGTTAATGACTCCAATGCTCTAACTCTAACCCTTTACAATGCTGGCTTCTTATACTAATGCAATTTTTGCATATTGGGGGCTGTAAATTAAAAAAGACCGTTATAGCAAAATGCTGTAATTTGGTGATTTTTTATGTAATATTTTGTTTGTTTCTGTGTTTGGGTGTCTTTTGGAAAGCGTAGCACATTTAAGTTTGATAATTTATTCAACATATAACTTTACAAAAGCATAAACCTTAACTTTTGGTATGGATATCTTTGTGAAAGTTTGGCGATTTCTGTGTACTTAAGTTTTTATTTTACAACATTTCCATCCTTCATCAACGCATCTCTCAAATGTGCATGCTGTTTCACTCTCAGAGTTCTCTGATTCAGTCGAATGTACAACACACTTTCCAATTTAATCTTGGAATACATGTCGACAATAAATTGATGGAACCGGTCTTTGCTTCTCAGTAAAACGTTGAAATTCGAAGAGCGCATCATCATCCTGTGAGCGTAGAACTACATAGAAAAAAATGTTCTTAGTTTGCATAAATGATCCAAAGCCAAGATTGGCGGGAGTGCAGTAAAGACCATTTGAAGACTGTTACATTTTTAGAACACCAAATAATACAAAAATATCATAATAAATTAATTTTAAAATGTTCTACATTAAATTTAAAATTGGGATTAAATATCGCTATACTTTCGATAAGACATCCAAACCAAACAGATAAAAATTAACTATCCAGAAACAAAGAGAGGATTGCATAAATGAAACAAACCAAAAATTGCATTAAAGATCAAAATTAAATATCGCTTAACTTTGAAAAAGATAACCAATCGAAAATTTACCTCAGAAATTTCATATCAACACATGTATTTCTTAAACATTTACACTAAATCGATACTTAATGAACACAAAAACATTCTTTGCTTCTTTTAAAACATTTAGATTCTACTTTACATGGCTTCTTTGGTATCAGGAAAAAGAGATCTTCCAAATCCTCTTAAAAGATCAAAAAACGGAAACTGCTGACATTTAGGAGTGTCAGAGTAGTACGTTAAATTAATTCTATTATAATACATATCGTGTCGGCTTAAAGCAGAAACTCTTTAACTGAAAAATTTTCGGAGACATTAAATGCATATTTTGATGATGACGAGAAATATCTTTTCATTTTGTTATAATCTATTCAAAAGAAAAAAAAGTATTGCGAAAATGTTTCTGAATTATATTTTTGACCTAAAAGCTAATAGTTATTCTTTAAACTGCAGCCCAGTAAGGCCCTATTCACATGAGGCGTTTTCTAAAGTGCGTTTAGAGGTCAGCATTAAATTGTGTTTTTTAATTTTTTCTAATAAAGTTTCTATCTTTGCGATTGTTAAAGATAGAGAGAAAGTTTCAACGGATTTTAAATCTGCAGACAATTTTACACCAGATCGTTACCTTAAATGTGATTTTCTTTAAATAAATATTTATTTATTTAATTAATCATTAAATAATCAAATGGTAAATAATTAAATAATAAATCTGTTTTTGGTATCGATCTGGTGAAGAATTTTACGCTGATTTAAAATCCGTTGAAATTTTCACTCTATCTTCAACGATCGCAAAGATAAAACTTGAATTAGCGGAATAAAAAAACATAATTTTATGCTGACCTCAAAAACGCGCGTTATAAAACGCCTCATATGAACAGGGCCTGAAATATATTCCTTTTGTGAGTTAACAAGTTTCTGCTCTAAGCCGAGTTTATAAATATTCGTAATACGTCTGCAATAACGGCTTGTTAAGACATAAAACCTTGAAATGCTTAAGACTGCATAGATTTTGAGTTACAAACGAGTAGGGTAGTATTTAGTTTCAGAATTTTTTTAAAGTCGTTAACCAGTTTGTGCCCACAGAGGTTTTGTTCGAATAGTCAGTTTAAGGTTAGAATTTTTTAGAAAAAGCATTGTTCTTGTTTGCATTTAGTCTTAATATGTTCAACAAGCTAAAACGTTAGAAAAATTCATTTTCGTTGACAAGAAATAATTTTATTTGATTTAAGGTAAAAATGAAGTTCTATGCTGCATACAGGAAGCAATCAACAGAGCCTAAACAACAGCAAACCTTACTGATTAAGGTTGAATTAATAATTGAAGAAGATTGATATCCATGTAAAATTGCATTAAATACTTATAAATAACTCCACAGTAAACTGCCCTATCTAATATTATTGAACAAAAGAGATTAAAAAAACTATGAAAATAACAATTAATTTGAAGGTGTGTGTGTGCTTTAGTTTGTCAGGCTACGGTCATTTTTTCTATACAAGGACTAATTAAATCGGGATATGCTGTTTCAAAGTAGAAATAACAAAAGTGAAACAGGTATCAAAACTAATATATTTTGCGAAACTGATATTTTGATAATGCTTTTTAAGTCAGGGCTCGAAATACCCGGGTGCACAGGTGCACTGTGCACCCGGGTATCGCTGTGCATCGCTGGGCCGTAACGGGTTTATACAGGAGGAGGGTTTACTTGTGCCCCGGCCACCAGAACTTTCCGATGATCGAAACATTTTCCAGATGGCTCTGTTGAAGCGACTGTCGCGACAGCCGTGCGTGGGAGAAGGGTGAATTTAGAGATGTTTAAATATTTTTATTTACTATCTACTACTAACCTATCTAAATATACCCAATTAATAAAGTAGTTTACATTACATTAATGCTCTTTTACAAAGTTTTTTTTAAATGTGAACCTAAAAATATAACCTGTGCACCTTAATTTAAAAACTTGGGTGCACAAGGTGCATCTGTGTTGAAAAATCTGTTTCGAGGCATGCTTTAAGTAAGTCTTGTACTAAAATTAAAACTTTTAATATTTTACTACAAAATTATAAAATATAAATATAAATTATCATTCAATTACTACTTATCATTCAATTTCATTTTCTGAATCTATAGAATATTTCTTATAAAATGGAGTCAGGTAAAGGTCATCATTCTCAAATTTGTAATATCTAGTTATCATGACCCATAATTTCAACCTTAAATTAAAACATAATTTAATCATCAATTCTAGAGTAAAGAGAAAACAGGCTCAACATATAAATTCTTCCCTTACCATTAACAGCTCAATTCTCATAAACTTAACGAAGGCCGTAAGAAACTTTATAAAAGTTATAAAACTGTAAAATTTTAAGTAAAGCACTAAATTTATTTCGGAAAATATCAATCAAAATTGTGACAAGACTAATTGCTGTGTCACAATATTAAGAAGCGACCCAAATTTAACTTTAATGTGAGCCATTGGTCCCTTCAAATTGGATGTAAAACATACGTGTTGTAAAACGTAACCTAAGTGACAAATGAAATCAAATTTAACATTATTCTACCTTAAAATATCGGTATTCTTTAGATATTATACTAGTTGGTTCAGATTCCTCTTTTTATTTTTTTAGATATTTTTATCAGGCAATCTGAGTAAAATGGTTAAACATATTTCAATATTAAAAACTAATGTAATCTGAATTGGTGCGCATCAATATAAATATTTTTTAAGAAATTTCGAAACTGGAACCGAATTAGAAGGAAAGTCAAACTTTTTATCATCTATCTATATATATAAAACACTAACGTACGTGGACCCGAAATCGACGTTATTTGTGTATCGTCGAATGGCAACAAACAACGTAAATAAAATAACCCAGATATTTTGAATTCTTGCTGTTTTCAACTAGCCGAGGTCAATTTCTCTGCAAAATTCAGAATTAAATTGTAATATTTATGTTTGAATTGACTTTTTATTTCTTCCTTTGATGTAAAAGCAATGTAAACGTAATTTTGCTACCCGGTATCTGGCCACGTCAGAATTAATGTTTACTTTTTTAATTTGATTTAGAATTCCGTGTTTGGGTATTTGAG
Organism: Metellina segmentata; assembly: GCA_947359465.1. NCBI lineage: Eukaryota > Metazoa > Arthropoda > Arachnida > Araneae > Tetragnathidae > Metellina > Metellina segmentata. The sequence continues at coordinate 64,767,491 of OX375881.1, forward strand.
TTGACTGCGAGATATTGCCTACATATTTGAAGATTCCCAAGTATTATAAATATGTGTTCTTTTTGTTAATAAATAATTATTACCTTTGGCAATATCGTTGAAAAGTCTTTTGTCGCATTATTCTATTTCAAAATATATTCAGGAAATCGAAATTCAACACGTTTGAATAGATACGTACGTGTTGTTTTTTTCAGAATTTTGCATTTTTTCAAGGATTGGAATATTATTTTTTTTTGCATTATGTGTTCCGGTATATTACCTATTGCAGAAATATTATTTAGGAGTTAGATTTTAATGATATGTCTATTTCCTACAAAATATCACTAGACATGGGTAATTTTGTAGCGGTATATGTATATTTAGACCAACTTTCCTTAAATATTTGATTAAATACGCAATGATTTAAAGAATTGTTTCATAAAAATAAATAAAATATACAAATCAAAACACGTTAAATTACGATGCGTAAAAAAGTTTAAAAAAAAGCACTATTACACACCGCCGAGCGCTAGCCGGCGCATCCCGACTAGTATATATAATTCTCTTACGTGGCACGCAAAAAAGACGTTATTAGTTATTGCGTTTGGCAACATTGTACGATTGTTTGCTTTTCACGAAGCCTCGCGCTTCAATTGAATTTATAGCGTTATCGGATGAAATGTTATTGAAAAAAAAATTAATTTTAGTCGAGCTGTGGGTGGAGTGGTCGTTCACGGTAAGACGTTTGTCGCCAAATCAAGATGGCGGCCGAATTCCGTAACAGCAGATAGGGTTGCCATAACAAAAAAAGCAGTTGTGAAGAAAATCCGCTATAGGTGAAGGGAACCATATTTGGTGACAAATCGCCTTCTTACCGTGAACGACCACTCCACCGAGCTGTGCAGTTAATAATATAAATCAAATAAAGCGGAGGATCTTTTCAGGGACATTTAAAAAAAGGTCCTTTTCAGGGTCAACAATTATAGTTCAACAAGACGCTTGCACTACAACTTTCGACTACAAACTCAATGAAAAAGCGTGGTTGGCTCAAGTGCAGGGGTAAATGTACATACAAACAACATGCTGGGTATTCAATTTCCAAATCAGCGCTCACATTTCGAGTCAAAATTTGCTCAAAGTTTTCATTTGAATTCTGATTTCAGAGGTACTGTATATATCTTTTCTGGGTGGAGTTGTAGCAAACGGGACAGTCTTTTTTTCTCGCCAAAGTGGTAACCTTTCCTTTGGCTGTTTTTATGGCAACCCTATTAAGAAGATTAATTAAAGACGTTATCTGATTGGAATTAAACCGTGTTTTGAAGTGAAATTAAACGTGCTCTGATTGGTTTAGATTTTTTTTTCGCCATCCACCCATTTCGGAAAAACAGCAAAAAATTTAGATTTGAAAAATATTTTTTTGGAATATCATATTTTGTAAACAATTCCTTCTGCTAGGACACATGTCTTCATTGATGCGAGCGAAGCGAGCTTAGGTTCGCGCAGCGATCCAATGCGGATTGCGAAGCAATCCTCCGGGGGTTGGCGAGCGTTAGCGATCAGGGGGCGGGCCGCCTAGTGTATTAAATTCAATTTGTGCTTAATCCCTACAGTTTATATCTATAAGTTAATGAATTTCTTTACTTTGGATTGAAAGTCCTTAAATACGTATTGATTAAAAATGCCTTTTGGATCTATAAAAAAAAAAAAAAAAGATGAATGGTCTACGTCTAAAAGTATTTTTTATAAAAAAAAAGTCTTATTTTGTTCCAAGAAAAGGTGTCAGTGATTCATGGTGTTCAGATTGTTAGGCCAATGGAGTTAAATTATTTCAAAATGGTCCATTTAGATGCTGTGGAACACAGAAATAAATAACAATAGTTCATCCCGGAACAAAATGAGGTCATTCGCAGTAATTCGTATTTAATGTTTGTCGAGCACTGAATATCAAACTCTGAACTTGACTCAAACTCAGATATTTCTATTTTAAGAACACTCAGATAACTTGGTTCTGTTTATCTCAAGTGCTCTTCAGCATATTAAGAGATGACGAGTACGCCATTTTGATGTCTGCTTTGTATTCCGTTTGCCCTGATGCATCTAAATCACTCTTTATCTGAAATGTATCGTTCTAAAATCCACATGCACAAAGAATTATAAAATAATCAAATTTATATGGGTGGCTATTTGACATTTGGCAACAAAATATCGCCAATTGAAAATCAGATCAATGACTTTACTTAAACAGAAACTGCTGCTTCAGAATTAGAATTCTTAAGTTATAAGAGGCCGCATTAAAAGACCATTCGAAAACAATACAGGGAGATACGTTCTTTTTTTTTATATTGTCATTCGCTGCCCTTTCGAATACTAAGCGATCTCAGTGTCAAACGATATTCTGTTGCATAAATGACTGAAGAACAAAAACGAAGTTGGAAGGAAAATGTGTCACGTTTTTCGGGAAGACAACGCAAGGAGTAATTGTGTTGCCACCCGTGTTGTCCAAGGTTAAATTTTGCCTGAATAAAGTTCATTGTGTCATCATGTTATATGACCGATGTGTTGCAAGTGCTCGCTGCAGGAAAGTCATTCATTCAATGACTTCTATTTCTCCTTTCATTATGCTGGGCATTACTGTTTCGGTGAATGGCAACAAAGGTTCTTGTAATAATTGCTCGCTTGGTGATAGGTCGATTGTGATGACATCACTGCGATAGCATAGACCCAGACTCATAGAATTTTTCCGGTAATGGTTTCGCTTCTGTTACTGCAATTGTACTGTTTGTAACGATTTATGGATCTTTAATGACCTGTCGTCGAGCAGTAACAAGATTGTTTCGAAAGCGTTCTTTGTCAGATATTTCTAGAACTTGAAAAACGTTGACTTCGGTAGGTGTAAAGTATAACGTGCACAAACAATGATAAAATATTATTACAAATTAAACTATATGGCAAGAAGCTCAGTACTACTGGCAAACCCAATCTCAAATCATGTGTTCTCCTGGTAGATCCTGCGTCATCTGACTGCGATTCAAAATTACGAGGCGTTGTCCTCTTTTCCTTCGGGATTGATCCCGGACCGTAACCATTAGGTCGTTGTGATGCTCATGTGAGACGTAAATTCAATTACTTGCCTGTACGGTAGGTCTTATATTAATCAGCCCTTGTTCTTAAAAATGACCGTAGTGCGAAAAGCCAGACACCCGATCATAAAACCAAGAGTTTTTTAAAGTCTGAATCCTACTCGATAATGTGTCAACCTGTTATCTCAACAAGTATTGAAATTTCTGTTTTTTTTTTAATTGTTAAAGGATTTTAAAATTGTTTACACGTTTTAACTGTATTTCTTATTTATATATTTGTGTTTTGTTTGTTTTAGGAATGATAACGGGCTTTACTCCTACTGAAATGGCCATATTATTTTTGGAACCATGAGCTTTCAAATTCGAGATAATATACATTCGAGGATTAACTGTCGGATTTTACAGAACTTCTTAATGGTTAAGATTTCTTTTTTATGAATGGATTCGTTTCTTCCCTGGAATAACCTACGTATATGGTTAATCTCCTAAAGTATGAAATAATTGTTAGAGATAGTTCACCATTTTATTGCAGACACCTGGGATTTTATAAAATTAAACCATGAATGTGACTCGTAATGCAAGTTGGGCATATGTGCTCGACTCCATATCTGCTCTACGTGTCATAGTACCATGTTAATGTATGGGCAACGTATTACCAAAAGATAACAGGACTTTATGAAATACCAATGTTTAACCTAATGCCACAAATGTGTCCCCTTTTCTCTGATCCTTTCCATTCTTCCTTGTAAGTTGTAGGTGGCGCAGATTTGATTCCTTTGTACGTGTATGTCGATTCATTGATGTTGTCTTTCTTGTGTTTGACGGAGCTTGGCCAAATATTGACTTTGCGCCATAAATTCTTATCAACCACCAAATAAAATGATGTAGTTCATTATCTTAAAATAACACACTATTCTCAAAATAACAAAAAATGCTCAACCTAATATCAAATGTTCACATATCTATGCATGGTATCAATCCTCTACAAAAGTAAATTTTCAGAATCCAGGTATTAATATTTTCCTTATTGCCTTTTAATGTAATTTATTTCATAAATATTTGTGGACAACCATTGTAGTCATTCGCGTATATACATCAAGACATGTGTCACTTTTTATATTCTTGCAACAGCAATTTTCAACAGGTGTGACTTGCGGGTGGCGAAACGGTTCAAATTGTACATGATTTATTTCCTTTAAGGTTTAGTTTTGAAATTTCAACAAGTGTGTTCCCAAATAATTTTTAAAAAATTCAGTATTTTAAATCTTGTATAAATAATTTAGAATATTATTACTTATTACAAAAAATGTATACAAATAAAAAAATGGAGTATTTGTAGGTATTGAATACTTTCGACACATTTTGAGTTTTTTATTCATTTTTGACCCTTCAAATAATGCGAAATTCGTCTCTTGTGCGTTTGGTGTCTGTCTGCCCATCTGTATGTGTTTGCCTATGCTACGTCCAAACGAATGAATAAATTTTCATGAAGCTTTGCATATTGTGAGTATTTACATTTATATAGTGACTGAATTATATTGCTTAAATCTGTCTGTCCGTCTTCTCGTTCTATATTTGATACACCATATTCTAATTTAGGGAATATTTTATTTCAAATTTCTTTGATTATTCTGTAATTAAGTAAGTTTCATGTTAAAACATCTAACTATACTTAAATCAACCATAATTTGGTAGTTTTGGAGTAGCTGGAAGATATATTTAGCATTGCAATAACTTGGATTGTTTTACCAGTGCTGATCAATATAAATTAATTTTCCAAAACTAATTTTACTGTACCTATAAATTTTAATACTACTTCATTTATTTGGAAGCTTATTATTTTTCTTCATGAAATATGTAAAAAAAATCCAAATATCTGTAACGCACGATAAAAAGAATTAAACATTGTTAATAAAATATACAGAAAACGATCTTTTAAAATAAAACTGGTAGATAATATGGCAATCTTTTTTTTTTTTGTGCGTTTCCAAAAATCTATTTGTAGAGAAAAAACTTATACATTCATTACTTTTTTTTCCCAAGCTTTTTTAAAATCTGTTTTAAGATATAGTTCTGGATTTTCAATGTGATGTTTTTCGTTCCACAACTGTAACCAAGGTAAGTAATGGTTTAATTAACTTTAAAAACATTTTTAATCATTGTATGATAATTTGGGGAATCCCTTTTAATTGACATACTTTCATGACATTTACATGCATACTCTGAACTTTTCTATGCATTCTGGGAAACATTTTGACACAAACTAGACATTTTCCTTTCTTACTAAAAAAATTTTAAATTTTACAAAAATGTAAAATGTTAAGTACATTTATTTACATTTGTGGAATTGTGCATTTAACAATTGTGCACCTTTTTAGAATATGGTAGTTGTTACATATCGCACCCCGACAAGAAAAGTGACACAAGTTAAAAAATAAAAATTTTGATGTAAGTCATTGAAAAATATGTATGAGGAGCCCCAGCGTGTTATATTACTATTCTGTAGAATATAATAGAAGTTACCATCATAAATACTAACCTAAAATTTAAAAGAAGCTTATACTATTTCAATATAAGTTTTATAGCATCCTTTAAGTTGATGTTTCTTAAATTCTGCAATTTTGAGCTGTGTCACTTTTTTTGGTAGAATGTGATTTCCGGGGTGTGAATAAGAATTACCATTTGTTAACGAAAGCGGAAGATAGTTAACCAATTCAACTCGAGTAACCCCGGGTAATTTAGCTTGTTATAGATCAATGGATTAAAAAAAATAAATATCCGTGTTTTTGATCTAGTATAAATAATTAAGAGCATTAATTAAGAAACTTTTTTGTTCATAGGGTGAACCAGTCAGAAATTGACCAGTGCTCATTTTTCTTTTTAAGGAAATCCCTAGAGCTCATTTCAACTGTCAAGATTTGTGTACTTAGTACCTTGTTAAGATGGCGATTAAAATTAACTACTATAGCACAATTTTTAATACTTGATAGTCTTTTCGAATCTCTTTCTCAAAGCTCAGAATAGTGATTTGAACCGTAATTGAACACCACACATCCAGTACCAATATTATTATTCAATTTTTCGAATGAAATTCAAATTTTAACATTTATGGCAACTATTTTAGCATTCACCAGTGAATGTATATGAAATAAAAATAGGCTACTTCGTTAAAAGAACATACAAGCGAAGGTAGATAAGTAATTAACGCCGTACTGGAGCAACACAACGGGCTATTAGCGTCGATACGGGATCCATCCCTACGGGAAAGATCCAAGTACAACACCTCGTAATTTTGAAACATGGTTCCGATGAAGAGGTAATTATCTGAGCTACCATCCCTCTGTCCAAACTTCAACAAGGGGCCGTTGTGGCTTAGTGAATATGCCCACTGCGCAAGCAACCTTCTAGTGGTAGGCGGTGCATGTTCGATTCCTGTCAGGTGTATTTCTCTTTTCTGTGTCAGTGAAACTTTCACTGTGCGTGTCTATTACTTCATATTGCATGTCTTGTGCCTGGCGCAACATGGTCAAATATGGCCCTTGTGACCATAAAACCTCAAAACCAACCAAATTTCAACAAACTATCGAACATTGTACATGATAACGATGACTAGCGCTAGTATCAAACAAGTAAGTTAATTAAAATATCAATCCAAGTAATATTAAATAAATCTTGCAATAATATTTATAAAAAAAATTTATATCTTTAATTTTTACAGAAACCAAAGGCTTTAAAGTTTATCACTCAAAAACACAAAAAATTGACATATTTCTTGCCATCAGTCAAAATGCTTTCAGTCCCAACTGTAAAGAACGTCTTTTTGAAATGTAATTTATGTATGCTTTGTAACTACACTAATATCCAAAATTAAGGTCACAAACATAAGAACTGTGAGGACTGGATAAATAATCAGTTTGTTGCAACGAAATTTGGCACAGAGATATATTGTTTTGAGAGAAAGCATATAAGAACAAAACAGTATGAAAAAGAGTTGAATTGTTAGTTAAGATACAGGTTATATCAAAAACGGTCAAATCATGATGCATTTATCTCGGGATAGGTCCTTCTAATATGGAGTGGGGCCACCGTGCACTGTTATACAGGCCCCTCACAACGAGCCCTCATACTGTTAATGAGGGTGTGGAGAAATGCTTGCGGCAATAAATCCAATTCTTCCAAAAGCGCGGTTTTATAACGCCTAGAGTGTCCTGGGAGGGAGATAACGTCGTGCAATGGCTCTTCTTAGACCATCCCAAATATGTTCAATAGGATTTGGATCCGGAGACTTCGCGGGCCAGTTCATACGGCGAATATCCTATTCTTCATGAAAATAATCAACAATGTGAGCTCAGTGTGGTTGCGCATTATCGTCCATAAAAAGAAAGTCCAGGCCTGCAGCACCGCGGAACAAACGTATATAGGGTTCAAGGACCTTATCCCTAAATAGCTGTGCGGTAACACTGCTCTTATCAAAGGCGTGCAGTGGTGTACGACTGCCCAAAATGATGCCGCCCCAGACAAGGATTCCTATGCCGAATTGGTCGAATTCCCTTACGTTAGAGGGATGATAGCGAGCTCCACGTTCTCTCCAGATGAAGACTCGCCGATAATCACTCTGTGTGCTGAATCTCACCAGTGAAAAGAACACGCCCCCATTCTTGGTGTGTCAGTGAATGGTGTGTTCGGCTCCACGACGATCGGGCTCTCCTGTGTAATGCGCTCAAAGGGAGACACACCACTGGACGCCGGGCGTAAAGGGCCCTCTCTGTTAGACGTCTGTATCCTGTTTGCCTGGAAATTATTTTTCCAGACGCAGCAGCAAGGTCACGAGAAAGCTCTGTAGCCGTTGTCTGCTCAAACCGTCGTGCACTTAATGCCAAGTAGCGATCCTGTGCAGGTGTCATAGCTCTTGGGGGGGCCTTAGCCTGGAATCGTGATGATAGTACCACTTGTTTGGGATTGATTCCACAACCTGGATACCACTTTTGGTGCAACTTGTAACCATCGAGTGACCTCTGCTTGAGACTGCCCAGCTTCAAGCCTGGCAATGGCTTTCCGTCTCATTGAGTCATCTAAATGATGATGAGAACTAATTATCTCTGCAAACAGTCAAACTTGTGGGTTTTAACGCAATATTCACCACACTGCATGAGAAAATCCCAGATCCTTAAACGATCAAATTCTACGTTGTTCTACAAAACTAACGCCAAACGCCATTTATTCCAAACTGGAGTCTAACATTGTGCTACCCGTTTTAAAAAATATATAAAATACAAATTTTATTAAATTTTCTGGTAGCAATTTTGAATTAGTTTGAAAAACGTGTTTGTGACCTTAATTTTGGACACCAGTGTACTACCACATCTACAGCACATGCTCCCTATCTTTTCACCGTTTTCACAAATTCCTCACATTCACCAAATGGACTAGTTAAAATTACAGCGGTGTAAGTCACTTTAAAAAAAAAATTTAGACACAGAAACCAGATCTAGATAAGTCAATCTGTTAATAGACAACGTGAATAAGACAGAGCTTCATTCAACTGCCGGCAAATGGCAGTTTAAGTTCTAGTGTCAAACGAAACAACCTTTTGGTTTATCATCAAAGTGGTATACCACTGTGTTTGTAAACGCTTCTAGAGAGAGCCGACTGATTCCGAACTTCTGCGTAGGATTTCATCCAAAATAATGGATTCTGAGGAAAGTATTCAAGATTCATTAGACGTTTCTGATGGTCCGAAGGCACCATGTTACAAAACACAAGACACCTGACGTAGTAATGAAAGAGGTGATTGACCATATTAGATCATGTCTATGATCAGTCCCATTATACCAGAACTGAGAATCGCAACAGAAAATTTCTACCACCGGAAATGGATGGACGTGTAATGTACGGCATTGTCTATCGCCAAACCTTTAAGGATGAGTTCAACTTACATGTCCATAGTCCACTGAAAGATGTAAATACCACTGAAGATGTCCTACGAGATTGATGTCCACTGAAAGATGAATATGACATAAAAATTAAAGCATGTGAAAATTAGAAAATAATTCGACAGCTAAACATAGAAACAGAACTCCTCCTCAGAAAGGTAAAAAAGCGCGATAAGCGAGAAATGAGGAAACGGGGAAGGCACTTTATATCCATTTTGCTGACAAATACTCTGGAGTAAGTCACACACAGTGGTGTAAGTCATTGGCTTTGTAAATACACAGTGGTGTATGTCCTTTTCGTCACCAGTAAAATTCAACTATGGTACAAATTCAATTCAATTTAAGCCTCAATGTTAAACTTGGATCCAGGTGACATCCTTTTTATTGATAACATTACACCATTTTTGTTCCTGAATTTACTACAGTATCTTTCGTGTTATGTTAATTTCTGGAATACGGAAAAGAACGTGACTTACACCATTGTAACTTTAACCCATACAATTGTCTTTGGAAAAGTAGTACCTACTTTCCATTATCAGTTTGAAATTATTTTCTATTTTGGTTTGGAGCAACCAAAGAATAAAATAATTTAAAATTCTTCTTTTCAAGATAATTTCTTCCTTCCTTTTTCTCTTCTTTTAGCGTTTCTTTCTTTATCACTTTCTTTCACAAAATAATAACCGCATTTTAGATGCAGCTGTATGGGAATAAATTTTTGTTTAATCTTTCTTATGAGGTAGGACTCACTTTGGTATAACACAAGCTCTAGGGTTAGAATGATCAACAAACAGAAGAAGGTTTGTGTAATACACGGTCTTCTTTCCTTAATAAAACTTTCATTGTGCTTCTACATTTATCAGCAGCGCTTCATCACATCTTCCAGCTATTGACGATCTGGAATTTGCTCCTCGAAATGAAAAATACGAAATTTGTGTCACCAACTTTTGATTGCATCGATTTTATTTATTAACCAATTTAAAAAAAAATGTACCATAAGAAAGAGTGTAACGTAATGTATTCAGGTATGTTCTCAAATTTAAAAAATAATGGTCTTTGCAGTAGATATAGCGGTTTTAGCAAAAAGTAGCGAAAATTTCCAAAGATTCCGAATTTTGTATGACCACCTTTTGATCGCATCCAATTTAATTATTAAGCGATTTCAAAAATAATAGTACCGTAAGAAAGAGTACATTCTGAGGTATGCTGCGATATTTTAAAAATTAAAAACTAATAGTAATAATATATAGATACGGCAGTTTTAAAAAAAAGTAACGAAAATGTCCCGATTTTTTCCGAATTTCAAAAAAATATTATCAAGAACCAAATTGAAATTTCTAAAAAAAAAAACTCAAAGAGCTGCAAAAATTTACGTTGAGAGGTACTCTTTAAAACAAACTCACGGCTGAAGACTGAAAATTTGTATGTATTTTGCTCACTCGCGGAAGAAATTTCGCTTTTTCAAATTTGACACTTAATAAACCCTAAGCTAGTAGCCGAATCGGAAAAAATTCTTAATAACTGTCCAGAGAATACAATGAAGAACAAACCATGTTAATTTCATATTTTTCTGATTCGTACTTTCTAGGGAAACCGTCTAAGAATCGAGCTAAACAACACAGTTTTCAATCCTGCGGCGGAGGCAGCCGTAACTTTTTTGTAATATAGAGAGAAACATAAAAAGACCTTTTCAAAAATGTGAAATGTCGTAACTTCGCATTTAAACAAAAATCAATTTTTGTCCTTTCTCCCCTACGAAATAAAATTCTGACTGGAAGTGAAAGCATATACAGTTGGCCATCTGACATCCCGGAGGATGGAAAAAAAAGAAAAACAATACGTTCCACACACCAGACCTTCCTTTCACTCTCGCCCTCACGGCTTCCTGTCGTTTGTCTTGATTGTTTCCGCCGAAAATCAGATCAACTCTCTCCACGATCTCTGTCACACATCGGGGAAGCAGAAAGGGAAGAGATAAAAGGCCAAAATGTTTAATTGCCCACACACGATTCGTGCCAGATTGAAGGAAGATACGATATATTATATTTTTGAGTTTCGACAATTAGAAACGCTTTGCAATTTGTTCAAACAAAGGAGGAATATTAAAATTGGTCACGCTTCCGTTAGTACCGTATTTTGCATAAGCATTGTTTTCGAATTTCGCAGCAGTGGTATCTTTTGTAATTGTTATTCTTAATCGTGACGCGTGTCCTTTTGTCGCTGAGGTGTAGTGAAATTTGTATTTGTGATTTTAATCCAAGGAAGTTTACGATTAAGAAGAATAGTATTAGGAATAAACCTTAAACTGGATCGTATTTTTCACTTCTAAGTGAAGTAAGACAGATTTAAAGTATAAAAATGGAGCAGTATAAAAGCTGAGTGCGTCATCTAAAGAAATGAACAGAATATTAGTATAGCGACGATTTTTAACTACCCCACTTGAAATATTTTCCCTTGTAACTATGGTGACCACATTTCCGACAGTGCAAATCGGGACAAGACAAGGCCCAATCCAGGGGAATGATATGTGGAAGAGGGTTTGGGGACCCTAATCCGGAAAATTTAGAAAATTCTTATTGTTATAAGTGTGTTTTTAAGCCATTTTAAGCGTCTAAAATCTTTTTCAAAGCTATCCAATTTTTTAAGATTAAAAATTAAAATTATGATGAAAGAGGGATGATATCTTTGTCCCCTCCTTTCCCCAGCTTAGTCACTGATTGGAACAGTTCAATGGCAACTTGCTGTTTATGCCCCATCCACCCCTGCTTATCACATTTTACATATTGCCAATCCCAAAAATAAAAGTACATCACTGTTGTGATTCTTTTTCATTAGGCGAACAATTCGGGACATTTATTTCATTACTCGAACAATTCGGGACATTTATTTCATTATACGGGGAGCAATCCTTGAAATCGGCACTGTCCCGATTTTTTCGGACAACCGGTATAGTGGTTAAGGTGTTAGTCTCTAGATCGGAAGGTTCCTGGTTCGAATCCGTGTCCGGGCATGGATGTTTGTAAGCGTATGGTGTAGAAGCGGCTGGTGCACCTTAAATCTGGTCGAAAGTCCTCACGCTGGGTTGGAGTGGAAGTTTGGAGAGTGAGGTGCCAGCTCAGGTGTTGCTTCGTCATCTGACCGTGGTTCAAAATTACGAGGTGTTGTCGTCGGATCTTTCGCTTAAGGGTATCCGGGACACAAAAATCGTCAAATTTTCGATTTTTTTTTTATTATTTCAAGAAATTCTCTGTGTTTTTCTGCTTAAAATGACGTCTAAATCATGTTTCTATCTTAATTAGAACTAGAGATATAATAATTTTTGTGGCGCGTTGTTTTGAAAATCTAACTCTCTTGACAGTTGTTGCCATGGCAACAACATCTGTCTTTAAAACTTTAAATGCGTTTTTCTCCATGATACTTTTTTCAAGATTTCCTGTATTCAAATTGCTATAAGTCGAAAACCGATAAAGTTTAAGGGTTGCAATTTGGAATACATATTTTTCAAACGTTATACTTTAATTTTGATTCAGCAAATTTGAAACAAATATTTACTTTTAAAAATATGACTTTTTTTTTAAAAGTACCTTAAAATTTTCAAAAATTTTCATTCAAATATATTTTATTTTTTATTAAATTAATATTCTTTAAATTCCTGAATCAAAATTAAAGTTTATAAATTTGTGAACGATTTACTGCAACAATTTTGAAAATTGATCAAGAATATTTTAAGTTTTAGCAGTTTAAAATGACCCCTCTTTTTTTCAAAAAATTTTAATTTAAAATTTTTAAAAAACTTTTGGAAAAATTTTCGTGTAGTGATTTTGCTTATTAGTTAGATGGGTAATCAGTACCAAAAAATTCTAAATTAATTAATAAAATTTTTTTTTCAATGTGTCCCGGACCCCCTTAAGGGATTGATCCCGGACCGTCGTCAATAGCCCGTTGTGTTGCTCTCTCGTACGACGTTAACTAAAAAATTAACATTACCCGATTTTTTCGGGTCGTATGGTCACCGTACTTATAACAGAATTTATTACGCATTCTTTCTGGTAGCTTAGCAATAAACAGAGGTAGTAAACCTAACCGAAAGGTAAGGCGGCTGTTTCGACGAGGCATCTCGTCATAGATCATGATGGACGAGATATCTCATCATTAGCAGAAAACTGATCAGATCTTGATCTCGTACATCATAAAAAAGTCGGCACTATCTCGATGTCGAGATATATCGTCATTAGCAAAAGTAGTCTGATCTTGATGGAAGTGATATCTCGTTGAAACCACTCTGAGGGTTAACATGTAGTTTAAATGTCACAAGGAGTGGTTATTCTCAAGAACCAAGCTGAACACTGCGAAACAACTGACCACATAGTATGTTTTTATAAACTTTGGAAACACATTAGGACAAAATGCAACAAAAATTCAACGAATATTCCAATTTTAGAATTGATTAAGAGACTAAAAAAATAGAGAACGTATCAAACTTATACATGAGCTGATGGAATGTTTTTCTTAAATAGTGGATGGGGTTTTTGTCTCTTTATTTCCTGGACAGTGTAGGACGTCGTGGCTTAATGAGTTTGCCCACTGCGCTAACAGCTTAGGAGCTGTAGAAGGCACATGTTAAATTCCTGTCATGTTCGATTTTTCCATCGTGTATTTCTCTCTTTTCTGTGTGAGAAAACTTTACTTGTGTGTATGTGTCCCTTAATGTTATATGTGTTATATCTGGCACAGGATGGCCCAATATGGCCATAAAATCCAACCAACCTAGAATGTATATTTCTTGTTGCATTTAAAATATTTTAAATTCAATAAAATATCCTGTATTTCAGCATGACAGATTTAAAATTTTATTCTTAAGAAGCAGGCTTTTAAAATGTACCAAAAATAAATGACAGATAGCCCACATTTTGGAATATGTTGCGTAGTCTCTGTGCATCTCTTTAATGTCTAAACTTTAATATTATTGTCGCACGGTATTTCACTCTTAAAACCATAAAAGCTACCATTAAATGCAAGAGGTTATTGAAAGTTTATTGTTGCATGACCTACTAGTTAATAATTTGTTTTTCAGTGACGAAATATACGATAGCTTGTAATAAGTTAAATCTACAACTGAGAGAGAGAGAGAGACATGTTTCCAAATTATGAGCAAAGTTGGGTTTTGATTCATTAAGCAATCACACTATGTGTTCATGATGTAGAACTACGGTAAGTGCAATCGTTTTATTATATTTATGAATTTCTTTTTTTAAGCTATTGTGAAAAATTAATTAATGGAAATTTCTTGTTTAGCACAGTATTTTCGGTATTATTGTTAACTAGCTATTGCGTGGCTATCTGGTGTAAAATATTCCGCAGATTTCATATCCGTTGAAATTTTTAATCTATCTTTAGCTATTCCGATTTTACGAAAAAGAATTAACAATCCCAGTCGAAATGTTTTTTTTATTTTTTGCTCTCATTCCCTGAAATGGAATAGGACAGGAAATGTAATCTGTTTCTTTTTTTTTTTAACGCGAAAGGCAGAAGATGCAATCTGTTTCACGTGACGTCACAATCTCTTGCGAAAATATAAAAAATTATTTATTTAAAGAAAATCATATTTTTAGGTATCAATCTAAAGTGAAATTTCCCGCAGATTTCAAATCCGTTGAAATTTTTACTCTATCTTCAACGGTCTAGGAGACAGAGAAAAAAAACTGTGACTCCAGTTGAAAGATTTATCATCTGGCTGGAAAAACATTCCTCCGCGCAAAATCAAAGCGGAAACGATAAAAATAGTGTTCTGAGCGTCCTCCTCGAGGAAAAAAACTTGGCATGGCTCCAAGGCTGAAGGCAAGGTCACGTGGGTAGAAAAAGTCAAAATTGGGGTGTTTCTTCTTTCGCGGAAGAAAGGCGTTGAAAAACCGATGGAGAATAAAACTATTAAATTCATTTAAAAATCTTCTAAATTGAATTTCAAAATTCACCGCGACCCAAAAATTGCAAAAAATTCGGACTATTTGTGTGCCAAATCTCATTGCTGTAATTGCCATAGATCGTCAGGATTTTGCGGCCACGAAACAGACAAACAGACAGACCAACAAACACTTCCTTTTATAATAGTAGAGATGGAATGTTGTATTGACCTTTCTACATCAATCAAATATTTAGCATCTATCAATTTTATCTGCAAACATAAAAACTTCGGCATCTATAAATAAGTAGCACAACTTAAAATGAATATTTTATTTTTTCAATGAACAAACAATTCTATTAAATTGCACGAAACTAGCGAAAAGTCTATTAATTGTAGAAATATTTCAAAACGTGTTACAAAACATGCTTAAAGATTTTTAGCTCTTCTGATTCTCCTGTAAAATTTACTTTTTCTTTTGCGTCACGTTTCACGTGAGTATCATATGCTTGTCCGACACTACATCATTTCCACTGTGGTTTGTCCTATCAAAGCTAAGAAAATCAAACACGTCCATTTTTTTCTTTACTCTTTCTGTCTCGCAAAGTCATGCTCCAGACATGCTTCCACCAACCAGAAAACAAACACCACCTTCTGATACAGACGATATGCCATTGTTCGACTGTCTCTCATCACATCTGGCAGTACCAGGCCACTTTAACTACCAAATCACCACCTGTTACCGATCAACTTTTATTTCTGAAATAGCTACCGTTGGGTACTATTTTAAAACTGGATTGATCTGTCGATTAAACTTTTTGATACTACTCATAAGACGAACAAAAGGGGTCGTTGCTTTACGTTTGGTTCTAAATGAATAGGAACAGCGTGTTCCAAATCATAATGATTTGCATAACCTATTGAAAACATCAAGCCGTATTTATATCTACTCTACATTGCTTGATAAAGTTCGATGAAGTGCGTGCAAAGAACAATGGCAAAATGCTACTATAATTTCATTTTTAAATGCAACCTTAGGATCTATAAGCGAAAGGTAAGTTAATTCTGAATTGAAGTATTCAGTCGAATCAAACTTTGGATACGGTTGTACATATCTTTAAAACTGAAAGAAAAATTATAATCCCAGAGAGCATGCCTTGTCCCATGTCAGATTATTATCATTTTAAAGCATTTTATTTATTATAAATTAGCTACAGAAAAGAGGCGTGAGCACTAGAATAGCTAGTCGTGAATTCCAAAATGCTTATGAAGGGGTCCGATCTGGTCCAGTCTTCTGGAATGGTTCAGTTTTTTCTTTTGCAAGTCTATTCGCGATATCGTGTGACCAACGATTTAATTTGTATGATCAATCAAGCTTCAATTAACAGTGATTAATTAAAAAGTGATTAATTGTAAAATAGTTCAGCTTGTATTTGTGATTGTTTTAACATAAAATGTATTTTGAGAGGGTTTGATCCTCTTCTTTCGAGCACTTCTTCTGCACATATCCCTGCATCTAGGCGAATGAGCGCAAGAAGCCACGTTTGGGATTTCTATTGCCCTTGTCCTATCCCTTCACATTCAAAGATATTCACTCAGCACATCTTTATTTTCACATCTTTATTTCTCTTATCATTTTTCAGTGAGTTGTAGGTGGCGCATGTCCGGTTCCTGTTACTTAGTTTAGGTGTATTTCTCTCTTCTAATTCGTTAAAGGTGTCGTTGGGTGTATGTACCCGATGAAATGGAGTGGTGACAGAGTTGGTAGCCTAAAGAACAAGATCTTTGGGTTTCACCACAACAGTATTTATTCTAACATCCTACAGCTTTTGTACCGTATAATTACAGATGTTTTGGGACAAGAAGGGTTCGGCAGAGGTTAGCGAGCGTGCCCTCGCTCTCTCAGTTCTCAAGGGTCTCTATCTCCAAGCGTTCCAGGTCGCTTTCAGCTGAAAACCCCCTGTAGATGGAAGTTTGAGTGTTTTCAAGGGGCTTGAGATTTAGGAGATCGTAATGTCATTGTAACGTCAGATGAAGAAGGTTTAATTCAAGTGCCCAGAACTTTGTGACCGATGTAATGTCAAATGGAGTGCTGTAATAGTAATTCTAGGGTTAGTTATGGCCAATTGATCGCTTGAAAGGCGTTTTATGATCTCCAATTAAGGAATTCTTGAATATGTCTGCTTTGTGTCGGCTTGATCAGAGAAGCCGCCTTTATAGTGTTACAACGTCCATTACTTGACTGCGAGTTTGGCATAGTGTAGCCGAACATGGCCTCCTTCTCCATAAAACCGTTTGCTTCAGGAACGAATCAAATTGATATCCCCCTAATGAGCAGTTCCTATATTACGCCTTCCTTCAGGCTCTAAGCCACAAGATGAGTCGGTAGACGGGTTACGAAGAGGATTGTGTTTTCGGATTCTTTTAAAAGCTCTCAGACTCTTGTACTTTTTCTATTTATAAGTTTAACAAAACATAGCCTGCTAAAATATGCCAAGTAAAAGCCAACTTCGGCATTTATTTCGTTCGGAGAACGCCCGGACATTTCCTCGTTGTACGTCCCATGACTAGGGCAACTTTTTTGTTGCAGTAAAAATGGGAAAAGTTGCATTTATCATTCCCTAGAGTTGCATTTATTTTTGACACACTAAAGTCTAAAATAAATTATTCGTAAATATTAAAAAATTAAAAACATATTGACAATTTTAGTCGTGTATAACAGTATTATAATACATTCTTAAATACATAATAATGTTGAATGGCCGATCCTTGGCCAGTAATTCCTTTAACATTGAAAAACTGCGCCAGCCGCATTCATATAATGTGCTATATTGGATAGCAGAAGCGCCAAATCCTTTCGCTCAACATTCAGAGATTTTAAAACGTCATATCCACAAGGCGAACAACATATTTATGGTCGACAATCATCTTGCAAACTCTGCAGTCGATTACGCAAGTTTCCTCTGCATTATCAAGAGTGCCAACCAATATGTTAAAAGTACTTCTTGCCAATTCACTTTCGTCTGTTAGGACGAACAGCTACTTTCCATTAACTTCTTGTTTGATCCGCAATACTTCGGTGTTCGCAAGATCAGACACACGTGATCGAAGAGTTGGTTCAGAGGGCAAAAAATAAAATAGTAATTTCATATTAATTAATTTTAAGCTAAATTTTACAATAGTTGCAGGTGGTTGCATTTATGCAAAAAGCTGCATTTATGCAGAAAGTTGCATTTATGTTGCGGCTATAACTCACTTACAATACACCGCATGTATGAGAAATTTTGGTTTTAGTACTTTACATGCAGCATAGAACACGTGAAAAAAATTGCATTTGTTGCAGAAAGTTGCCCTACCCATGACCTAATCCAATCCAGCCACTAAATCTATTACTCCCAAAATTGTACGGTTGAAAAGGATTCCCTGATGCAAATGATCTAACACTTTCCATCTCACGCTCCACCCTGCTGGGTTCCCTCTCTCTCTCTGCCGAAGAAAGCAGTCTATCTCTAATAAATATTGAAGATGTTACGGCCTGGTGCCCAGATCCGATTTCCGCTTTGCGGTTCATGGCATGTGCCATCAGGAGAGTTCATCCATGCGCACCGTCCGCTAGCCCCGAGCTAAGATCATCAGTTACAGCCTCCTCAGAGGTATTATTTTGAGAGCACAATGGCACGTAGCAGTGATTCACTGATGGGAGATTTCCATCTCTTCTGTATCAGGCTAGGGCCACACGTTCGCTCCATTAGAAGTCACATCGGTGGTCAAAAGGGAGCAGGTACCTACGCTTCGTAATGCTGGACACAAATAGCCTGGTTTGAGATCTCCTGGAGTGTATTTCCAAGGCGCATTCGCGTGTAGGTTGAAGCCTAGGCTGTTTCTGAGGTATGAACTGCCCATAGGCAATCCTCAGAATGTCACCTCATCGTCTTAAAAACATTTTATTTCCTAAGAGCCCCCTATTCCTATTTATTCCCTTCATCAAGTACTCATACCAAAAATAATTTTGATAGTCCTGTCTTCTTACTCGCGATTCCCTAAATGTCGCAATACAGAAGATTTGTTTCGACCATTTTCAGATTATTGACGAATTTAGATGTATATTCTACTTGTTATATATTAAAATTCCTTATAGCCTTTTAATTCCAAAATCATTTCGAGAGGGATTCGAGCCCGTGGTCTTTCTCCCCTCAAAACATCCCTATTCTTGGTGAGCTATGTTTGAATTTACTATTATAAAATTTTGAATTAAATATTCAGATTAAAACGCATATTTTATTACAATCACTTAAAGTACTTACAACGACCGAATTACGAAACTAAATAGTATTGACGTTGTGTTCCTCCAGTGTCGACGGTAATTAATTACCTACCTACCTAAAATAACATGTAAAAACTTGTTGCTGGGCGTGTTTATTTAAAGTTGGAAGCATACTGCGTCTGTCTTTCGACAACCCTTATTTTTCAGACCACATGCAAATTGCACGGCTAGCACACCACTCAGAAACGACCCTTTTTGAAGTTCAGGTCCAGCAATGGTGATGTTTTAGTCAGTATCATTCGTATAAGATTCTGCTTCTAGAAGAAAATTTTTTACTAACAGGCACGGACGCGAATGCTTCTTTTGGGAGGGGCCGGAAAAGGGTATATCGATCTCCTGATTCGATAATCAGGAGATCGATTACTGATCTCTAATCTTATTTATTCCAACTCTTTACTAAGTAGAGTGTAAGTAGAAATTTATTCGACTATAATGGAGATAGTTGACAAGTTATTGGGAACGTTTAAAAAAAAAAGATTATTGCTATGTATTTTGAAATCCATAATCATCTTGTTTTCAAAACTGCGATTGACAGGTGATTCTAAAAATATAGTTCCACCCAAGACAATTATTTTTATGATGACTTCAAATAGGATGTCTACTTAATGTTTGTTTTTTTGTTGCATAATAAAGTTGGTGAGTGGAGTTAAGTGGAGTACATCTCGGGGTTAAAATTAGCACGATCGATTTTGAAGTTTTACAAAATGAGAAAAATGTTTGTTAGGACAAAACCACAGATTATTCGTTCGCCGGGAAGGAACCAACAAGGATCTCTTATTTTCTCAAGGAAGATGATGGGAATCTGATGGCGCAGTCGGAGAAAGGTTTGCTGGGAGTTTAATTGCGTGGTTGGCAACATGCCAATAGTTTAGTTTGCTACAAACATCCCCTCAACCTGTAAATCGTCCTCGGGAGGCAAGTAATGTGGTAATAATGATAAGTTAAGAGGTAAAAGTGATGTTATCCTATGGGCTAAAAAAGTTTAAACACATTTTGTTGATGAACTAAAAAATTCAAGCAAACTTGTTCTTTATTGTATAGTAACGAAAACTTATATTGTTAAAAACATTGTCAGTAATGAAAATTTAAAAACAAATTTAACCTGGAAAATAAATATGGGATAAAAAGGAAAAGGATAAATTTCAAAAAAAGGATAAATAAAAGAATATGATCCAAAGATTAAGCGAGCAATCCGGATAATCAAATTTCCGGGTCATAGCAGCCCGGATATCACCGAAATTCTACCGTGCCACAATCTTAACACCAAAAAATCGCGAATTAATTGAAGCGGGCCTAAGAAGAGATTAGATTTAAAAATCAATTCAAAAAAGACACAGCGGGTTAGACTACTCGCCATACCATTCTTTAGAAATGTTTGGCGAGAAGAAAAACACGATGAGGTTGAACAAAAGATGGAGAAGAACCCGATGACTTCCCCAAATTGAATGAGTTCAGCAAGAACTAATTGTGGTAAGTTTTGCAACGGTTCGTCGAGCATGCGTAATTGTTTCGTATGTGTGTTTTTGTGCAACAATGAACATACAGGCATTCTCAACAATCGAAGTCTACGAATCAGTAATTAAACTTGACCTTGTACCTTACTCTAGTTGACACACACCTAATGAAGCCCCCATCTTCAGTTCCGGTGACCCTGGGGTATTTTGAATCCGCCTAACACAGGGTGACTAAAATTTACAAACATGTATAGTACGAAGTATTTCGTCTTATTTATTAGTGAAGAGGTTTTCAATCTGTGTCGGGTTCTATGTTAGGCGGAGCCGTGGATGTTCGACTTCTCTCTGGTAACCTACGTGTTCTTCGAGATAACATAAGATATTAAATGATTTATAAAAGAAATAGTAAATCTTCTGCCGTCTATAGTCTGTCTACCACGAAAACTTAGGCCTGTTGTAGAAATTTATCTTATTCTATTTGCCATAAGGAGGCTTGAAGAAAAGTATCAAATGTTTCTCATATTGGCCACTTGAGGTAGAGATTTTAGTTGTTGACAAGAAGATTTGAAATAGTAAACTACTCTTTCCACCCTAACATTCTCGGGTATTTGCCTTCGAGATTGATCCCGAACCGTTACCAATAGCCCGTTGTGTTGCTCCACTACGACGTGAATTAAATACAAACCTCTCACCCTAAATTCACGAAAAATGTGATAAATTATATTATCCCCGACAGACTCTTGCTCAAAATGATCTCGATCACGGTTTCTATAGCGACCACCACCACCCAGACTTGATGCTGGGAACAATTCTCGAGGTAAATAAACATTACAGACATCGACCTTCTGATGAAAGAGAAGGATCACGTGGGCAGAGTCGTTGTCGTAAGATCTCAGAAGTGTAGGTCACCTAGACTAAGTTGGTTTTGGGTAGTATAGCGTAAGGGGGTCATTTGGTGCCAAATAGAAAACAGATAACGTCAAGTAATGAACACACAAGTGTCATCAAGGAATTTTCGTCGGGCTTGTTCGTTAGGATTCGTGCCTTCTTCCAATACCACGTGATCTTCACTCGTAGATCTTCAAACCCAACGATCCGAAAAAATAACACGAAACTGCGCGCACTTGCTCCGACTATTTCATTGGTTGGAGTTTTATGACGCAAGGGCCATATTTGGCCATGCTGTACCACACACAAGACATACAATATCAAGTAATAGACAGACACATAATGAAAGTTTTAATGACACAGAAGAGAGAAATACACCAAGGGAGAAATTCACCACTATTTCAATTGGAAGATCGAATGGTTGCGAATATTTTATAATGTACATTTGATTATGAAACTAAGGTCTTTGGTTGAGATCACTGTGGGTATAAACAGAGGTAACGGCTGTTGCACCAGCCTTGAAGAATTAAAGCTGTTAGTGGGATGATATACATACTTCGAATTTAATAAGTCTACTTCTATTTAAAATTAAGCAGTCTTCTATTTAAAGTTAAGAACTATCGTATATTTAAAATTAAATAGAGAGAGAGAGAGCATGCAATTAACAAGAAATATTTAAAAAATATATAATAATACAAAATAAAGCTACAAAGCAACATTTTCACATAGCTTTAAACAAACTTGATCGCATCAGTTTTATCAAGCTTCCTGCCGTAAACGAGCACACAAATAAGTAATGTAATGCTATATAACTAGAGGCTTAACAATTTGGTGACTGATCTGATGGTAGTCCTGAGACCCACCAAGTTTTTAATTATTGTAATAGTCCTCAGACACCATCTCATCCTCTGGATAGGCTTGACTGAGGCTGTGTATTAAAAATAAATCTTAACTGCATCAGTTACAACAAAAGTAAAATGATTTCAAGCAGTGTGTTTAACGAGGTGTCAAAAAAACTCACGATAACTACCAAGCCTTTAATATTCGCTGTAATCCTTCGGATCTCAGAATGGACTGAAGTTGTACTAAAAAAACTTTTCTTAATCAAATCTTTTTTGCAGTAAAATTGGAAATCATTTCAGATATTGTATTAACGATGGTTAAAAACTAGCATTAAAAGGAAACTAAAATATTTTTCATTTACATAAAAGAAAGTGGATGTTCTGCGGAAGAGAACAGAAATCAGTGATGCCTACCATGATAATCAATCAGGCTGAACTGAGAAGAAGATTGAGGAGGGAAGATTTCTTTTGTAGTTTAAGAACAAACTACCTCCCTCTTTCTATTGAGAGCTAATGCTTTGCGCAATAAATTGGAGAATGTTTTACTTAATTTTTTGTCATGTCTTGAGGTGCACGTTTAACACCCATGTAAGGAAGGAACTCCCTTTGAAATTTGGGGTACGCCTCTCAGTTTCTGCATAATTTAGTCATACGTGTCATAATCCTTTTGCAGTCCACTATAATTTTATGAAATAGAACTCATTTGCTTTCAAAAAATGTCTAAATCAACTTCTATTGTACATTCTCAACTAATTTAGGAATAAAATGCTGTGAATTTTTGCTCATTTATCACGGTACCATACTTTGCTTTTGTCACCTGAAGGAAAATCTAAATCTTGTCACCCTTATTTCCGATCTTATCACAGGTCGTATTGTCTACTAAATTACTTATTGTAGTTGGTCTTCTCTGCTTTTGTTTGACGTTACCGTTATGAACTACATAGTTGGTAATTTGTGTACTGTTAAAACATATTTTAAATAATATTTAAAATACTTTTCACTCTAAAAATAGCAGATTTTGCTGACCCTGAATTATCAATCTGCAGCCTAATTAGAAACATATTTACTTATGTGATTTAAAAATCGTCAGTTTACTGTTGCTCTCCACAAAAAAAAAGGTTTTTAAGATAACTCAATCTTAGCTCAAGTCATTTCAAAAAGCAAAAATGTATATATATATATATATATATATATATATATATATATATATATATATATATATGTAGGTATATAACGGTGTAGATTTGTCCGAAGGTAGGAAATAAATAACCTATGTTTTCCGCCATGTTCTAAAGCAGTGGTCCCCAACCCCCGGGCCGGTGCCGGTCCGTGGATCAAATGGTACCGGGCCGCCCATGGAACATTAAATTATTTCCATTTTATTTACTCGGTGTATTTATCTCCTCTTTGTGCGGTTCTTATCTATGAAATGTCCACTCAAATTAGGAGGTAAATCAGAACTTGAAATTGGTTCTGTTTTCCAATTTTGACAAATGTGACAGCTGTTTTCAAGTTGGCAGACAAAGTAGCTACATTTAAAGCCAAATTGAAGTTGTGGGGAAGGCACGTGCCTTCCCCACAGAGAAGAACAGAGGCCTTTTGGACATGTTTCAGACATAGCGGGGATTTTAGGCGAGACTGAGCCTAAACATTCATTCTCCCAGTTGGTGCACGATCACCTGTCTTTGCTTTTAAAAGTTCGAGCTTTACTTCCCAACCACAAAAGACCCACGAACTAGTAAGGAATGGATCCGCAGCCCATTTGTCAACAAATCAGGCGAATCTAGCATGTATGTGCAAGAAGAAGATCAACTGCTGGAGATTGTAAATGAAGGCGGCCTTAAAACTACGTCGAGACAACAACTCTGCTGGTGTTCTGAATTAAAGTCATGGTGGAATACCATGAAATTGCCACCACAGCACTTAAATCCCTATTGCCATTTCCGACAACCTATCTGTGTGAAGCGGAGTTTTCTGCAGTGACAGTAACCAAAACAACGGAACAAACTGGACATAAGCAACACACTTCGGGTGTCATTGTCTCCTATCACCCCCAGATGAAACCGTCTCGTTGTAAAGAAACAAGCTCGGGGTTCTCGTTGATTTAGCGTTTTAGTGAGTTAAAATGTTAAATCACTTTATATTCATTTTTTGGTGTAACTGTATTTTATTTTGAAGGCATGTTTAAACACAATTAAATTAAAATTATTAAATCAAAACAATCTGAAATATAAATAATCAACGCCCCCCCCCCTCCTCATCGGGCCGCATTAAAATTATCAAACGTTGATCCGGTCCGCGGCGATAAAAAGGTTGGGGAGCACTGTTCTAAAGTATTAGTGTACCAAATTTGGCGTGGAGTGGTCAAATGGTGTAGATTTGTATAGAGAATATATACACACACATCCTTTTATATAAATGTTAAAAATGTATTTTTCCTAAATGGAGAAGTAACCTTAAATTTACAATGTGCCAAAATGCAAGCCTCTGTGAATTTTTTATATCGCTTCAAAATATGAGTTTTTAATTGCTGTTACTTACATTATCACACAAGCACAAGTTTTTTCAATGAAATATAATTACGATCAATAACATTAGAAATGGCTTCTGAAGTATAAACTCCAGACAGTTGGGCATTTGAGTCACGTGGATTTAAACGAATCGATTCTTAAACTACGTAGATGAGAGATTGTAACGCGGCTCTTCCACATCTGGCGTCTTGGATTCTGATTTTAAGTTTATAAGTCGTTCAGTGCGGAAAGTGATAGGCAGTGATAACAAATTGGCGGGAGTAAAACCATCCACGGTGATTGTCTTTCAAGGTTTTGTGATGTGTAGCAGCCTTGCGAGCTTTCGCACCTTTACAAAGATCGACTCATTTCTCGTCGGAGCTGCACTATAGGTGTTGAGCCCGATCGAAGTAAGCAAAAGGTGTAAGACAGGAGGGAATATAGGGTAAACGTCACCGACCCCTGCCAAGTAATATCCCTATACGATTGGAGGATAAATTGGTATCTACACCACTGATCAGTTTTCCCAGGTCCATTGATTTCCAACACCATTTTCAGTGTCCTCAGAGAAAAATTGCTGTTGTTGTTGTAAGTAATATGAATAGACAACTATTTTCAAAAAGTATTTTCGATAGTTAATTTTTTGAGTTCAAAAAATATGATATGAAGTAAGGTTCCAGAGCACCGCAACCTTTCACAGTACGATGTCAGAATAGAGAGATTCAACAATGCCGATAATGAATTCCTTACTCCATGCCGCTGACCATTAACAAAGCACCAGCAATCTTTCCTGTTCGTGATAAGGACCAATTCTATTCTACAAACGAACTAAATATGTACGTATATGCATATATATCATGTGAAACGCAAGATATGAATAAGCTTTTGCTGATCATTTTTATTAAAATTATTTTTGTAGTCGTGGGTCCAACATTGGAACTAGTGGTTCACTGCCCGTAACCATAAGCAGTGAGTTTTTGAGCTCCGCACATGATTGTGGTCATGACAAGCAAGAATTAAAAATAGATTTTTACAAGGATTAGGGTGCATCGAAAACAGTGCGGGAATGTATTTGTGGCATGGATTTGTTATCACGATCAGGAATTACTTGGCAACGGAGAAGTGACAAATATCGCTGAGACGATTACTTTCAAATGAGAGTTGAAGCGTCCCATGAGAATGGAAAGAAAACTATAATAGACATAATATTAAATTCTTTTAAATTCCGACTTTCTTCATTTGTCAAACCTTCTGTTCTGTTTTTTTTTTCTCCCTTGACACAGCTGGGCCAAATATGGCCCATTAAACCCAAACCAACCAACTTTGCATGTCGAAAACAATCCACAACTTGTATTTGTTCAGCGTTGTTGTATATTCTGGAATATTTGGGGTGATAATAATTCTTCATCCAACGTTTTCCTATCGAAAGAAATATTAATGTTTTTGGAACAAATTGTTTATATATTTAATAATTTCTTCATCAATTTCAATTCGGTATTACAAAACAACCTTGATATTCTTGGTACTATTTTTACTTGTTAGTTCTTGCTCGTAAAGAAAGTTCTGTTCACTTGCATGTTACATAATTGCATCAATCAGATGCATTGTACTTACATTGTGTCAACCAGATATGTGACTTGTGCTCAGCTTAAGTACACGAGTTTACAAATCTTTTATGCTTCCCTCAATATTAGCCGGGGAAACTCAGGATTCGAGATTCCAAATATTCGAAAGTATTCCTCTGTGTTTGATTGAGCAACATTGCTCTTTAAAGAAATTTATTTGCTACACCAAATATAAATGCTTCATAGTCAATACGTAGGATTGTTGCTTATAATGTTCCGTATTCGATTCATGAACTAAACTCACACTTTTTTTCTAAAGCGCAGGGCAAAATGCTGTGTGACCTTATCGTATCCAAGGGCATAAAACAGCTGCTCTAAGATAACCCTCTAAGATCCAACTCCAGACTATACTGAAGGAAGGAGAGCGTGTTACATAGAGGGTTTCATGAGAGTTCGAAGAAAAAGAGCAGGCACCCCCTCATCCTATCGCATGTGCTCCTCTAATCCTTAAAAAGGGGGTTGGCCCGTGTAGAGTGACTGGTAAACAACCTGTCAGCTGGGCAATTCCACTTGATTCCCGCTTTGCAATTTGCAGAAACGATAAGGATGTAAACAGTTGTGTTTGGAAGAGCTTCCAGGGAAGGAAGTGTCTAGGGGTATTTATGTTTACTTAGTATGATTAGGTTACGAATACAACACAAAAAGCAAGTAAAATTTATTAAAAGAAAATGCAGGGTGTTATTTGAAACAGGACCCTGGAACTACTCTAGTGGTGTTAAAGTTCAGGGTACGATACAAATATCTGTTCAAAGTACAGTAAACTCTCGATTATCCACGGAATTGAGTGGCCCGTGAACCGCGGATAATCCGCAAAATGGCTAAAAAGGGCACAAATAAACACGAAATGTTTTTGAACAGTTTTTATTTGCAGTAGTGTGTCTATGCACGCAATTATGAATTAATAAACATTAGATTTCTGAACTTAAAAGTGTGTTTATTTACTTATTCACACACATAAAAAAACAGTTAATTGTTTTTTGCGTTAAAACACCTCTTGAGATTGAAGTTTTTAGAACAACATTTTGTCACAAAGTGAGCGCGGATAAGCCGCAAAGTGGATAATCCGTCCGCGGATAATCGGGAGTTCACTGTGTTCAATGTGTGCCACCTAGCTGATAAAGTGGTCATAACGCTTGTCTGCCATCCCTGGAGTAATAGGGGCTTTTCTACAGGGTGATCCTTCACTAATAAACGTCACTTCGCCCTTTGAAGTGCCCAAAGAAAAAGAGGTAACTCATTCAACAAACGTACTCAATGTTTAACTTACGAACGTAGTATACCGTGGGGAACGTGATTGAAATATTTTGACTTCAAACTTAGAAAACTACTTAAATTTTTGGTCGAAAGTTTCTCGTAGCTGGTACCATGAACACTCTTCCCTATCAGAAGACACAATATGAGTGCATTTAATTAACTTTAAGGCTTGTTCTCGAAAACAGTGACGAGCTTCTAGGATGATTGGTTGAGTTTTATGGACCTAGAACCATGTTTGGTCAAGTTATTCCAAATACAAGACAGACAGC
Source organism: Metellina segmentata (assembly GCA_947359465.1). Lineage (NCBI taxonomy): Eukaryota > Metazoa > Arthropoda > Arachnida > Araneae > Tetragnathidae > Metellina > Metellina segmentata. The sequence goes on from OX375881.1 coordinate 64,795,545, forward strand.
GTCAATCAATAAACATTCCCAAACAAGAAAAATGTCACTCATACAGAAGTGAGAAATACACCGAGGATATTAAGTACAGGAATAAATCATGCACCGTCTTGCTACTAAGATTGGTAATTTTTAATTAACGTCGTACTAGAGCATCACAACGGGCTATTGACGACGGTTCGAAATCAATCCCTTAAGGCAGGGGTTCCCAACCTTTTAGTAACTGCGTACCACTTGAAATTATTAGAAATTTTTGGCGTACCACCAGTCCTATATATTTTCAGAAACATATAACTAATGTCAGAAAAGTGCCCAATGTCTTGTTTTATTTTAATTAAAATACTAAGGAAGCTTCATATTTTATGATTAATGCACTTGTATTTCATATTAATGATGTTTAAATAAAGGAAAAAAATTAAACGATTATTGAAATTTACAGTTTTATTTTTTACTCACAGGTCTAATAACAATTAATTTTTAATAATTAGTACAAACTAAGCAAACAAAGATTACCATAATCAAAAATCAATTTTTAGTGCGAAACTTGTTTGTCTTTTATTAAAATATCAGTATCAGGAGCAATGGAGCTTAACTTCACTCTTAAATCCTCTTCAACAATTACTCTGTTTCTATATTTATTTTTTATATACAAAAGTTCAGAAAAGCCACTCTCACACAAGTAACTAGTAACAAATGGCTTAAGAAATAGCATAACGTGGTTTTACATACTAAAACATCGAACAAACTTCGTAGAATATTTGGATCGCTTGTAACATCCTTTCGTACCACCTGAAACGTTGCCACGTACCACCAATTGGAAATCCCTGCCTTAAGGGAAAGATCCGACTTGCTACTCAGAAAATAAAAGTTTTAGTGGGGCAAAAGTCATATTTACCCCAGTTTCCAAAAATTCTGACTTCGCCTCTGGGTATAACAAAACGAGTCGAAATATTACTTTTTATGGACAAAGAAACTAGCTTGTGTGCGTGATCTCGTGGCCAGCAACTCATATTGTATGAATCATTAAACAACATCAAGTTAAGTTCGTTTTTTTGTAGTTTCGGCGGTTAGGTAGGTATTTTAATTAACGTCGCACTGGAGCAACACGACAGTCTATTGGCGACGATCCAACCCGATGGGAAATATCCGAGGACAACACTTAATTTTGGACCATGGTCAGATGACGAGTTGTTTAGATGTCGATCCGGATAGTTTTTCACCGATTTAAAAAAAAAAAAAAACATCTTTTAGAAAATTTCTTAAAATACATTTTTTTTTTTTAATTTTTTGTGTGCATCATTTTGATTTTTGATGCGTGATTTGTGATCTGATCAGTCAAAATAAAATTTTAACGTTTTCATAAGCGGAAATAAACGTTTGAAACTCCAAACGAGAAATTCAAAAGTTTTATTCGAGATCCAATCAACAAATTTTTTCTCAGTTCAGAGCGACTAAGACAAATCTAGAACAATTTTCCTTGAAACGAAATATATATTTTTTCAGAAAATAAATATCTAGCATTGTTAGTGTCATGCTATCATGTTCATAATTTATCTCTGGTTCGTTTGCTTTTATTTAAATAAATTATTCATCAGGAGTGATAATGGTAAGTAACTAACGTTATACTGTAGCAACACAGCGGGTTATTAGCTACGGTCTGGGATCAATCCCCATGGGAAAGATTCAACGACAACAACACGTAATTTTGAGTCACGTTCAAATGACGAGGTCAATAAATGAACTGGTACCCCACTCATTCACGTGGAAGAAAAATTCATATGAAACAAATTTTAATCTCTTCCTTTTATAAATTTTGATCAGAACTCATCACAATGATTGATACAATGCAAACTTATGGAATTAAAATATTCGCAAATATTCTTCCAAATCAAGTTTTCGAACCATTTTTAACTTTGATTGTTTACAAGGAAATGTGTGGAGGGCACAAACTTTAAAACACATATCGCATCGTTCGTATACTCTTCCGTAACGATGTCTAAACATAATCCCTACTTAGCCATTTCCAAAATCACTGAAGCAAATTAGAAATTATCGATTGGCAGTTACCCATATACTGGTCTCTTATGAACGTAACAGAATCAAGTTGAAGAATTCATGCTAATGATTCGTAAAACATTTTATTTTCAGAAACTGCAATGATTCTGAAAAGAAATGGCAACACGAACAGCTAATTCATAGTTTCCTAAAAGTTCGCTCCTTTACGTCGGGCAATTCCATTTTCCGGCTCATTAGAAACCGTAGAACAGCGCTTTTTTTCGCACAAAGTAGCTGCCATAACACATTTCCACGTAATTGCCACCAACTTGAAACTATGTTGCTGATTAAGTCTCTTTGTTTACCAGAAGAGATCCATCCGTTTGGTAATACGATATGCTGCCTAACCTGGAACTTGTTTACAGCAATTCATCAGCTTTTATCTCCTGGTCTGCGATTCGCAGACTGCATGACGTCACTACCGAAAATTGTTCTGACCTCTTTACTGTTCGAGGTCAGGAAGATAATCCGAGTGGTGTGTTGTTTTTGTTGTAAGGAATGGGGGATTTTTTTGTATTTTAATGTTTTATTTTTGTGGGGATAGAGATGGGATGGTAATGTGTGGTGTATTGCTGATGCGGGAGCTGTAATTTGTACGCGTTCGTTATGTTCTTAAAAACAACTTTCATGTTCGCTGAAAACACCGCCTGCACAAGAAATACACTTGAAATTATTGCTAAAATTCAGATTCGTTAAATTTTTACCAACCTTATTCGAGAAAGCAGTGTGCTGGAATATTTTTTTAGTAAAAATGAAAATTATATAAAAATGCATTTTGCATACAACAAACATTTAATACTAGTTATTTAAGGTTTGGGGATTAGCCCATCATTAGCCATCATAGCATTACATTAAGGTTTGGGGATTTCTAAGCCCATCTAAAGCCTTCCTTCCTCGACAGCAGAATATCAAATGAAAGAGTGTTTTCTCATTTAGGGCACAAGAATATTTTTTGCCTTGTCTAGCTATTTTCAGGAGGTGGGACGCTAAACGACCCTATGACCCTGATAGAATTTAAGCAACTTTCCTGATTCAAAAGTCACCAGTAAACTCTCAGTTCAGTGCTAGTTTTTAAATAATTTTTATTTTGGAATTAGATCTATGAGAATGGCAACGAGAAACATTTTGAACGTTTGAAAACATTTATTCGTGAAATTCTGATGGTTCTGGCAGTCCTGTTGTAATGCCGCTCTGAAAAAATAAATCTGTAATCAAAATTAACAACTAGTAATTTACTAGCACACACGTATTCCATGCACAAAACAATTAGGAATTCAAATTTTCACAGTACTACTAAGCTAGATAGAGCTCATTCAATGAAATATAACAATATTTGTTGTCTGTTGGACATCAGTTTTGCTACAAACGATTAAAAGTAAATCAATAAAAGTCAACAAGAAAAGAAAAATCACGTTCCCTTGTTGATGGATCCATTAGTTCTTTCGCGAGTGACAAAAGACACCTGAACGTATTTTCTTCAATTAAACAACATGAAAATCGATTTTGCTTGAATAAATCGAACTTTTTCAATCGAAATCAATCATTAACTTCCACTTCAAACCCTCAACATACTTTGACAATGTAACAAATTACATAAATATTTGTAAAAAAATAATTTCTTGCTGTAATATATTCAACCAATTATGAATCATTCTAAATTTTGGCACTTTTTCGGTTCCTTGAATAAATCAAACTTTTACTTTTATGTCTCTCAGGATTTAAAAAATTAGGCAACAAAAAAAAACCCATATTTTGTAACAGTTGCTGAATATAAATATCACAGATCATAAATGGAAAATATACCAAAAGAACTAGAGATGATTACTGTTCTGTTATTTTGAACGGTGTAAGAGAACACCACTGTTTCAAGTAGTTCTGCTTGTGAAAAACGATACGGAGTGCAACTTAATTTTCCCCACTCAAATGGAGAAATAATCGCGACACATTTTGCACAAAACACAATGCATCTTTTACATTCAACAAGTCTTCATAGTTGATGAAACAATTCGAAAACCAAGCCCATTCGACATACGATTCCGATTCCCTTTCATTGAAGGAAAAAGAAAGCTAAGCTTTTTTTTACCCAAGATGTAAATAATAGCGATCGAAGCTAATGAGTTTTTCAAGCGATAAAGAATAAAAAAATTGTTAATCGGAAGTTTTGTTCAATCTAGTTGAAGATGGAGAAGCCATGGAAGCTCGGAGGCAAAGTTTCGACATAAATTACTGTTACCCAATTAACGTTCGCAAAGTTCTGCATAAACGGTTCCATGAGACAGAAAGCTAGTTGAGTGTGTTTAGGTCAATGGGAGTAATTTCTCACGGAAATTCTATAAATCACTTGACGGCATAGAAAAAAGAAAAGAATGAAATTGTAAAAAAAATTCGACACGATTATTCTATGATCGTTGTCTAGGGAAAAGTAAGCTTTTAAATGAGAAAATATTTAAGAAAAAAAGCACTGAAAATAAATGAGCTGATGAGTGCAGAGTTTCGTCACTTAAACTTATACTGAACTTGTGGAAAAAGGGTCAACAACAAAAAATACTGCTGCAAAATAAAAAGGTGTTAATTTCAGCAATAACAGTTCCCTTGTTCTAGCAGAAGCGTCGTGTCTTGTATTCTATATTATTAAGAAAAATAACATTCACAGTTAACTCGTTCTAGCAGTATTGATGCCGAATATTTTATGTCATTACTACCAGAATTACCCTTTGTTGTTCGGGTTAAATCGGTTAAACGTTGGTTAAAAAATAATATGCCATAGAAAAATTTAAAAATTTAATAACATTAAGCAAGGAAAAAATTAACATATTTTTAACATTGTTTTAACTTTTTCATAGCTTCTACAATTTACTTCGGACACAAATATAAATACATGATATATCCATTTATATATGCCATTTCAAGATCATTGTACTCCCAATGTGTGAAAAACTACTGACGTTTTTTTAAGGTGACTATTTCAGAAGTCTATTTAGAAATATCTTTGAACGACAATTTATGGTTACTCGGTTTAATTTAACGCAACCTATCTTACTTTAAAATAATTTTACTTCAACTTTACTCCTCATTTTAAAATAAGAAGGAACACACTTCTCGTCATCTGATCGTGGTTCGAAATTACGTGGTGTTGTCCTCATATCTTTCCCTTGGGGATTGATTGCCAAAACCCATTTGTGTTGCTCCAGTGTGAGATTAGTTAATAAAGATTATGTATTCAACCAAAGACTTAACGAAACTTGTTGGTCGAACTATACTTATATTTAGGTAGGTACCGCTAAGAAATCATCCATGTGTAGCGATATTTTACTGAAAATAAATTCATTAAAATGTGAGTGATTTATGTTTCGAAACTTGTGATTTTAGAATAGTTTTATACTCTGTAAATGAATCCAATGTTCCTGAAATTTAAGTGTTGTTACCACAGAACATGGTATGCATGGCATGATACAGAAAGAGTCATAATGAAATTCTTATTTTTCATTTTGCCTGTTACAAGTTACAACATCATTTTTGCCAGTTACGTGCATCACTATCAAAATAAATTTTCGTTATCTGAACCATTTGTAATTTGTTTTTACTTTTATTTCTCATTCGGATTATCGTGAGTGCTCTGAGTTTATGTGTGTGGCCTAGCTGTTTGGAACATTTTATTTTGTAAAGAATGGTGGTATTGTTGTTTTTATACGTAGATTAAATAAACAGCAAGATCTTTGCTCTGCGTTACTATTCGGTGAACTTATTTTAAATTTCGCAGAAAGGAATGTTATTTTAAACTTAAAAGGGAAGCTCATAGAAAACTGGTTTTTCAGATGCAGTTAAATATAATTTCTTTCACAAGAATTCGAAAGAGTCCACTTGCTTTGGAATTCAGACTGCTGACAGATATAATTTGTAAATAGATAACGAACCGTCTGTATATGTTCTGTTCACCCGTCTATTTGCTTGATCATTAGCACAATTTTGGAAATGAGATAGGCCTTTCGAAGCTTTCAAACCAGGAATTCGATTGGAAGTTAAAATCTATCTCTTCAATCTGGTTCTCTCTGGTATGAATTAGTTAACTCATTGCAACCAGCTTGCATTGCATTTCAAAATTATAAATCGAGTAACCCCAAACTTAAGGGGAATGCAAAACTGAAAATATTCTCTTTTCAAATGCTCTATAAAATTTCAGCAACTGAAAGGAAAGAAATAACTGTTCATTATTTCCACAGTCATTTTCTGCTTAGCCCAAACACCTTACGCCATAACACCCCCCCCCCTCCCCCAAAAAAATGATAAAGAAATAATAATAATACTAAATAAAAAATATAATAATAATAATAATCAGTTTAAATTAAACAATGAAAATTTTCAATCTGAATTCCACCTTTGGTTCCAGTAGTCCGTACAAGTTCGGATTTTGCAGGCGTTGTCCGGATTCTGCTCGGAAATGTAAATTGTATAAATTGAATTGATGATTTTTGAGAGATGTTATCAATTCTATTCCGCCCACAACACCTCTTCTCCAAGTCCAAGCAAAACCTATACAAAGCTCCAACAAACTCGTCTGTTTGTCGAGCTGCAAACAACTTCACAGGAAATTGATGACCTACGGCCCAGGTTCTCCAAGCACTCCCAAACCTTTCGCAGAATGGAATGCGTCAAGTCATATATTTTTTATGTAAGAAGTATTTCTCATCAGAAATGCTGTTATTTCTTATTTGTAATAACAATGTTTATTTGACCGTATCAATAAATTTTTTTTGTTAAAAACCCTATCGAGTTTTATTTGACCGGATCTTTCCTGAAATGACAGAAATTATAATGTATTTCATCAGCAATTTCCATTTTAGGTACAGTAACAACAATTGCATCAATGTTTCGAACAGTTGCAAAAATAAATTAGTGTTGATGGATTTTTATTCGTTTTGTCTGATAATCCGTTTTAGATCTTTTAATTTAAAAACATAATACACATGAAATTGCAATTTTTGTTAATTTATATAATATCAGAAAGCACAAAGGGACTAAAATAATGTTCCGAAAATCCTTGAAAACGAGCCCTTAAAAATGCACAAAATAAATGCTTTTATGGAGAAACCAGGCTCCAAAATGCAAATACCTTCATTCAAAATGGGCTTTCTTGCTAGCATATACATAATAAGGTACACGCACAGGCCCTGATTTACCATTAGGCCCGTGAGGCACGGGCCTAGGGCCCCCATAATTTAGAGGGCCCCTAAGTTTCAAAAGTATCTAAAAATTATAAAAAGTTTTTAAGTAGTTACATAAATTATTGGGTATTTACGTAAATGAACGTCAACCGTTTCCCCCACTATCACATTCTTGTAATTACATTAATTATCTAACTATTATGTTTTTAATTTCCATCTGCTTTATTTTGTTTTGCCAAGAGTTATAAGTAATGCCACGATTTTCTCAAACTTTTTGGTGACATCTGTGAAACGGTCAACAGTCAAATACGTAAGTACCAATTATTGTTTTAAAATTAGTTTTTGTGATGAACAAATAATACGAGGGAGGGGCCCCTTCCTGCGTGTTGTGCCTACTATACCAAATTTTCTAAATCGGGCCCTGTACACGCAAGTAGTAAAACCTAAGAAATTGATTCGGTAGTACAGTGAGAACCACTTCACTAAATCAAATTACGCCTTCACAAATGCCACCGAAACTTCCTGCGAAAGCGAAGTCCTCTCCCTTTTTTATTAACGATCAATTTTAAATATTCCGGAAACGAAACCTGGAAAGGCATTTAAAAAAAAAGGGAAATAATTTCCTCTTCACCTAGAAAGGGGGAAAAAAAAGAGTTCCTCCCATCTCAGTTACTAAATCCCCTTCTCTGCATCCGAACAGACAGACAGACAGGAACATTATTCAGATGGGGATCTCTAGTCAGGCAGCAGCTGTTCCTCGTACTTCAGCAGAAGTCGGGGAGGACAGACGTTGAATAATAATAATGTACGGGGTCCCCTCCACTGCGAGGGCGAGAATTGGAAGGGGGCAACGGCACCGGGGGGTCTTTTCCGTGGGCGCCAGCCGTGGGAATTGGGTTTTTCGGCTCTTATACGGCAGCCCTGAAAAGGACCGAGGCAACAACAGTTTGTTACAGTTTCTTTGAGGTCTTTTTTTTCCCGAGGAACTTCCGCTGAACTGAAATGAACCTCCCCCGACTCGTATCAACCCGAGTTTCGGATTCAGTTTCGTGTTCTTGCTTAATGAGAGGAGGAGAAATTTGTACAGAAGGTGGGGTGACATGTTATGCTGGATTGCGACTGATGCTTTTCTGAAGGATGACTGGGATGCATTCCAGTGGAGAAGGCTCTGCGTGTAATGTAACAGCGGCATTCTACTATCAAATATTTGACAGTCACACGCAGATTTTGGTCATGAGAATGGCTGTATCTCATTATTTTTTTAACAGGTGTCTCGTTACCAGCAAAACTGACCAGACCTTGACGGACGAGAAACTTCATATTTAGAAGAAAATTAACCAGATCTTGATGGACGCGAAACCTCATCTTTAGAAGAAAATTAACCAGATCTGATGGACGCGAAACCTCATCTTTAGAAGAAAATTAACCAGATCTTGATGGACGCGAAACCTCATCTTTAGAAGAAAATTAATCAGATCTTGATGGACGCGAAACCTCATCTTTAGAAGAAAATTAACCAGATCTTGATGGACGAGAAACCTTACCTTCAGAAGAAAATTAACCAGATCTTGATGGACGCGAAACCTCATCTTTAGAAGAAAATTAATCAGATCTTGATGGACGCGAAACCTCACCTTCAGAAGAAAATTAACCAGATATTGATGGACGCGAAACCTCATCTTTAGAAGGAAATTAACCAGATCTTGATGGACGCGAAACCTCATCTTTAGAAGAAAATTAATCAGATCTTGATGGACGCGAAACCTCACCTTCAGAAGAAAATTAACCAGATCTTGATGGACGCGAAACCTCTTTAGAAGAAAATTAACCAGATCTTGATGGACGCGAAACCTCACCTTCAGAAGAAAATTAACCAGATATTGATGGACGCGAAACCTCATCTTTAGAAGGAAATTAACCAGATCTTGATGGACGCGAAACCTCACCTTCAGAAGAAAATTAACCAGATATTGATGGACGCGAAACCTCATCTTTAGAAGGAAATTAACCAGATCTTGATGGACGAGAAACCTTACCTTCAGAAGAAAATTAACCAGATCTTGATGGACGCGAAACCTCATCTTTAGAAGAAAATTAACCAGATCTTGATGGACGCGAAACCTCACCTTCAGAAGAAAATTAACCAGATATTGATGGACGCGAAACCTCATCTTTAGAAGGAAATTAACCAGATCTTGATGGACGAGAAACCTTACCTTCAGAAGAAAATTAACCAGATCTTGATGGACGCGAAACCTCATCTTTAGAAGAAAATTAATCAGATCTTGATGGACGCGAAACCTCATCTTTAGAAGAAAACTGACCAGATGGACGAGAAACCTCATCATTTGAAGAAAACTGACCAGATGAACGCGAAACCTTATCATTTGAAGCACACTGACCAGATCTTGATGGACGAAAAACCTCATCAGAAGAAGAAAACTGACCAGATGGACGAGAAACCTCATCATTTGAAGAAAACTGACCAAATCTTGATCTCGTGTGGTTTCTTGATGATACTAATTTCTTCTCTCGATACACTCTATGTAATGAAAAAAATATTTTTTTAAACATTTGACAGATTTTTATCGAAACTACATTTTAGGAAACAAAAACTACTTCTCGAGAAATGATCAGGCCTAGACCATCGTGCAAAGAGCTCATTGCACCTCCTGATGGTTGTCTTCACAAAGTGGTATCTCGTTTCTAGCAATACTGAGACGATCTTCATGGACGAGATATCTTGTAAAGAAAGGTGATCAGATATTGATCTCGTCTGGTTTCTTGATGACAGTAATTTCTTCTCTCGATCCACTCTATAAATTTATAAAAATAAAATATTTAACATCTGACAGATTTTTATCGAAGCTACATATAATAATTTTAGGAAACAAAAATTACTTTTCAACAGAAAAAATCAAGTCCGGAATATCCTAGCAAAACTGAGAGGATCTTCATAGACGAGATATCTTGTCACTAGATTTTGATCTCGTCATCATGACACCCTGCAATTTTTTGATGACAAAGTACCTCGACATTAGCAAAATGGGTCTGGTCTTAATGGACGAGATATCTCGTCGAAAACATTCGGATGAAAATTGTCAGTCTTTTATAAAGCATGAAACTGAGGAGATAGCAGGATACCAAGCGGGTAGGACCCACTGCGCATATTTTTACTTTACAAATATTTTCTACTGTCGACAACTCGATTCACTACATTTCAAAAGAGCATCATTTAATTATTTAAAAAAATTAACACTCTCTGGGTAGGTAGTTAATTAAAATCACACTGTAGGAACAAAACGGGCGATTGGGGATCAATCTCTAAGATCCGATTACAACACCACGTGATTTTGAACTACGGTCAGATGACGAGGTAACAGTAACATCTGTGATATTCTGAGGGCCTCTCAGAGATTGAGGGATTTAACCCCCTGAATATTTACCTGCAACGTAAATCGTGCTTACATTTTCCTACTTTCATCTCCAAATTATCGTGGCTCATTGGGTATGTCAAATGAGCTAACAACCTGTGTGTTGTAGGCGGCGCAAGTTCGATCCCACCCTGTTTTTATTTCTCTCTTCTGTATCAATAAGACTTCCCTTGTGTGTCTATGGTTCGTTACTTGATATTGTATGTCTTCAGTCTAGTGCAGCATGGTTAAATATGACCCTTGAGCGGTAAAAACCCTACCAATTTGATCAGTATTTTTTTCAGTCTTTGAATATTTTTAAACTTTGTCCTCAACAATTCCTAAAAACAATGGATTGACCAAATTCATAAAACGCTATTTTTATTGGGCGATGTTTGAAACTAAACTCCAATTGAGAGGTGAAGCATGATGTAAACTTAATTTATCACAAGGTTCGCTTTTCACGGTTTTATGGAAGGATACAAAAAATGTGTGTTGACATTGGTTGTTTACAATATTGTAAAAATATCAGTTCAAAGACTTGCCAATAAAATAATAGTGTTATTACTGGTGAAAGTAAAGCATATTTATAGTGGATCTCATAAATTTACGATGAAAATTTTTAACTTGCCCATGTATTAAAGTTATTTAAAAAGGGAAGTCTATGCTTTTTTACGAACCCCAAGATAATGAGATACGCAAAGTTCGTTGTTACACTCTATAACTAAAAAAAAAATCGACGCACCAAGAAGGAGTTGTCCGATTCCGATAAAAATGAGTGGTTGTGAAGAACATACATAGAAGAACAAGAGATGAGTGGTTGTGAAGAACATACAAACGATTAAAATTTCAGAAGAAATGGGTGATTTATTTCAGAGTTTGACCGTCACAAAGGGAGGAAATCAATAAGGCGTTGGTCCACCTCTGGCCTGGATGCAAGCTGTCACTCGGCGTGGCATGGACTGAATAAGTTCCCGGATGGTGTCCTGAGGAATTTCTTACTTGTCTCAAACTGTCAGGCTAAACGGTCAACATTCTGTGATGGTTGCAATCGCCTTCCAATACCGTCTCAAATGTGCTCTATGGAAGAGAGATCAGGAGACTTAGCTGGCCAAGGAAGTGTTGGGAAAGCTTGAATACAATTCGTAGCAACACATGCCGTGTGCGGCCGGGCATTATGTTGTTGAAAAGTAAGTCCGGTGTGTAGCAAAAGGAACGGTAACACAACCGGCCGTAGAATGTCGTCTACGTACCGGTGTGCTGTAAATGTGCCACAAATGACTACCAAAGGGGTTCGGCTATCAAAGAAGATGACTCCCCAGACCATAACGCCCTGTTGTAGGGATGGGTGGCGTGCGATAGCAAGTACAGGATCCCCAAGCTGCCATGGACGGCTCCAGAATGTGCTACAATGGTTAATTTTCAATCGAAGCAATCGGGTTTCATTGAAAGAAGGGAGGTCACACAAATTTAGAGCTGAGAAATTATTTTTTTCGCCTTGATGGGGATCATATTTAACAAACATTGTAGACATTTATATTGTTTATTGAAACTCCTCCAAAAAATAATAGCATGAATGAGTAAACAACGTACATGTGATGATTAATTTGCATTTTTTTGACACAGCTACAGTCTACGTTTATAGCGGTGGCAACGGCCTTGGCGTTTTTTTTTTTTTTTGACGCATTTCTAAAATTACCAAGGATAAAATTTATTTCAAATGAACCAATGAAGTTGAACGACAGTTTAACGGATTTTGAAAGAACTTTATAGAATATTGAAATTGAAAATTTAAACTTTCCGCTTGCCGAGGTTGCCATAAAAACCTCAATACAGATTCCTTAACCTGCCATAACTCGCTACTAGAAGTGCGCCAAAAAATGTGCCATGTCCGTTGCCGCTGCTATAAATGTAGACTGAAGCTGTACCTTTTTTCTTATTGTTTTTCTGGCACCTCAAATATTTCGGGGGTGTTTTTGGACTTCTTCAACACGCTGTGGTTAACGAGTTGACTTTGTTTTACCTCGATCAACCTACCGATCTGCGACTGCAGTCTTCGTCCCATGCGGTGTAGGTTGCAGTCCTTGCATTTCCGTCAGCAAAGAGAACTTCCTAAACAGAAAACATGTTCCTTTCGTATTTGACTTTCTCCTCGCTTGCACCCCGGTCTTGCAGTACACCTGGCGACGCGGGGGGGACCTAAGAAAAGCTTTTTCTTTTCTTAGATTCTGGGAAAGAGGGGGAGAGTGTCGTAGAAAAAGAGTGCAACACGAGCCTTGCTGTCTGAGTGTTCGGGGGGGGGGGGGTAAGGGGGGGGCAGTGGAGCACTTTTTCTGTGGGAAAAAAATATATATATCACCCAGTCCATGACTGGTGTCTGGATTCAGGTGCACTCGTTTGAATTTGAAATGCTGCCTCAACAATCCTAAAGTAAATGCGGTTTTATCTTTCATTTTTGTGTGTAGTCCATATTAGTGGGCCGTCGTGGCTAAGTAGATATACCCAATACGCTAGCAACCTGCAAGTTGTAGGCAGTGCTGGTTGGATTCCTCATGCGCATTTCTATAGAATGGCGAAATCTTCAAAGTCAACTACTATCAGATGATCAATCAATGAATGGGCGTCTTCTCCCGTCCGGTGGACCAATCAGATGATAAATGTTAGGTTCCACTCAGCAGACTAAAGTAGTCAAAGGGTCACGTTACTATTTCTATTCACATGATCCTGGGCACATACAAAGGTTACAAATGCTCACTCCACTTTTATATTTCCTCTATGGATTCCTATGTTAGTGAGCTCATCTCCGCATCATAACTGACAGCCCAGGTGCAGTATTCAGTGTTCAGCAACACAACTCAGAGCTATTTGTTCTGCAGGCATTTTGTTCGAATTTTGAAAACTGCAGTTATATCAAAAACAGACGTAAAACACAATTATCTGCTAAATATGTATTACATATTTATAATAAAACACACACATCAAAATTAATTAACTCTCTCTTAGTTTATTTAAAACCAAGGCTTACTTTCAGAATTTGCAACTCTGTCGATAAATTTTGAAGCTAAATATTTTGTCATTGACATAGATGTGTTGTTTATAAAACGTTTGTGGTAATTGGGGCGGTGTTTGGGATGTTGTTCCTTAGATAGAAAAGGAAAAAAGGTGTGGAAAAGAGCGCGCTTTGCACTGTAGAACATCGTAACTTATGATCTAAAAAAATCAGCCTATATTTTGATAAAAATTATGAAAAATTGTTATGCAACTCTGTTCTGCGACGTACGTCATAGTTGTAAGCACTTTCTGATCCCGGGCATGATAGCTGTATGCACCACTTCGACCACTGTCACGGAATCCTTGGCTTTTCCGATGTAATCTCCGTTCTCTGTCCTCGAAATCCCATACCCCCCACCCCTACTCTTCAGGGGTCTCCTCCATAATTCCCTAGTTAACAATTTACCCTCCGCTCTCGACAATCAATCTAACGCGGTCTCTTTCCTACAAGACCACCTTTACAATTCCTTCAACAAAGATAACGAAACACAGACGCTACTCAATACACGCATAACACAACAACGAAAAAAATCAACATGACAGGTCTGGCACCTTTCAGGACCACCTTCCACTGCATCCAGGTACTATCTGCCAGGTCCACAACATTCAAACTTTCGAACCCAGTATCACATTAAATGACGAAATTAGATGGCCTCGTGAAATACAACTATGCACGAGGGAGTATCAATAAATAACGCACATAATGTAAAAAAAAATAATAACAAAAGCAATTAATGATAATACCAAACAGATATGAAAGTATTACCCATTTATTACTTTTCCACATAATTTCCATGCATATTGAGGCATTTTTTCCAACGATGGATCAGTTTGAAAATCCCGGTCTCGTAAAACTCCGTCGGCTGCGAGAAGAGCCACCTTCGCACGGCCCGTTTGAGTGCCGTCGTCAGAGTCAAACTTCTTACCGTCAAGGAACTTCTTTATGGTTCCAGACAGATGGAAATCGGAGGGTGACAGGTCCAGGCTGTATGGATGGTGCTCCAAAACTTCCCAACCGAAACCCTGCACTTTTGCACGAACTAGGCGAGACACATGCGGACGAGCGATGTTGTGCAGCAGTCGAATGTGTTGATTTGTCGCACTGCGCTTTGGACTCATAATGAAGTTCCTTGACGGTAAGAAGTTTGACTCTGACGACGGCACTCAAAGGGGCCGTGCGAAGGTGGCTCTTCTCGCAGCCGACGGAGTTCTATGAGACCGGGATTTTGAAACTGATCCATCGTTGGAAAAATGCCTCAACATGCGTGGAAATTATGTGGAAAAGAAATAAATGGGTGATACTTTATATCTGTTTCCTATTGTCATTAATTGCTTTTGTTGTTATTATTATTTACATTATGTGCGTTACTTATTGATACTCCCTCGTATTTCAAGAACTTAAAGTTTAAACAACGCAAAATGTGTTCACGCATATCTTTTACCTATACACACTCGTACTCATAAAAAAAAATATTTTTAGTCTGTAAACATAGAAAGAACGCTTTACACTACGGTAGCACAAATGTGTTTTGACATTTCCCGGGTCCCAGTGTGCCCTGATAGTAACGATAGCCCGATTGGGAGGTTAAAGGATTAGCAACCTGTGGGTTTAATGTTCCAAACTCGATCCAACCAAAAAGACAATTTATGTACAAATCTAGCATGGTCTCAAATGTCCTCACGTTGGCATGCTGTGGTAGTTTAGAGAGTGATACTCTTCATCTGACAGTAATTCAAAATTACGAGGTTTTGTCCTCAGACGTTTCCCTTAGGCATGGATTCCATCGTCATCTGACCATGGTTCAAAATTACATGGTGTTGTCTTCGAACCTTTCCTTAGGGGATTGATCTCGGACTGTCGTCAATACAACGTTGTATTGCTCTAGTACGACGTTAATTAAAATTATCTTACCATCGGAATGGATCCCGAACCGTCGCCAATAGCTTGTTGCTCCAGAACGACGTTTTTAACTGCGACCTACCTGATAGTAACGGTGACTTTCACTGCGTACATATCTGTTAGTGAAAATCTTGGAATTGAAAATTTGAAACAAATAAGGTAGTTAGGTATGCAGCTATGCAGGTAGTTAATATGCCTTGCAGTGGCGCAACATAACGGGCTATTGAAATAAATAAGGAATAGAGCTATACTTGACAGAAATGTTCCGTTTCGAATCTCAAAGGTTCGATAAAATTTTAATGTGAACAGCGACTTTCCAATCCATCGGTCATTTGCCCGATTTGTAACCTGCCTATGAACCTGAAATAGTGTTTTAAATGCTGCGCTTCATTACACCAACAGTCTTTCCAAAATTGTGTCAGAAGCGCCATCTGTTGAAAGATTATTAAACAATTACATAACAAGAAATGTCTCCGATTTCTAAACTTATCGATACCAGAACTTCGGGGAATTTTTACTTGCAAGCAACGTTGTTTTGAAAGATGTGTGTTTTGTGGATGAACATGTTTCAACTATTTCAGAATACAGTGTTAGCTGCGTTTTGACTGTCTTTAAAGCAGACTCTAAAATAGAATGACTATTTTCGTAACTAATTCTATTTCGTAAAAATAAGAATTTAGCTCATGTAAAAACGTGTTCTTTTTATATTAGTTTCAGGAGACTAAAAAGAGAAGTTTTATTCTTTTTAAAATAAATTCTTGAAATTGATTCACTAATCGAAAAAGACTCATCTACATTGATTATTTTTATTATTTACAAAGTTTAGTAATAGATGGCAGCACAAGTAAATTTTACTTTGGTCTTGATAATACCATGGATAATACACGGTCGAGTCACATTATTATGACCACCTGCTAATATCGATTAGTTTAATGGATGAGTCAGTCAGATTGGGAGTGAGTCAATAAGATTGCGGAAGGTTGCTACAGGTATCTGGAGCCATTCCGACTGCAGTACGTCCGACAACAGCGGCAGGGTGCATGGTGGAGTATTCATATTGAAAACATGGCGATCGAGATGTGAACCCAACGATGCTCGATTGGGTTCACATCTGGTGAATTTTGAGGTCAGCGGAGCACCTGTAAGTCATCCTCGTGCTCCTCTAACCAATCGCGTACAATTCTGAAAGTGTGGCATGTGTCCTGCTGAAAGATTCCATCCTTCTGAGGGAAAATAGTCAACATGCATGGGTGTACATGATCGGCAAGAATGGATACATAACCCAATTCGTTGAGTATACCTTCCGCAGGGACGAAAGAACACAGGTAATGCCATGAAAACAATCCGCACACCATAACATTTCCACCACCATATTGTATTCTTCCAGCAATGGTTGCAGGGTGTTCGTTTTCTTGGATGTTTCTCGATCCGTTCGATAGAGCAGAAAACGTGACTCGTTGGAGAAGGCAACCCTTTGCCAATCAGTAGCAGTCCAGTTGTGGTATTGCCGCGCATATTGAAGCCTTTTTTTGCCGATGCTACTTCATCAGCATGAGTGCAGTGACCATCTGTCTGCTTCGGAGTCCCATACGTAACAGGGTTCGTTGTACTTTCGTCTTAGACGCACGTTTAGACGAAAGTCCCCTGGTTTGTTTGACACGTTAGTTGCTCAACTGTAGCATGTCGGTCAGTCCTCACACACCGTCGTAACCAATATTCACCTCTCCCATCAATGGCACGTGGTGGTCGCAGTTTCCATGCCATTCATTTTCAATGGTGCCGTTACTCCAGTCACGGTACACTTTCACCACATCAGCACGCGAACAGTTCACAAACTGTGCAGTTTCCGAAATACTGCCACCCTTGGCGCGAAAGCCAATGATCGTCCCCTTTTGCAAGTCAGATAAATAGAGCGTTTTACCCATCACAAGCAATGAAGGATATTGTCCAAGATAGCCTACATTTCCAACTTTTATACCCACCACGTCGGCTTACGCCACGTGCCTCGTTTCATTGGCTGTGAGCTGTTGATGTGTAATGTAGAGGGTGGTCATAATAATGTGACTCGACTGTGTATATATAATTGGATTTTAGGATTAAACAACCAATTAAATACATAGAATATGCAGCTTTATTTAAGACTAACACGAAAAACGCAACATACAAACAAATGGAATAAGGACAGAAGTAGTAGAAGTGATTTTACCACTCGCGGTCAACAAAAAACCTTACACAGTTAAGGACACAACAAATGTTTTGCATTATATACAATACTTCCTTTCAAAAAATATATTCATCAATTCCAATTTCCTTGCACAAAAACTGAAACCGAGGTTTCGCCAGGGGTTTGATTAGAATGACTGCAAGTTGTTTCTCGCTATAAACATGTTCAATGTTCACAGCACCTTCCAGGTGTTTCTCACGAACGAAGTGAAATCTCACTTCGATGTGCTTGGAACGCTTGCGAAACTGAGGATTCCTTTTGAGCTTTATTGCACTCATGTTGTCAACCAGGATGCTGGGAATAGAGCTCAGTGTGGTCAGTTCGTTGAACAATCGTATCAACCACGTTATCTCTTTCGTGGTTTCACAGGCTGCCACACACTCAGTCTCAGTGATGGACAGTACAACACTCTGTTGTTTCGGCTTGACCATGTAATAACACCACCAGAGTACATACTCAAGACACCAGATCTTGAGCGCCTTGTTTCGACGTCCCCGGCATAATCAGGATCACTGTTAAGTCCGAAGTTCACCAAGTGTCACAGCATAAGCAATATCTGGCCGGACATCTTCGACTATTGCAAAGGTACGTTGTTTAATGTTAAAAGAAAATCCCCCTAGTCAAAGGACAGTTGAAAAATCATTAAAATGCTCGGTGTCCACTGTAAACAAAATGATAAACGTTTATTTAAATCTTAAGAAAGCGAAAAAACGCAATGTGCATCGTCTTTCTCCAAAGCATATCGCTGAACGCAGGACACGCTGCCGAATTCTATATGAAAAACAATCATCCAAACAAAAAAGGAAAAAAAATGTTGAGATATAATTATTGAAGTTACTTAATCTGGAGTGGCAACACTAGACTACTTGTTTACCTTCTGGAGCATGTGTGTGCTTACTGCTTGTCTAGTTGCCTGTTGTGTGTGATGTTTTTATTAAATATTTAAATAAACCTATTTAGCCAAGTAAAACTCTGCGTTATCTCTGTACTAAAAATCTACAGGTCATGTGCCCAGATTATCGTTTGGTGGCTAAATGAAATAGAAGTAAAAAGTTCCAGGCAACGCTAAAAACAACTAAAAATGGCTAACGTATCGGAAGACTTGAGCAGTATTGATAAACTGAAAAACAAAAGTGATTTTCCAGTGTGGAAGTTTCAAGTGACTATACTCTTTAAATCCCATTCTTTATTTGACATCGTAAGCGGAACTGAATCAAAAGAAGGCTTAGCTGATGCGGCATTTGGTTCGTGGGTGAAAAGAGATGCGCAAGCACAAAGAATTATTGTGACAAGTATCAATAAAAAGGTGATGATGCATATTTTAAATTGCGGAAACAGTTGCGAGATGTACAAAAAACTTTGTTCAATATATGAACGGGATTCTGAGCAGCAAAAGTGTAATCTGTTGCAAGAATTCTTCAACTACAATATGGATTCTGAATCGGATCTTGCCACCCATATCAGTAAGTTAGAAAACATCGCATTCCGTTTAAAAACACTTGACAAGAACATAGATGACGAAATGATTGTTTCGAAGATTTTATCAACTCTTCCAGAAAAGTATAAGCACTTCCGAAGTGCATGGGATTCCACAAACAAAGAAGACAAGACCTTAGAAAACCTAACAGCTCGGTTATTAAATGAAGAAAACTCAAGTAAAATTCCAGAAGTGCAAGAGAGTGTTGCATTTAAAGTCCATGAAAAAAAATGCTTCAAATGCAACAGCGGAGACCACCTTGCCAGATCCTGTCCTAAAATTAAGATACAAGAAAAATATGGTAAAGAAAGAAAATGTTTTAAATGTAACAGTTCTTCGCATTTTGCCAAAGATTGCAGGAACCAGAGAAATCAACTCCATTGCAGCATTTGTAGGAAAACTAATCATATTGAAAAATACTGTTTTTTTAGAAATAATGCCAATGGAAGAAAACAAGTTTATTTTCTTGCTCCTAATGGAAGTTCTACAAACAAATGGGTTGTGGACTCGGGATCTTCAAGTCACATGGTTAATTCTGAAACACTATTGGAAGATTCATTAAAAATCTCAACTGAAATCGGTCTTGCCAAGAATTCAGAAGTGATGGAAGCAAAAAGTGTTGGAAGTATCAAAGCAGAGGGTTAAATTAAGTGTCATATTAAATCAAGTGTTATATGTTCCTGAACTGTCTAAAAATTTACTGTCTGTAAATGCTATTACTAAAAACAAAGGAGAAGTGAAATTTGTTGAAGATAGAGTTGAATTTTCCAAACAAGGTGAAATTGTGTTGAAAGGTTATAAAAATGAAATAGGACTCTATGAAATTGATCTGAATAAACAAAATGAAGCATTATTGACAGAGAGTAAAAATTATGCAGACACATGGCATCGTAAACTTAGACATTTGTGTGAAAAGAACATGAAACTTCTTTTGAAGCATTCAAAAGGCATGAAGCTGTCAGAAAAAGAAATAAAAGATATGTCTAATTCTTGTGAAGTATGCCTAAAAGCTAAACAAGTCAGACTTCCTTTTAAAACTGAAAGAACTAGAGCTACAAGACCATTGCAAATAATACATACAGATATATGTGGGCCTATAGAAGTTGAAACATGGGACAGAAATAGATATTTTTTGACTTGTTTAGATGATTATACACATTTTGTAATGGTATTTTTGATTAAAAACAAATATGAAGCTCTCAATGTCCTAAAAGAGTATACAGAAGAAGCTGAAGCAAAATGGTCACTTCGTGTAGCTAAAATACGTTGTGATAATGGAGGCGAATATACTTCAAATGAAATGAGAAGTTGGTGCAAGTCAAAGGGTATCAAGTTAGATTACACAACTCCACATACACCACAATTAAATGGAAAAGCTGAACGCTTGAATCGAACCTTGCTTGAGAAAACTCGGGCATTGATTTTTGATTCTGACCTTAAGAAATTAATGTGGGGGTGAAGCATTAAGAACTGCATCATATCTAATAAACCGCAGTCCAACAGAAGCTAATGAGGTAACACCTGCTGAAATGTGGTACCAAAATAAGCCTGATTTGTCCAGATTGCAAATATTTGGAAGTGTGGCTTATGCAAAGAAACTTGGTCACCTAAAAAAGTTGGACTGTAGAAGTAACAAACTTATTTTTGTTGGATATACTCACAATGGCTATCGGCTGTGGGATGAAGAGAAAAGAAGAATAGAAATTTCAAGAGATGTGGTATTTCTTGTTCCAAGAACTGAAGAAAGAAATATTTTGTCTCTTCCAATTGATGCAGAAGAAAGTATGGAAGATTCCGAAGAATTGGTTCAGACAGATGAAGAAAATGAAGAGGAACTTGGACGAGGCAAAATAATAAAGAAACCACCCACTCATGTCACTGATTATGTCTTACTTACATATGAAGAAGCAGTAAATGGCCCTGATAAAGAAAATTGGAAGAAAGCTATAGAAAATGAAAAGAAATCTCTAGAAAAAAATTAAACTTGGAAAATTGTGGATAGAAGTAGTGCTGGAAATAAAAAGATTCTAAGTAATAGATGGGTATTTAAAATTAAAGATGATGACACGTACAAAGCAAGATTAGTGGTCAGAGGATGTGAACAAAATTATGGAATAGATTATGAAGAGACTTTTAGTCCTGTTGTGAACATAACATCCCTGCGAATTTTATTTGGATTGGCAGCAAATAGACATCAAGACAGCATTTTTGTATGGAAAACTGGATGAGGAAATATTCATGAAAATGCCAGTGGGTTACAGTGATCAGTCTAAAATATGCAAGTTACAAAAATCATTATATGGTTTGAAACAAGCTCCTTTAAGGTGGAATAAGAGGCTAACTGACTTTTTGAAAAGTAAAAATTTTCGTCAAATTAAATCTGAACAATGTATTTTTGTGGGAACTGACACAATATTGGCTTTTTATATAGGCGATGGAATTCTAATTGGGCCAGATAGATCCAAACTAGTTGAATACTTGGAAATCCTTCAAAAAGAGTTTGAAATGACATCATATGATAAACCAGATTCATTTTTGGGAATTAGTATAGAATTAAATTCTGAAGCACTGAAAATTCACCAGGAAGCTTATGCGGGCCAAGTGCTACAAAAATATAAAATGCAAGATGCAAAACCAATGAACACACCCATATTGAAGACTTCAGCTGATGATACTGAAAGACATGAAGAAATTGCTTTCCCTTTTCGAGAAGCTTTGGGAAGTCTTTTATATTTATCGTGGAGAACTAGACCAGATTTGGCTTTTGCAGTGAATAATAACAGTCGTCATGTTGAAAATCCATCTAATGAAGATGTTGTGAATCTGAAAAGAACTCTAAGATATCTAAAGGGAAGCATAAATTCAGGAATAAGCTACTCAAAAGAGAGCAGTGATAAAGAACTTATTGCTTATTGTGACTCTGACTATGCTGGAGATAGTGAAACACGTAAAAGTACTACTGGATATGTGATCTATTTTTGTGGTGGACCAATAAGTTGGTGTTCTAGAAGACAGTCCATTGTAGCTACCTCAAGCACAGAGGCTGAATATATATCAGCAGCAGAATGTTGTAGAGAACTTGTGTATCTTAAAAGTTTAATTGAAGAACTCACAAATGAAAACATTTCTGTTGCTTTAAATATTGATAACCAAAGTGCTATAAGTTTAATTAAAAATGGGGTATTTAATAAACGTAGTAAACACATAGATGTTAGGTACCATTTCATAAAAGAAAAGGTAGATGAAGGTCTAATTAACATAAAGTATTGTCCTACTGACATACAAATTGCAGATATTTTCACTAAAGCTTTGGGATCTATTAAATTTCAGAAATTTAAAACTGAATTAGTAATATAACTTGATTACTGAAGTATAATAATTTAGTATTTCTAAATGTGTAAAATTTTGATTAATTTTTTTTGTCTTTGCTATGTTGTATTTTATGTTTATGAAAACTTTGATAATTAAGGGAGTGTGTTGAGATATAATTATTGAAGTTACTTAATCTGGAGTGGCAACACTAGACTACTTGTTTACCTTCTGGAGCATGTGTGTGCTTACTGCTTGTCTAGTTGCCTGTTGTGTGTGATGTTTTTATTAAATATTTAAATAAACCTATTTAGCCAAGTAAAACTCTGCGTTATCTCTGTACTAAAAATCTACCAAAAATTGTCACAATAGATGAATCATGGGTGTATTTAAATGATTGCAGCAAAAAACGAGCCAATTATTATCATAAAAAGGGAGAATTTAAGTACATGGTTCACAGAATCGAAAGAAAGTTTTTCTAAGGGATTCATGATTGTTGCTGGTTTTTTTATATAATGGCAAGTTAAAAATAAAGAGAGTGTGAAAAAAATGTCAAGATTAACTCCAAATACTATCAGGAACATATTTTATCGCTAATTTTTCTGAATGAAATACCATCGCTTTACCCACAGTGCCATCAATCTGTGGAACTCCATCAAGACAAAGCTAGCAGTCACACATCAAAATAAATTTCCTATAAGAAGTGGAACAAAAAACCTGTATCAAGGCTATACCCTTCACTGATATCCCTACTAAATCTCCCGACTAAAAAACCTATGGGTTTTTGTGCTTTCGGACTTTTAAAATCTGCATTATCCAAACGTCGTCCCACAACCCTTACAGGACTCTGGAAAGCTGTTCAGGAGGAATGGGATGGAATACCTCTTCTAACACTTCAAAAGGCATTATTATCCTGGAAATTACTGTGTCGAAAGATAGTTCAGAATAAGGGCTATTAAATAGAACATTTAAAACGCAAGAATTTTATGTAATTTAGTTTTGTGAATACAATATACATTGTCTAAAAATGCGTGAACAGCCTGTGTAGCCTAATTCCATCTGTATACGACCATTGGTGATGCTCTCCATTCCTGACAAGGTTTCTTTTGTGGCGTATATGAGGTCTGATCATCATCATCTCTCTCTGCGGTTTCGAATCGATATTTTTATCCTCTATCCAAAGGAAGAGTATATGTACAACAGTATCAACACTTTGACAAATGCTGCTTTTTGAGGAATCTATTTTGATATTGACGAAAGGTAACGCGTTGGGTTAATACCTTTCTGGTTTACAAAAAAGTATTCTAACTATGTTTTTATGTATCGTGTCAAAATGATTAAGCGGATGCCTTCCTTGTCAGAATTTGTTCATCTTTTCTACAATTCAACTGAAAAAAATTAAATTTTTCTCTCTCTTAAGGGAATATTGTGGGAATTTTTAAGCTATCGTTACCGATCAACATTCGGGTCTTACTTATCAGTATAAAAACAGTTATCTATATACCAAATTTGTCAGATTAAACAGAAATCATCTACAAAATATAATTGTTTATTTTAATTACGAAATAAAAAAATGAGGAATAGTTTTTCCGAACGCAAATCTCCGAAATGAGATAGATCAAAATAATGGCTTAAAATTTAGATGCATGACCTAAAAAGAGGTTCAACCAAATTTCAAGGGACGATAAATTAGCTTACAGTGGTGTCTTTAAGTTTAAGCTATTATTAAGCTCAACTATGTTACACGTAAAAAATGTAATCTTAGAAAGCAGAAAAAAAAAATAAAAAAGAAAATAAGGCCCCGTTTAAATCGAATCCCTCTATATTAAAAAAATGTTACCGCCGAAGCCGCAGGATTGAAAACTGTGTTGTTTAGCTCGATTCTTAGACGGTTTCCCGAGAAAGTACTGATCGGAAAAAAACAAAATTAACATGGTTTGTTCTTCATCGTATTCCCTCGGCAATTATTAAGATTTTTTTCCGATGCGGCTATCAGTGTAGGGTTTATTAAGTGTCAAAATTGAAGAAGCGAAATTTCTTCCGCGAGTGAGCAAAACACATTCAAATTTTCAGTCTTCAGCCTTGGGGTTGGCGAGCGTAAGCGAGCAGGGGGCGGAGCCCCCTAGTACTAACAAAACTTTTTAATATTGGTGGTTTATGAGCGAACTCTTTGCTCGGGTTGAATTAACAATATTGTATGGACACAACAATAGATCCCTATCTGTGCTTGTTGAGTTAACAAATTAAAACATAAAGGTTTTATTAAGAGTTAACAACAGAGAGCGAGTCTGCGAGGTTGGTAGTCGTCTTCCAAATCAGCGATAAACAACAAAAGAGGGGGTGGCTATGCACCACTTCTGACGTTAACATGAAGTCGCCATCGACCTTAAAATGAAATAGACGGATCATGTAGGCGGAGTCGATGTCGTAAGATCTCTGAAGGGTAAATCACAAATTGACTTATCCGATTGGCTATGGAAGCGCAGACTAGTGTTTTTAAGAACGGTGGATAGACACGTTAACCAATTATTAGTTTAGGATTCATGCTTTTACCCACAACCACGTGACACATCTTCAAACCAAGCAACTGGAAGAAATAACTTGAAACCGCGGTCGCATGCTCCGTCTATTTCATTTTAAGGTCGATGGAAGTCGCGGTGACATCCCCGAGTGTTCGGGTAGTCCGCGCGCCATCTCGTAGGAAAATAATCAACAAATATGTTGATTGAAAAGTCATCATAAATTATCTCTACTATTATAAAAGGGAATGTTTGTCTGTTTGTTTGTTATGTGCACGTTCCTGACGAATCTATGGCACTTACATTAATGGGATTCGACACACTAGTAGTCCGAATGTTTTGCAATTCTTTTTGGAATTCGCAGGGAATTCATTCCACGGGTAACGCCATGATGGCTCTTATCCATTAGGTTACGAATTCCCATTTGGTTTGTGAAGCAAACCATTTTTCATTAAAGAATGTGACCGTCATTTAAGTGTACGGAGAAAAAATAAATCTTTATATTCATTTTAACTTCTCCATCGTTTCTACAATTTACTTTGGACGCAAATATACATATACATGTTGTATCCATCTATATAATCCATTTCATATTCGTCGCACTTCTGCTGAAAGTTTTTTTCTAATGTGACTACTACAGAAGTTGATTTTGAGTTTTCGAGTGACTACGAATATTCCTGTGCATTCATTTTCAGTAAAAATAGCGAATTTTCTGCTGATAGTCTTGCACTTAAGTTTTTATATTAAAATGTTTTACTTGTGCCATTCTTGCACCTAAGATGCGATATTTTCGAATTCATATCAATATGAGAGAATGGTAAATTAAATTGTTACGGCATTCGTGACTAATTTAGATTGAAGTAGACGCATTTTTTCTTGAAAATTCTATTCAGCGGTAGGTGTAATAACGGTACAGATCTCAAATAGCAAAATTACGCTTTTATGATCAATGAGTTTTTTGTTTGGACTTTCTTTTCGTTTCGTTCGTTCGTCCGGGCCACTACAAAATGCAAGTTATGTAAAATTAACTATTTTAACTATTACTAACACAACGTTCCGTTTGAGAAGCTTATGCTTATAAAGAAAAACGCGGTTCCAAAATAAGAACCATTGTATCCTTTCAGTTTCCTGTAAAACGTGCTTCCTTGTCCATATCCATTTATTGCGGGAAAACAAACTTTAGATTTCAAACACGGGGCTTCGAGAGGCACCTTTAGGACTACCTGTGTGCCAATTTTCATGGTTATAAATGCGACAAATTGGTCTGAAGAAAGAAAAGTAATAGCCTATGTTTTTCGCAGTGTTCTAAAGTATAAGTGTTCCAAATTTTGTTTGGATTTGTATAGAAAATAATAAGAGGGGGGGGGGCTTGAATTGACAGGGTTTTTGTGTAATTCAAGACTGTCCTTAAGTAATTTGTTGTTAAACCAAACAATGTGTTTCTTATGTAGGATACAATAAAACACCATTGTTTAAAATGACTTTATTTCAAATGAAAGTGACTAACATTTTCTAGACGCAAAATATTATCATTAAATTAAAAAGAATAGAAAAATAGTCACTATAGAACTTCGTGAACTATTACATTACATTTGGACAAAATTAATCAGTTTTTGCTGTGGTAAATACATATAAACCTTTTCCTAGTTGGTTCTTCAAAAAACATATTCTAAGTAAATCGTAAAAATCAAGTGAATAAATATTTCACTTATATGGCGTGCAATTATTTATATTATGAGTGCAAAAATAATTTTTATTTAATATAATCTAGTTTTAGTAGCCGTAAAGTTAAAAGCTCCGATTGCTCGTCATTAACAAATTTGACTATCTTGTTCGACGAACTGAATGGGGGGTTGAATCCCCAACTCCCTCTGGTTACACCTATGAAATAATGTACCATTGTTTCAGTGATTACATTTATTTATTACACAAGTAAAACGTTAATTAAAATTAAATTAATTAAAATTAAGTTATGAATAGTTTGAGTAGTTATTAATAAAGGATTCATTTGTAAAAAAACTAATTACATATATTTTGCAAAATTTTTCTCAACTGAATGTCTGGTTTGTGTGTTTACACTGAAAATAACTCTCTCTAATATATTTGGTGTCAGTTCTTCATTCAAGACTATCTCTGTCCAGGTCCTCTGAGGGTACACTTCTTTAACACTGCAATTTACACAAACGGCGACACTTGAAGCAAGTGATTTTTTGAGCTTCCAATTTTAAAGAAAGATCGATATTCTCTCTGCTTTTGCAAACATAGGGTCCACAATAACGAGTGACAGCAGTATGCGCGATACTGTATCTAACTTCCTATTGAAGCCTAATCATTGCTGCCCTCCTTAGATGATTATTTTTTAATCTGAAGAATCAATAGACTATAAGTTAACAAAACACCAAAAACCGAAAAAATGAAACTCTTCTTGAAGAACACGATATCACAAGCAGACAAAACAATAATTTCTCTCTCTATGGCAACCTGAATCACTTCGTCGCGTTTTCCTTCCGAACTGAGAACCAAGTTCTCCTGGTAGCTTTGGAAGAGTTTTCTGATGCCCTGTACACCAGTGGGAATCCTTGAAGCGAAGATGTTAATCGCGATGATAGACGAAGTGCTTGTCAAAATGATCACCACCGATTCTCCAATGACAACGGCCGAGAACTGGTCTTTCGTGAAAGTCAGAAAGTACGCCAGCAATGAAAACATGTGAAGCAAGTGCATAAGAACCAAAATCAACAAGGTCCATGAGAAAGTCTCCTGGTGCAAGTCGACCACTTTCAAAACAGTGAAGTACTGCGACACCAACTGCTTCGAAGACATCCTTGTCGAATCGTCCGTGAACTTGATCCTGTAGCAGTTCAGAAGTTTGCTCAAGCGGTGGCAAAGGAAACAGTAGATGCATGTCACAAGGCCAGGAAATACGACCTGGAGTGAGATGTACAGATTAACATTCAAGAAAAGCAGGACCTTGCCGAACGGGGCGAAATAGTCTACATGGTATCCATATGTCCAGAACCTGTCCGTTGAGCTGTCACTCGCAAAATACACGCAGACTAGCGAGAACACAGTTGGTGTCACACTGTAGAACAATACGGATAGATTGGTGACGATCACTTCCAAATTCTTGACACTGAACTCCGTGTACCGTTTTCCTGTTTCTTGCAGAGTAGCAAGAAGCCTCACCAAATCGGTTCTCCTCAATCTGAAGCAATGCCACACTCCGGTGGATAGAATGTTGAATGAGGCGCAGGCCAAAAGAATCTTGATGTCCCACACTCCGTGTAAGACTTCCATAACCAACAAAGTTGTATTGACAAGCAACGCTATGTGCATAAGAATGGGATACCACAGTTGAAGTAGCTTTTTGAAATGGGGTGTCGTGTTCTCGTGTTCAGAACCGACTTGAATTCCCGATGCATTGATATACCTCCACAGACACGTCTTTTCTTCTATCTCAGATAGTGTCATGGTTTTCATGGATGCATGATCTACTGAAGTATCCATATATTCTTCAAAACGACAATATATTCTTCAAAACGACGATAGAAACCAAGATTGTTTCCAGAATGATTCCACTATCTGATATGCATTTGATAAATTACCAGAGGCGTGCTTTTATGTCAGTCAATATACAATAAAAGATTGTATTTGTTAACAAAATTACAAGCATGTTTGGGTGAGAAGCTACTTTGATATTCTTAAATTTGGCTCTTTATGAAAAGCATTTATATTGAATCGAAAGTAATGGTTTTTTATGACTAAGGAAAAAATATACCAAATTAACCCTTAAGTATAATAATCTCCAGACCACACCTCCAAGGTGTTTTGTGAAAACAGTGAGCTTTGTTTTTCCATCTCATCGGTCTTGATAAAGAAAACATGTTTACAGAAAAGCTTTATTATTTAGTGGATAAAGAACTTTTTAATATTTTCTATTGATCTGCTATTTACCGTGCTGGTAATGACGATATATCGAGCATAAGGAATGCCACTCATTTCGTCTTTCAGTTGCTAAGGGAGTGCTTCAAAATGTAAACAGAGTTACTATGGAATATGTAGAATACTTAAAGAAAACTCAAGGAAACTGTAGGTCTCGGAAGAACTAGGGGGACTATTTGGAACGAGTGGTGGTTGTTTTTAATGCGATCGATTGCATGCCATGACGATAAGTTAAGTGTTTTACGTAAAAACGAAATAGTAGTACTAAAAATTCAAAATGACAGAAAGCACCTATTACTTAAAACTAGAACGCCGACCAACCGGTATAGTGGTTAAGGTGTTATAAGTATAAATTGTTAGGGGAATGATGGTCCTCCCACTGGGTGCTCCTTCACAAGTGGCCATCACTTCCGGCCTTGTAGTGTCCAATGACTTAGGTCAAATGTGCCCGTCATTAGGAAAAAAAAATTAAAGCTAGAAACCACAAGTAAAGAAGCTATTGGAGCTCTTTCTAGAAGTTTGACGAAGTTCAGTAAAGAATTTGTTTTTATACCTCAAGGTAAAAAATTATAAAACGAAAGCGAATTGGGATTTCTCCTTTTTTTTATCCTTGTTAAATTATAATTTGATTTCTGACGGAGTATGTGAGTTGTAATTGTAACTTTGATGGGTCTTAGAGCCATTTTAGACTTTGATGAACTACGACCTATGAATCAGTCCCTCTTGTTTCCATTTTGCTGGATTTTAAATATCTTTTCAAGAGTTTGTGCATTTGAAAATAAGTATCTTTACTTTTAATTCATTAGATGATGTTTACGACTTTCCCTTTCGGGACTATCCTTCCATTCCTACAACTTGATTTTTAAATAAAAATTTACACAGACCCTATACAGAATTAATATTCTTACATACACACTATTTTTTCAGAATATCAAGGATGTTAAGATTTTGTTTCGGTCTTTTTTTAAAGTTCTTTGTAAGTTGGTCCAGAGTACACGTTAATTTCCGACCGACCAACCGCTCGTCCTTCACTTACCACTTTTTTAATGGAAAGTTTTACAAATGTAATGTAATTTCGCCGACCCACCGGTATAGTGGCTGAGGTGTTAGCCTCTATATCGGAAGGTTTCTGATTCGAAACCGGCATGGATGTTTGTAAGCGTATGGTGTAGAGGCGACTGGTGCATCTTAAATCTGTCGTAGCCGAAAGTATTCACGTTGGGGTGGTGCGGAAGTTTGGAGA
Source organism: Metellina segmentata (assembly GCA_947359465.1). Classification (NCBI taxonomy): domain Eukaryota; kingdom Metazoa; phylum Arthropoda; class Arachnida; order Araneae; family Tetragnathidae; genus Metellina; species Metellina segmentata. The sequence continues at coordinate 64,825,828 of OX375881.1, forward strand.
GTGGGGTGCCAGCTCAGGCGTTGCTTCGTCGTCTGACCGTGGTTCAAAATTACGAGGTGTTGTCCTCGGATCTTTCCCTTAAGGGACTGATCCCGGACCATCGTCAATAGCCCGTTGTGTTACTCTGGTACGACGTTAATTAAAAATTACCAATTACCAGTCTTTGCGCCATTGGGCTATGATAAGAGCATGTTCATCTTTTTAACCATTTAGTAGTGGAAAAATATAATTACCTTTTTTAAGCCGACTAACCGGTCTATTGGTTGAGGTGTTAGCATCTAGATAGGAAGGTTCAAATCCGGGTCTGTGGATGGATGTTTGTAAGCGTATGGTGTAGAGGCGGCTAGGGCACCTTAAATCTGCCGTGGCCGAAAGTCCTCACGTTGGGGTGGTGCCAGCTCAGGTGTTTCCTCGTCATCTGAACTTGGTACAAAATGACGTGGTGTTGTCCTCGGATCTTTCCCGTAAAGGATTGATCCCGGATCGTCGTCAATAGCCCGTTGTGTTGCTCTAGTCCGACATTAATGAAATAATTATCATCCACATATTTTGAATTTTGTGGTCCGGAAGGTAGGTAGTTGAATTAACGTCTCACTGGAGCAACACCATGGGCAATTGGAGACGGTCCGGGATCAATCTTGAAGAAACACCTCGTAATTTTAAACCTCGGTTCAGTTTACGAGGTCCACACACGAGCTGGCACCACACTCTCCAAACGACCACACCAACGTGAAGACATTAGAGACCACGATAGATTTAACGTGCAACAGTCCCCACGTACATGACGGTCTTTGGTAGGATCGAGAGTAGAACGCGGAACCCCCATTTTGTGTTCCCAATTTCAGAACATGATACCATTTTCAAAATTATTACATTCCCTGTTTTGAGCAGCGCTCTTCATAATTGTTTGTTTTGAAATAAATATCGAGACATCCTTAGAGAGTGGGGTGCCAGCTCAGGTGTTGATTCGTCATCTGACCGCGGTTCAAAATTACGAATTGTTGTCCTCGGATCTTTCCCTGCCGACCAAACGGTATAGTGGTTAAGATGTTAGCCTCTAGATCGGAAAGTTCCTGGTTCGAATCCGGGTTCGGGCATGGATGTTTGTAAACGTATGTTGTAGAGGCGGCTGGTGCACCTTAAATCTGTCGTGGCCGAAAGTCCTCACGTTGGGTTGGCGTGGAAGTTTGGAGAGTGGGGTGCCAGCTCAGGTGTTGCTTCGTCATCTGACCGTGGTTCAAAATTACGAGGTTTTGTCCTCGGATCTTTCCCTTAAGGGACTGATCCCGGACCGTCGTCAATAGCCCGTTGTGTTGCTCTAGTACGACGTTAACTTAAATTACCAATTACCTACCCTTAAGGGATTGATCCCGGACCGTCGTCAATAGCCCGTTGTGTTGCTCTAGTACGACGTTAACTAAAATTACCATTACCGAGACATCCTTAGTGAACTTGGGTATGACCTCTACGTTGTCTTGTCCTTGAAATTTTCGCTTAGGAGATTGATCCCGGACCGTCGTCAATAGCCCGTTGTGTTATTCAAGTAAGACGTTAATTAAAAAATTACCATGTGCGACCTCATCTGACCGAGGTTCATAATTACGATGTTTTGTCCTCCAATATTTCCCTTCGGGTATTGGTCCCGGTGCCAATAGCCCGATGTGTTGTTGCTCTAGTGCGATGTTAATTCCCCTTCTTAGTAGACCCAACTTAATACTTAGCGGCAGGACCATTCCCTACCGGTGTGCTGAGCATGTACCTGCCCGAAGTCAGAATAAAAACAGGGGTAGCAACAAGGGGTTGTCCCCAACTTTGTATGATTATGTTCAGCAATAAATTATCCATTATTTTTTACACTTTGTGGGTTCTTTTAATCATTGTTATGAAAGATGCGTATGAATCTCAAATAATGTTCTAATATTCGAAAAGCACTCATCAAGGAGGGCCCATAGGAATCGAGATGAGTTTGAAATTTAAAAAACTTACTGACGGTATGGTAATTTTAGTTAACGTCGTACTAGAGCAACACAACGGGCTATTGACGACGGTCCGGGATGAGTCCCTTTAGGGAAAGATCCGAGGACAACACCTCGTAATTTTGAACCACGGTCAGATGACGAAGCAACACCTGAGCTGGCACCCCACTCTCCAAACTTCCACGCCAACCCAACGTGAGGACTTTCGGCCACGACAGATTTAAGGTGCACCAGCCGCCTCTACACCATACGTTTACAAACATCCATGCCCGAACCCGGAACCTTCCGATCTAGAGGCTAACACCTTAACCACTATACCGGTTGGTCGGCCAACTTACTGACGGAGACTAGCAGAGAGAATCGCTCAGATAAAATGTGCTTCTAAATGCGTCAAATCTATAACAGTCGAAAGATTTGAGTTGCGTTTCATCAGTCAGAGGAATGGCGTTAAAACGATTGCCAACAATGGGTTGATGAAGGGCGTTATTTTATAAAATCAAATGTTTTTGGTAAGAAGGGGATGTCTTTGATTTTTAACTGTGCAGCTCAAACCTCAGGAACGGTACTGTTGAGAGGTAAATGTTGGCCAGAAAGAGGAATTAAATTTGTATACAAATGTTTGAAACATTATGACTGTTGAGAACTACTGTTGCTTATTCTTCCTCAAAGAAATTATATTACATCATCGGGATAGGTCTATATAAGGTTCATTCCAATGCAGTAAAGAATGACTGGGAGTGTTACCCGCCCCCTCCTTGCAATTAGGACAAACTGGGAAAGAATTTTGACCATTCAGAAATTTCATGCTCCTAGATGCCCATTTTGCAATACAGGTAAAGCCAGTTCCGAGTCATTTCCACTTTGTAATACAAGGATAGACCTGGAAATGTTCCTGGATACCAAGTAATGATTGGGAGGAATTGGTCTCATCGCATTTTTTGTTTTGAAGAACTTTCATGCTAAGTAAGAGACTTCCCAAGAGCATCTGAAAAACCCTCATGGGTCGGTATGTCCTTTTCTTTGAGCTACTACTTGTGGTGTAAATGTCATTGAAGAGGAAACAGAAAAAACACTTCAAGTCAACAACAATTTTTATTACTTTATGTAACTGCAACGTCAAATGAAGAAAGCCTAACTTATCATCAATAGAATTTTCATTTCAAACAACTCAATTTTTTAAATGAAATTTATATATATGTACAAACAGGGATAGATTTTAGTCACTCAATTCAAGAGACACGATGCCGCCCAGTGGTGAAGGTAAAAAAATATATAGCATCCACCACCAGCAAGCACAATTTGTCGATCACAATGATTATTCCTTTTACAATTATTCATTTTTAGTTGCAATAGTGTAAGTACTTGCAGATTGGAAAAAGCCATTTAAACAGGAAAGAACCACCATTCACTCTCTTCACATTTGACACACACATCACCTCGTAGCTCAGACTCGCTTCTTTTCACTGTTGTGTGTGAAACACGTTTAAAATGAGGAAATAAAATAAACCCAAAGAAAGAAATGTACACAATAGCTCGGCAAACGGAGCAAACTACAGGTCAGCGCACCTACAATAATAACAAATCATGTTTTGTCCGCAGCAATACTGCTACAGGTTCATGGCCTGTCAAGTGAAACTGCATATGCAGATAAGAAAATGCTTCCCACTACATATGCCTTTAACATTCATATAAAACATCTTTTTTTTTTTTTTTTTAAATCGTCGAACCTGTAACAGCACGTTCATTGGAATCAACATTAAAAACAAGTTATATAATACAATGTACACACATACATAAAAACATGTAAAAATCACATTTTGCGATGAAAATGGACAAATAATGATCCTATTTACAGATACATTGTTAGTGTAATGAATGTTTGATTTTTGTTTTTAAAACTGATTTTGTTCCACTTAAAGTGATTTAATGGTGTGTGTGGCGAAACCGAACGCTTTTGGGAAAATAGAATTTTTGTGTTGCATTTACACTAAAAATTGGAGACTTTCAAAATATATGAATTTAAGCCCTTTCACAAGCGGATATAAAACAGTGTACGCATTCCTGATATGGAAAAAATTACCATTACATAGACCAGTCTCTATATTTTTGAATCCATTTAGTTTTTTTGTACAAACATTCGATTACTAAATGCAGATTGCATGGTTTAAAATGCTTCATGAGAATCCAGAAATAAAATCACTGAACATTGAGAAAGGGTTAATTTTTTTTTCGGGATGAATTATACAATAAATACATTTTGTTAATACCAGACAAGTGTAGTCTTCTAAGCAAGCTCACTCAAGATGGTCATGATTGATACATGCACGTGGATGAATATAAATACTTAAAATCGTACTAAAAAGCAAAAAGCATAAATTTAGCATTACAATTTAAAATGCAAGACTTCAAATCTCATGGATGCATTGTGGTATAATTTTCAAGATATGTGATCAATTCATTTCTCAGCATACAGGCATTGCTAATCATACGTCAGACCCACAGCACACAACGTAGAGCTGCTTTTAAACTAAATGAATCAATATCACAAGCAGGCACCATTTTATGTACTCTAGACTTTATTCAAAACTCGGGAAAGTCCAGTAATAGCATTACATAGACAAAATAGGTCCATACGAAAACTCTTAACTACTTTATTCGCCTGTGTTATGTACAAACCAGCACCGTTACACTAGCTTCCCTTCAAAATGGCTTTTCGTATATGTATAAAAATAGGGTTTTCTAATAGGCGAAATACACCCAAATAGTATACACAAACACAGATTATTTACACTGTACAACAAGAAATCAATATGCGTTGCACAGCGACGAAGGCTTTGCAATGTTTATTAATTTTTTTTGCTTTTTGTATTTGCATAAAGACAAGCTTATGGAAGCTTTAAGCGTGCTGTTGCATGTACATTTGGATATATTCAGAATGAATTTTTTTATGTGTTTGCAAGCTAACACCTTCAGAATGTGCTAGTTATTTAATTATTTCATGACAAAAGTTTGTCAACACAGTAGACCCAGATCATTCAATACATATGAGTGACTTAAAACAAACACTACTCACTAGTAACAACTAGGCCAATCTATTCAACTATTTGGAAGGAGTAAATGACAGCAACAATAAAGCATAGTATTTGCATAATTTAGAATGAAATAATCCCCACTTCAATTTTGACAAGTAAGACTAAGCAATTTCCACAAAATCATTAAATGTAATTTTAATAACTTGAATTTTTCCAAGTCGAAATATTTTCTTCCATATAGATTTTATTAAAAGAAATTGCACAGTAAATAAAAAAAAATAATAGTTAACTAGATACCCTTTAAGGCATTAAAAGTAAGGGTTTCTAAATCATCAAATTGAACCAAAGTATTGACGAGGATCCGAGACTGCCTTTACGGATATCCATTGCACATAAAATTTTCACATGGTAAATTGCAAAACAGTAACAAAACAGTCACTCATAAAATAACACAATGTCAGTCACAAAGTGAATTTAAACACGCCAATATACACCAGGGTGTACTGTGTTGTTTTCCAAGACCAACTCAACTGATCAATGTTTCAAGTGATAAGTAACAAATCAATAAAGGACTTGAGAGAAATCGAGAACACATTTCATACACGTGGTAGGTCGGACAACTGGCAACAGCAGTTTTCTGAGAATACGATAACATTACAACATACGAGAGGCTTATACACTCTCATTCAGAGAAGACTATGCACTTCATTTAACAACAAATTTCTGAAAATATTTAATACTGCTGCAAATGAAAAACAAATACGACAGCGGTAGGTCGGAGATCATATTGATAAAACGAGTCCAAATGAACTATATCACAGGGTACCACTGAAATTGCCCAAACATTAATAATCGACACATTCATAAAACAATAATTTAACATTGTGACTACAATTTCGGCACAAATAAAAGAATATAGTACAACAATATGAGGAAATATATCGAATAGAAAAAAGGGGGAACCATTGTCGATACGTTAACAATTAAACATTCATATCGATGATTTACTATCTACAAACTACACAGTGATCAATTTAAAACAATTATGCATATAGATTGAATTCAATGAAAGCTCAAATGAAGTACTGTACTTTTATCCCGAGCGGTATGACGATAAAATGCGAAGGTTTCAATTGCATAGATAATTGGAAGTGAAGATTTAAGAGTGTCAAAGAAATGTATGGCACAGACACCCAGAGAATCTTGATGTGGTTATATTTTGTTGCTTTGTACCAAAGGGATTCAATCCCGTCATTATTTCTTACACGGACGTGGCTATATATAGTAAGAAACAAGATATAAATTCCAGAGAAAATACAAGCATAGGATTCAAAGGAACAGGAATGCTTCAGTGTTTGGTCAATAAAATAAAGGCACACATATATGGCACAATGCAAGATGTAAACAAAAAAGAAAAATTAAAGCTACAATTTTAATATTTGGCAGACTACATTAAAAAAAAGGAAGGACATGGCACACGCAATGCATATTTTTATTTCCAGTGCAATGATAGGAAAGCATGTAGAGGTAGAGTGAAAAAGATATGCAGGATACTTAAATGCAGAAAACAAGGCAATATGCGCATTCTTTGCTGTGTTACGTAAAAGCACTAGGGAATTAAGTGCGCTTACGTGTTATGCGAGCTAATAATAGCTGAACATATGCAAACAAATAAAATTGCATATGCAAGAATATTCCATTTTCAATCAAACAACATTCCTTGCATGATGCATCAAGATCTGTGAATTACTAGGAGTAAATTTAACCTATAGCTTATTGATGATTAAAGAATTGAACACACAGCATGTTAAAAATATTTAAAAAATAAAATATCCTGGTACAAGGCACATACATACTTTAATTCTCAATTTGTATTTAACTTTTCAAGGATTCCTTGAATTATCTATTGAGGGTTTTTGGATACTACATTTGATGAAGGCCAAATTGGACTGTATCAAACAATAAAACAACCGTTTATATAAAAACAAGCCATCATGCCATGCACTAAAATTACAATAAATTAATGGTTATATGATGATGAGATGAAAATGGAATGAAAGCATGAACTTTTTCCATTTAGAAAAATGTGTGCATAGTTTATTATATATATATATTTATATTAAAAGGCATTAGTTTTATCTACTCTTTTATTATACAAGTGCAAGAGAAAGATCACTAAAAATGTGAGAAATGTGTAAGGCAATTATCTGGTGTTTAGTGTTGTACTTCTTCAGATTTAGAGGCAAGAGACTAGTAAATTACAGCAGTAGTTCAAGCAACTTAAGAGCCTGGAGTTGAGAAAAATCCAAGATATGCTATCAACTACAGCTTATTGTTTAGTAAATTTGGTTTGACCCATCACAGCTGTCTTAAAAGTTTTTAGTACACGAAGATGAAAATAATAAAGCAAAACCACTAATTCCGCCATTAAAAATTGTCATGCATTTCAATTTTTAAAGCAGTAATCATTAACAGGTGTTGAATTTATTGCTATACAACAATCTAAGGCAAGAGATAAAAATACAGTACTTCGCAAAGTTGATCTAGTTGACTGGAAGGGTAGCAAACTCTCGACTACATTAGAGTCCTCCAAATTTACAATAAAAAGTTTGGAACAAATCCTTATAACATTATCATCAGCAGAGGTGACAAATATATGGTTTAATCTGAGTATGCAACTTAGTAGTTTGGTATTGCTTCAACATTTTCGTATACTGTCCTCTACACAAATTACAGATTAAATGGTGGAAGATAGTTATGAAGGTTGTCGATATTTTAAAATTCAAATGTATTTCCTTTTACTAGGTCCCTATGTACTTGCTTTCAAGCATTTTCAGATGATTTACAAAGTGAGTTACGTTAATTTTAGATTGATTTTATTTGTCGGTACTTTTCTTCATCAATTACGAACGTTTCCCTGCTGATTCAGAGAATTTTTCCACTCCAAAGACAGAAAAATAGAAAGTTAAGGCACTGCCTTTTTCAAAATGTCATTCCGTAAGATTGTTAAGTCATGAGAGTAATTCCATATTCTGGACTATAAAACAAATGCTTTTAAAAATAACTTCTTTGTATCACTTTTTTTATCTTTTCCTCCAGTAAAACATTTCAAAAAGGATAAGAGATACCGGCGGACCGCGAAACACCACCAGTATATTTGTCACCTTCAAAATGTTTTGCAAATATGATACAAAATATTTCCCCAACCAAAAGTCAAAGGGAAAGATCCTTTCTCACACCAAGTATTCAGAAATACTCGAAGCAACTGTACATCAGTTTTAAACATTCAAACTATGATCTCTTTGAGCCAAGTGTTTTATTCGATACTCTCGGGAAAGAAAGCCTCTATCAGCCTTCAACTATGATTTGCATCAGAGCTTGATAAAAAGGGGCTCCCCGATTAACACATGAACTAGTGCCGGAGTGCAGCGTTGATGGAAGTCTTGAATTCTACAGTATAAGCGGCGCAAATATCAACAATGTACATATTGCTACTTCCACTTTGTGGTACAATTTGCTCTAAAACAGGTTCATAATCTTGTGCTACGTGCATTTGCGGCTAAACGGTACACACTTTGATTTCTTTTGTTTGTTTCCAGCATAGAACAAAACAAACAAAATAAACACTTATAGTATCAGGTACTGACTTTTTACAAGCAACATCTAATAATGCACTAGTAACTGTAAAGGAAGGAGCACAACAAATATTGTATAAAACACAGGGAAGCCCCTTGCTAACATCAATGCGTAAACAATATGAGGGGAAGTTTCCCCTTCAGTCGAAGTGCAAAGAAGAATAACAACTAAAAAAATAACCAACCCGAAACACTGCGTTACAGTCAAGTGAATGCTGGATGACACTGCTTCAGAGCAAAAACTTAAAAAACAAATGAATTAACAGGTATAAGCAAACTTGGAGACAAAGCACAAACAAGTAAGAGTTCAATCACGGTTAAGTTCACAGATCCTGTACACTATTTGATGGGATAGCTGGAACCCCTGGCTCTAGAATGAGGGTACCCAAAATAGGATCGTAAGTCCCGGCGAGAAAATATGTATCATTGTTGTCAAAGAGAGAGCCATATTTGTTCTCAGGATGCCTCTTTTGTTGGTACTCTTCCCATGATAAAACTTCGCATTTGTGTGATATGGTTTGCACATCGTTTTCATCAAAATGCGGAGACTGGAACAGAGCACCCTGCATGAGAAAAAAAACCACATATAACAAAGATGTAAATACTAAAATAGATGTAAATAAAAAAAATAGCAAATGAATGATGGAAGAGTAAATAAAAACTTTTTTTAAGAATTTATCACAACATAGCAGCATTTTGTTCTAAAAACCTCATAAGCCCAATTTGTTTCAAGAAATCAAAAATCCAAATCACTTATAAAGCCCTCTTATTGAATCAAATCAAAGAATTAAGTAATTGTGAAAAACTGAGCTTCTTCACTATAACAGCACAACAAACACTCTGCTTAAAAATTAATTAATGATGCAAGAATGTTTTGATAAATTAAACTTAATGCGAGCCATAATTTTTATTATGCTTAGTTTGTTAAAAAGAGATAAGTCAATTTAAGCCAATACACTCAAAACAATGATGTTACTAACAAAATTTTAAAATACATTCAGGGGAAGTAACCACAACCATAAAACTAACCACCTTCATGATAATGGTAATTTTTAGTTAACGTCGTACTAGAGCAACACAACGGGCTATTGACGACGGTCCGGGATCAGTCCCTTAAGGGAAAGAAACGAGGACAACACCTCGTAATTTTGAACCACGGTCAGATGACGAAGCAACACCTGAGCTGGCACCCCACTCTCCAAACTTCCACGCCAACTCAACGTGAGGACTTTCGGCCACGACAGATTTAAGGTGCACCAGCCACCTCTACACCATACGCTTACAAACATCCATGCCCGGATTCGAACCTTCCGATCTAGAGGCTAACACCTTAACCACTATACCGGTTGGTCGGCCCACCTTCATGAAATTAGCAAGTTTAACATAGCCAATATTTTTGTCATGTGACTCTATACCAGCATTTTAATACAAAAGACACAATATAATGACTGCCCATCAATTTAATACCTTTAATTGACTTAGTTTTTTGCCACTTTTGGTTTCTTCTGGGTGGTAAAACCATTTCACTTTCACGTCCATTTTGCCTCCCCATGACTCCCACATTGTTTCTATTCTGCCTATGTATGGCAGATGAGGTCTTCCAGTTGACAAGAACACAGCACAGTCACCAACCTGCAAACACATGATGCTTTAGATGCATTCACTTGGGAGTTCATAGATTGAAGTCATTAAAGAGATCACAACTATTCCTGAGATAAAATAAATCTGAATAATTTTTTTTTAATATTTAGTTTATCTCTTCATTTGAATAAGACCTACTAAAATTGTTTTAACAAAAATTACATTATAAAAATAAATATTTTATTATATTGTACAAGGAAAAAATATTGTTTTAATGTATCCAAATGCACTTTAAATACTTCAAGATGAAAATATAACCTAGACCAGCTTCATAATCACCAACATGTGATTATCAATCCATAAACCCTGTTTTAGAATGTACCAAAAAAGTTTAAAACAACAGTTATATATCTTTTAAAACAGATAAACAACTGCCTTAAGTTCTAAAATTATAAGATATAAATAATCAAAGAAAGCTTAAATTGTGTATTTTTAAAACAGTAAAGGTACACATACTAAATATTAAAGATAGTTTAATGCCACTGAAAAGCTATTAACTAGTTTCATTTATTAAAAATATGGAGAATTAATTTATATAAATTGCTTTTCAATGACAACAAATGCCACATTATTTTAAAACTAAAATTTGGATTGTAACATTTATAATTATATAATTTATTAGTGAAAAATTTATGTAATTGAGTATGTATAATATCAAATACAAAATAGTTAAAGAGTAAAATAAAAATTGGGCCCTGTTAGATTCCTTAAGTCTTTAATCACTAGAGGGAAAAACAAATAATTAAGTTACCTTTATTGATTCTTTGCCACGTTGTATTGCCCTAAAAAATTCTTTTTTAGCCTTTCCTTTAGCCCCGGGCCGCCGGAAGCTTTTCCCTGACCATCTCCATAGCTGACGAACCGGCAAAAATGCTGGATAAAAGGTTGGAACATTAAAATATGCTACTAGGTGGAAAAATTGTTGTGCGATTGTGATTTCGAGATTGAAGTCTACTGATCTTATGTATGTGATACACAAACTTTTATCACATATCGAAATACAAAATTGCTGTTGCTAAAATCTTTCGTGATAAAGATACGAGAAAATACACAGCATAGTGCAGATAAGAATTGCTTACATAAGATGAGTAAAAGTGCTTATGTAAGATGAGAAGACATACTTATAAGATGAGAAGAAATAGTAATGCAATGTGGAAGATACAAGTACTTATCGAAGGGGAAACAAATTTAGGATGAAAAGAGTTTTCAAAAATGAGAAGACATACTTAAATAAGACAGGAACATTTATGCATGACAAACAAATCTTATCTAAGTAGAGACGATACTTATGTATTAGAAATAATACTTATGAAACTGAGAACAGCTTACGTATTAGAAATAATACTTATGAAACTGAGAACAGCTTACGTATAGTAACAAACAATGCTACGTAAGATAAGATGTTATATAAGTTGAAAATCTTGCAAAGGAATGATGAAATAGTGCTGCTAGATATGAATAACCTTAGTCAGTTGCAACCTAATTTATATTTTAATGCTGCACATAATGCACACCATGCAAACATAATTTACATTTATGTTGCACCTTACATATAATGCAGTATATGGCACAGAAAAGACAAGCCATAAAAATTTACTTAATGATTTTAATCAGAAAATAAAATCTGGTCAGCTAATGGGTGAACACATCCATAACATGTAAGAGGAAAGATGAGAAAATCCTTTTATTTTAGGTTATACTTAATTAGGTAGAGCTTTCTAGGGAAATTTAAAAAGATGAAATAATGATATATGTGTGTAGATATAGAAAGGATCAAAGAATTGACGAGTCCAAGCTAGTGAAGATAAATATTAACAAGATATTCATACATAATACAGATCTTAAAATTAAATTTGTATGCAATTTAATGTTAAATCTTATGAATCAATTTGAAATATTAAAATTAGAAGAATACTGTAAGGATGCAAAACTCTATACCTGCTATTTTACTCTTTTCAACTGAAGGTACACGCTCTTTTCTCTTTGCAGGCTTGTTCTGAGAGCCTTGCTGCTGAAATAAAAGCACCATTTTAAAAACGAAACTGATAAGATAAAAAAAAATTTTAAACCTTCAGCTTGTAAGAATAAATCAAATGTATGAATATAGAAAGGTAATTTATAGTTTTTTTTAGTATTAGATATCAACTCGGTCAAATTCTCTTATCAACATCTATGATATGCCAAATGGGGATAACTTTTTCTCAAGTGAATGATGTTCTTTCTGATAATAGTCATGTATATTTCAGTGAATATACATAACAGTTTTGTTAAAATGCAGTGACATAGCATTTATGGAAAAAACCCACAGCTCTTGAATAAAATTTTTTAAATTTGGTGCAAAATTTTTTAAATTAATAAGCAATAAAGCAAAAACAACGATTTTTAAACATACATCTGATTAAACCATCAGTATTCATTTAACAGTCCGTTATTTTCACTGCATAAAGTCAACCAGAAAATGCAGATGCCTCATCCTTTTAGCATCAAATGGTTTCATACTATGTTTGGTTAATAGTGTCTGCCATGTGCAATGATTACCTTCAACAGACTCGTCTGCTCAAGCCAATGCTTCCAACCGAAACTAGCATCGAATGCAGATATTATGTGCAATGAGTTTTATCGCAGTCTCCTGTCTATTCTACTGCATTTGTAAAAGACTGCCACCAAGCTCTAAGACAGTATTTGGATGATCTATAAATAGTAGTCAGAATTGGGCACCAGGGCTGATAACCTTAAATGCTTAAACTATCATTTTTACTCCGCAAAGTTTTCCACTGTCAACTACTCAATTAACTTAATTTTTTAAAAAAGAACCACTTAATTTTTTTTAAAATTATCTTTTTAATATTTTGCAGCCTTGACTGTACTTTCCAGGCTCTATTTTGATTTTGGTATACTAGGGGACTCCGCCCCCTGCTCGCTCGTCAACCCCTGATGATTGCTACGCAATCATATTTAGTTCGCTTTGCAAACTACACTTTTCAACAATGAGTAGGGGATTGCTTCACAATCCATCCCCATATGGATCGCTGCTGGATTGATCCCGGACCTCTAGTATGACGTTAATTGAAGGTTCCCTACACATTGCGATATTTATCGCATGCGCCCGAGTAACGGAAAATTGCCTACTTTTTAGATAAGTGGATCCGTATATAAGCCAACCCCAGTACTTTAGCTTTAGAAAACATTCCAAAAATACTCGGCTCATACACGGAAATATAGTGTAAATAAAAACAAAATGTTTTTAAAAATGTCAAGAACAAAACATCTCATTTCTACATAAAAAAGGAAATATTTTGGCACAAAATATTGTTTAAATTCAGAGGAAAACACCATCATAATTTTAAATGTTTTAGATTCTCAGTGTTGTTTGTTGCAATAGTACTTCTTAATATTTTCATATTCGACTGCTGCTATGGAAACAGCTACCAAATTTGCTAGTTCTTCTGAAAACATTGCAAACTCTCAAGTGTGTGCTCTCAAATTTTATGAATGAATTAATTGAAAAACATAACTGTGTTTATCGTCTGCGCATGCTCCAAATTCATTAGCCCGTTAAACCACACGACTCGCTATTACCACTCACAAAGCGAATAAACCTGAAAAAGATTGCAATTTTTTTTTATAATAGAAAGAAATAGGCTTTGTATTTTATTGTCTTCGGAAAGAATGGTGAATTGAGTTAATCTAATCAAGATAATCTAATCCAAGCATTAGATTTTTCTTTGCTTTTGATCCAGTCAGCATATCATTTTCACAATATGCTGCTGTTGAAAAACGCTTCCAGTTTGTGTCACTTTGAAAAAGGGGTTCTGGGAAAATAGCAATGGGGGTATGCAACTATGTAGCCACATTCTAGTAGTAAAAGGATTAATAATCTTTCATTACGCTCAATTTCAACATCGTAACTGAAAAAAAAAAAAATGAAGAAGAAGCAACACCTACCTTGGTTTTTTTCGTTTTCTTCTTCGTAGGTTCCACGTCCTCCTCTGAACTGCTGGAACCAGACGCTTCCGCTGTCTTCTTGTCAGATGAGGAAGCAGCCTCTTCCAGATTCGTATGTGGGGACGGGGACTTTTTAATCGTGAAAGTGAGTTCAGACTTGGAGTTCTCCAACACAAATGTGTCCTGGTCTGGGTTGGAGACCCTTCCCGATGACAGACCCTTCGACGAGTCTCCACCCGGCGACGATCCGCCCGAGGATATCACAGCGTCGCCGGAGGAGTGACGTTCGTGCTTCTCCAGCTTATGCTTCTTGTGATGATGGTGCTTGTGATGATGATGGTGGTGATGCTTGTGATGATCGTCTTTGTGTTTCTTGTGCTTCTTTGGCTTGGGTTCCGATGAAGAGTTGTCGGCTTTGTGGTCAGAGTCTTTGGATAGCGTGTCTGCAGTTTTTGATTTTGACTCGCTTTTCTTCTTGTGTTGTTCTTCTGGTCCGTCTTTTTTGATGATGATGCTTTGGTTCTTGGAGTCAGAGTGACTGGTGCTGGATGATTTAGAAGAGCTGCGGGAATGATTTGAGGCAGACGGAGATCGTTTCCTTTTCAAACTTTCCTTGCTCTTTTTCTCAGAATGAGCTGCAGGAGAAATATAAATATTTTTTCAAACAAACTATTACTGATCATTATTTTTTAATACATACTTCAGTGTGACGTGAAAACTTACAAGATAAAGAGGATAGAAGTGCATAAACCATATATATTCATAAGTCAAGTGGTTGCAAAATATTTTCATGAACTTTTTTGACAATTTGTTACAGTAGGGCTGACACACACACTTCTGAAAGAGTAACACAAGTGGCTTGTCTGAGCAAGAAAAAGTTTCCTCTTAAACTCTATTTCAGTAGCAATTTTAGTTACTCAGACACGAAATATGCTAATCTCTACTATTATATAATGAAGTTTCTGTGTGTGAGAATTCGCAGTGTTCAGACGAATTTTTTGCATCGTTATAGTCCAGCCCGAATTTCAAAATTTAATCTAGAACATTTTAAAATGAATTTAATTATTATTGTTGTTTTCTTTGGAATGGCAACAGCATAAAGATACAGCAGATTCTAAATTTATTTTTTCCATTTTCATTTTGCGCAGAAGAATGTTTTTTTATCGTCTGGATGAAAATCAAAGTTTTAATTTTAGTTATGTAGTTCTTTTTCTATCTCCCAGACCGTTAAAGATAGAGTAAAAATTTCAGCGTATTTGAAATCTGCGGAAAATTTCAGTTTAGATTGATACCTAAAAATATGATTTTCTTTAAATAAATAATATTTAAATTGAATATACCTTCAATGGATTTGAAATCTGTGGAAAATTTTACACCAGATTAATACTTTACATCACGGCGTTGCCGGCTAGTTAAGTATATAAAAAAAAAATTTCCAATCATTGCAACAAAAACAGAAAGTAACTATCTGAACGTATCTAATGCTTTTCATATTCATGCTCTTAACTTTTTCCTGAGAACAATACAAGTGATACAATTTGTAGATTGAGTAAATTCACTTACACTTCTTGTTTGCCTTTTCAACACTTTTTTGCTTTTTGAATTCACTCTTATCTTTATCATGCACCTGACTGCTCGATTCGTTTCCGTTCTTTGCATCATTTGTGCCACAACTGTTTTGACTCTGGGCACGGGATCTTCGTTTGCCCAAAATCATAAAAGGATTTGGTTCCATGGCTAAAAGAAATTGGCATTGGAATTTCAACAATTTTTGTCGTTAAAAAAGTAACTATATAAACTTTTACGGTTAACTTCCTACCTGCCAAATTATTTTAATGATTTTTTAACCAAAACTGCCATATTACTTTAAATAAATAAATAAAAAACCACCAAATGTCTGTTACTTGTGAAAAACACTTAGTAACAACAAAATATTCATTTGGTATTTTTTATATGAATTTTTATCAGGGTGTCAAGATTTAAATCACTTGATTTAAATCATGATTTTAATCAAATGATTTTTTTTTTAAATCATTGATTTAAATCACAACCAATTTTACATTTTTATAACTAAGTAAATACACTCTAGAAAAATCACAGAATTTGTCAAATGCTTTGAACTTTCTGCACACATGGTGATTTCAGCACTAATGGCTACACCACGTACTAATGAGCTTTTAAAAAAATGTTTGGCACTGGACACTTGCAAATAATCTGAGGTGTCTTTGGACTAAGTAATCTGTTGAATCAGGGATTTTGCCAAACAATAAAGTAAAAAATAAGTTGACATCTATTTGAAAGTTTTGACAATGTTCATGCATAATTTTATGTTACAAACAATAAAGCAGTAGGCCTACATCTACGTAAATGTCAAGACAGCCAAAGAAAATCCCCACAAAGTAGGCCTAAACTACTTGTTACCCCTTTAATTGATTGACCAATGGCTTAGCTATAGTGATTTTTCAACTACTTTTTTTTAATTGAGACATAAATACAAAATAACACAGTTAATGTGATAAATAATTTATTAAATAAAAAATTCAACTGAGCTTTCTATTTGAAAGGATGAAAGTTTAAACACAATGAACATCTTTTATTTTGCAAAATGCACCCTGAAACAGTCGCCTTTCACTTTAAGAGTAGTGACCCATAACAAATATTTATTTAATCAGACTAATTTAGGTCTCACTTACACTTACTGATACATTTGTTAACATGATTATGTTAATTTACTCAAGAAAAACTATGGAGGATGTCAACTTGTGTTTTAAAGTTAAACAAATGTTTTATCTTTTGCTCTTGTTTTGAAAATTCATTTTTTAAATGTATTGTCATGTAACACACAATGATATTTAGTGAAATAAATATTAATTTACCATATCACAAATTCCGATTGTTTACTTAATTAAATATTAGTTTACATGTCATGTCAGAAACTCAATTTTTTATTTGACAAATTTATAGGCCCTACAGAAATTTAAATTTAAAAAATCCGATTTTTGATTTAAATCAAATAAATCCGATTAATTGATTTTTTCGAAAAAATCATGATTTTTTTTACACCCTGATTTTTATATATATTTGTTAACAGAGGTGCTAAGCTCAAGTATGCCATCAGTATAATGGTTAAGTGGATGAATTTTGTTTTTAAAAAATGAAAAACGCCATTAAAGCAAAGAAATGAGACTCACAGACAATCGGAAAATCTGGGGGAAGCATTCGAATATCATTTAATGGAATTCGACCTGAATCACCATCATCAAATTCCACATGAAGCATTGTAGGATCCGGCATTGGACTAGAAGCTGTAAAAATTAAATAAGGTTGTAAATTCTGCAGAAGAAATAAATAATCAACATCGCAACTTGCATAGAATGATTTAATCTATTCTAACCTTTTGTTACTGTGCCAGGATACAAACAGCGATACTGTTGACTCCAGAAAGCACAAATTCTGGAGCCTTCCGGTAACTGCTGCTTATGAGATGGCTTCACTTCTAAAACCTAAACAAATCACAAAATATGCATTGTCAGAACACTAAATTTCCCATTCATTAAATTTATTTGAAACATTAAACAGGGGGGCAACAAAATCCTCGAAAAAAAGTTCCCCGATATTTTCCTGATTTCCATGATAGTGTGACAAAAATTTCCCTGATTTTACAAATCCCTTAAGAAATGTCAGGATTTGTAATTGGTATCGACATACAGTACCGACACAACAATATTTTTAAATATTAAGGGTCAGATGGGGTAAAAGGATCATTTTATACAAATATTTTGTATTTTTTCTCATCTGATATTTTAATTGTTATTGTAAGGGTTGGAACTCTTAATGAAACTCTAACAATAGCAATTGAAAAAACTGGGGAAAAAATATTTTGATTATGAACTTTTTACAACTCTGTCCCTACATTATCCAAATATACATCAAAATTGAATGCAAATATACATGAAAAATTGGTACAGCTTCAGTCTATGTTTAAAGCGGTGGCAACGATCTTGGCGCTTTTTTATGGCGCACTTCTAGTAGCAAGATAGGGCAGATTAAGGCAACCCATCTGCATTACAATTATTATGGTTTCCATGGCAACCTCGGCAAGCGAAAAGTTAAACCTTTAGGCCGGGTCCACACATCCGGTTTTTCCTCGTACGGCATTGCTGCCGCAAAGCAAGTGCGGTCTGAGATACATTAGATCCAATGGAGTAGTGCACACATGCCTCCGGCGCCGCTGCGGTGATGTACATCCACCTTGCGTGCAATTTGTACCGCAGCAGCTCACTGCACATGCTTCTCCGGTTTAAAGTATTTAATAAACGGTTGATCCAGTAACGTCTATTTTGTTTCAAAATATACATTTTTTACACTAAGTTATCGAAATAAACATGTTTTCTTCGATAGAATATTTATCGCAAATGGCGCGAAACGAGTACTTGCATCATTTCACGGTTCTGTGTGCATAGTTGGACTTTGGTTAGTTATACAAATTTAAAATTGTATAGCACAAGTTGTATCGCTGGCCCCACGGCGACGAGACGCTCTGGCAGCGGTTTTCGCTGGGTTCGAAAATTACGGCGCCAGTGTTCTTTATTCAAATTACAATTTCGATTTATTCGATTCTCAAAAATACTTGTAATAGTGCCTCTCTAAATAGGCCACAAACGACAATAGTTACCGTTTTCATAAATTTTTTTAAAATTCCCTGATTTTTTGTGAGTTTTGGAAATTTTACCTGAGAATTCCCCAATATTTCCAGCATTAAAAAGTTCTCTGAGAATTCACTGATTTCCTGGTTCTGTTACCACCCTGTTAAATGGGTATATTGTTTACAGATTTGTCAGAAAGATTCTATGGGTGAACTCTACTTTCCAAATCAAGAGACATAATTGCTTTTCTTATATATTTAAAGGAAATAGTAAAATCATGTAAATGATAACAAGAAATATGAGGTTGAATATTAAATCCAGTAATTTACCCCCCCCCCCTTTTAAGGCAATTATGCTACAATTCAAAATATCAATTTCTCATTAAAATACAATTGATGAATACAAAAATTCATTCTCTTATAGCTCATTTCATCCAATTAATACTACTGATCCCATTTGTTCTGGATTGCATGATGCTCAAATTATGGCTATCACCAAAAAAAGTTAAAATGCAATGTGAAGACACATTAAGAAAATGTAGCTGGAAAATTACTTACAGCAGCATTAAGTATTTCCTCTTTTGAAAACATGTGGGGTCGTGCTGCTCTGTCACCATCAATTAATATACCAAACCTTAAATAAAGATATTCCATTATAACCAAAACAATTGAGACTGCACTGCATAGTTTACAGTTCATTTTGAATGCGATTGATACAAGATACTATCCAAAAATTTCAGGAAAAACAGAAAACAATAACACTCTTCTAAATTGTGAGGTTTGATATTAATATTTAATTATTAATATTGGAAACAATAACTTAAAAGTTAGAGCAATGCATGTTTAGTGAGAAATGTAGAAAATAATGTTCATAACAGATTTTGAATAAAAAATACCAAAAACAATCATTAATTATTGAAATTATCCTAATTAAAAGTCCATTATTACCACTTACTTTATCAATTATAGACACTGTATAAGAACTTAAATCTTTTTATCTGACACTAATTTCTGTAAAAATTGTGATGAGAAAGTGAACCAAGAGATTCATTACACATACTATTGAAAAGTAGCAAGATATGATTCATATATGAAATCTAATAATGAATAAATGTCTGTTACAAAGGTAAAGACGAAAAATTAGAAATTTGTAAGCTATGAAGTGAGGAAAAAACACTATTTCAAGACACATTTAAAAGAATTTTTCAAAAATAAACAACAATTGCACTCACAAATCAGGATCATCACTTTTCGTGACATGTCCAGCATAAAACAATCCTTCATCCAGAACCAACAGACGAGCATTTTCTTGCAATTCCACTGGTTTCAGAATACAGGACTTCAGCTCAGGTAAACTATCATCCTTTTGACCCAATAAAACACTTAATGGAATGTCTTCACTTTGGCCCGAGCTAATATCACTGCATAGACTATCGACTGATAGCCTTTTCTGTCTTTCTGGTGTAGCTACAATGCAAATGTTTCGAATGAAAAGCAGAATTGATAAAAGGTATCAATTACAAATTAGGATGATTTGACTAAATTGAAATTTAGTCAATCACATTCTAATTTATTCAATATATAAATGAAAAGTAACAGTGTGATCAACAAGAGAACTTGAATATAAGAGTTAATTAACTTGAATAATTACATTAATTTTAGATTAATTAAAATATCATACCTCTGAAAATTATCAACAGAATGGTTAGTAGCACATTGAAAAAATATTAACAAATTTTATCACTCATTTAAAAAAATGGTATGTGGTGATGTGGTCATTGGTGATAATATTAGGATAGCATTTTACAGCTTACCATGAAAACTAAATCAACAAGTACAAGTAAGTAATAACTAGTCAATGTTCACAACATTTTTTTTTTAATGGTAAGAAGGTGAGATTCACTTATCTGAAACAATTGCAAAAGAGTTCAGAGAAGCTAAATACTACGGATTCTCCAAAGTTTCTATGGAAGTGAATCGAGTACTACGGATTACTGAATCAGTGATTTTTTCTATGAAAAAATTCAATTTTATTTATTTTTCACAACACATACATTAACTTACTTATTTCTGTATTTGTTCACATTTTTATTCTATTTTTTTTTTGGTAAATGGGTGAGAGTGCTTAAGTTTAATTATTAAATGTTTTTTATATATAATTCTTTCAGACACAATTATTGGTTTTATATATGTGTTCTCAATCTCATGTATGATATATCTGAATTAATGAAATATACGTGTTATTAAAGCCGATTACTTAAATTTTTACTTGACAACTGAAAAATTCTTAAAACTATGGATTTTTTTCCTTTAGTACTACTGAAAACTTTCATTGTAGGTTGGCATTTCTGAGGGTTCATAAGCTCTATATAAATCTTTAAAAGCAAAAATAAGCCAGTAAAATATAGATCATCCTCAAAATCACTGCAGTTGGAAAAAAAAAAGAAATCATTTCAAGTTATCAAATATTCTATTGCTCAAATCACATTGACATGTAACTTGAAGAATAGAATTATACAAGTACAATAGTATAACTATAAACATTTGATAACTGGTAATTGTTTGAGACACTTGATATTTTGTGCCTCAACTATCTGTTAGATCTCTTAACAAATGAGATTGTGGTGCATATGTGGAGTGTTCACGTTTCTTTCCTAGTTACATATACATTGATTACTCATTTCATACAAGTTTTAGGACATACAATAAATGATCAGTCAAATTTATAAATAACACAATTTGCAATTATTCTTTTCACTAGGATAAATGGTCCATCATATAACGGGTGCATAACAAGATTTATTTCTTTTGGTCAAACTTCATTTATATATTTAGAAACCTGACGATGCGTGACCACTGTTTACGTATAAAACTTTTTTAACCACTTACTGTAAACTTTTGTTGATCACTGGCTATACACCTTTTCCCACCAATATCTGTCAACTTGCCTTGTTTACACAAGGTGTTTTTTGAGCAATACTGGTAAACCAATATTATTGGAAAAGTTCATTTTTGACACTGGTAAAACAATGAGCTGCATATGGCAAAACAGCTTTTCAAAATAAGATTGTGTAACATTGATTGTCACTGTTTGCATGTCAGACTCGATGTGATTAATGAATGGGTTAAGTAACATTCAACTATTACATATTCCATTTTCTTAAACAAAAGAAAAACAGACAAATTTCAAGGCTAAGTGTTTGGAATCGTATACAACAGTAATCTTCATTGCTATTTTACATTATAAGCACACTAGGAACAAAACACCAACAAAATAAAAACAGTGAATATTAATAAAGGATAGCATTATAAAGAAATATATTTACCTTTACCAGTGGCATGCTCAACAAAGGTACTCAGAGGTAGATTCTCACTAGTACTTGATGCTCCATCACTGTTTTCACTATCAGAAGCTGACAGCTCATCACTGCTACTTCCTGAATCATTGCTTTCACTTGAAACCCTCTTTTTTGGTAAGTTGAGTTTCTATAGGAAAATAATGGTCAATAACGGAAATGCACCATCAAAATATGCCTTTTCAAAAGTTTAACAAGTAATTAATATGACTGGAAAAAAAAATCATGCTAACAAATTGTAACGATCTTCCGACAGGTGATTACGAACACGAATAAGTTATAGGAACAGTTAATCTTGTGTTTTGGTTGCTACTGTTCTAGCAGACAAACATTAATGTATGACAGTGCCCGTGTTCTGATACGATCAAGAATACTAAAGGTTGGGTGCTGTTCTGAAAAAGAACAGGAATAAGCAGATTTGCTGTATTCTTGAAAAGAGTGAGATGAGTTTTTGCACCGGACGGCCACTGCTATTAGGGGGACCCAAAAGTAATGTAGTTTCAGTGCATGTCGATATTCGTTAGTCATTTATCAGCTCATTGTGTACCTCAAAGTCGTGCCAAAGATATATTAAGGTTAGAGTGACTTGTTTACTCATTCATAATTTTTTTTTTTTGCAATTTATGGTGAAATGACTAGCCAAATACCAGAAGAGGTACATATCCTGCATTGTATTGCTCTTCGAGTTTCGCAACGGTTGCTATCAACAACATTGTTCAAGAAAAAGTGAAAATTTCAACGGATTTGAAATCTGCAGAAAATTTTATACCCAATCAATACTTTAAATGTGATTTTCTTTAAATAAATAATTTTTCAATTGTAACTATTATTTTTCGCAGTATGAATTAGGCCATATTTGACGAAGATACTCATGACAAACACAAAAAGGACTATTTGAGGTTTTCTATCTTCACAATCATTAAAGATGAAGTAAAAATTTCTCCATTATTTGAAATCTGTGGAAAATTTTACACCAAATCAGGTGACATGTCATATCGGGGAGGAAAATGGGACTCATTCTTAAAAATATTGTTTTTTCTTTTTAATGTTTTCAGTATCAGTAACAGTTCTTTACACACTAACACATTCTTTTCGTGTCCGTATGAAAAGAACTGTCACGGGCAATGCCGTGGTGCTAGCCTGCTAGTACAATATATTTAATGAAATGCAAAAACTGTAGTGTTTTAAACCTAAAGCTACACACTAGGTACTTAGATTTTGTCAACAAAAAAAAAATTTAAGAATAAAATAAATAAGAATGACACAAAATGATAACAAATATCTACTTACAGATTTAACAAGACTTTTGCTTTTGACTTTTTTGGTTTCAGATTCTTCAATATTTTTGGTCAATTTCACTGGTTTAACATGCTGTACAAAATGTAAAAATATTCAAATAAAAACGATGTAACAGATTTACACATAAAAAAATAATAAACAAGACAATTACTAATGCTCAATTGCTGAAAATTTGATGTAAGCACCTCTAATAACTGAATTTTAATCTATTTCCAATGAGGAAAACAGTTTCATATTTATATTCTTAGTAAATCACAATGTGTAGTTAAGCATTCAGAGAATTTAAAATACATATTTGAACCAGGTAATGATTTACAAATGCAATATACATAAAAATTAACATTTGAAGTGAGTGGTCTGATTTTTTAAAGAACCAATGAATCAGAATGATTGCTATTTGACCTAGAATTATATAAATCTGACAATCTTTTGTTTTTTATGCAGTATTTGGAATACAGCAAACCAATCAGAGCAGTTAAAATTATTAACGTAATTAAAATGTATCGTCAAAAAACAGAAGTCTTACCTCTTTCTTTTCTTTGTGAGAAACTTCCCCAGTAACTTTTTGAGAAGAGCTGGAAGAAGTTTTCTTACTAGATTTATCTGGAGTAGTTGTTGGAATCGATCGAGCATCACTAAGAAAAATCCTCTCACTTCGACGCACAAACCAAGCCTGCTCATCAAACACGGGAACTTTTGATTTATCATTCTGCATTTAAAATAAAAGTACTATTAGCACAAATAGTATTTAAGTAGCATCATGAAGCAAAATGATAAAACAACATCTAATTTAATCAACCCTCTGAATGTCACAAGATTTTGGAGCAGAGTAGCATACCTTTTCCCCCACAATGCACAGGACTACATAACACCTATTGGTTGAAAGGATATTAGGAAAGATTCTATTGGTTGCGGTCAAAACTGACTAGAGGTGAAGACACTGGAAATACTGCATGTTTTAGAATGGTATGAGTGTAAGCTCCTCAGATTATGGTGCAGTCCTAGCAAGAAGGGTCAACCTTGGGTTGGTTGATTTTTGAATATGTGTAAAAGATGCCATAGAAGAGGGGCCAAGGAGAAGTATACCATGATTTAATCAACTATAGGAAAAGGGTGCCATACCCAAAAGCATAAATAGATAAATAGTGACTGATGTGAATGTTTTCCCGTCAGCTTGTTATCAATGTTACATTTTTTTGGCATTAAACAATAACTTTGGAACCAGAATCTAATCCGACAATTGTGGAAGGGATTTGAAAAGGTTAGCACCAGTCCCCTCCTAGTTTAACTAATTTAAAACGTAACTCAACTACCGTCTTGTGGGAGTTGCACTATATCGGGAGTAGTTGTTTTAAAACAATTGTTTTTGCAATCCCTTTTTGATGAATATGAAATTCTCATACATAATATACTTACTGAACATAACATTCACATACAGTACAAAGTCCTAAATCCGGAATCCTCCAAACCTCAGTCGTTCCAGATTATTTGCATTTTTTTTATTTATTATTTGCACAGTAAAATAACAGATATATTTTTTGGACTAATTTAAAAAAAATACTTTTTAGTACAAAGCAACAAAATTTTTACTTGCAAATCTTCCAATTTTTTGGTGTGGTATTTTTCGTTTTCATCAGGTCCAGGTTTAACTCTCTGTTCTTTAAAAATTCACGAAAAAATGAAAAAAGTGAGGGGGGAAAAATCGACAGTTAGCAAAACATCCGGATTTGGGACTTTGTACTGAACTAACTTATACTACTTTTAACTACGGAACGCAACATACTTAACTCATACATAATATACTTAACATTAAGGTGACTTTATATTATTTTCTTGTTTCATTTTTTAGTTTTAATTTTGAAGATACATTTTTTTTAATAGTTTCCTTACATTCAGCCAAATGGCACTTTCAAGGTGGAAATTTTTATTTCAAAATTGATAAAATTCATTACTTATTACGAGAACAAAAGGATGAAATATTAAATAAAATCAATTGGAATTTCAGCTTTAAAAATATCTAAAACCTGACTTCATATTTAAGTGACTGAAATTTGACTTAAACGTGTGAAAGAAAGTCAAAACTAAAATTTATATATTAGTGTAAATTTTGCAAAAATTAAACATACCTTATCATAATCCTGGTCCTGAGAGCTGCTTTCATCTTTACTAATACAACTAGCTGACTCCAAGCTATTTTCATTACTGTAATTTTGTATTCTTGAGCCTTTCTTTGAGAGTGTATTTCCTATAAAAGAAAACCAGTTATGAAAAGTTATAAACTTTTGTAGAAACTTATTTTTATTCTTTTACTAACAGATCTGTTTGGTGTTATACTATAAACAATTATAATTTTTGATTAGCAAAATTAATTTTCAGTAAATCAATATTTTATCATACAATGAAATATGAAATCAACAATATATATGTATACATGATAGAATTATGACAGTAAATTAATACCTTATTGTAACTACCTTTTGGTTATGTTAATTAAAAGAGATTTTCTAACTTGTTTCTCAACTATGCAATATTATTATTTTAAGGAGTAATATGGCAAAAATAACAAAATTTACATAATACACTGACCACAGAACAATAAATCACACAGAGAAAAACTGCTGTTTACGATTACATATAATTTTTTACTAAACAGATTAATAAATTTATATTTTAAAACATTGAGTATGCACAACAAAAAGGTTTTACATACTTGAAAAGTTAGAAGCTGAACTGGTAGAATCTCCGGAAATTGTTGCACTTGTCTCATGAACCAATGTAATGCTTGGAACTTTAGCATGCTCTTCTGTAAAGAAATAAATAATATATAGAAGCAGGGTCACTGATATGAAAGAGAACATACATGGTATTTAGACAAATGCACACTATATCACTGATTTCTTCCAGACACCAAGAAAGCTATTGACTGACTTTACTATTGTATCCCTATGATAAAAACACAGCTAGTTGTAGATTTGTTGATGTTCTGAATGTATGAATAAATTTCGGTTTTATTGTGAAAACATCTCTTTATAAGAACGGACTATTCTGTACTTCTCTGACATCTCTTATCCCCAAGATATTTTCTGGCATCAGGTTGGCATTCATAATTTCCCAGGATCATACTGTTATGGTTAAGAACTTGGCACTGAAATGGCAGTTTCAGAGATATAAAATTTTGGATTAGACATTTCAGTTAATTTTGAAATGAATGTGGCCATTGAATACTTATAAAATAACTGCACCCATTAAATGCACCCATCTTCTTCTAATGTAATATCGTGAACAAAAACTTTTATTTTCTTGTCTTTTTCAATTTAGAATGTAAGTCACCCCCAAAAATAGAATGTTACTTAAAAATTCACAACATTTATAAACTTAAAAGCAATAAAAATCAGAATTTTTGCTTATTGGTACATTAGCAATGATAATGAACTATGAAAAACTCATTTCTATAAAGGATGCAAAAGGATTGCAAATTTATCTTGTGGAACTTCATAATAATTTCGTAATTTGCCATTATGAAAAATCCGATATGGTTGTCATGTCAGCAGATTCTAAGAGACTCTCAATCTTCCTCTTTCCCTTCTTTGGACATGATAATGCAGGAATCAAATAATCAACATGCCAAACTGATTTATTGTGTGATGCACCATACAGTATTTGTTTGTACTAAACCTCAGCCCTATATATTTGGTCAGTCCACATTCCCTTTCACATAGGGAAAAAGTGTCTAGTAAATTTGGTTACTTAGTGTACTTGTATAGAATGTATGCTGTAATATCCTACAAAATGTGGAACATGAAGTAGTACATACCTTCTCCAGAGGAGTATTCTCTGACATCATTCTAAAAAAAAAATCACAAAAATCCATTTTAATAACATAAGAAAACACACACACACAAAAATTATTTTTTTTAAATTTTAATATAAATTATAAGAAATTTTTTTTTATACCTTATTTGATGTGAATTTGGATTTTTTTGTTGAGCTTGAATTATTAACCAGAAGGCTTTCAGATGTACTTCTCTCATTATTTTTCTTTTGCTTTTTCCATGGTTTAGAAACAGAATTTTTAGAGTGAAGGTTACGTTCTTTGAATGTTGACTGAGGCTTTGAATGAGAAACTGGTGTATTCTTCCTCAAGGGAGACATTTTTGGAGTTTGAGGATACTCAAACTCATCATCACTACTCCTGTAAATAAAAGAAAATTGTTCATTAAAAATACATACACAATACCTACCAAACTTACACCGAAAATAGAGAAAAGTATAAAAGTAAAATTAGAAATTAGATATGGTACTGATATGCAAATTAACTAGAACAATTACAACAAGTCCAATAATCTTACTCTTTCTCTCTTTTGTTTCTGAGCAGCTCAAGTTCCCGTTGCTTCTGTCTGTACTTCTTTTGTAACTCAGCAAGTCGTACCCTCATGTCCAGTTCCGATGCTTCTTGATAGTCTTGCGAGGATGAACAAGAAGATAGGAACGAATCATTGGAGTTTGATTGTTCTTTAACAGAAGATATTAAATCTGTCTTGGACTTAGTCTCCTCCTCAAATTTAATGGAATTGTGTTTCTCTTTCTGTTCAAGCTTGGTCTTACTTTCATCAACATTTAAAGCTTCTTCAAAGAACCTCTGCTCAGCAAGAGCGCACAGCAGCCCTAAGCCATCAGTACACGTCGTGTCAATAGTTTTGTACTTAGACGGGTAAGATTTCTCACTCAACATATTTAAATTGTTTTCTTCTTTCATGATTATTTCAACTTGGTTTTCAGAATTAGGAGTTTTAAGTTCACATGATACTTGAGGAGCACAATATGTAGGAGGTTGCAATATTACATCTCCGACATTTTGTGCTTCCTCTTGTTCCCTTGATGCAAATTCTTCGATGCTGTCCACTAAAAGATTTAGACCGTGATGATCAATGAAATCCATAACAGGTTTACTTTCAACTGGCAAAGACGGAGCTAACTCTGTTTCTGATGTCACTATTTCCATACCTGGCTCAGAGTGCACAATATCTTCCTTAATGCTGATACTGGGAATAGTTTCAGCCGTATCCTCGGAGGATTTCGGTGGGACAGAAGGAGGTTGCTGCTCAACAGGATCTGAAATCACAATGTCTTCAGATTCAGGTTCAGATTTTGGACTCTCTGATGGCACAGACTCTGTCTGATTGGCGGAATCGGACATCTCTACTTTCGGCTCGGCTATCTTATCTGGCACAATTTTCTGCTCCTCTTCCTCATCTTCTTCAGAATTAGTTTGTGAATCCATGTCCACTTGGATAGCAGTCGTGACCGACTGACTCTGGCAGGACGACCGAACTTCTGTCAGTTCCCCGCACGCAACACCATCACTTTCATTGTCACTGTCTTCCTCATCCTCTGTTACTGACACCTGTACAGAACAGTTGTTGGGAGGAGGAGACGGCGTTGCACAGTGGAGGGGAGATGTTCCTTGGGAACGCCTGCCGGACTCCGTTTGTATGGAGGCAGCGGTCTGAGTGTGTGCCAAATGCATCACTGTTGACGACTGCAACACATATGAAAAAGTGGATGGATCACATTGAGTGGGGAAAGTGGTGAAAGCGTACGTCTGCCCAGTAGCCAAAGGTACGCTTGGCACTTGCCCACTTATATCTTCCACTTTGTCTTCGGATTTAGTCTGTGCAGAAATATCACAAGAGGTAATGTTGCAAGCATCTAATCCATCAGCCTTCAGTGCTTCAGACTGTAATACAAACACACAATTATGAATAACTTGAAGCAGTAAATTAAAAAAAAAAACATTTGTCAGAAAAGAAACAAGTCTATACACATAAATCTAAGAAAAACATGCCAGAAATAAAAATTCTGACAGGGTTCCCACTCTTTAAGTGAAAGAAAAGCCAGGGCCTCTGAGGCTTTTCGCTTTTCATTTTTAAGACTAAATTTCACATAGATCACAATACATTAACCCACAAGTACAGATGTGAAGAAATTTTACGAGTACTAGGTTTGGGTAACATGAATCCAATTTTAAAAACTTGATTTTCGATGAATTAACTGGAATGAACCAGGGTTTTTGAATGTAGGTGAAATAAAATTTGCAGTGTTCTTGCTAATGACTTTTAAACTTAAAATTAAGGCTTTAAAAAAACTTTTTACCAGGTTTTCAGCAAAACATTTGTTTTTTAAGGGCTTTTATTAAAATTTAAAATGAAAAATCAGGTCTCCTGAAGGCCAAAGGGAATTGTGTTTGACAATAAATATTTTTGTATCAATTTCAGTCAAGACATAAAAGTCAAAAACCAATTTTTTGAAAGTGCAAAAAAAAACTTTGTTCTTTGTTTAAACAACAGTACTGCAGAAATGTTCAAGCAGAACACCATATCAGTTAATTATAAACGTTTATTAGTATCTTGAGGACAGTTACATGATTGGGACAAACATTTAAAGTTAAAGAAAACATTAAACGACATCTGAGAGTAACATCTTAGCTAGAAACATCTTAACACATCAGCGTGACATCTAAGCAGCTATCTAAGGAAGTAACTGCTATATAGAGGGCGTTTTTAGGAGAGAACTGCTATTAGGCAAGAGGGGTTTTGGCATAAACCAATCCCTACAGTACTTAATACTTTTAGTTACAGAATATTAATGAATAATTGACCAGAATTTGATTTAGATGAGCCATTCATAGTACCAAGATAAAATGAAAATACCTTAAATTATTATTTTTAAGAAATTATAAAACAGACGTATCAATTATGGAGTACCCAGGAGAAAACTGCAAGCCTCCATATCATTATTAGTAGAAAATTTATTGATTGTAACAGAGCTATCAGAGGAAAAAGTTAAAGAGTGACAATGCACTTTGTAAACAGAAAATAATTTAGATAGAATTTAGTAATTGATACAATTAGGAGTCCAATTCACGTTACAAAGCAGGCAAGGTTAAGTTAATCAGTACCGAAGAGAGGATGATGAAAACACATGAGCTGTGGTGCTGATTTGGGAATTTAAGCTATTAAGATAACAATGTATATCATTTTCTAACATTTCCATACATAGTGTAAAATACCTTCATAGTGTAAAAGTATTATATACAATACATACATGTGGGAGAACTTGTTCAAACTGTGTATGCTGTTGCTGTGTAACAAGTTGTTGAATTGGAAGATTACCAGCAGATGCATTGAATGATGGCCATACAGATGGTCTATCCATCAATTCTGAAAATAAAATCACATTTAGAAAAAATCTGAAATAAAAGCACAATAAAAATTTTAACTTGTTCCAGAATTTGTAACATGATAATTTTTTAGAGTAGACATGTAGTTCGTATGAGATTTGTTTAACAAAGCCATAAACCTAAGATAAAGTATTTTCCTGAAAAGTAATTGAGACATTTAAAGAGCGTTAACTTCATACATCAGATTTGAAATTGGATTTTAGATATAAATGGAATAAATATTGAAGTACGCACTACCAAAAAAAGTATTCAAATTTTCCCCAAAAGCAGGAAATCAGGTATTTTATATTGTTACATGCCATGTTCACAAAATATAGCCTGCTAACAAGGGAAAGACATGTAAAAATTTTTTGATTTTCTCACAACTGTTTTATGTTTCTGACAATATATGCAAGTAAAGTATGTGTAAAAAATTTATTTTTATAAAAATTTACTCAAACATATCATTATTTTGTACTTGCATGGCTATACAATATCAAATATGGTACATATTAACTAACATTTTAGACTAACTCCTATTAAAATATTATTTTATCAATTTTAAACTTTTGGAATAACTATTGCATACAAAGTGAATAAAACAGTTTTCAAACATACCGATATTAGCAGTAGGTATTAGCAATAAGTGTCCAGAGATTGAATCCCGAGCAAGTTGATAACCACCCGGAGGCAATGAAATTGGAGAGGGCTCCAGAGGATTCATCGCAATACTTGGCACTGCATTTGATGGTGGTGCAGCAGCATAAGCACCTTGGCCCAACCAAACTGCAGGGGCTACAACTGACCCATGAGTTAGCCAAGAAGCAGAGGGCATAGCTGTTCTCGTTAGAGCTTCTGATTCCCACTGTCTAGAAACAATAGTTGGGCCTGCAAAATAAATGGAATTCATTCAATATGAGATCATAAGTTTCAAAAACATCAGCCAGTTCCAACATTTGCAGCCAGAGCAAGATTGGATCATATTGTTACTTAAGTGCAAATGAACAGGATTCATGATGTAGACTGGTAGGTATCTTGTTTGTGTTTGGCTAAAGAAGAGACATTGGAGCATAGCTTGTTCTTCTGTATCAGAGATAACTTTTGACAAGATTGTGTACCTACTTACAAGTACATTGTTAATGTTATTTTTCTAATTTATATTTGATGATCGTTGCCTTATTTGCACAGTAGACACTAGGAAATAAGAGCTTTTAGTTCTGGTCTCACATTATAAAATTTTATTTTTAAGACACAATGAAATGATTCACTTTAATAACATACTAAAATATAATCGTCTCTTTCTGGTGATTGAGAATACGAAGCATTCAAAACAAAATTGTTTCTAATTCTCGATAAAATACAAAATACTCAAATTCTCAAACTTAAGTAAAAGGCTTTAATTACTAATTAATCTATATACCCTATGAATTACAGGGGAATATGCATGTAAAATCAATATCAGGCATCAAGACAAATCGAATTCTAGACTTAGAGATGGGGAGTCATGGTCATCATAACAACGAATTCCATAGGCAAAATTCTTAAAATCAATTACTTTTCTGGTCTAGTGTTGTTTAGCCTCATTTCATTCTGCAGCACAAATTTTAAACCAAATAAGTCAAGCAATGAGAAATTTAGTTGAATAGAACTATACATACCTTGTGTGACTAGCAAATTTGTATCCACTGGAGTTGGATTATTAGAACAAGATAAATCCTGGTTCTTCTGATCACTAGACATGAAAAGTAATGTTTAAAAACAAGGTGCCATAACAAATATAGAAAGGAAAGGTATATCACTACCTTTTGAAAGAAGCATTCTTCTAAAAAAGTGATAAAGATGTGTTTTATGTAAATCTGTACTCCAACAGACAGTAAAAACTAAAAAAATTAATTTTAAATAAATAAATATTGTTCTAAGTACTTTTTGTAAGTAAGTAAGAGTTTATCAGAGAAAGAGAAAGTTTTTCTTTATCATTTATTTTTATTATCATGATATATACTTAATTTTTGACTTTTAAAAGAAATTTTTAACAAGCATCTAAGAAGGTCTATTGAATTGAAGAGTCTAATTACATATTCTGTTAGAAAAGTTAGAGAAATTTCTTCAGGTATTTTAAATTAAAGACGTTAACATAAAAATTGATACCTTCGCAACCACAACTTTATTTGTAAAACAACTTACGCTAATAGCTCCTGCGCCTGCAAGTCTGCAGCCACACGACTAGCAGCCAAATTTTGATTTGGTGTCATGGCATTGGGGGTACTAGATGGCACTGATGATTGTGATTTACCTAAAAGGTTTGCAAAAAATGGTGTAATACTTGAATATTGCAAGTAACTTGAAAATAAAATCATAAAAATAAAAATTATGAAACCTTTTGCATCGTCTCAATATAGACCAATGAACCATTTTTTAAAACAAATACTTCATACATGTGCTTACAATACATAAGAATTTGAAACTTAAACAATTTATGAGATTTTCAAAGAACGAAACAATGTTTTTAGAGAATGGCAAATTAAATCATTTCCATCCACACAGTACAAAACTATTGTACATTTCTTCCAAGTTTCAAGCTTCCATAAACTTGTTAATTGTTTAGAAGCTGAATAAGTAGTCTTGAAAGTACAGGCTGTTCCAAAGCTAAACAGTGACACATTTCAAGAGCACATCCTCTTCAATGTTTACAAATCTGTAAATCATTGTAAACTTCTTGTTTTAAACTCCTTTGCAAAGTAATTCATTAAGAATGAAGAAGATATCTGCATTTGCAGATTTTTAACAGTGAATACAGCAGGGATTCATAAATCCAACATATAAGGTTTGAAAAGAAGGCAAGCTTCACCAAGCTAAGCAATGTTGTACGAACCTAATTTTGATTAATTGAGAACAGTAATGGAATTTGTAATCTTGGCATTGAAGATCTTAAAATTGGAGATCGATATCGAAATATTTGGAGAGCTGGTACTTGGATATTTTTCAAGCGTACTAGTGCTTAAATCTCATCCTCCTCTCGGGCAACTGCTTATAGTTGATGCTCTTTTTGGAAACATCCCACATACATGGCATATACCATATTTACATGTGTAATAGCAGCATACTTCAAAATTGGAAAAAAAAAATGATACATGAAGTTTACAAGGATCTAGTGGCCGAAAAACAAATGCAAATGCATTTAAAATTACTAGTTGAGCAAAGATTTCATATAAAGTGACACCATTACTTTGGAAATCTATATAGCTTACTTAATTTTTTAATAAGCCCCAAACTTTGCTAAGGGTATTAGAAAAAAATTTCAACCACAATATAAAAACCTCCAGTGAAGCCACCATTGCACAGGTAAAAATGATACTTACAAGTATGGTATTTTGTTAATTCAACAATCTAGTAACTGCTTTACATGTTAAGTCCCAGTTTACCCTCCAAGCATCATGCACACATTATTCTATCATTCAACCTGGAGAATTTCCTGCAAGACCTCTAATTAGTTTGTCTTCTTGACCAATAGAATCCTTTCTAGGATTATTTCAACGAATATAGATTAGGTTTTCAGTCATTATATGTGTTGTAGGGTGAAATTTACAGTACACTACTCAGAAATCTCATGACACTCAGAGGGTAAAACTCTTTCTCAGGTAAAGAAGTTATCAGTTTTGTTTTCTAGATATACGCATTCAGTATATGAAAATGAGAATATTTGCCATAACAATATTTAAAAAATAAAATACACCAAAACCTCTCTAAAGCGATCACTTATGGGTGGCTCAGTTAACCTTTACATATTGCATGGAAAATAGACTATACATAAGACATTATGTATTAAATTCTCATTAGGCAGATATCCCTTGAACAAATGTACATCTTTCAAGATCTAGCAAGCATCCTTTCCACATTATGGTTCAAATCAGTTAAGAGGGGAAAATTAAGTAAATAACAGGACTGATTTCTGCTTCCCAAACCCCTACAATAATGGACTGGACAGCAAGATGTGATAGTATAAGGGAAAGAAGACATGCTTTAATAGGGGGATGGGTCCCCACATGCTGCAATTACACTAGCAACCCTTCTGGGCATACTTTCAACAAGGTTTTGATATACAACTGTGGGTATTTGTGCCCATTCCTGCTGCAAGAATGTCGCCAGCTCAGCTGTAGATTTTGGACATGGTTCCTTGGTTCATAAGCATCGCTCTACCTCGTCCCACAAATGTTCTATGGAGTTTAGGTCGGGACTTGGAGCGGGACAGGGAAAATGTTTTACATCCATGTCTTGATACCACTTCTTGACAGAGGCTGAAACATGACATGGAGCGTTGTCGTTCTGAAAGTAACATTCTACATTTTCAGAGCATAGGAAGAACCTGATTGTCCAAAATGTTCATGTAGGCATCAGAGTTCAATTTACCAGGAACAACATGACAAGGTCCCAGGTCATACCATGAAAAACACCCCAAAACAAGAAGTCCGATTTAATACAAATCTGCTGGCATGCAGTCCATTACTGTAGGGTAGTGTATATCAGCCTTCACTTTCAACACAGAAGGAATTTCACATCCACTGAAAAGTCATAAGTAATTTTTATCTCTGGAATCTGGTAACAAAGTGGCCACAATAAGAAAAAAATTAATGTCTGTACAATACTAATGAGACATTAGGGGAATTGCCATAATGAAAAAGTAATTATTTCCTTTGGACATAATCCAAGTCTGAAATGCAGTCATTTTAGGACATAAAAGAACCAACCGGTACTTGAAATTAGTTTGTACATGAGCTTTAAATTTGGGGATAAAATTCTAAGGTGGTCGCAGAGAGAGGTTTTACAGTAATTTGTTTCTTAAACATACAAAAAAGTTTTACTCAAAAAGCTTATAAAGGAGGAACAAAGAAGAGATAAATTGGTTTCAACAGTAAGCAAACAATTAAATTTGAAAGATTTGCCATTGGTTTGAACTGTGGTTTATTCATTCAAAGAAAATTGTTTCCTAAAGAAAAACCATTTGCACAAATGAATTAAAAAAGGGAATAAATGCAATAGAATAGTTGATTCTGATTAGTTTGCTTCATAAAAGTTTCATTAATAATTTGATACAATATTTTTTTAACTGCTGCATGTTGATGAAATTTTTATTTAAAAAAAGTCAATATCAGTTAAAACCTCTTGCTCAAGAAAATTAAGAAACATACAGAAGCTTAAATGAAAACTTTGAGGGAAAAACAAAAATTTAGTTTAATATACTTTCAAATATGAAAATGATTAAAGTAGTTTTATTTCATAAAAATGATCCAGTTTTGAATTCTTCCAAACACACCTTCTTACAAATATTACAGAAAGCAAATGCAAATTTATTTTTTGTACAATGAGCATATTTTTTAAAATTTAAAGTTTGAAGTTCTTAATGTTTACGAGTATAGTAAACATATAAAATTTGATAAGGTTAAGGGAGAAAGATTAGGTTAAGAAGTTAGGTAACGATTAGATTGAAAATTAAATCAAGACCCTAATTGATCAGCTGTATTCACAGAGAGGTTTTCGTTTAAGTAAAGCAAAACCTTCAAACATTATTCAGGCATTTAAAGTGTGTGATTTGATTGAATCAAAAAAATTTCTACATTACATATAATTAAAAATAAATAAAAATTAATTTCTTAACTTTTTGGGCTCTTTGGATAAATGTGCTGATCAAATTTTTGGAATTTAAAGAAAATGAATTGTATATTACATACTTTTTACAAGGTTCTATTGTGCTTTAAAATATTTCATTTTGGAGCTATCACTGGAAAATCACATAAATTCAACGAATGTAGTCTTTATGCTTAGAGTTGTAATCATTGTCTCTTCTATGTATAAATATTTCTTTACAACAGTGCTTCTCAATATATACTATATGAAACTCAAGTATACCACAATGGTTATTGAAGGTTTTACATTACTTCAGAATGATTCTTTTGGTCTAACTACACACAAATCAATATTTGTTTCACCAGTTATTCTTTAAAACTTAAAATTTTATTTTAAACTTTGTCTTACATTACTTAAGATCCATAGAATAAGAGCAAGAATCACTGTTCTGCAGAAATAATAGGCAACGTAAAAACTATGAAGTTTCAGATTTATAGCTAGAAAATAATCAGCTTATAAAATTTAAACAAAATTATAATGTGCATTTTGCACAAATTATTTCTTACTTGTGTTAATTTCATATTACAGCAAAATATTCAAACACGTATCTAATGTTATCCACAATATTTTGATAAAAACCGATAAAAATTGCATCAACAAGGTCTCCAAGGGTTGAAGATTTTTGTTGAGAGCAACTATCCTCAGAAATCGCAGAGCATCAACTGTTACACAGCATAATTTGAACAACTTAAGTTTTAAATGGAAGAAAACTTGAACTATCTAAGTAATCACAAGGTTTTGAGATCACTTCACATTTGTTGAAATATCCTTCAAAACCACATAATTACAAACCTTTTGGAAGAACCAGGTTTTCACAAATATTTGTTTTAGTATTTTTAAGCGATTCGTATAGGAAATGCAAGGGTGCATCGACTTTATTTTTTGAAATAAAACAGTCCCATGCTTCCACAAAGTAGCAACCCGGTTTAGAATTTAGGATACTGAAGTGAGCTCTAATCCAAATCGCATCCCATAAAATACCATAATAGCCAAATCCATTTAGTTGACTGAAAAAGAAAGGAACAGAGTGAGCTTAAAGAGTAAAAATGAAAAGACCGAAATACTACTTGTCCAAGTACAGATTTTAAAAGATTTGTTAGTAAAGATACTTAAAATTAAATTAAAGAAAGGGGATATCTGGGTTAAGAGAGGATAGAAAAGGAAGGAGGATATTCATGGGTATGAGAATACAGGTAGAGATAATTTACTACAATTTCTAACTGTCACATTGCTCACTGAAAACAAAATTTCATAAGAATTTTGATTATTAAAAACTCCCACAACCTTACTAAGCGATAAAACACAATACATAGAATTTATAAGTCTAAGGTGCACCATTTTCTTAAAATTAATGATTATCATTTGAAAGATAATTCTACTAAACATATATAATCTGATGTCTATTAAAACATTCTTAAGATTATTAAATAACAATTTTGTTTAGCAATTTCAGAGTTCAAAACCTGTATGATTTTTAATTGAAGTGCAACTTAAATTACTAATCAACTGATAATTGCTCATTTGAAGGACTTTCAACTTGTTTTTAAAGCCAATTTCAAATTTCAACTCCGAACTATTTCAAAACCAAATACGAATTGTAATATTGATTTGAAACTCCTCTTAGAAGCGGCAGATAAAGCAGTGAATAATAGAAATTTTAAAAGAAAATAGGATGCAGCAAATAGTCAGTATTATCAAACCCCTTTCAGAAAATGTTTTTATACTTCAGCATCAGTGTTTTAGAAGAAAATATATTTCAATACTAAATGCAAATCCCAAAATCGTTAAACCACACTTCAATTCAATTCCTTTACTGCATCATAAAAATGTTTGCAATTTTAATGAACAATGCAGCAAAATCCTTTCAAGCTTACAAGTGCTAAGACAATTCATGAACACAATTATTCAACACTTCAACAGTACCACTATTCATAAATGACTTTTTCTGTACCACATCCATCACAAAAGAAATTATACAACAAATCCTGAATATGTTAAATCACACACATGCTGCATCAAAAAAATGCTTGTTTGTAATTTTAATGAATAGCGCAGCAAAATCCTTTCAAGTCTACAAGTGCAAAAACAATTCATTAATACAAATGATTCAACTCTTGAACAATACCACTCTGCATAAATATACCCTCTTTCCACACAAATCCATCACAAGATGAAGTATAAAACAAATCCAGAATTTGTTAAATCACACTTCAAATACAGCATCATAAAAATGTTTGCAACTTTAATGCAGCAAAACCCTTTCAAGCTAACAAATGCTAAAACAATCCATTAAGAAGTTATTCAATTGTACAATACCACTGTTTATAAACAAGTTCTTTCCACACAAATCCATGACAATAGAAAATAATTGAAATACAGATTAATATACCCTTTTCCCACACAAATCGATCACAAGATGAAGTCTAAAACAAATCCAGAATTTGTTAAATCACACTTCAAATACAGCATCAAAAAAAAGGTTTGCAACTTTAATGACCAATATAGCAATACCCTTTCAAGCTAACAAATGTTAAAACAATTCATCAACAAAAAGTTATTCAACTGAACAATACCACTGTTTGTAAAATAGTTATTTCCACACAAATCCACAACAAGAAAAAATAATCGAGATGCATATTATTTTTAAATCACAGCAAAATCAGTAACTACAAAACACACAAAAGTCTGTTTTTGATCAAAAAAAAATTTTTTTTTTCAATCTGCTTGCATATATTGCATAAAAACACATTTCACCACATATACTGCAGCTAAAACATTAACACTTGTTTCACATTCATACATAAAATGTAAAGCAAAATACAGAGAAACAATATTTCAAAATTTAAGATGTATTTGTAAAATTATCAACAGTACATTTGGAATATTAATTCCAAGTATTATCAAATTGTTATAATGTGCTTTCAGTTAAAAATGAAAACAAAATATGTAATAATGTGTATGTGTATGCTTTCCTTTTAATCTTATAATAATTTTAAATGTGACTGAGTCAATGTAACAGGCACATTGAAACAGAACATAATACATAGTCAACATTTCTTTTCATAAACCCCAAGGGCAAATAATTAATATTATGAATAATTTCTAAATATTGGAAGGGAATTAAAATCTATTCCAAAATTTTTTAGATGGGACCTGATGAAATTCTGTAGTGGAATCGGTTTGAAAAATTGGAGTTAATTATTAAAAGGATTAAAAGGAATGCTAGCTGTATTAAAATCAATTTTAAATCCATTGTACATTAAGTACGGTATGATGTACACAAAATGTGTATTGATAAAATGAAATTATATTAAATGCACATTTATATTAAATGCATGTAGTAATTTTAAATTATACAAAATGTTCTTTTAATTGCTTAAATTATTAAAAAATCTAAGTTTCAATGTTTATGAAACCAGACACACACACAAGAAACTGCAAAATTAATATTCTATTCAAATTATCAAAATAAAAGTAAAGCTGATATGAATATTCATACCTGCCGTAGAAGAATCCTGCCTCTGTTGAGCAATTGCTATTCCAACAGGAATACATGGATTTACTGCAAGTAAAAATCGGAATTTATTAAAAATATATACTTTTTTTTTATCTAACTGAGAATAAAACTAAAATTATACAAAATCACACTTAAAATAAAGTATTATCAACTTTTAAGACAGTTATTTTGTGGCAAATGAATATTTACTAAATTTCAAATTGGATCTTTATCAAATAATTTAATTACCTAATTATCTTCTAATACACACATGGAATACACTTTGAATGACTTTTTTTCAAAAATTGCTATGTATAAATAAATTATTGTTCAATATATTTCAACTGAAGTAAAGCACTAAATGACAAACAAAGTGGTTCCGAAAGA
Organism: Metellina segmentata; assembly: GCA_947359465.1. NCBI lineage: Eukaryota > Metazoa > Arthropoda > Arachnida > Araneae > Tetragnathidae > Metellina > Metellina segmentata. Next base: position 64,866,141 of record OX375881.1, read on the forward strand.
AACCTAATTTTTTGGGGTAAAAAAATTGTTCAGTAGTGACATTTCTGGTATTTTTTAAAATGGCCAGTTAGGTCAAGTGTTGCATGAACTTTATTAATTATCTCAATGATTTCAGCAAAAACAAAGTAATTTCTAAAGCTGTGACATTTTGAGTAATGCATGTGATTATACTATTATGGTTAAGTACAACTTCAGAGTTTGAGAACAAAAAAAATGTAACATACCTGTAGCAGGAAAAACAATCGAAGTAGAAGAAACTGATGATGATGCAGACAAGGTATGTGATGCCTGAGAATCTTTGCCAAACCCAACTGTTTTTGACAATTTCGGAGCAAGTGTTGCTAAAGTTGATCTTCCACTATGACCTAATTTATCTACTTCGCCCAGTTTGCCTCGTTTACTTGTCAATCGTTCAGCTTTAACAGACCTGTGTATGCTGGTATTGGCTGTAACATGAGATATAGTGCTTTTCAATGGCACGGGAGGTGTTGTATTTCTATTGACAATTGGAAAAGAACTTTTTGATGATCTGTGCAATATGTGTACTTCAGTTGATTGTTCTGTAGGCTGATTTACAACAGATATGGCAGAAAAATTGCTAATAGAGCTAACAGCAGGGGTCCCTTTAACTTTATTCACAGCCACTGGGCTAGGATTGGGGTGGCAAACACCAATCATGCCACTATTGGTAAATGTCCCCTCAGATCCAAATTTAACAGACGATTGATGAGTGTCTTGGTTCAGAATCAGGCTCATGGCTTCAGTGGGCTCAGGTTTAACTGGTTTCTTAGAAACAGTTAAATTGATAGCTTGATCATCATGGCCGCTGTTTTGCCAATTATATGGCAAGACAGTAGCTTTGCTCCAACTGGCAGATCGTTGAGAAAATTCGCAGTCCATTCTTGCACTTACTATTTCGGCTTTCATAATGGGACTTGTGCTGTTCAATGACACTGGGAGCACCTTACCATTTTGGCAAGGGCTCTTTGTCATGATGGTAGGACTGACAGAATTAGTTGATGGCACTGATTTCACAGGTGAATTTGGCAATGTTTTGGAGCAATCATTTTCTGGGTTTCTGTAGGGAGAAAGTTGCTGTTTATCCCCATTCATTTGTTTCACAGTACATCCATTGCGAATCATGTCCTTCACCTTGCAGCTTGATGCAAGAGGTTTATTGTGCATTGCTATAGAGTTTGAATTAAAAACTGGACTTGATGACAGGGCTGGTATGGCAGCAGCTTTCTCGGAATGCACAGATGAATCATTTAATTCCAATTTTACATTGTGGTTTTCGGTACTAAAGCCGTTGACCTCTGAGACATCAGGTTGACAACCTAAAGTTTCTTTAGAAATTTCTTGAACAGAAGGTGAGCAGTTTGTATCTGGATGGATCTCTCTGTGGACAATCTGCTTTGGTGCTGTGGGAATCACTGCTGCAGTAACATGCTTGAAAGCTACAGGCGAGCCATTTGACGACTTCATGGAAATTGTCTCAGTAACATTCTTGGGTTTGAATGGAGACTGATCCTGCAGTTTTTCTCCAACATCCGATAGTATCACAGGAGATGTCCCTATAAAAATAAATGTTTTAACTTTAGGAAATCACAAACATAACCAATATATCGAATAAAATTGAAGTGCAGATTTGTGAAACATTGCATACATTTAGCAAATCAGGCACAGATAAGAAAAATCTACTAACTTGGAGACTTTTGATTATTATGTTTACTATCTGCATGTTCAGTTGTCACTTGAGAATGATTTACACTGACTGCACTGGACATGAAGTCTGTATTTGTCATGGACATTGTAGAAACCACAGATACAGGACAGTTTTTGGACACATGATGATCTGTGGTCGTTGAAACTAAAGCTCCGTCTTTACCACTCGTGCTAATCTTAGTTGCAAGTCCCACACCCTTCATCGTAGCAGAGCATTGAGAACAACGCGTTTCGTTGTTATTTACATGATTTGTCACAGCAGATGGAGAAGAAACCAGAGGAACTGGCGAGACTGCAGATTTTTTCAAACTCTTACAGGGAGAAGCAGCTTCTGGTCGCGGTGACTCAATGGGTGGGGACAGCAAATCAGGTTTTAATGCTGGGGAATGACTGACTTCGATTTTGCAGGGTTGAACTTTATTTGTTGGCTGGTGGCGATTGTGATGTTTTCCCTCCAGTTTTGAAATATGCCTGTTATTATCATGAGTCTTTCCATTGTCGCGAGGAATGCAGGAAGGAGACAGTTTGCAGCAATCATCAGCATTCTTTTCGCAGCAAAGTTTGGAGTCGTTCTTTGATTTGAGGCGGTCCTGCCTGGAGGAAGGAATGTTGTGTTTCATGATGCAGTCCATGTGGCTCTTCATGAGGCGAACATCGTCGGTCTCGTGCTGGAGATCTTCGAGGTCCTTGTTGCCCAATGTCATGTGACCAATGTAGGCTGGATGCCTTTCTAAAGAGGGGATAAGGTGAGGAAAGGGTGAAGGTGAGGTCACATGACTGGTTGGGGTCAGAGGGGATCCTAAACCAATTCCATGAGTAAAGAAACTGTGTTCTGCAGGAGAAAAATAAGAAATTTGTTGCATTTAGAGCCAATGGTCTTTAGGTTTAATTGAAAACTCAAATTATAAAATGAAAATAAGATGTTAAACAAAAAATGAAGTTAAAATAAGAGAATTCAGGCTATCACTATATTTTCTAATTCTTCTATTTTATGTATCTCCATCGAAACGGGATCTGCTAAATTTTTTTTTTTTTGTATGACATAGCGTAATATCAGATCTAATTTGTATCATTTTGAAGAAATTACAGAGAATAAATTAATCCTACTAAGGAAAGTTGACAATTTTATTTTACACAACTATAGATGATGGGACACGATGAACTTGTTTTAATTTGCTCTGTTTCCTAATAGACCTGCTTACCATACACTGTTTTAATGAATATTCATCAATACAAATAATTTTCTTTAATATAAATAATTTCTATAAAAATTAGAAAGGAGATTGCACCAGTATTCTCTGGATTTTATTACAAGGAATTATCTTAAGAAGAATACATGTTGTAATCCTTGAATAGCGAGTTTTTAAAAAAAATGCATTATGAATATATTGATATTAATTATGGATAGATTTGATTTTAGGTGCAATAAAATTAAAAATTTGACTACATGCTTTAGTACAAGTGCACACATGCAAGTATATACATGCCAACATTAACCATCAGTGTCTTCAGCATACATAATAGAATTAATAAAATAATGTAATCAAGGACACAAACCAAAATTCCAAACCCTGAGGCCGAATATTTTACCTATTCGGTAAATTTTTACTATAAAACAATAATAATGGAGTTAACTAAATATAATGCAATTGAATAAAAACATTAAAAGTATTATATTGCTTATAAAAAAAAAACATTTTTACAACTTCAGAATATCACATTTCCGTTTTAGCAATGCTTTCCAGTTGCTAAGTTGCCTATTAAAAACTAGAAATAAATGGTTATTTTGCAACAGTTGGCATGCATGTGTGTACAGTTTTGAATTCTAAGTTTTACATTTAGCAAGAAAATTTTTAGATTTGGATAAATTTGATTTCTTTTACTGTAGATTTGAAACCATATGGAACATCTGTGGTTAGAACATGCCTAAACTGGGTTGCTTGATTTGGGTTTTATGGCATAAGATTAAAAAATGGACCAGATTACCAAAGAGGACTAAATCTAGTTTTTAGAGTTCATCCAAAACAGAACATTTTTCTTTTTTGAAAGATTGATTTTTTAAATGCAGTTTTACAATGTTGTCGATAAAAGTCAGAAGGTTATTCTAAAAAGGGGAAAATGTTTACAATTACTAATAAATTGTCACATGAATTTACATTTAATACCTAGCACATTTTTGTCAAATTTAATATATTTATTGCTGTAACTTATTATGGGGAATGTAAGTAATTCTTGACATGATACTGAATTCCTCTTACTTTTAAGAAAAATGTAAATTATTTTAAAATAATGTGCAAAAGTAAACAATAAAAAGAAATGTAATCAAGTTAGAAATTAATGCTTTTGCATTTGCTTTCAGCATCCCCTGTGACCAAGAACAAGTTCATTTATAAAATATACTAATGAACTAACAAAGTACGAAATTTTTAGTTTTATATTACATTAATTTCCATAACTTCAATGCTAGGCTAGGTGGTGTTGGGGAAAAATATAGAAACCATATAGATTCACATTATTGATTCAAAAGAACATTGAATACAACCAGTGATTAATCAAATAATTGCATCTCCAATCGGTTTGTACTTAATTTTTCGTAATGAAGACTAAATTCTGAGATTTTCATGTAAACAAATTATGACATTTTTAATTCACACTTAACATATTAAACTTTAATTTACTGCCAAGTTCTATTATAAACAAGTTTCGGTGGAGTGGTAGCATCCGCAACGTTAGGCCGCCAAAGCGATTGTTTACGCCAAATCAAGATGGCGGCCGATGTAAGCAATTCCAAGATGGCCGCCATATACAACGTGAACCTTTGCATACACTGCATAAATAATAATAATTTGTTTAAAAATTAAGAAAAAAGCAATATAAATTTCACTTGAAAATTTTCTAATATTTCAGTCTGGTTTTCTCCGAACATGTACGCAATTTTGCGTCAATTTCATCCTAGTTTTGTCACTTAAAAAAAATATTAAATAAAAAAATTATAATTGTTAAAAAAAAAAATAATAATAATAATAAAAAAAAAAACGTGATTTTTTTAAAACGTCCGGATTTTTATCAATTTTGAATTGGAAACTTTGCAATGCATAGAAAATTCAAAACAAGAAATCTTTTTTTAATAAGGTAGTTCTTTTCTGTGATCATAATCCACACAAAGGTTTTTGATGAGAAACCAAAAATCTAAAAATTCTTCTGCTATCCATAAGTGTGAAAAAATATTTTTTCACAATTTTTCTAGCAATAAGCATTATGTGAGCAACTCAATGGGGATATTCCAGGTTATAGAGCCATATATGGAAAAGAAAAACAAATATTTTTATTGTAACGACTTTACAAGAGGAAATTGTTTTTTAGAGAAGTCAAAGCGTATTGCGCTTAAGATTTCAATGCGTTTAAACCAGTATACCGGGAGAAATTTGTTTGTAGATAAGTCACAGCGTATAACGCGCGATCCCCGCCTGCCGGCTACCTCGCCGCCCCTCCGGGGCCGGCGAGGACCTTTCACCGTTGGCTTCCATGCGTATAAGTCACCGTATTGGGTGCCCACCCAAGCATAGTCCAGTGTTTGTAATATAACCAAAAGCTAAACAAAAATCAAACTTACCCTCATAGCCGGGTCCTTGAAATTCTGACAATGGTTAACAGTCATATGCTCGAATCGATAACCCTTGAACTCTTTGTCCTTCGGGTATTGATACCAGCATATGACTTCCAATAGTCAGAAATTTTTGTAGTTCCTTGCAAAATTCCGCTCTGAATTACCTCAGCCAAAACTTTCTGGTTCCTATTTTTCACCTCAACCATAAAACATTTATCCGTCCCTCGTTCAAGTCCTCCAAACACCCATTTACCCTCCAATTTCTTACTCCTGTTATACTTTCTTTTGCCAAATTTTTGTCCTATCTTTCTACATTTCCACTCCTACCTATCACCAGCATCCTTTCTCAATGTTAAAATCATATCATTCTCACATGAAAGACATTTCACCTTCTTCCCAATCAAGCTACTACATGTTTGCAAAAAAAAAACATTTTCTAACGTTCAATAACACTATCCACTGCTATATCAAATCAACTAAGGGGAAATGAGCAACCAAAAGAGGAAAAAAATTCTAAATTCCAATTTCAAAAATCAAATTTAATCCAAATTTTTTTTCGAAATTTTAATTGAAATTTAAATAAAGTGACAAATTTAAAAAACTGTAACTTACAATCTGCTTTCCAAACTTATCCTAAAAATTTTGAAAATTAATAAAACAAGTCGATTTTATAAATCAAGAGCAAAATTCATATGCACCCAACAATTTCAAAGACTGTCTAAATTTTAATTCCGTTCTACATTAAAAATAAAAGTGGAAAAGCGTATTTTCTTCCTTAACCAATCATGAGACCCGTTTATTATCGTCAGGAGAAAATATCTAGGGTTGCCTTAAAACTAAGAAAACTGCGAAAACGGGAAGGTTACCACAATTGGCAATACATCGCTCGAAAGTTGTAACGTATCGGATACTACATACCATCCCAAGTTTCATAGGAAAACCTCATTGGTCAAACATTGAGACCAATCACCGACTGATAAAGATTTGATTTACAGATCAGCTAATGAATCTCAAAGTTTAAAAGGTGCACAATAAATAGAGGTCAGTGATTATATTAGAAGCAAGGAAAACAGATAAAGCAGTCTTCAGTAGAATAAAGAAAATTTTATCAGTCAGTTTTATCAGTTCAATAACATTTCAAAATCAGTTTTAATAAAGCTGGCAAGTCTATAGTTATTGATACCTTTGTGATCAATGACAGGCGACAAGTGAGTAGTTGACCCTAAACGAGAGACTAGGCCTTGAGAGAGGAAAGCTCCACTATCTGGTGATGGTGCACCAAACAATGGGAATAGACTTGTGTTCATGGAATATCGACCATAACCTGTAAAATTGAAAACAATTTTTTAAAAAAGGTGTCTTTTTAATTTTTTACCTTTCAAAATGAAGTTTATAACATTAAATGTCCCCACAAAAAAGTTTGGGTTTGCATTGTTCCTTGAGATATATATGAATACAACACTCAAAGTGCATTCTTCAGTTAGTTTGCTTGTAAATAAAATTAAGCCACAAATAATTAAAATCCTGCAATGCAAACTAATAGAGAATTTTATTACCATTATGCCAAAACAGAATTCTAAGGTAGTGTTATAACAGTAGAACTCACTCTAACTTTCCCCTCTAATGCCCAGTCAATTGAACATTATTCATCACTGCACATTCACAATGACGGATTTATAAACTACTAGCCACTACGTGGCGAGCACGACATTGCAGTGACAGTTGTTTTTGTGGGGTTAGATGTGACTCGCCAACCACCGGTGTTTGCTACGCATTCTCACTTGGTTTGCTTCGCAAATCAACAACCACAGACAATGTCGTGATGACCTTGAGGCTGGTAATAAATAAATTACAATATTTTAATCATAAAATCACTGCAATTTTCCTCAGATTTCAAATCCGTTAAAATTTGTACTCTATCTTCAACGATCTAGGAGATAGAAAAAATAACTGTTGGAGTGGTAACATACACTAGCGCGTCTTTTTAGTAATGGCTCTTCGTTACGTGGACGATTCTATTTAGGACCGTAGGGAGGTCGGTAGATATTAAACTCGTGATAAGTGAATCGATTCTTCAGTTTGATTCTTTCGTAACTTGTTTTGATCATTTAATCTACAGTGAGCTATGATTATTTACTTGTCTGGTAGTCTTTTTTTGTGTGTCTTCTATGATTTTTTAACCCAGCTGGCGGAAAAATTTTTAGATCCTCCAAATTATTTAAAAAAAAATTCCAATTTAATTCCTTTTCATTCAAATTTACTTTTCCTAATTTTTAATACCCTTTTCATATTTTTCCAAGCTTCCGTTGATTTTACATAAATAATCTAAGAACCACTCCTGAACTCACTACCAGCTGATATTTTTCCGCCCCTCTGCCGTCCCCTTTGCTTTAGGATGATGGTGTCGTATCCACCGCTGGCTTAGGACCATTCTGATGTAACAAAAAGCATACATAAAACACTAACTTATATAATTATTAACTTATATAATAAAAGGCTATGGGTGGGTAGAGGTGGGAGCCGAAAATTGTATCCTTTTATTATATAAGTTAATAATTATATAAGTTAGTGTTTTATGTATGCTTTTTGTTACATCAGAATGGTCCTAAGCCAGCGGTGGATACGACACCATCATCCTAAAGCAAAGGGGACGGCAGAGGGGCGGAAAAATATCAGCTGGTAGTGAGTTCAGGAGTGGTTCTTAGATTATTTATGTAAAATCAACGGAAGCTTGGAAAAATATGAAAAGGGTATTAAAAATTAGGAAAAGTAAATTTGAATGAAAAGGAATTAAATTGGAATTTTTGTTTAAATAATTTGGAGGATCTAAAAATTTTTCCGCCAGCTGGGTTCGAACTCGGGAAGTCATACTCCGCTGCCGACGCTAACCTGAAGGTGGGTGACTTTAGCCATTAGGCCAACGTTGCTTCACGAAAAGAAGCTCTTTAAAGTATAAGTACCCTTCCATCAATCATACATTCCATCAATCTGTTTTAAAAAATCATAGAAGACACACAAAAAAAGACTACCAGACAAGTAAATAATCATAGCTCACTGTAGATCAAATGATCAAAACAAGTTACGAAAGAATCAAACTGAAGAATCGATTCACTTATCACGAGTTTAATATCTACCGACCTCCCTACGGTCCTAAATAGAATCGTCCACGTAACGAAGAGCCATTACTAAAAAGACGCGCTAGTATTGGATAACACCCATCACACTTTGCCCGCGGTGTTGGTTTACTTCGCAAACCTTGTCATTGTCAAATGCGGCCGAATTCGGCCAATCGGCGGCCTAGTCATTGTCAAATGCGGCCAAATAGGAATTGCGAAGACATCTAATTGGCGTGACGTCATAATCTCTTGCGAAAATATAAATAATTAATTTAAAAATCATTTATTTAAAGAAGTTTAAATGTGTGTATTAGGTATCGATCTTATGTAACATTTTCCGCAGATTTCAAATTCGTCGAAATTTTCAATTTTGCTTTAACGATCCCGATTTTACAAAAGACAAACAAAAACTAAACAATGCCAGTCAAAATTAGTTTTATTTGTTTTGCTCTTTCACTGGAATCGTTTGAGCGCAGGAAATGGAATCTGAGATTTCTCAACCGCAAAAGGTCAAATTCGTATGGGAAAAATATATAAGTTCCATTTTAAAATGATTTATTTAAAGAAAATTTTATTAAAGATATTTTTAGGTGTCCATCCAATGTAAAATTCTCCGCAGATTTCAAATCCGTTGAAATTTTTACTATATCTTTAACGATCTAGGAGATAGAAAAAAGAACTCAGTACTGCAGTCAAAACTTTATTTGTTTTGTTTGTCGGCTAAAATAGTTCCTCGGAAAATCAAACGAAAAAAGAAAATTTGAAACCTTTCATCTTTTTATACTGTTGCCATTCTAAGAGAAACAATAATAATTAAATTCCAATGAATTAATTTTAAAATGTTCAAGACTAAATTTTAAAATTTGGGCGTGACCGAAAAATTGCAAAAAGTTTGGACTACCTGTGTGCCAAATCTCATAATTGTAATTGCCATAGATTCGTCAGGACAGTTCACACACACAGAGACAAACACTTCATTTTATAATAGTAGATATAAGTATTTTGTGTTACCCTGGTGCACCGGGGTGTGTTCACGTGATACCTAACATACATATCAAATTCTAGGTACAACGCGTTAATAGAGGTCACATATTCAGATACATTTATGCATAACTCCAGATAAACCTTTCGACCCAGAAGCCAGCACACTGACCAACAGGTCAGCAAATTATTTAGTTCTTCAGAACTTTATCTTGCAAGAAATAAATCTACATACCCTCTGGTGGAGGAGTTGGGGGCCAAAACCTCATGTTGTTAACTCCTGGAGTAGATGGAGCACGGAATGGACTCGTTGGTGGTCCAGGTAAGGTCCCAGTGAACATACCACCCAGAAAAGGGAAGGTGGAACCTAAAATACAAGAACATCCATCAACAATTTATGCTTGCATTTGCAAACAAAGAATTGCAGTTACCAAAAAATTGTGACATGCGATTCACAATACTATAAAATTTCAATTGTAATACTATAAAATATCAAACTATAATGCAGATCTAAGTCAATAGCAAATGTTTCCAGTCTGAGAACCTCGCTAAAAAATAATCCTTTTCCCCACAAAAGTCGCTTTCGATTTTTTCTTTTCTAAAACAAGTATTAAATCCGAATCGTAAAGCAACAACAAAACAAACTTTTTTAACTTCTAAAATACATATTCACAGTTTTTATTGATGTCGAATTTTATAACAGAAAATATTAAATGTGAATTCAAACTGCTTTATTCCTCAAAATAAACGCCGACCAACCGGTATAGTGGTTAAGGTGTTAGCCTCTAGATCGAAAGGTTCCTGGTTCGAATCCGGGTCCGGGCATGGATGTTTGTAAACGTATGGTGTAGAGGCGGCTGGTGCACCTTAAATCTGTCGTGGCCGAAAGTCCTCACGTTGGGTTGGCGTGGAAGTTTGGAGAGTGGGGTGCCAGCTCGGGTGTTGCTTCGTCATCTGACTGTGATTGAAAATTGCGAGGTGTTGTCCTCGGATATTTCCCTTAAGGGACTGATCCCGGACCGTCGTTAATAGCCCGTTGTGTTGCTCTAGTACGACGTTAACTAAAAATTACCAATTACCTCAAAATAAACATAGCCCGTTGTGTTGCTCTAGTACGACGTTAACTAAAATTACCATTACCATTACCATCCTCAAAATAAACAGACTAAAGCTTGTATCCAGAAATCTGCAATTTGACAGGAAAGAATAAACGCTATCAGTAAGGCTATCAAGGAGTCAGTTCCATTGAAGGACCATTAGTATCACATTATCTGCGCATCACACTTATCATTGAATATAGATTAGTAAGGTAAGATAACTTTGATTAACTTCGGACTAGAGCAACACAACGGGCTATTGACGACGGTCCGGGATCAATCCCTTAAGGGAAAGATCCGAGGACAACACCTCGTAATTTTGAACCACGGTCAGATGACGAAGCAACACCTGAGCTGGCACCCCACTCTCCAAAACTTCCACACCAACCCAACGTGAGGACTTTCGGCCACGATAGATTTAAGGTTCCACCAGCCGCCTCTACACCATACGCTTATAAACATCCATGCCCGGACCCGGATTCGAACCAGGAACCTTCCGATCTAGAGGCTAACATCTTAACCACAATACCGGTTGGTCGGCGGAGGGACTTCTATATGAAGCTTTTGAAAAATCGATGTTTTAGTTGTTTGACAAACACAAAACAAATATCGTTAATGGATCAGATTTTATCAATGGAGCAACAGTGTTGTTGCTAAAATAAATATCAGAAATCAGCTGGGGCGATTTCGCAAGTGGATTGTTGTGCCCATTCACCAAGTTGCATGCCAGACCACAAATGACCACCGATTGTTCCCTTTCTAGTGCATTAAAATTGTCTGCTTCCTGTTTTCTTCGGTGATTTTTCGCCAATAAACATTAATGAAGAAAACGCACATGGATTCGCCGACCAACCGGTATGGTGGTTAAGGTGTTAGCCTCTAGATCGGAAGACTCCTGTTTCGAATCCGGGTCAGTGCAAGTATATTTGTAAGCTTACGGTGTAGAAGCAGCTGGTGCACCTTAAATAAATCTCGACAGATTTAAGGTGCACCAGCTGCTTCTACACCGTAAGCTTACAAATATACTTGCACTGACCCGGATTCGAAACAGGAGTCTTCCGATCTAGAGGCTAACACCTTAACCACCATACCGGTTGGTCGGCGAATCCATGTGCGTTTTCTTCATTAATGTTTATTGGCGAAAAATCACCGAAGAAAACAGGAAGCAGACAATTTTAATGCACTAGAAAGGGAACAATCGGTGGTCATTTGTGGTCTGGCATGCAACTTGGTGAATGGGCACAACAATCCACTTGCGAAATCGCCCCAGCTGATTTCTGATATTTATTTTAGCAACAACACTGTTGCTCCATTGATAAAATCTGATCCATTAACGATATTTGTTTTGTGTTTGTCAAACAACTAAAACATCGATTTTTCAAAAGCTTCATATAGAAGTCCCTCCGCCGACCAACCGGTATTGTGGTTAAGATGTTAGCCTCTAGATCGGAAGGTTCCTGGTTCGAATCCGGGTCCGGGCATGGATGTTTATAAGCGTATGGTGTAGAGGCGGCTGGTGGAACCTTAAATCTATCGTGGCCGAAAGTCCTCACGTTGGGTTGGCGTGGAAGTTTGGAGAGTGGGGTGCCAGCTCAGGTGTTGCTTCGTCATCTGACCGTGGTTCAAAATTACGAGGTGTTGTCCTCGGATCTTTCCCTAAAAGGGACTGATCCCGGACCGTCGTCAATAGCCCGTTGTGTTGCTCTAGTATGACGTTTTACTAAAATTACCAATTAACAAGTCAAATAAACGCACTGATTAGTCCACAATGTCTTGGATTGTGATCAAACTTCGTGTACCAAGTAAACTTTACCCATTTTCTCAAAATTCTAAAATTGCCCTTTTGTAAAATATTTTTATTTTTAAAATTTAATCCAATTTTTAAGAAACTTTATATCCTATACGATTCGTGAGAAAATAATAGTTAACTATTTTAAGATGAAGCAAGTTTCATTAAAAATTTGAATGATTAATAACTTTTGAACGGGAAGCAAACTTCATTTAAAAATTATATTTCACACCATAACTAAGTTCACTTGAAACATCCCAAACTGTATCAAAACCTCAGACGTCATGGACTAAAATAATTCAAAAGTGCGTTGATAAAACATGGAATGACTCAAGAGTTCAAATGTATTGGAGGGTCAGATATTAAGTAAAATCAGGAAACAACTTTTCATTGTGTAGCCCGGTTGCTAGAGCATGCGTATCCTTGACGACTGGAAATTAAGGACCCTGCTATGCAAGGCGTTACATGCATCGAGTCGGCAAATCTTTCACGATGTTACCGAGGCTTTCCAATTGATCATTGCCCTGGATCCACGCAAGAGTCTGAAAAGTAGCAACACCCCAACAATAGACTAGTTGTAGAGAGACAGCTTTTCCTTTAAGAAATTCGAAAACATAGCTCTAAGCAGGCAATACTAGAGTGCCTATATAATAAGAGTGGCGACATACGGGAAACACTTTCTGATTGGCTTAGAGACCTTTTCTACCGCCCGAGGCGGTCTTTTCCTAGCTCCCGTAGACTTAACATGGGAACTTTTTGTGTGTTCGAGAAAAACGTGTGTATATTAAATTAAAAAGAAAATATAGCTTATTCATGTTCCATTTCGTGTTCTAGACTGTTTATTTATTATTATTTTAGTGTTTTGTCAGCATAAATTTGAAGAATTTTTAAGTAAATAACTTTTTTTGAACAACATGGTGTTTCACGCAATCTAAGTTAGTGAGTTGTGCAATCCATCTCATCAATTACGAAAGTAATTGAGCGTTTTTTGATACATTTATACCGAATGTATCCATATTATAACAATTATATGCTTTTTGTTCTCCTTGAAATGATATATTAATTCGTCCAGCAATCTTCTTTGAGACGATTCTGGTAGAAAAATGGCCGCCGCGCATGCGCATTGGGCAATACAGAAGCGGATTAGCCGGCCGCTGATTCGTTAGTTTGTCACCATCATCTATGACGTCACTCTAATGCAAATCAAGAATGCAAATGCGTGAGAAGGTATAAATACTTACGTTTAAAATACAAAACATGAGAACAAAGACTTGAGAACTTGTCCAATGCTTTTCCGTTGTTTGTTAGGGATTCTTTTAAAATGTTAATTGAGAATCATAAAAATCTCAACTGATCAATCATGATGTGACGGACCGAGCACGAGACTCGCCATTGAAAATTAATATTGATACATCTCACGCATGCGCACTATGAGTGAGTGACAATGTATCCCGCATCGTCACCAATAGACCGTTGAGTTTTTCCATTTCGAAGCTAATTCAACTACCTACTATTGTGTTTGAGAACATTTTCAGTAACAACTGACGTGAATTAATGCGCAGTGGCATTTTTGTTCCATCTAACTGAAGTCTTGCATCACCAATTATTAAGTCATTTCGTTAAGGATGTTTTTAAAATTTCAACACTACCTCTGCAATTTTCAGATACTCTGATATTGCTTTAAATAATACTTTTTGTTCTCTAATACTGTGGATTTCCAGACTAAAGACAATTTTTATGCATACATACGTATATAGATCATATACAAACATGAATATTCAGACCACAGTTTAGTTAAACATGACGAATTACGTAACGGAGATACCTGAAGTCGAATTTAATATTCAATCTCCAGCTTCTAAGCACTACTTTTTCTCTTATTTTTTATATGGTCCACTAAGAGCCTGATGTAAATTAGTGCGGGTAAATAATAACCTCTATTTTTTTTACTACAAGTCGAATAAAACATTACAAAGTTAGGGAGGGAAGCGAGTGAATTTAACGATTCCGAATTTGACAGAACAATAAAACGCACCTTTTTTCATTCATGAACTCTTTACCCTCTCGGTCCTTTTTAACCTCTACCAACCCACAATCCCGTAACAGTCCCTGCCTTTTCCCCGTGTTATAAATTTTATTTCTGTCTTTCCTTTAACCTAGAAGATAATTTCACTCCGTTTGTGAGAACTGAATGGGAGATTTGCAGCTCTTTTCACTTTCAGTCCTTTCTGGGGAATACGGATAGGATCGTAAAGTGCCCGTTTTTATTCATCGGACGTTTAGCGTCATCAGGTGGTTTTGACACTCACTTTCACCACAATTGGGAGTAAGAAACAGACAGTGGGGTAGACATGTGGCGTTGAGTCTTGTTTGGGCGTGATCTTTGGGGTTTAAAGGTGAGATTTTAAGGCTGTCACGCTTCGTGTTTTGAATTTTCAAAAGTCTGAGTCTAGAAAGCGAAGAATTACAAGTGTTGCAATGGAAAGAAATACCCAAAAAATAAAAACAGGACTAGAACTTTCCTTCAACAGTAAGGTCCGGTTTTTCAACGTCCGGCGCCGCTGCGGGACCGAAGCCCAACTATGCTCACATAACCGTGAAAAGACGCTAGTACTGATTTTGCGCCATTTGGGACAAATATTCTATCAAAGAAATCCTGTTTATTTCGCTCACTTGGTGTACAAAAGTATATTTTGAAACAAAATAGAGCGTTACTGGATACAACCATTTATTTATATTCCATTTATTTATGAAAAAAAGATACTTGAGACCGGAGAAGCGTGTGCGGCGCAGTGGGGAACTGCAGTATAAATTGCACGTAAGTTGGATGTGCGTCGCCGCAACGGCGTCGAAAGCATGTGTGCAGTACTCCATTGGATCTAATGTATCTCAGTCTGCACTTACGTTGCGGTAGCAGCTCCGTAAGTTGAAAAACCGGATGTGTGCACCGGGCTTTCGGCGCCACTGCGGCACCGAAGTCCAACTACACACACATAACCGTCAAATGACGCACGAACTCATTTCGTGCCATTTGCGATAAATATTCTATCGAAGAAAACGTGTTTATTTCGCTTACTTGGTGTAAAAAAAAGTATATTTTAAAACAAAATAGACATTACTGGATACAACCATTTATTAATTATTATTTACATTCCATTTGTTTATGAAAACAAGATACTTCAGAACGGAGACTCATATGCGGCGACCTTGCGGCGCCGTGGGGAACTGCGGTACAAATTGCACGCAAGTTCGACATGCGTCGCCCCAGCGGCGCCGCATGTTGAAAAACCGGATGTGTGCACCGGGCCTTATAGTTTAATCATTTGATTTCAGGATTTGATCTGCTTCAGTGAATTTTTGAACCACAACAGAGTAATTAGGAAGAAGTCTTTTACAAAAGTGCGTATCTCTAATGTTGAGTACTTGCGTTAAGGTCATTTTTGCTGCTCGAGGACAAATTTGCCTATCCTAATCATTCATTGCTAGAGAATATACCTACCTAAATATTAAGCATAAAAGGATTGATGGTGATGAGTCACAAAGCCATTCTCGTATTGTCAAATATGTGCACACATCGCACAACGGATTATTCTAAAATTTTGACGGATGAGGTAATATAAGTGTATTAAACCATTTTCTTGTAATTCATTTGGTGAAAGCAGCAATTTAGATGGGTGGATCTTAATCCACTGACAACAGGTTGATGTATGCAGGAAGAATAATGGCATGGAATGTCACCGATTTTAGATCTACACGGTGACATTATCTGGTAAGTGGGATTTTTACAATTTATTTTCCTTTAATCTATCGGAATTTTTCGTGCTTTCTTTCAAAAGTTAGTCGAATGCACGTAAATCTACGACGAAAATCCACTTTCGCTGCGTGACACGTACAGAGCGACGTCAGTACGTGTAGACTAATTTTGAAACAAAAATTTATTTAAATTTCAAAACCTCGATTTAAAGAAATGGGGAAACTTTACTTTGGTATATTGAGCGATGCTTTCACATCGCGAATCGAAATTATTTAAAGATTATATCAAGTGAAAGAAACAAAGAGTGGAGTAAAATTTTTCGAGCTTTCATAAAAGTTTCCCATTTTATTTATTTTGAATTGAGAGGTTTAATTTTTTACAGTCTTATAAAAGACAATAATTTTGGAACATTTGAATACAAATTTGGAATATAAATTTGGACCTGTCTTATGTCTACCCAAATGTTTTTATTTTTTATTTTTAATTTTTTTTTTATTTTTTATTTTTTAAAATACGCCCACCATCGTCATTTTGGACATGAGGCGTCTTGCAGTCCAGTATAAAATCGAAGTGGCTCCAGAAGGCGTGAGGGCCCGTAAGTCATCACTGGAGCGGACGTTAGAAAGAGAGGGGCAACTAAAGAGATGCTCCCCAGTCATATGCGAGGTGCCACAAAGTACACAGTGAGGTGAATCAACCAAGTTGATTTTATGTAAGTGGGCCTGCAGATAGTCATGTCCATTAATAATTATAAAATTTGCAACTCCTTCTGCCCTGGGAAGGAGGGAAAGACGTGAGCGCTGTTGGCCATCCAGAAGGCAAGCCCATGGTTTTCCATCTGCCATATTCCTAAGAGCAGAAATTGTACCAAGTCTGATTTTGCTCCCAAAAAGTCTCTTAGCATTTCGAAGAGGGACCCAAATGTCGATGTACCCAAACAGCCGTTTGGCAACGAAAACTTTTTTGCCAATTTGGCGACTGATTGGTATCATGTTCTTGAGTTTTACTATATTTTCTACATGCAAGTGAAAAGTTTCATTTTTAATCTGTGCTTCAGTTCAATAAATTCTACTGTTTTGCAAACCTAACAGGTTTGTTTTGAAAGTTAAATTTTTCCTCATTTCACAGCGTTAAAATTTGTAGGAGTGTATTGTTTAGCCCATTTTCTTTTTATCCTATTTCTTTACTTTTTTAATATTGTTTACATATTTACTGTCTAATGATTAGAACATTTCATTGATTACTTCAGTTTTGTATGAAGTTCCATGCACTAATCGGTGCAGCGAAATACCATATTTTATGCAGTACTTCTCTAAGAATAGTGTTTTTTTAATAGGTCGTGTTAAACTCCTTTGAGTAAAATGTGTTTTAGATGGGTCAAAAGTATACAGATTAAATCCATTTATCAAGAACGACAGCCGGACTTAAGGAAAACAACTCAATGTCCACTTAAATCGGAGAAAATTATTAAAACGAATCAAACTCATTGTATTGAAGAGAAGTTATAAGATAAAAGCCATCCAACATTCTGCCTTCTCTAGCATTAAAACACCGTTTCTCATTCATGATTAATATAAATAACAAGTCCAAAAACATAATTGTCATAAAGAAAAAACAATTAAGAAGTATTAAAACGAAACTGAAACTAAGGAAGGCAATATAAGCTCTCCCAAATTCTGATTTCTCTAGCGATAGTCTCTCACGCAGATTAACATCGTTATCAAGAAATAAAAATAAGAGTTATTGAAACACAATAAGCGAAAAAAAAAAAAGTAAAATAAAAGCCTTCCCATCTCGATTTTCCTCGTACAGACAACGCCTCTCTAATTACAATTTGCATGATTCACTCACGATTAACATTGGTAACGAGAAGAAAAAAAATAATAGTCGCGAAATGACCCACTGGCGGATACACAAGCAGGAACGGAAACACCATCGAACCTAACTCAAATATTTAAACAGCGGGCTGTCATCCGAATTAACCACTTCGGGTTTTGAACTAGAGCCCACATCAAGGGAATGGACGCCGGAGCTATTTAAAAAAAGACACTTTGAATACGCTCCCTTTGTTCGACTCTCACAAAGCGGAAATCCAGGATTTTTCTTCATTGAATAAGCGCAGAACAGTGACCGAAAGACAGCCCATATATTTCGACTGCGATCCCCTTGCGTTTATTGAGTCTTTTGTAACCGATTCTCGAGCACAAAAGACACCATTGTAGCCAACTCGTTTCTTCTGGAGCACTGAACCCTAGAGCCAGACAGGCAATTTGTCGGACCCCTGGTTTCTCGCTAATTAAACTTATCCTTTGCTGGTGGAAAAGGATGCTGCCGTGGCTGGATGCATGCGGGAGGAACGAATCTTCTGGCCTCCCTTGACTAGAACTAATCTTTCTCAACTATTTTTAAACAGGAGGGAGCACCATATCCTCTCGTCGTTCCAGCATTTTTCTACAATTATTAAATGGTAGAGGAATCCAATTAGTCATTTCACATTTTGCTGTTGAACTGGTTCATATTGTTGTTAAAGAACTCGAGATTGAAATAAGCGATTTGATTTATTAACCAATTAGCACAACTATTTCTCATCGGGAATCTGGTGTTTTGGATTTTTATTTATTTAAATCATGAATCTCAGTTTCGGTATTTCGATCGAAGAACTCCTGTACAGATTTCGCAGTTCCTAATAATGATATAATAGCGTATTGCTGGTTCATATTGCTGTTGAAGAACTCGAGATTGAAACAAGCGATCTGATTTACCAATTGGCTTAACTATTTCTCCTCAGGAATCTGGCGTTTTGGATTTTTATTTATTTTATATCTTGATTCAGTTTTGGTATTTCGATCGAAGAACTGTGCAGAGTTCGCAGTTCCTAATAATGATATAATAGCCCATTGCTCCAGTACGACGTTAATTAACTACCTAATAATGATAACCATTGTGTGTGTGGTAAGATATTTGTTATACTTTTCCACAAAAATTTATAAAAACTAAAAACGCAATTACACCATTTCTCAAGAGTGTTTCATCACGGGTCCTTTTGGAGATCACCATTATTTCGCATTTTAAATTCGAGTATGTTTTTCTTTAACTATTTTTAAGCACAATATGGGGACTTTTAGACTGGTTAAGTCATGTAATTACATGACTTAACCAGTTTTTAAGAACCAGAAAAAGTGACTTAATTTTTCTTTGCATAAGCGTAAGATTTCTTCTCGAGAAAGACATTTGGTGAGTAGTAAAGCCCCACTCGTTTTCAAAGAGCTGTTTTTTTAATTAGTGGGATTTACTTGTGAGCCAATGATTAAAATATCTTCGCAGCCGCCTCGTAAATAAAGAGAACGCCAGACGTATCACCGGTCCATCCAAAACGGGTTTAAATATTCTTTTCATCTCACTTCTTCGATATTTACTTCTGCCGATATAAATGCTTATCAGTTATTATATTATTTTACATAAGCATGTTGATAGGAAAGTACTTAGAATTAAGACGCAAGTGAACTTAATTACTCAATTATAAAAGCAAATATAATGAATAAAACTACGTAATTATAAAACAGATCATATAAATAGCTAAATTAAAACAGCAGTAAAAAAATATTAGATTGCCGATTTATTTAGGGATAGTTTTTTAAGGAGCCGTAAATCGTCCCCCACCCGGTTTGGACAAAATGAAAGCAGAAAATTTAAATGACTTTTGTTATTTCCACTTGCGGTTGACCCTAGTTTAACTAAATTAAACCGTGAGTGGAAAAAAAAAAAAAACTGCAGAGCAATAAACTGAATCAAACCTTGTTGTCATAAAACAAAAATTAATCGAATGCGATTCCTGTAACTAATGATTTATAGCTTCAACGTTTAAAAGTTCATTATGAAAATGTTTTGACAAACAAATTCAATTTTTAAGAATGGTTTTTAAATACATACAAATTGCACATCAATATATTTTCATGCAAATTTATTCAAAATGGAAATATTGGAGTGATGGCTTTTAAATGAAACATAACAACAGCTGAAATATTTATCATATCTTTTGAAAGTAAAATTTTGGCGTTTCGCGGTAGCCGAGAAACCGGAAAATTAAAAGGAGACAAACCTCCTATCAAATTTCAGAAGCATTTAAATGCTTAGTATTTTTTTCGTGGCAGGTATTCTTCAGCAAAACACATGAATTCCCAAAATTTCCAATCATTTGTTTAATTCCAGATTGACTCAATAGATGGCTCTGGTTGCCAAAAGCATGGCCCGTAGATTTTGCGACACTGCAACCTTTACGTTTACGGAACGTTATCAAAGACTTCAAATGGTTTTTGCAAAACAAAATAATAATAATAATCAGAAAAGGCCGGTTAAAAATAAAAAAATTAAAATAATGCCTTAAAAATCGATGTTGTACCCAAATTTTCCTTGTGTGCTTAGCTTCAAAAGAATCCAGAAATTAGTTTCCTCATTTCATGAATAATGTTAATTTTAAAATCAATGCGCCCAAGGATATTTTGAAAATAACTATAGTGCTATTTCCTAACTTAATTATGGATGCCAAAATTTTATGTTTGCCAAATTAAAATAATAAAATAGTAATTTAGCCTTTTTCAGTTAAATCCCCCACCTGAACAAATTTAATATTGAAATAATTGCACTTCTCCCTATTTTCTTCGTATTTTGTAAAGCGCGGCTTTTAACTTTTGCATCAACGCTGGTAGAAAAGACTCGTTTTTTAAAAAGAAAACGAAACTCTTAACGAGAAATCCACGCTGAATTAAAACTGAATCCCACGAAGATTATCATAAGCATTAGCGATGAACCATTAACTTTTTTGATCGGTAATCCATTTTGCTTTCAAATGATTTATTGCTGAAAATTTGAGTTATTAGAATACACGAGTGTCTAATAAAAGATTATACATTGCAGATAACACGACCTTTATTCTTTCTGGGTGACTGGCGATGTGACATTATGTAGAGTGGAGGAGCTTTGTTACTGGAAAGAAATGTATTGTTATATGCATGTCAATCTATCTGAACGGTGAAGGGAAATATTTTCTATTATTTTCAAGCAATATAAAATTGTTTGAAAATTTTTTTTTAATGAGATACCTGCTCTGTAGTATTTACTCTAATAAAACAGTTGCGTTTGTTTAGAGAAAATTCGACTGATTTAAGTCGTTAAACCTCCATGCAATATAGCCAAATCTGATTTTTCTACCAAGAACCTAACCGATCTTTAAACTACACTTCACGAATCCGAAATCTTTGAAGAAATATTTTGTCTGCCATAGAGATAGACAAAGGTTCGATTATTCCTTGTCTTAAAAAAAAAGAAAATGTTTTGTGACGTTAATTGCAATATATCTAACACCAAGATGTCAAATGAAACTTGGAATATGAAATTTTACTATATGCTTCGGTTGTTTTTATAGTTCTATTTAAGCATTATCTTTTTTTAATTTCAATACGATCAGAGAATTTGAGTAAGAATTGGATTAAAAACCTATTAACCAACCCCAAAACAACATTTAAACCATCTTGTTCCACAAAAAAAATGCTAACTTGAGAATATCCAAAATGAAACGGATATTGTGACCTGCACCTCATTCCTAAAACTGATACAAGCAGAATCAACCATATCCAACATGAATAGTTGGTTGTTAGGGTTTTACAGCGAAGATCCAATAGGTCAAGTTGAGCCAGTCACAAGTCATTGGCTATTTAAATCAACATGAATTTGATTGAAGACTTCAAAGCAAATCTGTTCTGATTGCAACAAGGTTGCACAATACTAAAGTTGCAATGGAATGGATGGTTGGTAATGTGGCCCTATTTGGATCAGCTGCGCCAAACACGTCAGACAATATCACGAAATAAACATCTTAAAATTTGTCTTTGAATCCCTGCTCCGTCTAGACACACACAAGGGAAGTTTTTAGAGACACAGAAGAGAGATTCTCCCAGGTTAAATTACAACAATCGACCCTATACCGCCTACAACTCGCAATCGATTACAAGCCCAGAGAGCAAATTGCCTCGCCTTGCATATTTCTCTATGCGCACACAATTCTTCGGGAAATTGAAAAACCCTCCCTTCTTGATGAAGCAACGGGTAACCAAGAAACGGCGGAGGAATGCTCGGTTATTATTGATTTCGCACACTCCTCTAATTTTCTCCAGCAAAGAGAGAACAGGGCCTCCGCCGAGTGTACATTTAAATAACCTCATCCCCATCCACCAGTCTCTTACGTTGCAGAAGTATGCAGATTCTACAAGAGGGGGAGATAACTTTCTCTCCTGGCAGAATGACACGCATTATCGGGGACCATCCCTGCGATCGATGAATACGCCCATTTGTCGTCTTTTGGGGGCGAAGCGGCAAAAAGAAAAAAAAAAGGAGGGGGGACGGCAGATTCATTTACCGTGGAGGTTGGGGTGATAGCCTATAAATTGGCGCAGGGTCATTATCGGAGGCTGCACGCAGGGATGAAAATAACAAAAACGCCACCTATTGCACAACCCACCCGTGTTATTAAAGGGTCATCACGCCCCTGATTAAACTGTTTAACTATCAATTAGGACCCAGGTGGAGGTTTACTGTTCCCAACTGGGAGCTGTATTACACGCAACACGTTGGTTAGAGGGGCGGCTAAAAGGGGAGAGGAGTGTGAAGCGAAAAGGTGAGAGGTCGTAGACTGGAAACTGATATAGCGGGCAGTCGTCAAGCGTTTCATTTTGTAGTCTTGAGAATTAAAAGAACGTTACCATTTTTTAAAGGACTGGGTAGGCTTTTGAACAACATGTCGCAGCCCACCATGTATTTTCCTCAAAAAATGGAAATCTCGTGACGCTCAGAGGGTTGCGTTGTTTTCGACTCGAATATTTCACAAATACAATTGCCATATCAGCGACTAACACCATTCGTATAAAAAAAAGGTAATATTTTGGAAATTTTAAATTAGTGTCATGCCAGAGCAACACAACGGGCTCTTGACGATGGTCCGGGATCAATCCCGTAAGGGAAAGAATCGAGGACAACACCACGTAATTTTGAACCATGGTCAGATGACGAGGCAACATCTGAGATGGCACCCCACTCTCCAAACTTCCACACCAACCCAATGTGAACTTTAAAAAAGGTGTAATTTTCTAGATTGTTTCCATGTCATAAGAGAGAGAGACACGTTGAATTTTTCATTGCATAACGATTGAAATAATAAAATTCTGTTGACATATTTCCCTTAAAAATCATCCGCTTTCACTGTTCCTAGGTGGCGTAAGGATTCAGTTGGATTCTTTTGATCTCCACGGAAAAGAAAACCTATTAAATCTACGGAATTTTATAGTTATATCTGCTCATAGAGCAGACATATATGTCTTACACTGATGACTGCATGTACCGTAAAATACACAACCAGCTAGTTACTGGGTGATTGATTCACGGAAAGTAGTATGCAAATGTTCCGCAACTTCCCGTTTAGAGCCACATAGGAGTTTGTAATTGTGGATGCCACCGTTAATGAAATAAAAACTAATTACTGAGAGAATGAAAGCATTGTATCAATCATCACTCGCAGAGGGATGAGATGCATCACTCAGATGCACCCCAGACGGCACAGCATCCTCGCTAACATGAGTCCAGACAGACGGGCGGCACACTAAAAATTCATCACAACTCCTTTTTGGGCGTCGGCTTGCTCTACTAAGTAGAATTTGCAACTACGTGTGCGGTCATTGACTGCAACTGTAACCTCGTTGGAGAGGAGAGCGCGATTTCAGTCGTTTTGTTTCGGTTTTTACTCGCAGCTACCCTTTCGAACGAACGACTTGGCAGACATGCACGTGCCCTCACAGTGCTTTCGTTTTACTAGGTCAGATGAAAATTGGATTGGGCCCTCTTGGAATTTTATCCGAATATCTGAGCGTTACCGACGACCCCCACTGACGAGAATGGGAAACTCCCGACAGTGTAATTTCAGACACGTAAAATATGCGTTTATTCGTAATACCGTTTCAAGTTGATTGGACGAGTACACTGACGAGAATGGGAAACTTCCGACACGAAAGTTTTGCACGTTTATTCGTAATACCGTTTCACGTTGATTGGACGAGTACACTGATGAGAATGGGAAACTTCCGATACGAAAATTTTGTACGTTTATTCGTAATACCGTTTCACGTTGATTGGACGAGTACACTGACGAGAATGGGAAACTTCCGATACGAAAATTTTGTACGTTTATTCGTAATACCGTTTCACGTTGATTGGACGAGTACATTGACGAGAATGGGAAACTTTCGACACGAAAATTTTGTACGTTTATTCGTAATACCGTTTCACGTTGATTGGACGAGTACACTGACGAGAATGGGAAACTTCCGATACGAAAATTTTGTACGTTTATTCGTAATACCGTTTCCGTTGATTGGACGAGTACACTGACGAGAATGGGAAACTTCCGATACGAAAATTTTGTACGTTTATTCGTAATACCGTTTCACGTTGATTGGACGAGTACATTGACGAGAATGGGAAACTTTCGACACGAAAATTTTGTACGTTTATTCGTAATACCGTTTCACGTTGATTGGACGAGTACACTGACTAGAATGGGAAACTTCCGACACGAAAGTTTTGTACGTTTATTCGTAATACCGTTTCACGTTGATTGGACGAGTACACTGAAGAGAATGGGAACCTTCCGACACGAAAATAATGTACGTTTATTCGTAATACCGTTAATATTTGATCTGACGACCCCACTGACGACAATGCAATTTCAGACACGAAAAAGGTGCGTTTATTCGTCATATCGTCTCACATTGATTCGACGAGCACACTGACGAGAATGGGAAACTTCCCACATGAAAACAAATGTACGTTACTTAACAATACATTTCAAGTTGATTTGACAACCCCACTGACCAAAATGTAGCTTTCGACACGAAAAAATGTGTGCTTATTCGTAATGCACTTTCCAATTGATTTGACCACCCACTGAAGAGAATGGGAAAATTTCGACACTAAAAACGTTTCGTTTATTTATAATACTGTTTCAAATTGATACGACGATCTCACTGACGAGAATTTAATACTTTTGACACCAAAAAATGTAAGTTGATTGATACTGTTTCAAATTTATTCAAAATATTTGTGGAAAATGCATTGGAATTAAAATTGGAGTGCCGTCCCCTCCTATCACCACGAGCACGATTTGTCAATCAGCTTCAAAAGTAACCGCAAAAGTTTTTTATGACGTTTTCATCCTAATAAATAACTGTCTTTCATTGTTTTTGAGGACTTGTACGAACGTCAGTTTCCTTAAATCCATGAAGTAGAATTTGATATAGAATTACGTAAGAGACCAACCATTACAAAAGGTCAAAGGCTGTTATGAGTCAAGTAAACGGGAGAGGAAAGAGCACTTGAAGGGAACAAAGCTCTAAAATCTATTCGACGACGCAACGAAACTGCTGAGGTTACAAAAACACGATTTCGTCTGCCTGGACCAGCAAAAACTCTCGGTCCTAGTCAGTAAAACTAACTAGTTTAGATCTAAACAAAGTTGGTACAATTTGATGTATAATTACGCAAGAGACCAACCATTACAAAACGTCAAAAGCTGTTATGAGTAAAGTAAACGGGAAAGGAAAGAACACATGCACTTGAAGCGAACAAAGCTTCAAAAGCAATTCGACGACGCAATGAAACTGCTGAAGAAAAAAAACGTGACCTTGTTTGCCAGGAACAGAAAAAACACTCGGCCCAAGTCGGGTAGCAAAGCAAACTAGTTTGGATATAAACATAGTTTATGTGCGTTTATGGAACAATAAAGAGACAGCACCTCTGCTGTAGCATATAAACTCAAGATATGCATGCGAAATAATGATTCAATCTGCTCCTGAAGTCGATAGAAATATAGTTTTGCAGAGACGTAAAATGTTTGGACAAAACAGCTTTAGTATCTTGAAATTGACGCTCCAATCTTAAAATTTCCCTCTGGAGCACATCTTTAGATGTGTACGGGCATCACAGCTCCGAGATACCCGAGTGATCAGTCCTCACTTCTATTTTACCCTGGACTACCCTTTTTTTTTACTTTTCTTTTCTTATATCGTTGTTGTCTTGTGTTTAGCGTCGCCTCCGGTAGATAAAACGTGAATTTATTTACCGATGCATAAGCATCTGCGCGATAGTAAAAAAATGCAACGTTTTATTCCTTGGTTTTGGGGCGATACGTGGCACACATCAAAGCTTCTTCCTGCCTTCTGTTTCAGCCAACCAGCTAACAGACCAAAACAGATCTTATTGGGAAAGTAAAACCAAATACGTCCTTCCACCAACCCAAACAGATCGTATTGGAAAAGTAAAACCAAATACGTCCTTCCACCAACCCAAACAGATCTTATTGGGAAAGTAAAACCAAACACGTCCTTCCACCAACCCAAACAGATCTTATTGGGAAAGTAAAACCAAACATGTCCTTCCACCAACCCAAACAGATCTGTATGGAAAGTAAAACCAAACACATCCTTCCACCAACCCAAACAGATCTTATTGGGAAAGTAAAACCAAATACGTCCTTCCACCAACCCAAACAGATCTTATTGGGAAAGTAAAACCAAATACGTCCTTCCACCAACCCAAACAGATCTGTATGGAAAGTAAAACCAAACACATCCTTCCACCAACCCAAACAGATCTGTATGGAAAGTAAAACCAAACACGTCCTTCCACCAACCCAAACAGATCTGTATGGAAAGTAAAACCAAACACGTCCTTCCACCAACCCAAACAGATCTTATTGGGAAAGTAAAACCAAATACGTCCTTCCACCAACCCAAACAGATCTGTATGGAAAGTAAAACCAAACACGTCCTTCCACCAACCCAAACAGATCTGTATGGAAAGTAAAACCAAACACGTCCTTCCACCAACCCATACAGATCTTATTGGGAAAGTAAAACCAAATACGTCCTTCCACCAACCCAAACAGATATGTATGCAAAGTAAAACCAAACACATCCTTCCACCAACCCAAACAGATCTTATTGGAAATCTCTCTATATTAAAAAAAAGTTACCGCCGCCGCCGCCGCCGAAGAATTGAAATTTTTGTTGTTTAGCTCCATTCTTAGACGGTTTCCCGAGAAAGTACTGATCGGAAAAATATGAAATTAACATGCTTTGTTCTTCATCGTATTCCCTGGATAATTATTAAGATTTTTTTCCGATGCAGCTATTAGTTTAGGTTTTATTAAGTGTTAAAGTTGAAGAAGTGAAATTTCTTCCGCGAGTGAGCAAAACACATTCAAAATTTCAGTCTTTAGTCGTGAGTTTTTTTTTAAGAGTACCTCTCAACGTAAATTTTTGCAGCTCGTCGAGTTTTTTTTGAAATTTAAATGTGGTTCTTGATAATATTTTTTTGAAATTCGGGAAAAATCGGGACATTTTTGTTACTTTTTTTTAAAACTGCCGTATCTATATCTAATTACTATTAGTTTTTAATTTTTAAAATATCGCAGTATACCTCAGAATATACTCTTTCTTACGGTACTATTATTTTTGAAATCGGTTAATAATTAAATTGGATGCGATCAAAAGTTCGTGATACAAAATTCGGAATCTTCGGATATTTTCGCTACGTTTTGTTAAAACCGTTATGTCTACGGCAAAAACCATTATTTTTTAAATTTGAGAACATCACTGAATACACTACATTACACTCTTTCTTATGGTACAATTATTTTTCAAATTGGTTAATAAACAAAATCGATGCAATTAAAAGTAGGTCATACAATTTTCGGAACTTTCAGATCGTAACTTCCGATACAAAACTAAAATGGTCATATCTATATAGTATTAATGTTAGTTTTTAATTTTAAAAATATTGCAGTATACCTCACAATGTACTCTTTCTTACGGTACAATTATTTTTAAAATTGGTTCATAAATAAATTCGATGCAATCAAAAGTTGGTGACACAAATTTCGTATTTTTCAGTTCGCATAGCTGCTTCCGAAAGCAGTAGTGGGTTACACTTTTGACTATCGGGTTTGCCAGATATCAAATTTATCGTAGCAACAATTGCCATAAAAACGATTTCTTTTTATTTGGCGAGGAAAAAGGCTCGCTTTTTTCCCTCTGTTTTCAAGACAGTTTACCGACAAAGTACAGATCGTAAAGTTTGGATATTAACAATGTTTAGTTAAAATTGTACAGGGAACAAGATGCAGAAGATTTTTTACTGATGCGGCTATTAGTTTAGGGTGCATTAAGTGTTAAAGCAAAAAAAAGTGAAATCAATTGCGAAAGAAGTATTGGTTTGAGAAAGCAAACCAAACGGGATTGCGTAGCAATCCCCGGGGTCGGCGAGCGTAAGCGAGCAGGGCGCGAAGCCCTCGCTGTGACGTCATGTACCGG
This sequence comes from Metellina segmentata, assembly GCA_947359465.1. Lineage (NCBI taxonomy): Eukaryota > Metazoa > Arthropoda > Arachnida > Araneae > Tetragnathidae > Metellina > Metellina segmentata. Next base: position 64,894,623 of record OX375881.1, read on the forward strand.
AAAGTGAAATCAGCATAATACGAATTATTCAGATAGTTTCACTCTGTGAAAGGAATGTTGGTTTGCGAAGCAAACCAAATGACATCTGTGAAAGGAGTGTTGGTTTGCGAAGCAAACCAAATGGGATTGCGCAGCAATACCCGGGGGTTGGCGAGCATAAGCGAGCAGGGGGCGGAGCCCCCTAGTGATAGTAAACAAATGCAACGTTTTATTCCTTGGTTTTGGGGCGATACGTGGCACACATCAAAGCTTCTTCCTGCCTTCTGTTTCAGCTAACAGACCAAAACAGATCTTATTGGGAAAGTAAAACCAAATACGTCCTTCCACCGACCCTAACAGATCTTATTGGAAAAGTAAAACCAAATAAGTCCTTCCACCAACCCAAACAGATCTTATTGGGAAAGTAAAACCAAACACGTCCTTCCACCAACCCAAACAGATCTGTATGGAAAGTAAAACCAAACACGTCCTTCCACCAACCCATACAGATCTTATTGGGAAAGTAAAACCAAATACGTCCTTCCACCAACCCAAACAGATCTGTATGCAAAGTAAAACCAAACACATCCTTCCACCAACCCAAACAGATCTTATTGGAAATGATAGTAAACAAATGCAACGTTTTATTCCTTGGTTTTGGGGCGATACGTGGCACACATCAAAGCTTCTTCCTGCCTTCTGTTTCAGCTAACAGACCAAAACAGATCTTATTGGGAAAGTAAAACCAAATACGTCCTTCCACCGACCCAAACAGATCTTATTGGAAAAGTAAAACCAAATAAGTCCTTCCACCAACCCAAACAGATCTTATTGGGAAAGTAAAACCAAACACGTCCTTCCACCAACCCAAACAGATCTTATTGGGAAAGTAAAACCAAATACGTCCGTCCACCAACCCAAACAGATCTTATTGGGAAAGTAAAACCAAATACGTCCTTCCACCAACCCAAACAGATCTTATTGGGAAAGTAAAACCAAATACGTCCTTCCACCAACCCAAACAGATCTTATTGGGAAAGTAAAACCAAATACGTCCTTCCACCAACCCAAACAGATCTTATTGGAAATGATAGTAAACAAATGCAACGTTTTATTCCTTGGTTTTGGGGCGATACGTGGCACACATCAAAGCTTCTTCCTGCCTTCTGTTTCAGCTAACAGACCAAAACAGATCTTATTGGGAAAGTAAAACCAAATACGTCCTTCCACCGACCCAAACAGATCTTATTGGAAAAGTAAAACCAAATAAGTCCTTCCACCAACCCAAACAGATCTTATTGGGAAAGTAAAACCAAACACGTCCTTCCACCAACCCAAACAGATCTTATTGGGAAAGTAAAACCAAATACGTCCGTCCACCAACCCAAACAGATCTTATTGGGAAAGTAAAACCAAATACGTCCTTCCACCAACCCAAACAGATCTTATTGGGAAAGTGAAACCAAACACGTCCTTCCACCAACCCAAACAGATCTGTATGGAAAGTAAAACCAAACACGTCCTTCCACCAACCAAAACAAATGTATCGGGAAAGTAAAACCAAACACGTCTTTCCGGCGCAACATCTACAGAACGCATGTCAGACGCTAGCTCTGCCCCGGGGTGCAGCTTCCACTCACTTCCCATGCTTTTTAACCGTTTTCCACTGACCTCATTTATACTTGGGTTGTTTGGTTGCTTTAATTTTCCTTTGTGTTTGTTTTCCGCGTTTCGGCGGGGAAGAGGATATTGCTTTCCTCCCCATCTAATGAAAAACTTCGCAATCCTCCCCTTGAATCTTTCTTCTTCGAGGGGCCCCAGAAAGGAGACTCGAAATTTTTAATAAAAAAAAAATAACTTTAATAAGAACGCGCTGATGAAAGTAACGGGTGGAACGGTGAAATTATTTTTTTCACAAAGAAAATTGCGGGGCAGAAAATGAAAACGCGCGTGCTGAAGCTCATCGGGTTTTTAATAGAAAACAATCAGGTGGGGCGAGTTGGGGGGGGTCGAATACGGCCCTGAAAAAAATTGTTTTCGGGAGAGAAATGGAGAAGGCACCATTATGAATCGGTTTCTCGCAGGAAATGATGCATCAAGGAAGCTGGGAAGAAATAGGAAAATAAAGACTCGATGGATCGAGTTTCCTTCTCCATTGTGGACTGTGTGGGAAGATTTCGTGATGTGCTATCAGGGGCGAGACAGATACATAAACAAATAGTGCACCACGAATTTCATATGCAATAGCAAACAGTTTCGAATCAATGACCAAAGGAACTACAACAAGGATATATAAAAATCTGCTAGCGCAAATTTCAGCGTTGCTATTTGCGAAATCACGCTAAGCAATTCTTTGGTTTTTAAATATTTTTTTCAAAAGAATGTGTTAAAAAAGTAGCAAAGTAAAACGTGACGCTTTTATGACCGTATTCACAAGTTCGAGTTAAGTCGCGGATCAACATTAATCCCGAATTATCGAAGAAACCGTATTCACAATGCCCCTGCGATTTTTATTAAAATAAAAATTGGGAATTAATTCTGCTATCGAAGCATTTGGTCTGTGTGGAATGTTGATGTCGGGCATGCTAAGAAATGTGATCTAGAGAGGAGAGTTTTAGAAGTCAACCACAGGGGAGCTTATCACTTTAATCGGTAAATCACTCAACTCGTGGTTTGTGAATTGTGGGTAATCCGGGGTTTATTTTATTTTTGAAACATTTGGTGGGGGAGGTTGAATACATCTCTGGTACCACGTACATCAGAAGCTGGTTACATTAGATCGTAACCTGAATGCAAGAACAAGGTAATTCGAAAAAGAGGTATTTTGAATTATTCTTAATGAAGCTGATATCATAAAGAATTTCATGCAAGAACTAGGAAACTTTTCCCTCACAACACACAATAACTAAATATTCGGATATATTGGTAGTAAGAGTCCCTGGAATATTCTATTTTTTAATTAAGTCAAAACCAGGTCAGAAGACTGAAGTTTGCAGAACGGATATCTGCTTACTAGTTTCCTCGCCAGTGCCTGTTGCATGTATACCTAGATTTTTTATTAAGGCCATGTTCACATGAAGCGTTTCTATGCGCGTTTGACAAGGTTTTCGAGGTCCACTTTTCAATGGATATTAGTAATTTATTCCTAATTATTTACCATTTGATTATTTAACTATTTATTAAATAATCAAATGGTTAAAATATAAAATTTTCCGCAGATTTCAAATCCGTTGAAAATTTTACTCTATCTCCAACGATCGCAAAGATAGAAACTTGAATTAGAGGAATAAAAAAAAAACACAATTTTATGCTTACGAAAAGCGGACTTCGAAAGCCGCGCCAAACGCGCGTTGGAAAAGTCTCACGTGAACAGGGCCTTACCGACAGATAAAGCTAACCCTGTGAGCCCCTCACGGGGTTATAGCTTTATCTGATAATATGAAATTAAAAATCTAGGTATACATACAACAGGCATTGGCGAGGAAACTGTTTTTCCTCCTTGTCACAGAAATGAAATAAATTGCATTGCACTTGCAATTCAAGTTAGCTGGCTATGGGGTCTCTATTGCAAAAGGTCCACGTTTGGCCAAGCTGCGCTAAACGCAAGACAACGTCAAGTAATGGACGTACGCAAACAAGGCAAGTTTTGCTGACGCATAAGTCGGAAATACACCCTGGAAGAAATCGGCGAGGCTTTCGATTTTCGCTTTTCAATGGATATTCGTAATTTATTCCTAATTATTTACCATTTGATTATTTATGAAATAATCAAATGGTTAAAAATTAAAATTTTCCGCAGATTTCAACCCTGAACCAACCTTTTAGACCCTGGTAGAAATTGAACCAGCACCGCCTACAACTCGTAGGTAGCTAGCGCAGAGGGCAAATCTACTGAGCCCCAACGGTCAGGTGATAATATGCTCGCTACTGAGTACGCGGCTTTAAACAGAAGGCCATTTAAATACAATAAAGCTGATTTACCTGTAGACAGGGGCATCGAGGCGAGGTATCGACTGTGGTAGGCGGCCGACAAGGTGGACGCGTCCGACCCGGGAGGCCGGCACAAATCTCCGTAGGGGGGCCTCAGCTGCTGGGAGTTGGGGTGGCCGGTGACCGAGTTGTCCATCGACGCATAGCCGCCACCCGTAGACAGCAGTCTGGCATGGTCCACCGACAGTTCGTGTCGAGCGTCCATGGCTCAGCAGCAAGGTTCAGCAACACGGTCTTCGCTATCAGCAGAGAAAAAGGCTTGACTAGAATTCCGTCATCGATGGCGAGGGGGCACCTCACCAGAGGACGCTTTTTAGTGGAAAGGGCCCATTCTCTGGTTCACATTCCCGAGAGATGGCGAAGTGAAGAAATCGCGAAAAAGGGACGACTTGTAGGAAGGAAACGACGGTTTGGATTCGGTGAAAGAGCGTATCTGGATGCGTATTTGTGGTTCGTCACGGGAGTAACTGAAAGAACAGAAAACGCACTGTTAGAGAAAATTACAAGGTAATGTTGGTACACAAAGTTTCATTCAGAACTATAACAAGACTCTGCACATCAACACTCAAAACCCTAGTATACTAGGTTGTACCACCGATCAAACATACCAACAATTATATTTACCAAACATTCCATACCACGTGCTGAAAACGCATCATTGAGTCGTCGCTAAGCAACACCATTAAAGACATCGCACATTGTTTCTATCTTAAGGCTAAACTATTGAGTTAGCCGCACGTAATTTACCACAGTTCCTCCGCTGTTCACTAACTGAGCTTCCATTCTTCACTGAGCTGTTCGTAACTAATTGAGCTGTTTGGCGATGTAAACAGCGTAAATATGATAGGGAGGGAAAAGGTGGGTTGTGCTTTTTGAAATAGCCCTGTGAGCATCACACGATATTTTCGAGGTGTTGTATTACTTTTCACCCATAACACACATAATGATTAAATAACCACAGCTATAGGTCGGAAGAAATATAAGATTCTAATGGTCAAGAAAGTCAGAAGTTGAGCAGGGAAGACCACGGGTATGTGCTTGTGAACTGCTCAGAGTGCTAGGCCCAGGTGCCAAAATATAGGCGACTCCTCTTCTCATGAGCAGGAACTGAGTTATTTAGTTCTGCTTAGCTGAGCTAGGTATGGCCCTTGCCCTATAAAAGTCAAACCGACCAACATAGCTTGCCCTCCACTCCAATAATTTAGTCCTTTTTTTCTTTTCACTGCTTTAATATAGTCTTGCGTTTGGCGCAGCATGTGCTATTTCGGACCTCGTGGCACAAAACCCAGTCAAATCAAGCGGGCATCGATAAACAGTATTCCCACGATTGTTAAAAATATGTGGTAATGCGGGGAGTGGTATGATGAACTATATCATATTGCTACAAAGGAGCAGATAATAAAGTAAGAGTAAACTTATAAGTACGCTTCGAAAAACTTCGTTGCTTTGAGTTTTATGGCGTAAGGGCCATAATGGCCGAGCAACGCTATTGACAAACCTGATGACTTCCTTGCATTTTAAAACTTCAGAAATTTGTTCAGTATGTGTCTTGGCATTCACTAGTAAGACAGAAGGAAATGCATCAATTTTTTTTTTCAAATATTTGATTAGGAATGAGGTTATTTACAACTTATGTAAACTATGAAACATTGTCAGACAAAATAAAATCCTATAATGCCAAAAAAAAAAAATATCAAAACACTAAGCACATGCAAATTTCTGTCTGAAATTGAGGAAAAATTACAAAACATCCATTTAATATAACAGATTGACAATCAAAAGAACAGGGAAATCAGTTTTGAGAATTTGTTAAAACGATCAGCGAATCTGATTGGATCATTCAAAGACAGAGGAAAGAACCAAATCAATTTGTAACAAACACACGAATGAAAACCATCATGCGTAACTATCTTCCATGCAAGATATCATACATCACTTATAAAACAATGAAGAATGACTGCCAGATCCGACTTTATGTATTCCTTCCTCTAGTTTTTAAAAATTGCTCAGAAAATAGAATTAGGTTTGGAGTTTTATAGTTTAATTTAAAAAAATTAAATTACCGTCTTCACAGCATCTATTAAATAAATCTATGAGCAACAAGTATTCATTGTCCTCTTTTCCCACGCATACTTATAAATAAAAATAAAAATAAATCTACTTACGGTTTGTTTATGTAACAGAGTTGGCTAAACAAAAGAATTATAAGTCGCTCAGTCTGAAGAATGATTAAAGACAAACTTTATCGGCATAATCTATCGCAATGATGAGTATGTATCACATATTCAGATCAAAGAATGCATCATTCACAAATGCACCTTATCATTTTCTCACCCATGTAGTGTGATCGATACTGGTTGTAATTATCGCCTACAGATATCATAATACAATGAATGTCATTATTTCAGATAAACGAAGGCGATAAAAGGGGACACTTTTCCCCCGCAATGAAACGCACCCGTTCTATATTATTTTCACTTTAGCAGTGATTAATCCATTCCTTTATCTTCCAATCAGATCAAGTTGTTTATTTAGTATGGTGCGCTCTTGAAAGATATTCTTCCACTCAACCTATTTCCTTTTTCTCAGATAATGAATTTAGAATAACGGTATTTTCGTATTGTTCTTGTTCAGCACTCGTGGAACAGAAATGTAAACCCGGAGATACTGACGAAACAAAAATCCCACTGAATGTCAGTCTTTTGAAAACAGGTTCAGTTTAATAGCTGAAATAATTGCACCTGAAACGTAAACGACGAAATTTTTCGGAACTTTTACCTAGCCAAACTTTTTGAAGCAGTTGATCCCAGGGCTCAAAAAGGTTTTTTCATCGAATCAAAATACCTTTCAATAACACAATTATAAGTCTCGAAATATTTTCCATTTTGAATCGGGTAGGTATGTAATGAAGCAAATTTAGTAGCTGTTCAAATGAGAAATACTCAAAATTTAAAGCATTACCAAGTCTCACGATAAATCAAACTTTGAATCAGAATTGTGCAAAAAAAAATCATGTTCTTATAACGAGATTTGTTAACCAAACAACAATTTTTTCGAATAATTACGAAAACAAAAAAACATTTAACAATAAAGATAACTACAATAAAATTCAAGAAACGAGAATATTTTTCGTCTTAACTATCTTGGTGAAAACAAATTCACGTTTAAAAAAATGCTTCTTCCTTTCTAAAATTTTATTTTTACGGTGTATATCATTTCAATTTTTTTAAAAATTACTAAAATACCGAAATTCTTAACATAACTATTATTGATGAAAATAATATTGAATATTCAAACACACACACACAGTTCTGAGATTTCATGAAGGTATTTCATTTCATTCTCATCGTAATTTAGAAACTGAGAAATTTTCAGACGTGTTTCTTTACAAGTGGGGTGCAACGATTAAAAAACGCGGAAGTTCCAAGTCTTAACTAAAATAACCACACCAGTAATCTTCGCCTTAATCTAGTATTTTGTAATAGCAAAGATTTTAGCAGCATTAAAAGGAATGGAATTGTTTCTCGAAGCTTTCTTAAAAATGAAAAATATTGCGCACACCATTTAATAATTCACCTTCGTAATGTTAAAGATCTGACAGTTGAGAAAAAACTCTGTTTATAAAAGATTTTTTTTTAATCCAGAGAAAGATAAAGAGCTTTAGTAGTGAAACACAAAGAGTTAAAAATAACAAAATCTGACAAGACACTACAGAAAAGAAGACGCTCTCTCTCTCTCTTTCCTTGAAAGAACAATTAAAAGAAATCTTTTAAAGAAACACCGACTGTCTAGTGATGAATCGTTTCAGTAAAAGGAAGTGATAGATCAGAAGATAAAAAAGTTATGCATGTTCTACCCATATAAAGATCGGATCATCCCTTATAATCTACGGGGAAATAACCTAACTCAAACTGATTTTAACCGAATTGTTTGGAAATTTCTAAAGTGTGCCTATCACAAGATTCGCTTTAAAAATGCAATGAAAATATTCAATTCAGAGACTAATGTTCTCCGAGTTGAGAACTTTTTCTCTACCATATATACTAAAATTAATTGAAAAATAAAATATATTCTTTCGTATAACAACTTAATAATCAGATGCGTTACATTCAGAAAAACACGAATGCTGGATCTTAACCGAGGGGAAAAAAATAAACAAGTTGAAAAAGAACATTTTTCGAATAATTTATTATAGTTGATTTTTTATGGAAATTGAGAAATACACTTAATGAGTTAGTGAAAACCAGACAATATATTTTAACGTGAATAGTAAAAAAACTGCGATGAATAATTAAATAATAAGTACTTGAGAAAAAAACAGGTTCCTACAAAAGTAATGTAATTACAGTACACGAAATTTTTTTTTTTTTTTTAAATTTTAAGTTTGAAATACACAACTTTATTCATTTAACACAGGGAGATTCCAAAAAGAAAGAAAAAAACATGACCGTTTTGTTTTTTAGAATTTTTTACATTTTACTCGGGTTATATTTTCAACATGGGGCACATAGGCAAGGAAAACAAAGAAATTGACCTAGACCATTTTGTTTTCTGGTATATAGAAGTCTTTTTAAGTTTTAGTATAGAATGGGTCGATATAAAGAATGTTTCTGTCTCAGATTAAAATCCTTAAGTTCTTAATTTACCATACATCTATGCGTAGTAAAAGTAAAATTGAAAACAGACAACCTTTTTTTTCAATCGGTCTTACACGTTTGAAATCCAGACAATATACTTTAATCTGCCAATAAAAAATCTACGATGAATAACTAAGTAATAAACGAATAAAAAAAAAAAAACGTTTTTCTAAGAAACTAATGGAATTACAGCATGAAACCATTTTTATTCTTCAACTCAAATTACACAATCTGATTAATTTAACAAAGGCATCTCAAAATGAAAAACTGGACTCTGCTTTTGGAATTTTCTATATTTTGCTCGGATTATTTTTGTGATATGCGGCACGAATGCAAGAAACACCAAGAAATTGAATGGTTTGTTTATATATTAAGACGTATTTTTAATTTTTTGTATACATACGATAGCTTGAATACTAATATTAATATCCGTAAGTTGATATAATTCACTACACATCAATAGGAATTAATGGTAAAATTGCTAATAGAAGACAGCTTACTGTGTTCAGAGTCTACACGTTTTGCAAGATAATTTATAAAAAAGGATTATTATTATATAGTATTATAATATGACGAACCAAAGCATAAAAAATATGAAATGTTTCCACACTTGTTGACGGTTTTTAAAATTCGTAGAAAGAAAGCTAATCCGCACACAGAATTATAAAACTTCAGGTTAAATCATTGCGTTCAAACCTTGTATCAACTAGAAAAAACGCTAAAAATCCTTATAATTATATATGGAAAAGTGGATTTTAATTCTGGAGCAAAATTCCCTTTCCTGGTGAGAGAGATCGTATGTTTTTACATTTTACAAAATTACAGTCTGGAGAAATGTGAGCAAGAGCTAGATCTTCATACTTGTACTATGAAACAGCAACTTCTGAGATAGTTGGAGAATATGCAGAATTTTCAGACATAGACGAACTGAATTTAATAAAGGAAGAAATATGTGTTGACATTTTCCGAGAGCGTGAAAGCAAGGGGATCAAAAGTAAATTTCGTTATCAAGAAAACGTCCAGAGAATCCATGAAACAGTAAAAATTACGAAAAATGTAAACAATCGAATGGCTGGAAATTATAATATCCTGCCCCCTTGGAAGAAGGGGTAGCCGGTATAATGGGTACGGGCGCATATTGCTTTTATGGTGCACAATAATACCTATATCGCATTTAAAGCACCACCAACCAACCAGATACAGCAATCACCGAACGCCAAGGCAATCGAGCATCAGTCGCTATATTCGTTGACCAAGTTGTGACGACCGATTGCGGGCGAATGTGCATACTACAAATTGAAACTCACGTCCGTTAAGATTCGCGTGAAAAGGAAACTTAACACGTCTTTTCGATTTTGCAATAACTTATAATTTTTTTCCAACAGGGCATGCCAGGCTTATGGGTTGGTTGTGTTCGGTTTTCATGGCTTCAAGCGCCATATTTGAACAAACTTCGCCAACACAAAAAATCAAGTGTAAGAACGCTAAACGAAAACAAAACGTGATTGGGAAGGAGAGTTTAAAAAAACAAAACAAGAAAAAAACCCAGAAAAGGGATTACTTATTACCAAAGACAGTAAATCACATGAGAAAAGAAAAGATCACTGGGGTAATTAGGACCCGTGAAGGCCGTACACACAAAAAGGAAGTGTCCCCTGAGGACATGAGCTTCAATAAATGGAGGTTAAACCACTTCAAATTTTGGTTAGTAAACATTTAAAATCACGAGATCTAGAGGCCTTCGATGCTGAAGGAAGGAAACGAGACGCAACCTTTTAGCGAAAAGTGGATGGAATCAATAAATTTCATCAATCCCATCTTCCTCTCGGCATCCACCCACTTCCACAAGACTTCGTTATGCACACACATAATGCGATGTTCCAGAAAGTAAAGTGGCACTACAACAGACGAGAAGGGGGGGGGGTGAATTGATGGTAACGAACCTAAACTGAAAAGCTCGCTCGCTCCAGAATCATGACGCTTGGTATCTTGAATAACAATTCGTGCACACACATAATAAACCTGATTCATTTTCGCGGAGAAGGAAAAGTGCCTTCTTTATGGTACCCTGACACTTCGGTAGAATTGAATGCATTTAAGGTGAGGAAACGTGGGCGGGCTTGTTGTGTACATTACACTCAGTCTATTTGTTCGCAGTTTTCCTCTCATTGCAAACCAGACGAGTTCCTTCTTGCGTTTGATCGTTGTAAGAGACGTTCACGGTGGGTTTATCACTTGGAAAAAAACAGCTATGGTACTTCAAAACGCATCTTCTGGATGAAATGTTTGATAACTGATCCCTTTTATTCTCGACGACGTTGAAGCAAAACAAAAAAAAATCCATTCCTCATGATATTGTGCATGTTTGTGGATTGTTGACAGTGCTTAAACCATCGATCGTCTCATGAAATAAGACAGAGCAGGTTGGCGCAATCACTGTCGTAAGATCTCAGAAGCATAAGTCACGTGGGTTAACGAATCGACTAGGTCGATTGGCTAGCGAGGATCACAAATAAAAGCATTCATCACGATATTGTGCATTCGTTTGTGGATTGTTGACAGTGCTAAGAACCATCAACCGTCTCATGAAATAAGACAGAGCAGGTTGGCGCAATCGCTGTCGTAAGTTCTCAGAAACATAAGTCACGTGGGTTTACGACTCGACTTGGTCGATTGGCTAGCGAAGCGCAAGATTAGTGTTTTAAATCGCATTTGGATAGTCACTTCAGCCAAACAACAATTCGCCCACATAAGGATTCATGCCTTTTCTTCAAACCACGTGATAGAGCTTCAAACCCAGCGATCGGAATAGCATCCAGCTGGTCGCACATTGTCCTATATTTCATTAAGTCAATGCTAATAACAAGGTATGTTAGCAGAAAATAAAAAAATCCCGGACAGTTACAACCCTTTTGAAGATCGTTTCTGGCTTCTTTTTTTTTGCGCAACCACAATCATCTCAGTTGCCACAATTTTATACCAACAGGAATGTAGGTAATTTAATTAATGCCGCACTGGAGCAACACAGCGGGCTATTGGCGACGGTCCGGGATCAATCCAGATGGGAAAGATCCGATTACAACATCACATAACTTTGAACCATAGTCAGATGACGTTTACACCAACGGGAATAACAATATCTGATTCTACAAGAAGAATATTGCCAGATCTGCTTTGTAATTAACCCACTTTCCATGGTCGTTATTTCACAGAATAAAACCCACACACAATTCACTCACACACGATATTTGTCAAGTATCCATCTTGTTTGTTGAATGCACATGAAATACAACAATATGTAGCTTCGTTAAAGTATGTGCAACAGTAAAAAATTAAGACTTATGGCTTTTTAACGGCCTGAAAAAAAAAGGTCTTAAGATTTTTAATGCCCAGCATCCGAGTGGCTTTGCCGCTGGAAAAACTTTTGTTGAAATCCTACTCATTCTTTACATGACGATGAAGTCATACATGTCTCGAAATAATTTCTCCCAAATTACGCTAACTGTCCTCGTGTCAAATAAACGCAAAACGAAATCCTTTCAGTCAGCGTTCAAAAAAAGTGATCGCTCCGGGAGGTAAAGTGGTTTTTGATCGTCTCTGATTGGAAGTAAATTTAGCGTTGAGTGTTTATGGGAAAAAATCCATTTCAAGAAAATGTGGTCTTCAAGGAAGTTTAATAGAGGCCGACTGCTTGCTAAGATATTCTACTGCATTGCGTGATTATGCGTAACTTTTGAATAGTTCAGAAAGAATCGTTCAATTTTTACGATTTGTTTACTTGATTATTCAGCGACACTTAACTGCGACACAGCAAATTAAATCTTTCTAAAAAAAATTATCGGTAGAGTTTTACGACGCAAGGAACATAATAGGCCACCATTTATGGAAAATTTAATATATTTTAAAGCTTTTTGGTCAAATGAAATTCCAGCGACATTTATTTATGGGAGATGGTTCCTGGGATAAAGCGCACCTTTTAAGGAATTAACCCTCAGAAGGGTTCATACGTATATAACCGTTGTATCCGTCCTGACACAGGAAAACACAAACTTATCCATTCTATTACCTAGTCTCCCCTGCATGACTCTTCACCAGTTTTCACCTTCTTGAGAAATAAAATCTTTCCTGTGATTTTTTTTAACCAGTTTATCTGGTTATTTAGTCATGTATTTTGTGGGGTAAGAAATGTGCGGAATGATACACTGCTATTAAATCTTTTGAAGCTCAGGGGGGTAATTTGTTTTCAGAGCTTCAGCTCCCCCCGATCCTATTTAATTTTAAATGAAGTTTTAAAAAGTACTCTAAAACATTTACTCACAACCCTGAATTAGATATTTTCTTGATTTTCGTGTAGCCATTTTTAAAAAGGAAACACAAAATCACCACCAAAATACAATTCCTTCACCGCTACTGTTTATAAGGGTAGTTTCAAGAACAAGTCTCATACAATTCTCCACAAAACAAAGAACCTGTTAGATAATAGCACTGCAGCGAGCTAGCCATTAAAAACAAAGCTTCGGATGCAAATTTCAAAGGGGCAGGCAGACAAACATCACAAACTGTCAAGATACCGTTACCCAACACAAAAGACCATTGACCGTTCGCAGAAGCCAACGACCTAACCAAATTTGCATACCGTTGGAGGTGAAAGAAAAAAATCTCTACAGCATACCCAATAATGGCCATTTCTCAACATCCCATCCAACGGAACAAAAGACGGAATAACTGAAATGAATGATGTGGCATTTGCAGGCGCATGTGTGCGCAGGGCAGATGCAAACGGTAAACAGTCGAGCCACAGGAGTGGGTGTGGAATTAAATGGCATACGGAAACGGGATTTGAAGTGAAATGAGGGTCGACTGTCAACAAAACATTCCTCTCGTGCTATAGCGGAGCGATATTTATGAAGGAAGCAATTGATTTTCACACCCTCGCGCACAGAATACAAAGGCCCTTGACGAAAGCCGTTAGTTATATCCACAGAAGCGCCAAGTCGGGATATATGTTCTTTGTTCTACCAAAAGGAAATGTACCAAGCAAAACAACCAGATCATACGTATAGATAGCTTCATTTGATTTGTTTTGTAACTTGTCCAATTTATATTTTGAATGAAAAGTTTATATACGATTTTTTATATTTTGTCAGACGGTTACAACGACGATCAACGGCAGAACATGTACGAGAACGGACCTTGTTTCCTTGGAGGTATCATTATTGTCTTAATGCATGGATACAGTGGGCCACAAATCTCATAATTTAATTACTCCGGGGCAAAGCATTTGTAAAATTAAACTATCAACAAAACATTTTCGCGTTGACTAATGGTAAAAATTAATTCATACTGTTATGCCATAGCAATTATTATTCATATCGTCGGCCTTATAGTGATAAGACAGACAGATAGTGATAAGAAACACACAGACAAATTCAAAAAACAACTCAGAAAAACCGAAAAGCAATTCTGCTAAGCACACACTAAACTCACAAAGTGTGTTTCTTAAGAAGAAATCTAACTTTCATGCCAAAAAAAAATGACTTAGTGAGCACACACATTTCACTGAGAGAAAAATTTCAACATTCAGGTCAGGAAAAGTTAAAAAAACTCGTATTTTGAAAATTTTGACTTGGTGTGTTTCACTTGGAAGTCGGCAACATATTGAAATGTTTGTGTTGAAGTGGTATGAACGAATAACAAACTGTGTCGAATCAATTGAAATTTGATGTGAAACCTAAAGCGTTTGATCTCATAATAGAACATAAAAATGTAAAAGCAGCTGCTTTTCCACATGCAAGGAATCACTGTATCAGCGATTCCGAAAATGTAATGAGGTCTTCGAGAAGTTTACGACTCAAACTTAAAATATGGCGATCAGAGGTTTGACTTGAGACACAGTTCGTTTTATACTGTACTAGTCCGGCGTTGCCCGTGCCAGTTGTTTTTGTGGGGTTATTGGTTAAACTAAATGGGAATTCGTAGCCTAACAGCCATAACGTGGCTGTTAGGTGCGTGGTGGTGTTTTGATTCATAAACCAAATGGGCGTTGCCTGTGACAGTTCTTTTCGTGGGAGTCACGTTGCCCGTGGAGTTGATTTACTTCGCAAACCACAAAATATAAATATTTAATTGAAAAATTATTTATTAAAAGAAAATCAAACGTATAAGGTGTAAAATTTTTCCTACATTTCAAATCCGTTAAAATTTTCATTCTATCTTGAACGATCGCTGAGATAGAAAAAAAGCACTGAAGAACGTCAGTAATAACGTAAAAATTTATTTTGCTTCACTCGAATCAGTTTCTTAGGAAATCAAAATTAATTAATCTCGAATCAGACGAATATCATTCGAATCTACTTGCTACCATTGCTCTGTGACGTCACAGAGGGAGAAAAAGTCAATATGCATGTGGTTCTTCATTTACGGATGAAAGAACGATGAAAAAAACTTATTAAATTCATTTAAAAATATTCTAGATTGAATTTTAAAATTCGCCGCGACCCAAAAATTGCAAAAAAAAAAAAAAATCGGACTACCTGTGTGCCATTGTTGTAAATGCCATAGATTCGTCAGGACTTTTCGTGCAGAAAACAAACACTTCATTTTATAATAGTATAAATAAATACCGAGTTCACCGTCACAGTGCACAGCGACTGAATTATTACTGAATGGAGGAAAGGAAAAAACAATTGACAAATTTTGAACTGAAACAAGGGATGTGAAGAAATAGAGGTTTCGCACCCCAAACCACTAAAAAAAGCACGGGTAAGTAGTACTCATTGGAGGGTATCCAAAAAGACGCTTGGAAAGAGTAAGACAGCTGTAGAGTGAGTGATGAATGAAGTAATACAATTGTCAGCTGTCAGAGATGTTATAAAATATAATGCTTGTTTGCAGTTAACGACACACAATGTCTTCCCCCATGTATACATACATTATAACTGTCAGCAAGCAAATGTACTCGAGAACGACATATCTAAACTAGTATGAGGGGGCTAATGTAGCCCAGTTGATAGTCACGGTTTAGAAACGGGATAATTCCTATTTCGAAAACAGATTCAACCAAAGTCCGTCGTGTGCAGGGGGGCTAGTGCACGTTAAATCTGTCGTGGCTTCAAATATCCTCACGTTGTCGTGGTGTGGAAGTTCGGAGAATGGGGTGCCACTTCAAGTGTGTGCTCCCCTCGTCATCTGACCGTGGTTCAAAATTACACCAAATTAAGTATTGCCCTCGGACTGTTCCCTTCGGTATTGATTCCAGACCATCCACAATTGTATGCAAATTCAACTACCTACCTACCTAAATTAGGATGAAACTATATTCAAATCAAACGATCACGTCGCACTCCGGCAAGAAAGTTGACACAACTCAAAATTGCAGAACTTGAGAAACATCAACTTAAAGGTAATGGTAATTTTAGTTAACGTCGTACTAGAGCAACACAACGAGCTATTGACGAAGGTCCGGGATCAATCCCTTAAGAGAAAGATCCGAGGACAACACCTCGTAATTTTGAACTTCGGTCAGATGACGAAGCAACACCTGAGGTGGCACCCCACTCTCCAAACTTCCACACCAACCCAACGTGAGGACTTTCGGCCACGACAGATTTAAGGTGCACCAGCCGCCTCTACACCATACGCTTACAAACATCCATGCCCGGACCCGGATTGGAACCTTCCGATCTAGAGGCTAACATCTTAACCACTATACCGGTTGGTCGGCACAACTTAAAGGATACTACAAAACTTAAATTGAAATAGTATAAGCTTCTTTTAAATTTTAAAAACGTATTTATGGTGGTAACTTCTATTATATTCAATAGAATAGTAATATAACACGCTGGGGCACCTCATACATATTTTTCAAAGACATAACATCAAAATTTTTATTTTTTTGACTCGTGTCACTTTTCTTGCCGAAATGCGACATGTTAACTTAAGTCCACATTTTTTCGTCCAATGATGACGATGAAATATTCCTTTTGTTACCTTTTCTATTAAACGGTACATTTGATGACACATAAATTTTATCTACGAGTATCTCAAACTTGCAACTATTAAATGATGCAAATTTTTTTTAATTGCTCCCCCCCCCAAAAAATAACAAATCGGGTACGATGGCCAGTGGACATCCGGCGTTCTTCAGCAAAGTGTTTTCAAGGGGTTAAGTTAATGGATTACATGTATGTCGAAAGGAATAACTTTGTACAGCATAATAAAGTAAAACAAATTCTAAAATAAAACCATTGTGGAGGATACTTGCGTAATTTAACTACAGTTCCATTTCAAATAGAAGAGGTACCTAAAAAAAAATAAGAATTGAAGAGGTTTGTATCAAATTTTTGTAGTGTTCTGAACAGAACGCATGTATTATGGAATTTTTGTCGCGTTGGGTGTCAAGTGTATTTTATATCGGGTTTATTGGGATATATCCTTCTCTACTATAACTTTTCATTTGCCATAATTTTGGCACTCTTGTTTAAAATAGGCTGGGTGGTTTAATGGCACAATGGATTGAAAATAGATTCATCTAAAGTAAAACAGAACGAAATCCTATTAAATTCATATTGAACTATACAATTTCATTTCTGGATCTTGCACCATAACCACCAACCTAACGAAATAATAGCGTGAAAAGAAAAACTCAAAATGTGTGAAAATTCTTTAGGATATCATAAAATAACTTCGTTTCTAGTTTCTTCGTTTCTATTTGAACTATACATTTCATTTCTGGACCTTGCACCATAACCACCAACCTAACGAAATAATAGCGTGAAAAGAAAAACTCAAAATGTGTGAAAATTCTTTAGGATATCATAAAATAACTTCGTTTCTAGTTTCTTCGTTTCTATTTGAACTATGCATTTCATTTCTGGACCTTGCACCATAACCACCAACCTAACGAAATAATAGCGTGAAAAGAAAAACTCAAAATGTGTGAAAATTCTTTAGGATATCATAAAATAACTTCGTTTCTAGTTTCTTCGTTTCTATTTGAACTATACATTTCATTTCTGGACCTTGCACCATAACCACCAACCTAACAAAATAATAGCGTGAAAAGAAAAACTTAAAATGTGTGAAAATTCTTTAGGATATCATAAAATAACTTCGTTTCTAGCAAATTCAATGCGAGTTCGAAATTAGCTAAAAACTAGGTAAATTTCTCCAAATATACAGCCTATAATTTTTCCACAGATCAAAGGCTCGGCCAAATCAGACCCTAGATCCATTCAAAACACAGCCAACTGCAGATCAAAGAGGCCCGTTGATTCTTGCGTGTAATAATAAACGTCACGGACCTATCATTAGAACCTATACAACACGCATGCGCGCACACAGACAAAGAACAAGACCATTGAGTATCATGCCATTCCTTTGCCGCGAAAGGATCCAAGGTGAGCCACAATTTTTGAGGCCGAATTGCCTTCAATTCACACAAAGAAACAAGTGGTAATGGAATGGAGTGAGACAAAGATCACACGCGTTTAGTACCTCTTTCCCTTTGGGCCAATCCCAACACATCGAACGGTTCGGTAATTTTCGAAACGGAAGTTAGCCTCATTCATGATATTCAATTCCGTACAGCATAAATAGCCGAGGGACGTCGATGGAAAGTGTAATTGCGCTTAATTAGAAGCGGTGACGAGATTTGCGGCTTCTTCCGTATATGAAACGCTCGACGCTTGGCGTCGATTCGAGACTGGCAGCTGTGCCGTGTGATTGACGGGGTGCCTCACGAATGCTGGGCGGGATTTACACCTCGTTTTCTTTGCTTCCCACGGCCTTCAAGGAAGATGTAAAACTCAATGAGGTATAGAAACCTCATTACAGGTGGGACAAAAGAAAGGTCTTTGCTAAAACATATTTACACGAGGATAAGGATAACTACAAATTGCAGCACGTATACTGACAGCGACTGAAATTGTCATTTATTTTGGAACTTGGGATAATTAGACTCTAGTGTATCTTGATTGTATCCCTTTGTCCGATCTTGGACTTAACGTCAATTCCAAGCAACCTTGATTGCAAGCGAAACAATTTTATAGCGATTAATTTACAGCAAAATGCTGTAGGTAAAGGAGCCAAGAAAAACATTAGCTTTGAACAACAGAATCTTGCGATTGTCTTGCACTAAGTAATTTACATCGTTCTCATGGCAGCACAATTTAAGGGCTCCGGGAAACATAATGATAAGCCACAAAATATGTTCCGCAATAAAAAATATTCAAAGGAATTTCTTTCTGATTGTTTAGTCTAAAATAACAGTCTAAAATAGAAGTAACAGAAAAACAGGAGTCTAAAATAACATGACCGCTTTTGAATGATGGATTAAACGGTAATATTATTGGAATTTTTGAAGACTTAAAAATTGAAAAGTGGTTAGTTATTACGTTGCCCCCAAAGCCTTTCAATTGGTTTTGATAAGGTTTCGCTGAGTATCTGTCCTGTCCAGATCCCTAGTAACTAAATGGCATGTCCACAAGAAACGTTAAAAAAACTCCATTTTATTTCTTTAGCATAAAAATGCAATCAAAAGGTTTTTAACTGAAAATTTAGAAAAGAGATTAAACATTTCACTAGAAAAGAAAGCTTGTCGCATTTTTCCGGGTTTGAAGAGTAACAAATCTGCAATCGGAGGGTTACGATCTCGAATCCAACCAAAGAAACTTTTGTGAACCACCGGCGCACGTTAAATCTGCCTTAGCCTCATGTTTTCACGTTGGTGGTAAGTTTGGAGAGTGGGGCACCAGCTCAGGTGTTACCCTGTCATCTGCCAGGGATTCAAAATTAGGTTGCGTTCTCGGATTTTTCTTTCCTTTTGGGTTTGATTCCGGACCGTCGCCAATAGCAGACGCCTACAAAAATTCCTACCAGGACGTTTTAGCTTTTTGTCTTAATTACGATTCATAAACGATTTAATAAACATTGGGGATTACTGAAATGTAACTGATACGTAGAAAGGGAATTCGAAAATAACACGTCCCTTGCATTTTAAAAGAAAAATGTACCATAATTTAAATATTCGAACGAAAAAAAAATGAATACAATCTGTTTCGTTCTGCTAGTAAAGCACAATATGCAAAAAATTCACAAAAACATTTTAACCGATAAATATAAACGATAAACTACTCATTCATATAACCTGGTCAGATACAATTTTCTAGCTACAATACAATTAACTTCACCCAACAAGCATCTACACATCGTTGGAAGTAATCGAACAAATCCAAAATCTAATTAGACGTTTCTGTAATTTTAAATATGGATGTACTCAAAAGTAATGAAGATATACTTCAAATAATTGCGTAGCATCAAATCGAGTTTTCCTGAACTCACTAAAACGCCGTAAATGGGAAAATCCATAACCATTCTGAAAATTCTGATTGGTTGGTGTACCGAACCAATCCGGATTAGTTATGAAGAAAATGTTCCTTCTTAAGCTTTAGTGTAAATTATTTCCGATCGAACGAGTCAAGGCTGCAATACTTAAGCGCTATTCCCCCGAGACCTGACAAACTGATCAGCACAATATAAATTGCACCTTTCTCTTTTAATCCAGTCCGCAAAAACGATGACAACGGTCTGTTAGACCATGCAGTTTCAAAGCTTTTAACAACCAGATGCTCTTCCACGGGTAGACCTTGAGCACGCATGACTAATGACTCGTACCACAATTACAACTCATAATTTGGGAAAGACCTGCAATTTTTTTGCAAAGGTAGAATTAATGTGTCAGATGTCTATCTGTTACTTCTGAATACCCATATTTCGTTAGTGTCTTCTCGTCGGATGAAAGGAACAAGAGAGTAGTGTTTCAATCAAATCTGAAAGGACAGTAAATTATCATATCACGTTCATGCGACGTGCCTTGACGTACGTGAAAATTTCTATACAAGCGTGATAATTTTTCAACGTTGAGAGCATCATATATTTTAACTAGCTTCATTATGCCTTAAACGTCGTCTATTCGGAACATGAAAAACCCTTACCGATAACAAAAATTGATTCGAGTTTAAGATATACGGTTTCAGAATATTTATGAATGACTAGGTAGTGAAGCCAGGCGTGCATTAACTAGTATTACTAAGTACACAGGCCTGGTATTGTTATAGCCCCATGTGCCCTCTTTGTACGGATAGTGCATTAATGGATGCAACACATATACTAACCTGCGCAGCTCTATCCAAATAACTATCAGTGGATGTTACTGAAAGGCAAAGGACCTTGAGGCTACCTGCATTTTTATTTGCTATATTTTACTCTTGAATTTTGTATTAATTCCTCTTTTTTATTTGCGTGTACTTTTGGCTGAAGTACTTCAACAACTTCCGCAGCTTTGTGTGTTTTTACTTTACTCGTAATTTATTTTTTTTAATTCTTGTTTATTTGTTTGTACTCGTGGTCCCTTATTGTTAAAAGGCATAGTCCTTATTGTTTAGAAATTTTTTAAAGCCCGATCACTCACTTGTTTGGCTTTTGGTACCACAAGGGATAAACTGGCGGCAATTAGTAAAGGTGGCAAGACTCTTAAAACGCACTAGAAGCATTTTGATTAGCATTTGTTCCGTTTTCAAGTCGCCAAATGATTTACGATTTCTGATCTGATACAACGGCGACGATTTTACTTTCAGTAGGAATTGAGTCAGATGAAGTTTTCTGTGGACCAACCAAATAGTCAGCAGACAAAAAAATCGAAGTCGAATACAAAAAAAGCAACTAGGGCTGAATAAACATTTTACGAAATAACAGTGAATAATGAAATATACTAATGGTATAAAAAAATTAATCTGTGACTTTAAATGCATATATTAGGCAGAAATAATCAAAACAAAATTAGAGCGCGAGCTTCCTGCAGTGCTGGCACTAAAAAAAATAAATAGAAAAAAAAATATTTTTATTTTTTTATTTTTTTAACTTTTATAGCTA
This sequence comes from Metellina segmentata, assembly GCA_947359465.1. Classification (NCBI taxonomy): domain Eukaryota; kingdom Metazoa; phylum Arthropoda; class Arachnida; order Araneae; family Tetragnathidae; genus Metellina; species Metellina segmentata. Next base: position 64,916,159 of record OX375881.1, read on the forward strand.
TACATTCCTTGTAATTTCATTCTGTGATAACTATTACAATCTATGTTTCCAGAACATAGGAGTTTATTCGTCTTAATAGCAATTCCATTCATTTAAAAAACTAATTTTTACTTCCTTTGCAGCCTAAGAGCACTCAAAAAACCAGAGAAAATTGAACTAAATAAAAAATATATAGCTGCAGGGTATACCGCTTAAATATTTTTTATTTCGATATTACCAAACAAAAAAAAATTGTCACAGACCAAGGTTTTTGTAATTACGTGCTGAAACAACAGAATCTGTAGCAGTTGGGACAAGTCTACTAGATGAACAACACCGGAAGGTATTGGTCAAGGAAAGTAATTAAAAGTACGAACTTTAAGGTCTTCAGTTGTTTAGCTGAAACAGGATCGTTTCTCTGGGCAAGACACTTTTTTTTGTCATAGTTTGATGGTGGATAGAAGAAACTTGAACTTTACAGGGGGACCCTACCAACTATTCGGTTCGGAAACTACATGCACTAACTTAAAATGAGGGGGAAATCGACTTTTCTATCGTAAGTTAAAAGGAATTTTAATCATGAAGTATATTTGAAAAAAAAAAAAGGCGTAAGCCGAAAATCGAGTACGCTATTTTTTTTTTTAAACTTAATTTTTGACCCTCAGAAAACAAACATCGTTTTCCGAAGTGGAAAGATTCCTATTATAAAGAATCATAAATAAAAACATTTGGTCAAGATGTTCCATACAAAAAAGTGAAAACTGGAACGTGTTAATTCATATTTAAATATACGAATTTGTTATTTATGAATGTTGTTATTATGAATTTTATGAATTGTTATTATGAATTTTATGAATTGTTATTATGAATGTTGTTATATGAATGTTATATATGAATTTGTTATTTTCTATTGTTATTTAAATATAACAAAAGAAAACTAAGAGAATTTTGCATCACAAAACAACTTTCTTTCCTTGGATTATGAAAATCTAACATACAATAATGCTCATATTTATTCTTCGGAACCATTAGAGTAACTTTTCCAATGCCTCACGAAAAACCCACGGGATACTACAAAATATAAAATTACAGAGAAGCACTCTAAATCCATACTTTTCAAATATTTAGTACATCGATAGCTGGGAAGAGTAAAATAAGAATTCAAATGAAGTCCTAAAAAAAGGAACTGCGTAAAAGTAATTTTAGTCTGGTATCATAGGCTGGATTTCAATAAATGTATGCATAATATGTGAAATCAAAAAACATTAAGTTTGACTATGTTATGCTACTGAAAAGTGCGTCTTCAAATTGAAACATTTCTAAATTTCAAACTGAAACCTCTCTGATCAGGGTAACCACTCTATTTCAGAAATAAAATTCCCTGACGTTTAAAGGTTTTCCAGACAAATTTGTTCAAAATTCCAGGTCATACTTAAGCAATTCACGACATTTTTAAGGTGAAAAACCAAGAAATAATTTATCATTCAATAGTTAAAAACCAATTTAACAATTCGATAATGTAAAAATTAATACACAAAACCCAAGTAATTTTGCATTAAAATAACTCATTCAAATAATTCAACATATTATTTAATGTATCAAAGCATTAAATCTTCAATTTAAGCCTATGGATAAAACAAAATTCTTTACTTGTTAAATATTAGCCGTTTCTTTTAAAATCGGTTGAAAAATTTGTATTTATAAAATAAAGTGATACGAAACTATGTACGAATTTTATTGGCTACCTTTCTCCAAAGCGTCTGGTCAATCATTTTCCAGGTCATTGAGGCGATTTTCTAGGTTTTAGACAAAAATGCGTTTTTTTTTTTTTGATAAAATTAAATTCCCTGATAATTCCAAATTTTTCCTGACCCGTGGGAACCCTGTCTGATTGTTTGATTGAAGTTTTTCTTAGTAAAACCGAAGGGTTTCGGACAACATAATGATATCTACAAGCCACTTTTCAAACTTTTTAGAACAATTTTCAGATTTCACAAAATTTTAATGGTTAATCCACTTTTTAAGAGGTTAGGAAATCTTTAGTTTCACGTTGTCAGCACTCATTGAAAAAAATCAGAATTTTTTTCGATTATCTTATATAGTTTTTTTAATTTTTTTTGTTTCGAAATATATTTACATGGCGTATTACTATTGTATGTGAGGACATATAGATTCTGAGCTGGTACTTCTCCACTGACATTAAAAAGCGATTTCTTAAAAGTTTGGTCAACACTAAATGGAAATGGGTAGCAGGGGTTAGCATATTCCACAGCTCGCAATAACAAAATAATCAAATTCGCAGCAAGAAGGAAGAGAAGGTTCTCATTCAGAAAGCGTGCATGTATTTGACCTATAAATACCCACAGGAGTCAAAGGGTAGGATAACGAAATCGGAGTTACTGACAGCCCTCTTCGACAGTGTCTTCAGATTAGAGAATGAACTTAAGATAAACTGCAAGTGATAACATTTTAAAATCAACTTTGCAATTCTTACTGATTATTTACTGTATGTTTCACCAAACAAAGCAAACATGTTTATGTAAATAAATTTGTTTGTTACAAAATAGGATCATTTTAGTGCCTAATTTCGGTGTACATTAAAGACAAGTGAAAAGACAAAAGACAAGGTTTGAAATATCCAGTCGTGGTGTTTATTCAGTTTAAAGACGTTTTCAATAGAAAAAAATTATCTTCAAGTTGACATAAATTGTAAGAATTAGCTTACTAGAGTTACTAAATATATTGAAAGTTTACACTTGAAACCTGCAAGCTGAATGTTTTGTGTATTCGGAATATTTAGAACTACTAATCCGTATTCAATGGGTCAACGTGTCCCATAAAATCCGGCTCCCACGAGATGGCAATCGAGTCACTGGGTTTGGTGACGTACCGATTCTTGGTGATATGTTAGAACGTGAAGTTCGAGCTTCCAGGATTGGCGTCATCAGGGCGGGTTCTGGTTCTATGCCTGGCTCTAATTCTGGTTCATTAGGGTCCGAAAGCGATAGCTGTAATAACAAGTTTGCGGTTTTCCATTTCTTGACACATTTTCAGTAAATATCAACATTAAATAAGTGGTTAAATTTAAGATTTGAGCTACGATCTAGCAGAAAATTATCCTCATTAAATGCTTATTATGACTGTTAAATGAATTTAAAAATTCATAATCTGTGGATGTTAGTTTTGAAATTACTTCTATCCCACTAGAACAATAGATGAAATTTAATTGAGCATGGCTGAAAGTTATGTTTCAAGGAATAGGTTAATACTTCCCCTAATCGGAAACAAGCACTCGCTTCGGGCTTCTCGAAAATGAAAAATCACGGTTTGTCTGGCTTGAATACAAAAATTAAAATATGTTCCACTCTAAAGGAATGAGCTCTTTCAATGCATAATCTTTTTAAACTCGCATCTTCATTAGTAATTTGAAAGGCAAATCCTGTGTTTGTATAATTTTAACAGGAATTAGATTAACCTCCACGTTTTTGTCAGTCATAGGTAAACATATTCCATTTCATCAAAAATTTAACAAACTTCGTGTACAATTACCTAGATAAGAACAATTCCATACATTGTGAGTAGATTGACGCATAAAAAGAGAAAAGTATGACATAGCGTGCCAACAACTTCAAAACTCAATTACTAACAGAATAGCTAAAACAACGGAGGCAATATCGAATAGTAATTCCGATTCTAAAAAATATGATTTGGGACAGCGGAAAAGTATTCTAATTTTATATTTGCTTATTCACTCAGCTGTGTCACGTACGCCATAAAAACCAACAAATCAAACCATTTAAATAGTTAATGAAAACAAAAAGACCCGGTGTCGATTTCAACGATTTTGGTTTTTACAACTGGTAACGTCACTACTAAGTGTCGAGGCTAAAACGAATGAGAGAAGTTTATTTTAATTTAGTTTTAATATTTTTTATTTATTCGATTATATTCTTCGTGATTATGTAATTGGGAGACATGGTTATGCAGCGTCATGACTGTTTCAGCATGCAGGTATCGTGGTAAATAGTCCGAATTTTACCAGTACATTTTTGACACCGAATAAGAGACCAAAAGAGAAAATGGTCCAGCTTTCAGCAATTTATCTTTGGCGTAGACACTCAACTCAATTGAAACTAATATCTTCATTTTAATTTCAGGACAAAAAGAGTAAAATTTAAAGTCTCACAAACAGACATAATATACACTATAATTTCAGCAACGCTTTCCGTACGCAGCCGTATAAATTTTAGCTACGTTATGAGTACAGTAGTCAGCTATCGGCAAGCGTAGAAACTATGGATATTCTGTAGAAGGTAGGCTCGGCGCAGCTTATCCGTTTCCGGATCTTGTGCCTAATTTTAATCCGCTGTTTATTATTTATTATTTTCATACAGCTGTGAATGCATTATACATACAATACTATATTTAGCATTCTATTCCTTAAGGCCTAGCTAGCTAAACAGCTAGACCAAGTCTATGAGTCCGCTCAAAAAGTCCAGTAGATCAGGACTTTCGTGTCTTTGCCAGACCAATACAGGTAAGATGATTTGGGGAGGAACGTTCAGTGTTGCATTTTCAAATTTAAAATTGTACTATGCTTTTGAACGAAGGATAAATGACAGGACATTTTATGAGCCATGGATTCAATCGACTCGTGTTAAAAATTAAGTACGTCCCAAACGTTAAAGAAATAGACATCTATTTAAACGAAAAGCTCCACCCACTTGCGTCTTTGTCTTCCTTTTCCAACACTAAGTACAGAGAATTAACCGTCTGTCATAAAATTCATAATGGCCTATTCACCAAGTATAAAATAGACGAGAACGCTTACTAATCGTAAAAAAATCATCTGTGGGGGACCTTGTCAAACTCGAAGATTTACCACCAATCCCGACCGTTCAACCCGGTAAACAAACCGAACTTTCGACAAACACCCGACATCAATAAGCATAATGAGGGGGGAAATAAAAAAGAAATTCGCAAAAAAAAACCAACCAGTAATTCAACAATATCGTGACGGATGGCCATCAAACGAGGCCCAATCATACACTTATCAACAAGTTGCTGTAGACACAAAGGTTACGATGTTACAATGCAATGTGGTTCCAAGCTTGTATGGACTCAGGCCCTGAAATGCGTAACCAATGGAAGTGATATTTGATTTTAGATTGCGTTTGGTTCAGGCATGGATTTAACGGACGAGTCACGATAACAATTGTCACGATTGAGCGAAATAACGGTCGAGGAGGTTTATTCGTGATTGGAAACGGGCTGTGATAGCCACTTGTAAGGTATCGAACTGAAGATTAAGGTGGTTATAATCGTTTTTTAGATTTCCATCAGATGATTATGTCACACGTACTGTAAATAAAACCTCATAATAGCTTGAATCAGACATTACACATAAATATTTTTTACACTTGTGCCCAGCAAATTATATATTATCGAAAGAAGGTAGCATAAATGGGCGGATTGGTATTAATCTGGGTAGCAAAAATAGTGATCATTTTCAAACATTAGAAAACACTCCTTCAATCATAGTTTATCAATATAAGAGAAGTATGTTTCACTCACCTGTTGGAAAATTAAGAAAATTATAGTTAAAAGTTTTGAGTTCAACCATTCGTCACTTTTAAAATAACGAGAGCAAAGACGTTTAAACAAAATATATATATATATATATATATATATATTTAAATATCATTTATTATTTAAGTAAAAAGAAATAGGGTTGTAGTTACATATAAGGCAACATAATGAGAGGCCAATCTAACAAATGGAAACAGCATGCCGTGCTACCGCAGTCAGGATGAGAGAAAAAGGTAATGCAAGTAGAGCAAATAAGTAAAAATCCGTCTGTATTTATCCATGCACATAGCTGTAACATTTGAACATTTATCATCCACTTGAGAAGTCGTAACTATGATTCCCTATTCATAGCTACGACGAGGTAGTTCGACAGCACAGAGATACGTCCAGCAGATCCTACAATTTGTTTTAACTTTCACTTTCAAGTTACGTGTTCAAGGAGATTTTTACCCTGAAGATAAAGCCCGGCCACACAAAGTACGCCTCTCCCAAGTGTGCCTTTGTCGTGATGAAATCCTTCCCTGGCCAGAAAGATCCAACCCTGTTTCCAATTGAGCATATCTGGGATATGCTGGCATAATTTGCCACAATATAGCATAAGGGTTTTGTTTTGTCTTCATGCCACGCCGTATCGGCAAGTATCACCACCGTATTACTAATTTACGACCTAATAATTCCACAATAATTAAGATTCCTTAATATTTGATACTAGAATCATGGGGTCTATCTCTTCATGTACAGTAGAACTCCAATTATCCGAACTCCGACTATCCGAATGGCTAATTATCCGAATCGCTTTACAGAATTTCTGAAAAAAAATTAAGACGGAAACGTACTGCGATTCGCAAAAAAATGATTCAGGGTTTCAAATTCTAAATGATGATGAACTTATTGAAAGTGTGAGAGAAGAAAGTGTCGAGGAAGAAGATGACCTTAATATCGAAGTTGAAGCAGACACTGGACCATCTGCTAGTGAAGCATTTGGCGACCTTAAAACTGCGATGAAGTGGATGGAGCGTCAGCCTTAGTGTGACTGCATGCAACTTCTCACTGTCAAGCGGATGCGCGACTTGGCTGCCCGAAAACGGATATAGACAGTCAAACAGCTTACTTTAACCGAGATGTTCAGCAAGCAATGACTTTAATTTACAGTACCGTACGTACATACTGTAGTAATGTATAGCACTTGTAAGTACGCTTAACATGTAAAAGTGTGGCCGTTACATTTAATTAATTAAAAGCTCTTTTTCTTCAAAAATAGTTTTGTTTTCCCATTTTCAACATACATACAGTATTCAATTAAAATACATACTAGACGCTTTTTTTCGGGAAAAATCCAATTATCCGAATGGGGTCTGGTCCCAATTGATTCGGATAATTGGAGTTCTACTGTACATTGTTGCATATCCATGGAAACGATAAGCCATTCTGTTTTTTATACTTTGTTGTGAGAGGAGTGGCAACAGGAAGCTCGAAAAAAAAGAAAAAATAGAACTGTTCGCATTTTTATTGGATTGTGAGTTTTTGAATTGAGTGGTGATTGTAAATAGTTATGATATGCATATAAAATGTAAATAACTTATTAAAGAAACTTCTTGGCTGTTAATTCATGAGAGCCGTCTCATTTTATTTAAAAGAAATGAGTGTTATTATAGTTCGCTGTCTTCAGCGACATGCATCATACATGCTTAGGTTCCATTCCGCTCTAATACTGGCTTTATGGTGTATCGATTTAAAGGAGGAGGGGGCACAGAGGGCTTATATGTGTATATTAAAGGTTCATCGACAGATATAGATTGACAATTCAACACACAACAATACTACAATAATGCATAGGTAGGAAGCATAGCTCATAACTAAAGATGGAAAGAAAGAAAACTAGAAAGGAGTGTAGATTGGGATTGTCATTTTATTATGAAAGAACAGTCAATGACAATCACAGTTTTAAAATACATTGAATGCATTTGGTAATGGTAATTTTAATTAACGTCGTACTAGAGCAACACAACGATTTGGAGAGATCCATTTCAATCACAGAAAATACAACTTAAAAATAACATATTCACTATTTATCGGCACGTTTTTATTTTTCGAGATAAATGCCATTGAATATAAGAAAAGAGCATATTACTTTCAAAGTAGCTTTTTCTTAGTCTGCGACTATACTTGCAATTTATTACTTAAATTTATTTGAAGCGTAGAATATATTTTTCAGTCCGAGAGTAGATATATTAAGAAAATCAATGTAGCGATCGCCCGACAGGTGATTACGAACACAGATAGGTTATAAGAACAGTTGTTCGTGTGTTCTGGTTGTTACTGTTCTAGTAGACGAACATCGATGTATGACAGTGTCTGTGTTCTGGTTGTTACTGTTCTAGTAGACGAACATCGATGTATGACAGTGTCTGTGTTCTGGTTGTTACTGTCCTAGTAGACGAACATCGATGTATGACACTGTGTGTTCTGGTTGTTACTGTTCTAGTAGACGAACATCGATGTATGACAGTGTCTGTGTTCTGGTTGTTACTGTTCTAGTAGACGAACATCGATGTATGACACTATCTGTGTTCTGGTTGTTACTGTTCTAGTAGACGAACATCGATGTATGACAGTGTCTGTGTTCTGGTTGTTACTGTTCTAGTAGACGAACATCGATGTATGACAGTGTCTGTGTTATGATACGATCAAGAACATGAAATCTTGGGTGCTGTTCTGGATAATAACACTCGAGAGGAGTCCGACGTGTTTTTTTGCACCGGACGGTGCGGCGTATATATTGAAAACTTTATATTACATTGTAAATAACTTTTTTACTGAGGAAAATACACAGTTATTTAATGCTTTATTCTCTTTAAGAAAACATTTTTATGGATGTCGTAACAGAAAGAAACCTTATATACAGTACGTTTCCCCCCCCCCAATCATGGCCAAAACAAGAAACACAAAATCCGATTGATAATTCTGAATCCATGATAATCCGATTATACAGCTTCTTATCAAGAGACCTTTCAAACAAAAGTTGCGTGACATCGGGAAGTTTTTCCAAGAACTATTACATAGAATAGTAGGAACGAAAATAAGACACTACCGGTGTATGTAGATATTTTTAGAGCGATATTTTGCATGTTATATTCAAACTCATTCGCTCGGAAATGAAATACCTAATATCATCCATTCAACATGTACTTACCTAATTGCACTGCCCAATTTCGAAGCAATTGCATTCGAGGATAAGGTCAAAAATCCATTTATGTGCTTGGAAGGTTAAAGGAAAAAGTAACCACTTTTTGGACTAAGATAATTGTTGGTCACCACTCCTAATCATTATGCGTTCTATAGATGATAATTACCTCGATTCTCGACTGTTTCTCCTAAAATATTTCTTTTCTTTAAAGCGTTTTTGCTAAGAGACAAATTGTAACTTTTTCATAAGTAGACCTTTCGCATGTACGAGTCGGAATACACATCTTCACAGAAGACGGCAAAGCACAAACTTACATTGACATTACATAGAACGGTAATTCTGAAGCACTTGACTCAAGGGAAAAAAATCACGAAGAAACGCTCGAACCTACAAACCTTAGAGACATAATTTTTTTCGGTGTATTAAGATCACGGGTGTACTTTCGTATGCAAGGTGCAATAGATGATTGCGACCGTTTGACTGTCCTAAGTTGCTTTTAGCATACGACTGTTAAAATGAGGCAGTGTGGATGACTAGTGAGGATCTGATAGGAATGGATACAGTTTCCGATATCACAAAGCTTAAAATTCTTGTTGGAAATGACCATGTATCACATTGGCAACTCAACTACTCATCGTGGACTATATCGAAGTGTACGTTGTTGTTTTGAACGCCGTTTGGCATTTGCTTCAGAAGCGCCATCAGGATTGTTTTTAAAAGTGCTACCATTCATTATCAAATTCGAGGACCACCAATTTAGCAAAACGCTCTTACGGAGGTGGTAGACTGAAGCGCTTGATTACGCGTTCAAATCTCGCACGTGCCAAGTCGGGTTGGCTGTTTGAAATGTCCTGTTTTTATCCAAAACTGCGTAAATGCAATCCGGATTATCTTAACCTTTAGACGACGGCCGGTACAGTAGTTGTACTATGATCGCGCCAAGAAAGAATTTATACAATGATTAGTACATAAGTGATACTTGAAAGTTATGAGAATCGCACCAAGAAAGAATTTAGACTACAGCTGGTACAGTAGTTGTACTTTGGAAGTTATAAGAATCGCGCTTTTATATCTATAACCGTAGTCAAAAGGTTAAGTCCTTCAGGAAGGCAAGCCTTTCACGATTCACATTGAGTACGATGTGGCCGCACAGCCCACTTTGCCTAGGGGTAACGAAGAGATTTGCCACTTTCTAGGCAATGCTTGAAAGAACATACGATCCATAAGCTATATAGCATTGGGGTTAAAAAAGGTTAAACACGAACCGCTCGGCCGCAAGGCCAGAAGAGGTAAGAGAGAACTTTAAATCTTTATGAGTTAATGGTTTCACATTAAATTTGGGAAACTTGTATCTGTAAAAACCTCTACCTGAATAAAAACGAATAATGAACTGTCTTTTTAACGAAACAGGTTAGTCAATCAGAGACAAACAAAAGTATATATAACCAAATTCATTTGCAGGTGGTATCAAGCAAGAATGATTAGAATTTTATGAATGGTCATTCGATCCATAAGCTGGAATGGGAGAAAAAATCTTTTACCAAAAACTGTTTAATGACTTTTAAGAACTTGGTTTTGCTAACGCGTTATTCGTTTTCACGCGATAAAACATGCTCACCACCAGAGTATAGATAGCGGGTAATTCTGAAAAAAGTAAGGTCAGAGCAATTTCAAGCACTAAACGAAATTTGGCATCTGTAAGGACTTTCCCAAATAGAAAATTGTTGCTTCAGTGTGGTGTTAATTAACTACCTACCAAATAGGAAATATAATTCAGTTATTTACAAGGGCGGTGGGAATCTCTTGATTAGATGAAAAATAATGAAATTACTCGGACTCTTAAAAAGACAAGAAAAGCCCAGAGCTGTGATAAAATCATTTCTATCCCTCTATTGTAAACAGGGTGGAAGGGTGAGGCGTAACTATTCTGAAATTAAAAGGGCAAGGCAGTACATAAAAGATAGTGCACACACCACAGGGTTAATGCGTTTCCGAATACGGTCAGGCGAAATTTCTGTAATAAATATTCATTCTCCTCTTTTAACGCTCAGTCACGGAATGTGGTAGACAGTGAGATATGACTCCAGCTCAAGATCGTGACCGCAAAAACACTGGAGCCCATTTTCAAAGTTGTTCAAACCTAGATTCCATAAACATCGCTGCCTACACACTTCGTTAGGGGATCGCTGTTCCAGATGCACATACGTGAGCTGACTTACGAAATGGAATAAATGATGAATCAATTGTTAAATTTGGGCTCGGACGTTCCAGAAATATTTTATTTTGTGGAATTTAAGGGTCCAGGGCAATATAATAAAAGCCACTTCAAAATTTTCCAGCAAGCAATTTTTTTTTAAGTATTCCAAATTTATGATGATTTATCCACCATTTAAGATGCCATGTTATCTTTAACTTTCAAGTTTTGCATACGCATTCAAACAATCAGAAATTTTTTTGATCCTCTTGAACCTTAACATTTTTTTCATTGTAACATCACTATTATCCGGGAGCCTTTGAAGCATTTAATATACCTTACCCACATAATTCATGATTCATTACTCACATATTAAATTCAAGAGTTTTGAAGCAGCGATAAGTAAATTTAGTTTTTAAGTATTTAAATGGAAGGAAATTTCGAATGTATCGAGGGCTTTTTTCCAAAGACAATTATTTCAAGACTACAATTGTGTGTTAAAAAAAAATCTTAGTGAACGAAAATGACATGATCTTTTCAGCGCTTAATAGTTCGAAATTGTATTGTTTACTATTCGTTTCAAACATTAACAAGCAGAAACACGTATCCATCTAAAACTTTTCCAGACCTCATTTTATTCAATCTAAATATTTTTCAATTAAAAATTTTGTTAAGTAAGTTTTCACTGCATGGTAGAGAGGTAGGTATTTCATCAACGTCGCATTGGAGGAACACATCGGGCTATTATTCAATGCATACAGTTTACCGGTAACTATTCGGTATCGGTTTTAATAGAAAATGAAAAAGCTATTTGAATGAAATAGACATGTCGACAGGATGAAATTCAAGTAAGTTATATGAAATTTAAAAATATACATCTGCATAATAATGGTAACAATCACCGAAGTAGTATGTGGGTCCCTTGAGCGTCTAAACAAGATGGCCGCCGTTTGTTTACATTTTTGAGGAGGATAACGTTGTTGGGGGAGATAAGGATTCGTTGTTGGGGGAGATAAGGATTTGTGGTGGTTACTGATAAGAACTTGACATTTTGTTTTCATTTTTCGGTGGACGAGATGACGTCATGTTGTTGATGGTGAGTTTCCATGGTGATGAAGGACTGGTAGCGCCATCTGGTGGTGTGATGAGTAATTCTATTTTTGGAATTTAAAAAGGATTTTCTCGGATTCGAACCGAGGACCACGGGTTCCGAAAGCAGGCATGCTAACCGTTAAGCTATCGAGCACTTGTGAGGAAGGGGTGTTTAAATGTAGTGTTTGCTTTTTCTTTGTTCGGGACTTGTGAAAATATTGGGAGTGGTGGGGTTTTAATTTTGAATAATTAATCTTCTAATGAATTGAGTTGGGAAACGACTGGTAGCGCCATCTAGGGATTTTTCAAGTAACTAATTAAATATAAGATTTGATATTCTCGTATATAATTTCTAATGGTGTGAAAATGACAGGTACCGCCATCTAGGGGTGGAGAAAGTAACACATAGTATTAAAAGGATTTATTTCCCAACTATATTTTAGAATTAAATGGAGAATTATTTGAAAGAAAAATAATAATACGTGGATTCGAACCCAGCAAAAGGTGCTCGCGGTCAACCGATTTTACACAAGCACTTTATCCGTTTGATTACGACTACATAAATGATCGTGTTATATTTAAAATAGTCTATCATTCTGTTAATGCGTATAGCACATACTACCAAATATTGAAAAGTCTAGAAGCCTCTGGAACGTGTGAGAATTACACATGACTAAGGATAATGTTTTTGCACGTGTAGGTTAAAGAGAAGGATCGGACTTATACAAGGAGTCATCGATAAAAGTGACTCAAAAGAAAATTAAAGATTAGCTTAAACTACTGAAGTACACGTGTTGTGGTATCTGAAAATGTTAGGGACCGAACAAAAGAGTGATTATGCTGTTTGATAACTAAGAGGCTTTTAAAAGCATAGTTGAATTTGTTTCTAGGGTCTTTGAATAATTTTGCTTCTCTGGATTTTTGCCCTTCTATTGTTTTTAGATACATCATGGATTCTAGTGATATTAGACCTGCAAAGAAAATGCTTACAGACAAAGAACAGTGTTTTCAGAAATACTGTAAAGATTCTTTATGCTATGAATATGGTAAATTGTTTACAGATTGTGATGGTTGGTCATATTTCCGTCGATTGGAAAACGAATTAACGTATTTAAAGAAAGAGGAAACTACTATAGAAATTTACGGTAAGAAACATACTGTGCCTCGACAACTTGTAGCATATGGAGACGAAGGTATAAGCTATACCTTTAGTGGATCTTGTATTGCAGCCAAGCCCTGGTCTCCTTTACTGTTGGAAATAAAGGGTGAAGTGGAACGAATAATTGATGCAAGATTTAATTTTGTGTTGGTGAACCGTTATAAAGATGGTAAGGACTGTATAGGTGCACATAAAGACAACGAAAAGGACTTGGATCATAATGCACCCATAGCGTATGTTTCATTTGGACAAAAAAGACAGTTTGTGATTTCTAGAAAGAACTACAACTCTTTAAAAATTGTTCTGGAAAATGGAAGTTTACTTTTAATGATTTATCCAACCAACAAATTTTGGTTACACAGCTTACCCCGTGGAAATGCATTATGCCCTAGAATCAACTTAACGTTTCGAAAAATTATTGTATAAATTAGTGATAATACCCATATGAGCCCCTGAACTGGAACACAGTGTAAATAGGAATGTACACTAAACGATATTTGGAAAACGTTACAATTAATATTTATGCCCTTGTGAATATTATTTTTTATACATACATCTTATTGTTATTTTAAAGAAAATTTTATGCGTGTCTTACGACATACACTGTATTCTGGATTTATTTTTTTAATTAAATACTAATTTTATAAATTGTGTCTTTTTTAATGCAAGATCTGAAATAAAATTTTATTTGCTATAAATATTTATGTTTTCTAATTTAGATGCTTTCACTTAAACACTAATTATACATTAGATGCTATAGCACATATTTTACTGCAGATTTATTTTTAAATACTGTACACTTAAGTAAAAATAAAAAATCTTTTATATTTTATTTGAAAACTTTGCAAAACCATACTATGCATATGTTTCCTTGTAATTTTTTTTCTAATTAAACTAAAGAAAACTCACCCATATACCACAGAAGTACAACATGGTACTTACAGAAGTAAGTTGATAAAACAAAGAAACAGTAGAACAAAGTTAATTAAACTTACAAGATTTGATGACCTTAACAAATGAGTAGAAACGCAGATGACTCCTTGTACATTTGAAGAAGTTATAATCGTATTGAAATCTAAACCATATGTTATTTTTTAATTATTATTTTCTAGTCATATAATTTTTTTTTTAATTAATCTGGCTAAAATTTAATGATTCAATTTTTTAGATTTACAAACTTTTTTAAATGAAATTTTCTTTGATTTATTGTAAAATATTAAGATGCTTTTACACAAAAATTAGATACTATTACACATATTTTAATAATCATATAAATTCGGTATTATTAAAAAACTTTAAATGCAGATTACAAAAAAAATAATTATTTTCAATTTACAATTAAGACATTTAGCATTTTGATTTCTTAAAGCATGTTTTTATGTAAGAAAAAAATTAAGAAGAAACCTGTAAAAGTAAAATATTTTTTACCTTTAGTTGAAACATTGCAAGACCCATACTATGAAGATGTTTAATTGTACATTTGAAGTAGTGAAAATGAATATTAATAAACTTTTAGTGCTTGAAGTTCTAAATTAAATGTCTTTATTCTAATGCTCTTGCAAACCATACATTTTACTAAACATATGAACTTCTTTTTATTTACTTGAAAACCTTGTGTATATTATGCAGTTTAAATTGCAGAGTCAAATGCCAATTTTGTACAAATATTTTACAAGATACTTTGTATAGGTCTTTTATAATTTTAGATGCACTACATTGCTACGTTAAATGGATAGTAAGTGGGTTTTTTGTGATTTTTGAAAATAATGTGTACATTTTAAGGCTGCTAAACAAAATAAATTATTGCCCTTTCTTGATAGTTATTGCATAATCTAAAGATTTACTCACACCACTGATAGTTTTACACATGAGTAAAATTTAAAAAACAACGGAAAATTTTAAATACTAATTAATTTTTAAATGAACAAATATCATTGAAATGATGTTTAAGTATGAATTTTATATGTATTCTTCAAACAATCTCTGCAAAAAACAAATTGTTCTAAAACATATTGAAAAATAATTCAAAAACATATTGAAAAGTAATTCTAAAACATTTTGAAAGAAGTCATACTGAAACAAAGTAAACTATATAACACTTTTTAATTGAAAAAAAACACAGGATTCATATATTTTACACAAAGTAATGCACTATAGTAAAAACAAAAGAACGTATTTTTTACATGCCTGCATTTTTTAAGAGACAAATATTTCCTATGAGCCAGTTATTAAAAGCCGTCACCTCAGCTTTTGGGCAATGCAAATGATTTTTGTGATGACCACATGATAGTTTTTTGATCTCTTTGTTGGTGCTTAGAGCACATAGTGCATCGAATTTTGGACACCCAAAGTGTTCCAAGTCGATGTTTGGAATATTCAAGGCATCTAAGCGTTGTTTCTCAACACAACCACCTTTGTAAGCAACTAGGTACTGAGAGACACTCTTTGTCTGCTTGTACAATTCCAAAAGTTTAGAGTCTAGACTTTCTAAGGGATACACGTTTTCCCATGCTATGGGACAGAAAGGAAGTACACACACGTAATTTTCAACATATCGCACAGTTTTACGATCTTTGACACTAAGTTTATACTTATAAGGCGATAGGTTAAAACGAATACTCGCAGCTACCTGCGATTTTATAGCGATGTAACCGTATTCACGTACTAAGAAACCTTCGTTAGTTTGAAATCCATCAAAATCCACAATTGCGCAAATGTTAAACATTGCTATTCAAAAGCGTTATATGCTCGTGGAAAAATAGTTGTAAACTGGAGACACAAAGAACTGAACTATATATAGCACCATACACTTACTAATCAGTAAAGTTAATCTTATTTTAGTCTTTTATCTTTTGTGAGTAACAATAAACTCGTAAGTGAAGAATGTGCTCAGAAAACACGTGCTTGTGATAATGTGACAAGTAAAGCTTTATGCTGTAATACAGGATTTTAACAAAAGGGGGTATGCTTAAATGTGCATGTAATTTTTTTTTTTTTTTTTGCTCTATCGCGTAGATGAGTTGAATACAATTCAATTCGGTGACTAAACTTGAGCAAGAAAAAAAAATATGTAATCAAATATAATTTATACTTGAGGAACTTGTTTTTTTTTTACTTTCTTTAAAGTATACCGATTTCTCTTGATTATGTTGTTTTATTTTTCTAAATTTACATCAGTAAATTGAATTACTTATTTATGGGCTCAAATCTTTGCCTTTTGTTGAACAGAAATTAGTATCTTTGACTAGTATACGATTTTTTAAAATTGACGAAGATAACCTTTATGAGGGGATTTAACTCAATAGGCCCTATAATTTTACACTTAAGAGTAACAGAGCAGTATAGTTTTTAGGAAAATGAATAACCATTATGTAAATTTGAAGCCAAAATTTCCAAGCATGTCTATGCTTATTAAACGCCTATCTACGTTTAGAGATTGGCCACGCACAAACTTTGACATTTGGGACCTGGCCGAAAACGGATTGTTTTATACGGGTGTATCGGACAGAGTCAGGTGTTATTGGTGTGGCGAAGGGCTTGAAAATTGGCAAGAAGAGGATGTAGTGAGACACGAACACATAAAGTTTTATCCAAAATGTTTGGTAGCCCAGCAACAGCAAATGATTGCTGACCCTAGATCAAAAAGAACACCAACAGATGAAATTGTACAGGTGGATGAAATCAAGATTAATACCAATGGTTTAATAAAACCCTATGTAAAAAATTACTCCTCAAACAACGACAAGGACGTACGACTTTGTAAAATTTGTTTAGAATCCGAAATGGATGCTACTTTACAGCCTTGCGGGCATCTGGTGACATGCATGAGATGTACGAAAGGTCTCTATACGTGTCCTATGTGCCGAACCAATATTTTACATAAAATTAAAACGTACATTTGTTACTAAACGTTATCTATCATTTATCAATTCAAGTAGTAGATGCAATTTTTAGTGACTAACTGAACATGACGTGAAAGAATTCCATAAGAGTGGTATTTTGAGTATAATGTTATTAAAGTAATACATGTGCGGCAGCAAAAAGACTAGTAAGGAGGTTCGATACTTCTAAAATAATTATAAGACTTTCTATCAAGGACTTGTGGTAAAATCGTGTAGGAAAGACTTATACCTCTTCTAAATATATTAAATATAATAACTATTTTACTTATCTGTTGTTTGTTCATTACATGCTAAACCTATTTTGGATAGAGGAATTTTAAAGTGCCTTAAAAAGGAGTTACAAATTGCTTTAAGAAAGATGTGTGTAAAAGTACTCTGTTAATGTTAGAATGTTAAAGCTGGAAATAAATATTGATATTTTGAAATTTTTTCCTTTTTTATTTTCTAATTGATTTTTTACTGCATAACTTTTTCTTTTTTTATTGTTCTTAATAAACTTTATTTTGCTTTTTCCTTTTTTTTTTTTTTTTAAAAACACCGTAACTTATATTTTTTGTTACTGCTTAATTTTTTTTCTTTTACTGTAAAAAATTTGTTTTACTGTTAAATTTTTTTTTTTACTGTTTAATTTTTTTTAATTGTTTAACTTCTTTTTAAAATTATCAAAAAAAAAATACTATAATTGTTGTATAGAATATTTTTTTTTTGACAACACTGGATTGAAGATAAAATATTTATTGAAAAACATAAGAATCGGTAAAACAGTTAATATAATTGTTATAACATACATATCTTACAAGTCTTGTACATACATTTCTCTAACAGTATTGAAAATATCTGTTCTATTCAAATTCTCAAAAAAAGTTGCCTTCTAATATTATGTCATAAAGTTTAATATTTTATTGCTCTCTCTTACAAAATTAATAGCAAACTCTTTCCAGTTAACAGCACATAAAGCAAGGGTGAAATATTCGCAAAAGCGTTCGTCAACACTCATCTTCATGCAAGCATGTACAGATTGATTGACAATTTCATTCTTACAACCTAAGCAATCATAAATAATAGTAATATTTTTTACCACAATTTCCTTTAGGCACTTGCAGAGAGAAGCTATAACTTCTCTCCAACAATCAGATTTATCAGTATTACTGCAGTAAAATTTGTAGCTTTCACCAGGAAAACCATTTTTGATTTCCATTTTCACATAGTATGGCAGCAAATACGTCAAAAGCGATATTTTCAATATATATGACACACAAGCGTAAAATTCACACAATTTAAAGTACTGATCAAAATTCATAAACACACAATGGGGTGAGAACTGAAAACAATTTTCTTATTTCTGAAATACACGTTGTAAAACCAAGTTCATTTTTTCAGCATCAGACGCTTTAGAAAGGAAGACTTCCTTCTCTATAACTTTAACGTCGGAGGCAGTTGCAAACGCGAAAAACTTGCTCACCTTCTCCATAAGAATATACCATGTTTTCGGATGCATAGAAACACATTCCTTCGTTGGTTTAAGACACTGTGTTTACCTAACGTAAATTTACGTATGTGGACACAGTGTCTTGCAACCAACGAAGGAATGTGTTTCTATGCATCCGAAAACATGGTATATTCTTATGGAGAAGGTGAGCAAGTTTTTCGCGTTTGCAACTGCCTCCGACGTTAAAGTTATAGAGAAGGAAGTCTTCCTTTCTAAAGCGTCTGATGCTGAAAAAATGAACTTGGTTTTACAACGTGTATTTCAGAAATAAGAAAATTGTTTTCAGTTCTCACCCCATTGTGTGTTTATGAATTTTGATCAGTACTTTAAATTGTGTGAATTTTACGCTTGTGTGTCATATATATTGAAAATATCGCTTTTGACGTATTTGCTGCCATACTATGTGAAAATGGAAATCAAAAATGGTTTTCCTGGTGAAAGCTACAAATTTTACTGCAGTAATACTGATAAATCTGATTGTTGGAGAGAAGTTATAGCTTCTCTCTGCAAGTGCCTAAAGGAAATTGTGGTAAAAAATATTACTATTATTTATGATTGCTTAGGTTGTAAGAATGAAATTGTCAATCAATCTGTACATGCTTGCATGAAGATGAGTGTTGACGAACGCTTTTGCGAATATTTCACCCTTGCTTTATGTGCTGTTAACTGGAAAGAGTTTGCTATTAATTTTGTAAGAGAGAGCAATAAAATATTAAACTTTATGACATAATATTAGAAGGCAACTTTTTTTGAGAATTTGAATAGAACAGATATTTTCAATACTGTTAGAGAAATGTATGTACAAGACTTGTAAGATATGTATGTTATAACAATTATATTAACTGTTTTACCGATTCTTATGTTTTTCAATAAATATTTTATCTTCAATCCAGTGTTGTCAAAAAAAAAATATTCTATACAACAATTATAGTATTTTTTTTTTGATAATTTTAAAAAGAAGTTAAACAATTAAAAAAAATTAAACAGTAAAAAAAAAAATTTAACAGTAAAACAAATTTTTTACAGTAAAAGAAAAAAAATTAAGCAGTAACAAAAAATATAAGTTACGGTGTTTTTTAAAAAAAAAAAAAAAGGAAAAAGCAAAATAAAGTTTATTAAGAACAATAAAAAAAGAAAAAGTTATGCAGTAAAAAATCAATTAGAAAATAAAAAAGGAAAAAATTTCAAAATATCAATATTTATTTCCAGCTTTAACATTCTAACATTAACAGAGTACTTTTACACACATCTTTAAGAAAGATGTGTGTAAAAGTACTCTGTTAATGTTAGAATGTTAAAGCTGGAAATAAATATTGATATTTTGAAATTTTTTCCTTTTTTATTTTCTAATTGATTTTTTACTGCATAACTTTTTCTTTTTTTATTGTTCTTAATAAACTTTATTTTGCTTTTTCCTTTTTTTTTTTTTTTAAAAAACACCGTAACTTATATTTTTTGTTACTGCTTAATTTTTTTTCTTTTACTGTAAAAAATTTGTTTTACTGTTAAATTTTTTTTTTTACTGTTTAATTTTTTTTAATTGTTTAACTTCTTTTTAAAATTATCAAAAAAAAAAAAAAAAAAAAAAAAAAAAAAAAAAAAAAAAAAAAATTAAACAGTAAAAAAAAAAATTTAACAGTAAAACAAATTTTTTACAGTAAAAGAAAAAAAATTAAGCAGTAACAAAAAATATAAGTTACGGTGTTTTTTAAAAAAAAAAAAAAAGGAAAAAGCAAAATAAAGTTTATTAAGAACAATAAAAAAAGAAAAAGTTATGCAGTAAAAAATCAATTAGAAAATAAAAAAGGAAAAAATTTCAAAATATCAATATTTATTTCCAGCTTTAACATTCTAACATTAACAGAGTACTTTTACACACATCTTTCTTAAAGATGTGTGTAAAAGTACTCTGTTAATGTTAGAATGTTAAAGCTGGAAATAAATATTGATATTTTGAAATTTTTTCCTTTTTTATTTTCTAATTGATTTTTTACTGCATAACTTTTTCTTTTTTTATTGTTCTTAATAAACTTTATTTTGCTTTTTCCTTTTTTTTTTTTTTTAAAAAACACCGTAACTTATATTTTTTGTTACTGCTTAATTTTTTTTCTTTTACTGTAAAAAATTTGTTTTACTGTTAAATTTTTTTTTTTACTGTTTAATTTTTTTTAATTGTTTAACTTCTTTTTAAAATTATCAAAAAAAAAATACTATAATTGTTGTATAGAATATTTTTTTTTTGACAACACTGGATTGAAGATAAAATATTTATTGAAAAACATAAGAATCGGTAAAACAGTTAATATAATTGTTATAACATACATATCTTACAAGTCTTGTACATACATTTCTCTAACAGTATTGAAAATATCTGTTCTATTCAAATTCTCAAAAAAAGTTGCCTTCTAATATTATGTCATAAAGTTTAATATTTTATTGCTCTCTCTTACAAAATTAATAGCAAACTCTTTCCAGTTAACAGCACATAAAGCAAGGGTGAAATATTCGCAAAAGCGTTCGTCAACACTCATCTTCATGCAAGCATGTACAGATTGATTGACAATTTCATTCTTACAACCTAAGCAATCATAAATAATAGTAATATTTTTTACCACAATTTCCTTTAGGCACTTGCAGAGAGAAGCTATAACTTCTCTCCAACAATCAGATTTATCAGTATTACTGCAGTAAAATTTGTAGCTTTCACCAGGAAAACCATTTTTGATTTCCATTTTCACATAGTATGGCAGCAAATACGTCAAAAGCGATATTTTCAATATATATGACACACAAGCGTAAAATTCACACAATTTAAAGTACTGATCAAAATTCATAAACACACAATGGGGTGAGAACTGAAAACAATTTTCTTATTTCTGAAATACACGTTGTAAAACCAAGTTCATTTTTTCAGCATCAGACGCTTTAGAAAGGAAGACTTCCTTCTCTATAACTTTAACGTCGGAGGCAGTTGCAAACGCGAAAAACTTGCTCACCTTCTCCATAAGAATATACCATGTTTTCGGATGCATAGAAACACATTCCTTCGTTGGTTTAAGACACTGTGTTTACCTAACGTAAATTTACGTATGTGGACACAGTGTCTTGCAACCAACGAAGGAATGTGTTTCTATGCATCCGAAAACATGGTATATTCTTATGGAGAAGGTGAGCAAGTTTTTCGCGTTTGCAACTGCCTCCGACGTTAAAGTTATAGAGAAGGAAGTCTTCCTTTCTAAAGCGTCTGATGCTGAAAAAATGAACTTGGTTTTACAACGTGTATTTCAGAAATAAGAAAATTGTTTTCAGTTCTCACCCCATTGTGTGTTTATGAATTTTGATCAGTACTTTAAATTGTGTGAATTTTACGCTTGTGTGTCATATATATTGAAAATATCGCTTTTGACGTATTTGCTGCCATACTATGTGAAAATGGAAATCAAAAATGGTTTTCCTGGTGAAAGCTACAAATTTTACTGCAGTAATACTGATAAATCTGATTGTTGGAGAGAAGTTATAGCTTCTCTCTGCAAGTGCCTAAAGGAAATTGTGGTAAAAAATATTACTATTATTTATGATTGCTTAGGTTGTAAGAATGAAATTGTCAATCAATCTGTACATGCTTGCATGAAGATGAGTGTTGACGAACGCTTTTGCGAATATTTCACCCTTGCTTTATGTGCTGTTAACTGGAAAGAGTTTGCTATTAATTTTGTAAGAGAGAGCAATAAAATATTAAACTTTATGACATAATATTAGAAGGCAACTTTTTTTGAGAATTTGAATAGAACAGATATTTTCAATACTGTTAGAGAAATGTATGTACAAGACTTGTAAGATATGTATGTTATAACAATTATATTAACTGTTTTACCGATTCTTATGTTTTTCAATAAATATTTTATCTTCAATCCAGTGTTGTCAAAAAAAAAATATTCTATACAACAATTATAGTATTTTTTTTTTGATAATTTTAAAAAGAAGTTAAACAATTAAAAAAAATTAAACAGTAAAAAAAAAAATTTAACAGTAAAACAAATTTTTTACAGTAAAAGAAAAAAAATTAAGCAGTAACAAAAAATATAAGTTACGGTGTTTTTTAAAAAAAAAAAAAAAGGAAAAAGCAAAATAAAGTTTATTAAGAACAATAAAAAAAGAAAAAGTTATGCAGTAAAAAATCAATTAGAAAATAAAAAAGGAAAAAATTTCAAAATATCAATATTTATTTCCAGCTTTAACATTCTAACATTAACAGAGTACTTTTACACACATCTTTAAGAAAGATGTGTGTAAAAGTACTCTGTTAATGTTAGAATGTTAAAGCTGGAAATAAATATTGATATTTTGAAATTTTTTCCTTTTTTATTTTCTAATTGATTTTTTACTGCATAACTTTTTCTTTTTTTATTGTTCTTAATAAACTTTATTTTGCTTTTTCCTTTTTTTTTTTTTTTAAAAAACACCGTAACTTATATTTTTTGTTACTGCTTAATTTTTTTTCTTTTACTGTAAAAAATTTGTTTTACTGTTAAATTTTTTTTTTTACTGTTTAATTTTTTTTTTTTTTTTTTTTTTTTTTTTTTTTGATAATTTTAAAAAGAAGTTAAACAATTAAAAAAAATTAAACAGTAAAAAAAAAAATTTAACAGTAAAACAAATTTTTTACAGTAAAAGAAAAAAAATTAAGCAGTAACAAAAAATATAAGTTACGGTGTTTTTTAAAAAAAAAAAAAAAGGAAAAAGCAAAATAAAGTTTATTAAGAACAATAAAAAAAGAAAAAGTTATGCAGTAAAAAATCAATTAGAAAATAAAAAAGGAAAAAATTTCAAAATATCAATATTTATTTCCAGCTTTAACATTCTAACATTAACAGAGTACTTTTACACACATCTTTCTTAAAGCAATTTGTAACTCCTTTTTAAGGCACTTTAAAATTCCTCTATCCAAAATAGGTTTAGCATGTAATGAACAAACAACAGATAAGTAAAATAGTTATTATATTTAATATATTTAGAAGAGGTATAAGTCTTTCCTACACGATTTTACCACAAGTCCTTGATAGAAAGTCTTATAATTATTTTAGAAGTATCGAACCTCCTTACTAGTCTTTTTGCTGCCGCACATGTATTACTTTAATAACATTATACTCAAAATACCACTCTTATGGAATTCTTTCACGTCATGTTCAGTTAGTCACTAAAAATTGCATCTACTACTTGAATTGATAAATGATAGATAACGTTTAGTAACAAATGTACGTTTTAATTTTATGTAAAATATTGGTTCGGCACATAGGACACGTATAGAGACCTTTCGTACATCTCATGCATGTCACCAGATGCCCGCAAGGCTGTAAAGTAGCATCCATTTCGGATTCTAAACAAATTTTACAAAGTCGTACGTCCTTGTCGTTGTTTGAGGAGTAATTTTTTACATAGGGTTTTATTAAACCATTGGTATTAATCTTGATTTCATCCACCTGTACAATTTCATCTGTTGGTGTTCTTTTTGATCTAGGGTCAGCAATCATTTGCTGTTGCTGGGCTACCAAACATTTTGGATAAAACTTTATGTGTTCGTGTCTCACTACATCCTCTTCTTGCCAATTTTCAAGCCCTTCGCCACACCAATAACACCTGACTCTGTCCGATACACCCGTATAAAACAATCCGTTTTCGGCCAGGTCCCAAATGTCAAAGTTTGTGCGTGGCC
This sequence comes from Metellina segmentata, assembly GCA_947359465.1. Taxonomy (NCBI): domain Eukaryota; kingdom Metazoa; phylum Arthropoda; class Arachnida; order Araneae; family Tetragnathidae; genus Metellina; species Metellina segmentata. The sequence goes on from OX375881.1 coordinate 64,940,463, forward strand.
AATCTCTAAACGTAGATAGGCGTTTAATAAGCATAGACATGCTTGGAAATTTTGGCTTCAAATTTACATAATGGTTATTCATTTTCCTAAAAACTATACTGCTCTGTTACTCTTAAGTGTAAAATTATAGGGCCTATTGAGTTAAATCCCCTCATAAAGGTTATCTTCGTCAATTTTAAAAAATCGTATACTAGTCAAAGATACTAATTTCTGTTCAACAAAAGGCAAAGATTTGAGCCCATAAATAAGTAATTCAATTTACTGATGTAAATTTAGAAAAATAAAACAACATAATCAAGAGAAATCGGTATACTTTAAAGAAAGTAAAAAAAAAACAAGTTCCTCAAGTATAAATTATATTTGATTACATATTTTTTTTTCTTGCTCAAGTTTAGTCACCGAATTGAATTGTATTCAACTCATCTACGCGATAGAGCAAAAAAAAAAAAAAAAATTACATGCACATTTAAGCATACCCCCTTTTGTTAAAATCCTGTATTACAGCATAAAGCTTTACTTGTCACATTATCACAAGCACGTGTTTTCTGAGCACATTCTTCACTTACGAGTTTATTGTTACTCACAAAAGATAAAAGACTAAAATAAGATTAACTTTACTGATTAGTAAGTGTATGGTGCTATATATAGTTCAGTTCTTTGTGTCTCCAGTTTACAACTATTTTTCCACGAGCATATAACGCTTTTGAATAGCAATGTTTAACATTTGCGCAATTGTGGATTTTGATGGATTTCAAACTAACGAAGGTTTCTTAGTACGTGAATACGGTTACATCGCTATAAAATCGCAGGTAGCTGCGAGTATTCGTTTTAACCTATCGCCTTATAAGTATAAACTTAGTGTCAAAGATCGTAAAACTGTGCGATATGTTGAAAATTACGTGTGTGTACTTCCTTTCTGTCCCATAGCATGGGAAAACGTGTATCCCTTAGAAAGTCTAGACTCTAAACTTTTGGAATTGTACAAGCAGACAAAGAGTGTCTCTCAGTACCTAGTTGCTTACAAAGGTGGTTGTGTTGAGAAACAACGCTTAGATGCCTTGAATATTCCAAACATCGACTTGGAACACTTTGGGTGTCCAAAATTCGATGCACTATGTGCTCTAAGCACCAACAAAGAGATCAAAAAACTATCATGTGGTCATCACAAAAATCATTTGCATTGCCCAAAAGCTGAGGTGACGGCTTTTAATAACTGGCTCATAGGAAATATTTGTCTCTTAAAAAATGCAGGCATGTAAAAAATACGTTCTTTTGTTTTTACTATAGTGCATTACTTTGTGTAAAATATATGAATCCTGTGTTTTTTTTCAATTAAAAAGTGTTATATAGTTTACTTTGTTTCAGTATGACTTCTTTCAAAATGTTTTAGAATTACTTTTCAATATGTTTTTGAATTATTTTTCAATATGTTTTAGAACAATTTGTTTTTTGCAGAGATTGTTTGAAGAATACATATAAAATTCATACTTAAACATCATTTCAATGATATTTGTTCATTTAAAAATTAATTAGTATTTAAAATTTTCCGTTGTTTTTTAAATTTTACTCATGTGTAAAACTATCAGTGGTGTGAGTAAATCTTTAGATTATGCAATAACTATCAAGAAAGGGCAATAATTTATTTTGTTTAGCAGCCTTAAAATGTACACATTATTTTCAAAAATCACAAAAAAACCCACTTACTATCCATTTAACGTAGCAATGTAGTGCATCTAAAATTATAAAAGACCTATACAAAGTATCTTGTAAAATATTTGTACAAAATTGGCATTTGACTCTGCAATTTAAACTGCATAATATACACAAGGTTTTCAAGTAAATAAAAAGAAGTTCATATGTTTAGTAAAATGTATGGTTTGCAAGAGCATTAGAATAAAGACATTTAATTTAGAACTTCAAGCACTAAAAGTTTATTAATATTCATTTTCACTACTTCAAATGTACAATTAAACATCTTCATAGTATGGGTCTTGCAATGTTTCAACTAAAGGTAAAAAATATTTTACTTTTACAGGTTTCTTCTTAATTTTTTTCTTACATAAAAACATGCTTTAAGAAATCAAAATGCTAAATGTCTTAATTGTAAATTGAAAATAATTATTTTTTTTGTAATCTGCATTTAAAGTTTTTTAATAATACCGAATTTATATGATTATTAAAATATGTGTAATAGTATCTAATTTTTGTGTAAAAGCATCTTAATATTTTACAATAAATCAAAGAAAATTTCATTTAAAAAAGTTTGTAAATCTAAAAAATTGAATCATTAAATTTTAGCCAGATTAATTAAAAAAAAAATTATATGACTAGAAAATAATAATTAAAAAATAACATATGGTTTAGATTTCAATACGATTATAACTTCTTCAAATGTACAAGGAGTCATCTGCGTTTCTACTCATTTGTTAAGGTCATCAAATCTTGTAAGTTTAATTAACTTTGTTCTACTGTTTCTTTGTTTTATCAACTTACTTCTGTAAGTACCATGTTGTACTTCTGTGGTATATGGGTGAGTTTTCTTTAGTTTAATTAGAAAAAAATTACAAGGAAACATATGCATAGTATGGTTTTGCAAAGTTTTCAAATAAAATATAAAAGATTTTTTATTTTTACTTAAGTGTACAGTATTTAAAAATAAATCTGCAGTAAAATATGTGCTATAGCATCTAATGTATAATTAGTGTTTAAGTGAAAGCATCTAAATTAGAAAACATAAATATTTATAGCAAATAAAATTTTATTTCAGATCTTGCATTAAAAAAGACACAATTTATAAAATTAGTATTTAATTAAAAAAATAAATCCAGAATACAGTGTATGTCGTAAGACACGCATAAAATTTTCTTTAAAATAACAATAAGATGTATGTATAAAAAATAATATTCACAAGGGCATAAATATTAATTGTAACGTTTTCCAAATATCGTTTAGTGTACATTCCTATTTACACTGTGTTCCAGTTCAGGGGCTCATATGGGTATTATCACTAATTTATACAATAATTTTTCGAAACGTTAAGTTGATTCTAGGGCATAATGCATTTCCACGGGGTAAGCTGTGTAACCAAAATTTGTTGGTTGGATAAATCATTAAAAGTAAACTTCCATTTTCCAGAACAATTTTTAAAGAGTTGTAGTTCTTTCTAGAAATCACAAACTGTCTTTTTTGTCCAAATGAAACATACGCTATGGGTGCATTATGATCCAAGTCCTTTTCGTTGTCTTTATGTGCACCTATACAGTCCTTACCATCTTTATAACGGTTCACCAACACAAAATTAAATCTTGCATCAATTATTCGTTCCACTTCACCCTTTATTTCCAACAGTAAAGGAGACCAGGGCTTGGCTGCAATACAAGATCCACTAAAGGTATAGCTTATACCTTCGTCTCCATATGCTACAAGTTGTCGAGGCACAGTATGTTTCTTACCGTAAATTTCTATAGTAGTTTCCTCTTTCTTTAAATACGTTAATTCGTTTTCCAATCGACGGAAATATGACCAACCATCACAATCTGTAAACAATTTACCATATTCATAGCATAAAGAATCTTTACAGTATTTCTGAAAACACTGTTCTTTGTCTGTAAGCATTTTCTTTGCAGGTCTAATATCACTAGAATCCATGATGTATCTAAAAACAATAGAAGGGCAAAAATCCAGAGAAGCAAAATTATTCAAAGACCCTAGAAACAAATTCAACTATGCTTTTAAAAGCCTCTTAGTTATCAAACAGCATAATCACTCTTTTGTTCGGTCCCTAACATTTTCAGATACCACAACACGTGTACTTCAGTAGTTTAAGCTAATCTTTAATTTTCTTTTGAGTCACTTTTATCGATGACTCCTTGTATAAGTCCGATCCTTCTCTTTAACCTACACGTGCAAAAACATTATCCTTAGTCATGTGTAATTCTCACACGTTCCAGAGGCTTCTAGACTTTTCAATATTTGGTAGTATGTGCTATACGCATTAACAGAATGATAGACTATTTTAAATATAACACGATCATTTATGTAGTCGTAATCAAACGGATAAAGTGCTTGTGTAAAATCGGTTGACCGCGAGCACCTTTTGCTGGGTTCGAATCCACGTATTATTATTTTTCTTTCAAATAATTCTCCATTTAATTCTAAAATATAGTTGGGAAATAAATCCTTTTAATACTATGTGTTACTTTCTCCACCCCTAGATGGCGGTACCTGTCATTTTCACACCATTAGAAATTATATACGAGAATATCAAATCTTATATTTAATTAGTTACTTGAAAAATCCCTAGATGGCGCTACCAGTCGTTTCCCAACTCAATTCATTAGAAGATTAATTATTCAAAATTAAAACCCCACCACTCCCAATATTTTCACAAGTCCCGAACAAAGAAAAAGCAAACACTACATTTAAACACCCCTTCCTCACAAGTGCTCGATAGCTTAACGGTTAGCATGCCTGCTTTCGGAACCCGTGGTCCTCGGTTCGAATCCGAGAAAATCCTTTTTAAATTCCAAAAATAGAATTACTCATCACACCACCAGATGGCGCTACCAGTCCTTCATCACCATGGAAACTCACCATCAACAACATGACGTCATCTCGTCCACCGAAAAATGAAAACAAAATGTCAAGTTCTTATCAGTAACCACCACAAATCCTTATCTCCCCCAACAACGAATCCTTATCTCCCCCAACAACGTTATCCTCCTCAAAAATGTAAACAAACGGCGGCCATCTTGTTTAGACGCTCAAGGGACCCACATACTACTCACCGACAATCTAAAGAATCTCAGAAGTGTAAGTCCCGAGAGCTTGAGAATCGACTTGGAGCGAAGGACAGCTCAAGCAAACCTTTTTCATAACGATTGGCAATTAATTCTGCATTAGGATTTGTAATATCTTCCGACACCACGTGAACTTCACCAGGAGAAAGTAGGTCATACTGGAGAAATTAACGGGCTATTGGCGACGATTCGGGCTCAATTCGAGGACATCTCACACTTTCGAACGACGGTCAGATGATGAGGTCAACACATGAGTTGGCATCCAAATCTTCTAACTTCCACGTCATGCCAACGTGAGGATACTTGAATTCATGACAGATTTAACGTACATCAGCCCCCATGTACACGCGATATTTCGTTGGACCAAGCTTCGAACTCGCAACGCTCTGGTTGCCAATCCAACTGGGCTTCTGCGGCCCAACAATCATCCGGAGATCTTCAAATCGAAAGATTGGGAGAAATAACACGAAGAAAACATGCTGTATCAATTTATTAGAGGTAGGCAGTTGGATATATTCGTCGGGCACTAAGCAACATAACGAATATTTATATTTCATTAAGTGGTCAAAAATCTAAATTTATTTAAAAATTGCACATTTGATCCACCAGACTTTGGTTTGAAAATTACTTTCTTGACACATCAGAATACTTACAGGAAAATGTTTAGAAAATGTGTTCGTGTAACAGCAAAGGGTAGGTAGGAAGGTATTTTTAATTAACGTCGCATCGGGGCAATACTGCGGGGTATTTACAGGAAAGATATATTTTCCAAAAAATGTCGAAACTGAATCCTGTATATTGGCTCGTGTGCCTAGTTTAATCTGTACGGCACAATGCGCATGTAAGCTGCGAGTTGTAGGCGGCGAAGATTCTATTTGTCCCTGGATGTATTTATCTTTTCTGAGTCAGTAAAGCTTACTTTGTGCATGTGCATGCCCATTTACTAAACGTTATTTGGTGCAGCTAGACCAAATATGGCCCTTGCACTATGAAACCCAACTCAACAAACTACTTACCTCTAAAGCCGCGCTTACACCGAATTCGCACAACTTCCCTCCCTTCAAAAATATCGAAGCTATCCCGAGAAACGGCATTAATTTTATCGTCAAGATCTCGAGTCGGGGTGGCAATTTGGAGAGTTTGCAGAGCCAAATTTGTTTTCCACCATGAGTCGGTAAAAATCAAAGGATTGTAACTTTTGGGGGAGACTTCTCCGAGACGATTGCTTGACAATAACCGCTCCCTTCTGCCCTCCGTGGTAGATCACGCCGTCTTTAGTTCGCTCTCTGATATTTTGCACTCATCGCTTGCCTTGACCACATCTCCCGCGTTAAACTGCCAGTGAGTGACCTATTCGATTAAAATGACGTAGACGAAAGAGCTGGTAATAACATTAATAGAACTATTTAGAGAGAGGCCTGTAATACTCTGGGACCAAACTACACTCGAGTACAAAGACAAAAACAAAAATAACAATGCCTGGAGTGAAATTGATGAGGAACTCGACATCTTTATGAAAAGTGACCACTCTTGTCTACAAAGAGGCGAGAAGAGTGCGCTCGGATGGTTGTCGATAAAGTCCACAAATCATTTACACAGGTGTCGTCGAAAAAAGGGACGAAAAGGGGTCAGCATAGGGGAATGTAAAACGTCCACAAAAAGGGAGAGAAATGTGTATGTAACTCCGGTGTAAACGCGGCGTAAGAGGGTGTCACCTTAGATCAGTGATTCTAAACCATATTTTTTTTTTGTCGCGGCACACTTTTAATGATTTCAAAGTTTGGCGGCAAACAAAGAAAAAGATTATTTAAAAGTTGTTTCTAAAACTTATAGTTATTACTATGTTAAAAAGTTTTAAAGATAAAAACAGTGAAAAATATGGTATGTAACTGTATAAACAACAATTTTCTTTTACAGTGTAACTTTCTTTAATTTAATCAAAGTTTAATCGAAAAAAAAAAAGCACTATAATTTTTCATTCTTAAAATTTGGCGGCACACTCTTAAGATTTTGGCCCGGTATAGTGGTTAAGGTGTTAGCCTCTAGATCGGAAGGTTCCTGGTTCGAATCCGGGTCCGGGCATGGATGTTTGTAAACGTATGGTGCACCTTAAATCTGTCGTGGCCGAAAGTCCTCACGTTGGGTTGACGTGGAAGTTTGGAGAGTGGGGTGCCAGCTCAGGTGTTGCTTCGTCACCTGACCGTGGTTCAAAATTACGAGGTGTTGTCCTCGGATCTTTCCCTTAAGGGACTGATCCCGGACCGTCGTCAATAGCTCGTTGTGTTGCTCTAGTACGACGTTAACAAAAAATTACGAATTACTAAGATTTTGGCGGCACACAAAAGTGACGCGGCACAGTGGTTGAGAATCACTGCCTTAGACATCCACGTGGTAAAAAGCTACGGATGCAGTTAGGCAGTTCCGAGGGAATGTAAATAAAATATTCCGTCAGGAGAGTCTCGCGTGAAAGGATAAAAGGTGTTACGCCACTTAGTTATGTAACAGTTTCTTGGTCAAGCGAAGCGAAGGTACGACCCATTTCACTTTCAAGGTCAATCGGGACAGACCCGGAGAGGACAGCAAGAAACAAACATCTGTTCGTTGTCCCAGAACAGTGAAATTTTGTACTGAAGGAGGCAAGTAGAAAATTAACGTCGTACTGGTGCAACGCAATGGGCTATTGGTGACGGTCCTGGATCCATCTCTAAAGGAAAGAGCCGACTGTACTGAAGGAAGTCTTGATTCGCAAAATGAGTTCCAATACAACCCGGGATGTGTGTGTTTCCTAAGACCAACAGAAGACGCTAATACCAAATAAATTAAGAACAGAAATATTTCAACTAGCCTAAAACTTCACAAATAAATTTCAATCTTTCTAGTTTTAACCATGTGTAGCTTTGAGATCCTTAGAAAAGCTTTCACGAAGTCTACACCACAATTTTAATGAACAGGAATTGAACAATTATCCCAAGATATTTCCGGACAAACATGCATAAAAGAGTACGAAAACGGTCTTTAGTTTTCTGGCATTAGATCCCGTTATTAAAAATAGACTCAACATTCTATCGATATTGGTTGGGTTTTATGACGCTAGGGTCATATTTGACCAAGTTCCGTCAAACACAACATCAACGTCAATTAATTGACAACATGCACAAGGAAAGTTATACTGGCATTAAAAAATAAATACATCTATGGTAATTTAAAAAACGAGTCTAAGCCGCCTACAACTCGCAGGTTGCTGGCGTAGTGCCCAAACCACTGAGCCACGGCGGTCTCTCGATCTTTTGGAATCGACAAGACAGGTAGGGATTTTCATTTACGTCACACTGGAGGAACGCAACGGGTAATTTATTAGTTACAAAAAAACTTGCCTTTTTATGATTTGAGCAGTTTTGTAGCAGGGATATGTCTGGTTTGTCATCTTAGTCTCTTTTTGCTGAAGACTAAAAGTTAAACTGAACTAAAAGCTACGAAGGAATGCAAATAAGAGCGAAAATAACTAACCAACAAATACTACAAAACACCAGCCATACTGGAATTTGAAACCAACGCTATCTGAACCGCAATCACAGCTATAATCACTCAGTCATATCAGTATGGGTTCATTTTCAAGTACCTAAGATGACTATGTAACGACTATACAATATCCGAGTGTATTCTTAAAGCATGCCACTATGAGCGTGTACGGTTTTTGCCCAGCATATATTGGGATGAAAAAAATACGAGGTTACTCAACTACCCGGCAACCATTTATTTCCAAAGTATTCCTCACTTCCATCGAGGGCCGCGGTGGTTGGAGGAGCATCGGATTAGCAACCGGAGGGTTGCGAGTTCGAGACTAAGTCCAGCCTAAAGACCGTCGTGTACAAAGGGGGCTGGTACACATTAAAACTGTCGTGGTCTCAAATGTCCTCACGTTGGCGTGGTGTGGAAGTTTCGTGAGTGGGATGCCAACTCAGGATATATATATATATATATATATATATATATATATAGTAGATTACTCCATATTCTGTTATTTCTCTAACATTGGGTGCCCGAGGAGGCTGTTATCCAATAGGCTACGACAGGGCTCGAAATACCCGGGTGCACATGAAAATAAAATCGTGCACCTAATTTTTTACCGCTAGGTGCACACAAGAAAAAGGGGGGAAACGTGTTTTATGTTATTTTGATGTTTGAACGAAATATTAGTACCGACATCTCTCGCTCTAAAGGAACGTAATTAAAATTGCTAAATACACACTATGCGAAAACAAAACCGCTGTGCCGTAACGGGTTTATACAGGAGGAAGGTTTGCTTGTGTCACTGCCACCAGAACTTTCCGATTATCGAAACATCTTCCAGATGGTTCTGTTGAAGCGACTGTCGCGACAACCGTGTGCCGTAGAATTTCGATATGTTTAAATATTTTTTATTTACTACGAACCTATATAAACGTACCCAACTAATATAGTAGCTTACATTACATTAATACTCTTATATTACGGGGTTTTTTTTAAATGTGCACCTAACAAATAACCTGTGCACCTAATTTAAAGTCTTAGGTGCACAGAGTGCACCTGTATTAAAAAATCTATTTCGAGGCCTGGGCTACGAATTCCCATTTGGTTTGCGTATCAATCACCGGGGGTTTGCGAGCAGTGGTCACACCTGATTCCACGAAAAGAACTGTCACGGGATCGCAGTGCTGGCCACGCAGTGGCTAGTATCTAATAAAATAGTCTAGGCGTAGCAGTATATTATATTTCCCTCCGATCGTTGTTTGAAAATCTCCAGGCGAAGATCACGTTATCTATATATATAATACTCTTACGTGGCTCACAAAAAAGACGCTATTTGTTATCGCGTTTTGGCAACATTGTACTATTGTTTACCACGAAGCCTCGCGCTTCAATTGAATTTATAGCGTTATCAGATGAAATTTTATTGAAAAAGAAACTGAATTTTAGTCGAGCTGTTGCAGTTTATAATTAGAAATCAAAGAAAGTGGAGAATCATTTCAGGGCCATTTAAAAAATGGTCCTTTTCAGGGCCAACAATTATAGTTCAACAAGACACTTGCACTATAACTTTCGACAACAAACTCAATGAAAAAGTGTGGGTGACTCTACAGTGCTGGAAATGTACACACAACCAAAATGCTGGGTATTCAATTTTCAAAGCAGCGCTCACATTTCGACTCAAAATTTTCATTTGAATTCTGATTCCAGGAAACTATATATGCTTTCTGTAATACAGCAAATTTAGGTTTCAAAAATATTATTTTGGAATATCATATTTTGTAAACAATCCTTTCTGCTAGGACACATGTCTTCATTGATGCGAGCGAAGCGAGTATAGGTTCGCGCAACGAATCAATGAGGATCAATTGAATTGCAAAGCAATCCTCCGGGGGTTGGCGAGCTTTAGCGAGCTGGCCCCCTAGTATAGGGGAAAAGCGCTAATTAAAATGTAGACTTTGGTTAATGCAATTTCGAGCGTAACCTAAGCACTAGTTTGCGTTTTGATATGCAATCAGTCCAAGTCGATTCTAAAGCCCACGCGATCAACACTTCTATGATCTAACAGCTACTCCACCCACCGCTCCGTCTGTTTCATTAGAAGGTCAACGTGCGAAATTTTATACTTTTTTTTTTATTTAAGCAAAGTTTATATACTTGCATTAGAACATGATGCAGTTGGGAATTGCTTGAATTTTTGAACAGTTTATTCAAGACTAATAATTTTTCCCTTTCATTTAAATTAATTTTTTTCAACACTTTCAAAATGAAAACGCATGCATCGTAATCCGTCGCCTAAAAATCCACAAGTGGCGAAACGCTAAAAACGTCCATTCCACATCTGAGGAGCAGTGATCCTCACTAATGGGTTCTCCACCACCCCCGTGTCCTCTACCACCGCGGACTGCCGGAACGAGTGAGCCACCCCCTTCATCTCGTTAAAGTCGATCACGTGAACTACCGTGGGATTGAATAAAGCATGCCCCGACCGAATGTGTTTTGCATGTCCTTGACAATGCCCTCTAAACGCGAGCCTTCTTTTTTACCCGTGTAGTTCAGTGGTCTGAAGAGTGGCCACCGCGGGGTTCTCTCGTGTGGATGGAAAGAAGACTTGGAAACGGATCGGTGGTAGGAGTTGACGTTGCGAGTAGAAAATTGAACAGTGTTGGTTGGCACAGGTTAGGCGATCCTTGACTAAACAGACCTGAAGTGAAGGACATGCTTTCTCTGAAACGGATGTTTCTCTTCTGCAGGCCGAAATCGACTTAATGAGCACTTGCAATGTCTTCCTATTCGATTTTCAAGATCGATTCCCACAAACTTGTTCGTTGTTCCATCTTACATGAAAAATCAACAGCGTTTCGGCTTGCGATTTTCAACTAAAAAAGACTGGTTTGAATTATTGCATGCTGTTTAGACATATGTCAAAACGATTGGAGCATTTCGTTGTTTTGCCTTTTGTTAAGATTAGTCGGGAGTTTATTTTGGAAATCATTCAGTTTTCCAAGAACGCATTAAGCTATTCAGACACGCTGAGTTATGTTAAATATCGAAATTTTTAATCCATAGAGGGGTAGAAGAGGTGGTGGCTCCGAGCAATTGTGTCTTTAAAGAGTGAAATTCTAGAAATATTCATTTAATAATTGCAGGGGGCATGAAAACATATTTCAAGCCCAATTTTGTCCTCGACAGTCAGTGTTTTCTATGAGAGTGGAAGTGACTAGCTTCCATTGTATCTTCAGAATACAATGATTAAAAAATCATTCTTACGCATGCAGCCCCTGCAACGTATTCAATTTCAGTGAAACGCAATTTTAAAAAAATTCACAAATGTCTGTAGACCGCAAAATTAGATATGGGTCTTTTCTTGCTTCCGTTGTAGAGATTAATAAACAAAAATCAATTTAAATAAAAAAATTGCTGCTGTGAACAATATTTTGGCAATAAAATTAATGAGGCACTAATTAGGGTAGGATGAGGTGGAGAAAGTGTGTCCATCGAATATAAAACATGCATGCAAGGGCTGCTACCTGTCTGGAAACACTTCAAGAAGTACTAGATTAGTTTCGCAATTAGAGCGGGGTTTTTTTTGGAATGGTAGTTGTTTATCCCAAAGAAAGATTCCAACAAACCAAAATGTTAGTGCATTTTGTCTCTGACTTATTTTGCAAGAAAGTGAAGATTTCAAACTTCACTGGAATAGAGTAAGATTAATGCGCTCAGTATGAGCTTCGACGATTTGGGATCACACTTGTCCCAGTATAATATAATCCAAGTAGCTCTTATGCAATTATGCCCCCAAAATCATTCTTTGGTGACAGAGGATATCCCGAACTGAATACAACAGGAGCCTAAAGGAAAAGTGAAAAGTTTTCGTTCAGTGATGTCAGTCTGTTTAACAGGTACACAAGGTTATAAATCTTTATTTCATACATTAACGGTGAACGATGATTGCACAAAGAAAATGTATAGATTTGTGTGTTGATAATTGAGCACTTGGCATAAATATTCTAGTCATTTCATGACAAATAAATGTAAAATTTATAAAGCGCTTTAGTTCATAATATCTCATATTTTGATATAACTAGGCGTTTCGAGTGATCTTACCTAGTCAAGAAGGGGAAAATAGAAAAAATTATTTTTGCCTCTCGTTTTAAAGTCATTTAGCTTTAATTTTTTAAATTTTTAATAAAAATTTAAACATTTACTATTATTTTAAATTATTCGGGTAAACATCTAAAACAATTGTTTTACTATCAACTGAACTCACATTTTTAGTTGTTAAAAGTATTCAAAATATGGAATTAATTTGCGTTAAACCCTATAACAATTTTATAAACAATCAGTCAGCTAGACTTGTTCCAAGTTGGACTATTGTAAAATACTGTAAGAGGGCCATCTCCGGTAGGTTTGAAACATACCCACTAGTACGACCTGATTTCATCAACATCACAACAGGAGACTTTCAGAGATGTTAGATACTAGTACAAAGTAGTTTTGCATTTTCCTCTCTTCAGAATTTCAAATCGCCCTTTTCTGAAACATTTCAATTTAATTAAAGAAAAAGAAAAATGAAACTGTCATGTTTTGTATGAAACAAAAGCCCATTAAAAGAGTTTTAAAATGAGATATTTCCCCGAGTTTCAATTAATTTCTGAGAAAATAGCAGAAAACCATTTCAAGATTCAGCAGCTTTCATTAAAAATTTAAATAATTAAAGCTTTATAAATTTAGAAGCGACGATTTTTTTTTTTACCATTTCTCCCTTCATAACTAGGCTAGGTTATTTGATACACGAAGTTTCATCAAAATCCAAGAGATGAGACTGCGTTGTTTTGACATGAAACGACTCGTTCTCGTTTCCATGACGATCCCGTCAATTAAGGTCTGAGATATCGGGATGCCGATGTGTGTATGGAAGGGGTGCATCAAAAACGTGCATTATTGCAGCAAATGTTGAAAATAAATTGCCCTTTAAAATTGGCCGACATAATTTGAAGCAAAAAGAAGCAGCTTTCCGAAGTTTTCAGCTTCCAGCACAATTTCGAAAATATTTTTCGTCCACTCCACCCAAGGACACCAGGAGTGTCTTGGATTTCATCCCCAAAATGATTGAAACGAGTAGAAAATCCACTTTCGAATGAAATGAAAAAAAATAACATGAGAGGGCGAAAGTGAAGTTTCAACAAATATCCCTTTCTGCGCCGAAACGTCGTCGTCAATCCGTGACGTCAGCGAAAACCTGGCAACGACCGCCTGACACATATGCCCTTGACCATCAGAAAGAGAAAGAGCAAGAGTAGCAGCAGACGATGGGAGAGAGGTTACTACATTTGGCTCCCGATGGCTCCCCGAAAAGTGAAACAATGTACCCAAAACCTCGCCAAACTGAATAACAATGTTTATGAAAGGGGTCCCGCGGGTTTTTTTTTCTCCAGGTCCGGGCTATTTTCGCCTGCGCAGACCCCGTGATATCTTTTCGATCATCGGATGCGGAGGACTCGTCTGCGCAAGCGCGGGTGAGAGAAGAGTTCAGCTGTTGTAAATAATAATAATAGTAATATCGCTTTTTGCATGGGATGGTCAGGGCAATAACTCTCCAAACTCGTTTTCGAGAGGTGAGAGGAGGTGATGGTTAATCGATGAATACAGAGGATAACAATCCTTACCACTGGAATCGTTTCCCCTATGGTCGGAACTTGAGAGCAGACAACTTTCGTTCCGCATCAGAGTTGATTCCTTCGAGGATAATTTATGCGCGTGTTGCTTTCATTTTTATATATTCACCGGCGATAAGTGTTCAGCTTAATTTATATGCATTTTAGAATAAATCATTTTTCATAACATTCGCTGTCACGCCTTTTTCTAAATGTAATAAATAGATTTCGTGCAAAAGCGATCTACGGAAGATAACCAACGTGCGTTGAAAGTGTTTCATAAATTCTTAGACAGACGGATTAAAAACCAGAATAGAATATTAAAATTAATGTTTACTAATGTAAATTAATCGTGGCACTGCATTTAGAGGTTTTAGTTGTGCCGTTCAAAGGCATTGAAGACATCGAGGTCTAATGGCATAAGAGCTAAATGTCAGACATTTACATATTTCACTAACGTACACGACACAGAAATCGAAGTTACACATTTATTTTTGTGTGGAATAGCAGCAAACGGATGTAAACCATATAAAATCAGCCGATATTAATTTGGCCGATGTGTTATAATATACTTGATTTGGGCTATGGAGCGATAAAATATTGGTAAAAAATATCAAAAAACAGTTCGCCGCTCTGATGAAATCATTCAGCCGTCTCATGACTAAAAGCAATGAGAAATATGGAAGTTAGAAATCAGAGCAGAAAAGAAAATGTGAGCGAATGAGAAAATATATTTAGACGTTAGTATATGTCAAATCGCCGAACAAGTAAATGGGATGTAATTGAAATGAAAGTCCAGAAATTAATTGCAGCATGACTTAAGTATGAACTTTTTGTCACGCACTATATGGAAAAAAAGAATTAACCCCAGTAATATAAGAAATGCTGTTTTATATTTTTTGACTATTTTTATTCCATTTGGATAGTAAAAAATTGTGAATATCAATACCTTTTTTGGTTATAAAGGGTATTTAAATTAGGCACGAAAGTGAGTAAAGGACACTTCCATCAATTTAAATAAATCGAAATTCCAGCGCAGATGCTATGCGCGGATCATGCACTCGACTTGTACATTGAGATAAAAACCAAAGTGACATTTAATGAGCAGTGTGCATACTCCTACCACACTCTTGAATTGAAACATTATTTAAAGTTACTCCTATTGGTTAAGTAATACAATATACACCGGGAGTATTTTATCCTTCGCGGCAACAATACAATTCTACCGAAAGAATGCATGGTCCAGTACAAGGCCGACAAATTACAAACCGTAAGTCCTTTTTTAGCTATATAAAAACATATCAGGGTATATAGCATCTGCGTTTAAGTATGAATAATTACTTCTAGCATATATCTATTGATAACAACGTCGTGTTACATTTTTTCCTATTTAAATTTATATATTATAAATATAGCACCGATATACACATTCCATATATCTAAATAAAAATAAATTAAGCAAAAAAGTAAAGCAGCATATCGTTTGATTTGTGGTAATTCGTATGGTATATATTTGTAATATTCTTTATTGCCAATGCATTTTTTCCAATGCAGTACATACAAAAGTGCACACCTCAATCAAGTTACTACATTTAGTTACTGATCTCTACCAATTGAATCTTCCATCCACTTGTTCAAGGAGAGCGAATGGGTATGTTTTAGTCTAAACCTATTTTAGCGTTTGCTTTATTATTTACTTATCTGATTCCTTTTGTGCAAATCTGCAATCCACTGATGCAAAATTTCATCAGAGTGACGAACTCTTCCTCGTAGTTCTAGTAATATTGAGTAATTCTATAGCACAAATCAAGCATATTTAAACTAAAATTGGTGCAAGAATCCCGCAGCGGTTTTGTGTGTGTGTGTGTGTGTGTGTGTGTGTGTGTGTGAGAATGTGAAAAAATAAATTCCTTAAAACAACTGCAGTAAAATTACTTCGTGCTCGTGTCAAATTTAAATTACATTGTACTGACTTCATATAACTTTTTTTAGAAGTACTATAGTTGCGGTTGATGTACAATTTTGACATTTTTCCTGTTTGTCGCGTTTAAAGACAAAATATTCTCAATCACATATTTTAATGCATAACATATTTTTGCATTTTTTAATACTTGTCTGTATAATCATAAAACAGATATGTTTTAGATATAAATAAGTTACACTTATGAGAAATATCAAAATCAGAATAAGGCGTAAAATCACTTTCACATCAATAAGACTGGCAATAAAGCGACTATCATTCAGTTTACCCCAATGCTTTTAATAAATTCCCACCCCCACCCCCATTGCCATTATTCAAGTGGACGAGAACAAAGTTTGACACTGGAATTGACATTTTCGAAGAATCATAATTGCAATTTGTGGGAGGATTTTAAGGCAGTACTTAATTCACAATAGAGGTATTTAATCAATATCAGAATTAAATAACCGACAAAGATGCAACTTTTAAAATAGAAAAATGAAATTATCCTGGGTTTGTGCATATTTATGAACAAAATGTCATTAAAATTTATGTATAACCGAAAGCAATAAATACGAATAACCTAAAGCTTAAATGCAGCTCAAAATATTCTGACATGCTCCAAGCTTCATGAGCTTAAAACTAGTAGGCTCATAATTACTCGCTTATGAAAATTGAAAAATCTAGGAAAATGGTGTATGTACTTGGGCGATTCGCTAAACTACACAGCCAGTTAAAGATGTAATATATTTTGATACCAACTGCCTTGTGTATCAACTGTAGGCGAAACAGACTCCACTCCTGTAACTTCCACATGATGTACTGAGGCAGTAAAATCATTCATTGTGTGTATGTCCAATATTTAACGTTGTTTGTTTGCCGAAGTTTGGCCATATATGGCCCTTGCAGCATAAAACCCGATCCACATGTGCTGCAATAGTGCGTCAGAAGAAAAACGGCCGATAAGACAACAAATCAAATATTAAGAAATGCTTGATCCCCATATATTTTTATTGTAACTGTTTGAAATAATTTTGAAGAGTATTTTCTAATCCAGTTGGTAACTTATTCCGGAAAATGAACTTTAAACCTAGAAAATGTGTCTCGGACATCAAATCAGTAACGTAAACATCGTTCACAAACAGAACGTATTATCAAGAGAATAAATAGGTCATATTAGATCAAATATATTATAATAAATTAACTTTAATAAGATTTAGTTGTATAACTTTGTATCGGGGAACTACTCTCTTTTTCTAGCCTAAATGACCTTTAAATGGAAAATTTCAGCGTTCTCCTTCACAGATACTATAAACTGGTTACAAACTCCACACACTTAATTTTCAGAAAGTTTGTTGTACGAAGAGGGAAACACAGGAACGTGTCGGTTCAAAATCATTTGGCATCCTTCCGTTGCTGATTTCAGCTTCTGTTCCGTTCACTCCCATTTGTCATTAAAGATGATGGGTGAGGCTACTTTCTAAAGAAAGAAACCGAGTGTAAAATCTTTCACAGCTGTCGCCTAACATGCAGCCAATTGGATGGAACCCAATGTAGCAGACCGTAGAAGATTGCAAAATGTAGCAGACCGAATAACTGCCGAACCCACGTTTCGTTATCTGTAAAAGTAGCTTTCCTGCGAGAACTGTCATTAAGATGAAAAAACAACTTTACATACAACAGGTCCAGATGACTTGATATTAAGTATATGAGGATGGATAACTGTTTTTGCCACATTAAACGTCGATAAAACTTTACTTTAAATCATTAGTTTCACAATAATTTTTCAGACTGTGTGCGCCTTCTACCAGGGAATTCACGAAAATTAAGACCGCGGTCTGATTTGTATCCTTTTAATGCCATTTTTCATCTTTTAGGGAAGTATTTTACATTGATTGGAATAAATTAACCCGCCAATGCGCACGTGAAGAAGCTGTCATGAGTGTTATGTTTAGCTCTCACGATTCCACTTTTATAAACAATTTTTGGCTACTCTATAAAAATTGCCATTGAATTTTCATGACATTCGGCCTTGTGTTTTTGAATGCAGATAAAAGGAAATATTCATCGTTCATGTAAAAATTAAGACCTTTTAGAAATTTCGAAAAACTTTCAGCAAATACTGAATGTTTTTATCGTCGTTAAAAACTATAAAAAAACAGGTCTTCTTAAGGCCTGTGGGAACCCTGTTTCGCTATATTCTAGTGATATACGGCGGGTTTTACTGAAGTTACAGATCAAAACAATACAGTTAGCGATTAAATGTCGAGAAAATATTTCGACTTGCGATTTACAATTTATTCCTCGGATTAAAAGAACTGGTGTAACATTTTTAAATTTTAAAAATGTCACAAATTTTATTGCAAAATCATAAAAATGTAACTTTTAAAATAAGAATGCAAATCTTAAAATCTTAAAAAAAATTTAGTAATAACTAAAATGCACATAATTTAAATATATTTGTTAAATACATAAACACATATTTCATACCTAAGAGCCGCGAAAATTTACGCTAAGGTAAAATGAGTTGTGGACCGATAAGGTTTCAAAAAGCCTGGCCTGTAGTACGCGATAACATTAAACACGTAGTTTTTAAATCGTTCAGAAAAGGCTGTCGAATAGAACAATACAAAGATGAAATATTTTATCCACGAGAGTAAACAATATATTTACGTATTCACATAGTAAAATATTCCATGAGAGACAATAGAACAGCACTTCAAAATGTTCTTCAAATGTAATATATAGAAAAATAATGTCGCATATCATCGTAAGTTCATATGCTTGGCATTCTCACAAACATAGTTGTATTTATGAAATGAAACACATGAATTTCAAAATACATAAACAAATGCCATATGGAAAATTTATTTAGAATACAGTTGGACAGAATAAATCTTTTGTCGAACTTGTCTTTTATAAATCTTTTGTGCTTCTCTTTTAGAACATGAAGTACAATTTTCTACGTTTTAATAATACATAAAAACTAAAATAAAATGATATACTAACTTTAGGACGTAAAGGATTAATTAGGTTTTACTCCTATTTCAAGCTGTAGCTTCGTTGACCAACAATTAATTTGTAAACTGAAACCTAATTACCGATTTCTTTGATTTTATTAGTTTTCTATGGTTACAATCCCATGTCAAGACAAATCACAATTCGAATAAGAGATTACTTAGGTATATGAATTTTAATATTAACTAAACTTTCTTGTCGACTTTTTAAAAATTAAGCTCGTAAATGTCGAATTCTTGAGACGATTTCACACTGCCAAACTTTTTTGAAAAATGAAATGAGTGCTGAAATAATACGAAGTATAAACAACAGAATATTTTGGATTTGATGCATAGCTCAAGACAATTGCAGACACATTTGGAAACAATGATACTGAAACCGAGATTTACTGATGCTTCATAAATAGTACAATTTAAGTAGATCCAGGGTTAGAAATAGGAACAGAAAGTCTGTTTTTTTCGCATTTAAGCATTTTCCCTCTGACGCCAAAAACTTTTACTTAGGCGCAATTTCAAATTCTATTGATCTATTTGTAAGTTCAAAAACACGCAATATAAAGCCTAAAGCGAGCTTTCATAATTGTTGCTTGAGGTAAATTCTGTATTTTCTGTCATATGTTGATAAAAGTAAATTTTCTTTTGGTTGTGCTTTCAAATTAAAACAATCAAAACCAAGATCATAACAGATCATTAAACTATAGGTGCAAAGTAAGAAAAACGACAGCTAATTTCGAAGCCTGATTAGTTTCAATTGCATAGAAACCTCCAGATTCAGAATTGCATTCAATTAGTTTTACATACAAGGTAACCAATTTTGTAACAGCTCAACCATGTCCATTCAACAAGTGCTTGATATTTCCATTACGCGACCTCACCAATATGGATAGTGTAGAATAGAAATCAAACCTATCGGTGTAATCAAGGAAAATAATACCTGATCATCCAAAGTGGCGGGCAATGGACTGATGCGGATCTACAAAGAAGACAAGACAGACCCTCGAAGTCACGCAATGGCGTTAAATAACAATAAGAGTCTACTCCCTTTTAATGACAACGTTTATGTCCAACAAGACTCGGGTATCATTCATCTCGATGCTTAAGTGTTTTAATACAGCTTTATAATTCAACCAACGAAGGCAATACTTGGAAGCTATAGAGTGACCTGACACGAAATTTTTTTCCTTCCTATTCCAGACATAACAATGAAAGTGATAAATTCGTCCATCCGTCAATTCGTTAATTTATAAATAGCCATCGTGCAAGTAGACGGTGATAAAAAAAAATTAATCACACGTATTGCAGCAATGCAAAATCTATTTCATTGTCTTTCGTGCCATACACTGAAGTACCAGAAAAACTAGTACAGACGAGTCTATGCAAAATACATAGCAACGCCACCTGCGCACGTCATTGCTTGCGTCTATCAGTGCATATATAAAGCGATAGGTATCTGTGGAAACATTTAAAACTGATTCTATCTTACGAGTTATCACGTTTTTAGTGACTTTCATAGCGGTTTAATGGAGCTCGTGAGATGGGTCATTGCATATCGTAGGTACAGGAGAAATTTCTATTTTCACATTCTATCATGTCAAGAGTGTACCATGACTATAAGAATTCTGGCAAAATCTGAAACAAACAAGAGCAGTGTAGCCTTAAAAAGGCTCAGATGAACATGACCAGCGTTGTCTAGCAAGAATCGTTTCAAGTGATAAGGCGTGCAACAATGCTGGAAGACATACATAGCAAAGCGTGTACGAATACACAACAAATAAAAACATAAGCGAGAGGACTGAAAAGGTCCCTCAAACGATATGGGTCTTAGAAGCCGACCTCCAACTCGAGTACTCTTAATCGACACACAGTTATGCGCCTCGCCTGGACTCAGGAACTCGGCCACTGGACACTTGATGACAGGAAACTAGTAGCCTTGTCTCATGAGTCGCGTTTCCGACAGTTTCGGAGAGATGAAAGAATCCGAGTGGAGAAAATCCCATAAAGCCATGGATCCTGCGTGTTAAAAGAGGGGTGTGTATGCTGCTGGTGACGCCGTAATGATATGGGGTTTGTTTAGTTGTCATTTAATGAGATCCCTTGTACGTCTACAAACGTCTCGGACAGGTGAACGCATTGTATGTACTTTTTCTGACGAGTTACACCTATTCATGTTATGTGATCATTCTGATAGCTTTGGCCTCTTCCTACACAATGCGTTGCTAAACAAGTCTAAACACGCTAAATTATAGTTGGAGGAACATCAATCTAATTTGGGGGTTTTGCCATTCCTACTAAGTCACCAGATATCAAATACATCTGGGATGTTATGCAACGGGCTGCGGAGAGTAGAAATTCTACACCAATGAATACAACCTAATGTAGACCGCTCTTCAGGAAGTATTTTGTTCAATGCCTAATTGATTTTAAGAATTTAGACAAATAAATGGAGTTTGTATGAGGAAACATATATTTGTTGATTAAATAGAACAATTAATAGAACAATGGATGCATCTAAGCATCGATGCAATCGACGCCAATACAACATTATCCGAAAAACATCGTCAGAATTACTATGTAATTGCAACAATGAAGATAGTTTAGAATAAAGTTGAAGATACCATAATTACTATAATTTTGGAAAGTTAAAAACAGTGCTGAATGCATGTATAAATTTTACTTCACTTTTACTTTTTTCCTATAATTGACAACACCAAATAAAAAATAATTTTTCAAACATTTTCTTAGCGGGGAGAAAAGATTTAAAACCGATTTACTGTTCCAAAGATTAGACTAAGTTAAAAAAAAAATACATATTAATAGTAGGTATAAGTCTAAGATATATATTTCCAAAAATGAATCGGTAGTTGTGTTTGCATTTGTCTTATTTTCCACACAAAAATATAACCTATAAGAATTGATGTAATCACGAAGGAAGTTTGAATCTTAAGTGTAAGATTACGTTTATGGTGCTTACATTATTCTTTTACGAAATTTAATAATTTTCTCTATTTAAAGGTAAAAGCGTCTGCATTTGTTCATACAAGAGACGTTAAAAAATATATAATTTTGACATAATACCAGTTTACTAAACAATCTTAGTTCGTGCATAAAAGGTGGGATCTGTAGTGAACAAAGATTAAAAAAAATATTGGATAGAAAAGCCTTGAAATTTTAACACTAATGTTCGTACGTTCCAACGAACTCAAGTGAACAAAACACTTAGCAACAAGAGACAGTTAAAGTGCTTGATGCTGAAAAGTTCGTTATAAATTTACTGGGGAAAAGTAATTCCAAGAATGCAGTTGTTACAAAAAAAAATTATACAAGCACTTAATAATGTTAAAAATTACTTTGAAAAGTAATTTTAACAGCACAATGTTAACCTAGTAATCGACACAGTATATAAAGAGATGGGTGTTCAATATTAAAATCAAGATGGTGTTTGACGCAGTTGGAACAGATCTAGCACTTTCACCTTCAAAAACCACCTAACCATCATCAAAGCAAGATAAAGCAATATTATTTAACATTAAAAAGAAGAGATTTACGTTTCAACGAAAACAGTATTGAAATAGGAAACTTATAAGCAATATAAGGTTTAAAATATATTGAATAAAAAAAATCGATTTAATTTTCTAATACCTACGCGGTAATTTCGTGAACTTTAAGAAATTAGTTTACTCGAAAACAGTCCAACTTTAATAAATGCTTCTTTAATGACAAATTTACTTTCGACGAACTATTCTATCGTGCAAATACATTCAATCTCAAATCGTACATAAATTCGAAGACTTAGTTATTGCATTATTGACAAAATCCTAATGCATACATCTAAACACCTGACGATTATATCAAAGAGACGACTGATCTAATTTTGGAGTTTGTCTTATTCGTGCCAGTTTCGTCGAATTGAATACAGTAAATTACCCTCTTCAAGAAACTCTTACTAAGCGATTTATACACGTTCCCAGCAACTAATACTGATTATGTGGGTGTTGTACATAAGTTAAACCATTATCTCTCTCTCTCACTAAAGAACTAACAAAACGCGCACGTGAGATGAGTTCCCTCTTACTACATGCATTCACTTTTTAAATTGGCAGTCTTTCAAAATAGCTTGTTTTTTGGAAACGTGTCAAACTCTCTCAAGAGCCAGGAACAAAAGGGACGTTTCATGACAACCTCTTTTTTTTTTCTTATTCTCTCTCCTAATGGCTGGCTGCAAGCGTTCTCACGCGAAATACGAGATTCAAGTTCCTTCATTTATTTGACGAGACGGAAAGGAAGCGGCGGGTTAACACCAGGAGTAAGACATTAACGCAAAACGCTTTGCATTTTTTCGACAGAACTGTGGAATACAGCAGACAAGTGGAAGGGGACCAATGCTACTATAAAAGACTATACTCTTAGCAGAAATCTTTACAGAGATAGTAACTTCCCGATGTATTGCGCTTCTGGGTTGTTGTACTTAGGCCAAATCAAAAAAAAAAAATTTGTTTCCTGTAACATGAGCAAAAATATGAGAATAGGTAGGTTAGATTTTTTTTTTAATAGCAAATACGGCAAAAGGAAATATTATAAATATTATCTGAGTATTAATGTTGGATTTAAAATTGATCAGAAGTGTGATCAGTGATGTAAAATACCTGGGTATATTTATTTTTGCGGATCAATATCCTGGGTATATACTCAGGTATTTACCCAATTTGGGTATTTATAATTTTTCTTCATGTTTAACTGCTTATTCATTCGGTACTCGACTAAATTACTAGTAAAAACCAGTTCGACAAGTTCTTAACAATCATTAATCGATTACGATCGCTGTGACATCGTAATCAATTAATCGTTTTAACAAACGTGTTTTTTTATATTAAATTTAAAAAAAAAAAAATTTAAACTTTAGGGTTGGAATTTTTTTGTATTATAATTTCAGGGTCGGTCGGGTTACAGGAAACAAGACATTTTTTTTTCTTTTGGCCGTATGAATTTTCCCCCACGATTTTTTTAGATTTGCTAACAAGCAAAGGAAATTTCAATCTGTATCATTAAAATTGGGAACTCATTAGGTTCACTTATTATTAGATAACTTCAAACAATCCAACTTGGTAGGTAGTTGAATTTGCTCGAATTGGAATAACACACCGGGCTATTGATCAGGTCAAAGTCCACGATCAATTCCGAAGGGAAAGATCCGAGGAAAACATCACGTCATTTTGAGTCAATGTCAGATGACGAGGTTCCACTATCCAAATTTCCACACCGCGACAACGTGAGGAGATTTGAGACCACGACAGAATGAACGTGCACCAGCCCCCTTTGTACACGGCAGTCTCTGGATTGAATCGAGTTTCGAATTGCAATCCTCCGGTTGCCAATCCGCGACCTCACTAACTGGGTTATACCGGCCCCTTATATTCCAATGGGAGTTATATAGCAAGAGCAGAGGAAAACTGATTAGGAATAAAAGGGCACCAAAATACAGGTTTTAATTAAAAATAAAATGTGTACTTTTTTTTCTTTAAAATGTCGACCAATCGATTTAGTGGTCAGGGTGTTTGCTTATGGTAGAAAAGGTTCTTGGTTCGAATCTGAGATTAAGGCATGATTTATCCGTCTAGAATGAATGTGGGTCCTTTATCAACGGGTTGAGCCCAGAATGTGTGGTTATACGTGAAGTGTAACGTTAATCACCTCGGGATGCACTAGGTTAACGCAAAGTGGTTCACAAATCACACCTTGTTGTGCCATAATAAAAAAGTTCAATTGGCCGGGCAAAAGCAAGCAATGAATAAAAATTGCGTAAATAGCACAATATTTGCTATAAACTTTCGTTTACAAAATTGAATTAATACTAAAAATAGAAGAATTCTCTCGCTGTAAATTTAGCATCGTTATAAATAATACTTTACTAAACGAAAACGAAACATTAAAGGAAAATATTTTCCAGGTCAATTTGTCAATTCTTTAGATATTTTCAACAACAATATGTCTTAGAAACTAATGAGGGGCGGGGTAGTCCAATTGGTAGAGTACCGGATCAGCAATCGATACTAGAATCCACCAAAGATCATTGTGTAGGTGGGAGCTGGTGCACATTAAATATGTCGTGGACTCAAATGTCGTCACGTTGGCAGGGAGGAAATTTGGAGAGGGGGGGGGGGCGCAACTCGGATGACGTCGTCATTCGTCGCCAGCAGTTCGCAGGGATACTCTAGTGCGCAGCCTAACTGTATCTATTTGCATCTCGAATAATGCTTCATGCTTGACTAGTATTAAGAAATCCAAAGTCTTTAAGTTTTAAGAAATTATCACCACGACAGAAAATACTATCATAGATGGATCGAAATGCGTGTAAATAGTGGGGAGGATAAGATTTATACCACTTTTCAAGATAAACTATACAACCATGTAAGAACCATTTCATTTGATATAGAAATTTAAAAAAAAAAAAAAAAAAACGAAATTAGAACTTTGAAACTTCCAGTTTGCGAAAGAACGGATTTAGTTTAGAGTGATTTATAAATATCTTCAGACGTACTAAAAACAGTGAAAAAAAAACGAGCATTAACAAATACTTATATGGACTGAATTCGTCCCGGTATTAAACGGTTTCGATCACCTACTTTTATTGGCAATGCTGTTATCAGCTTCTTTTTTTTGTAACAGCCTTGTATTTTGTGCCGTTTTACGTGACAAGATTTTCATTAAGCGCCAAGTGGAGTATTATTCTAGTCATACCCGTGTTTAAGATTATCTTGTACGGAAAGAGTATTGTAAGAAAACATACGCTTTGTAACACATTTTTTAAACCTTTCTCTTGTCCAATTCAATTGGCAAAAAGAAGCATAACTTTCTTTTACATTAGTTTTCTCTCTATATTAAAAAAAAGTTACCGCCGCCGCCGCCGAAGAATTGAAATTTTTGTTGTTTAGCTCCATTCTTAGACGGTTTCCCGAGAAAGTACTGATCGGAAAAATATGAAATTAACATGCTTTGTTCTTCATCGTATTCCCTGGATAATTATTAAGATTTTTTTCCGATGCGGCTATTAGTTTAGGTTTTATTAAGTGTTAAAGTTGAAGAAGTGAAATTTCTTCCGGGAGTGAGCAAAACACATACAAAATTTCAGTCTTTAGTCGTGAGTTTTTTTTTAAGAGTACCTCTCAACGTAAATTTTTGCAGCTCGTCGAGTTTTTTTTGAAATTTAAATGTGGTTCTTGATAATATTTTTTTGAAATTCGGGAAAAATCGGGACATTTTTGTTACTTTTTTTTAAAACTGCCGTATCTATATCTAATTACTATTAGTTTTTAATTTTTAAAATATCGCAGTATACCTCAGAATATACTCTTTCTTACGGTACTATTATTTTTGAAATCGGTTAATAATTAAATTGGATGCGATCAAAAGTTCGTGATACAAAATTCGGAATCTTCGGATATTTTCGCTACGTTTTGTTAAAACCGTTATGTCTACGGCAAAAACCATTATTTTTTAAATTTGAGAACATCACTGAATACACTACATTACACTCTTTCTTATGGTACAATTATTTTTCAAATTGGTTAATAAACAAAATCGATGCAATTAAAAGTAGGTCATACAATTTTCGGAACTTTCAGATCGTAACTTCCGATACAAAACTAAAATGGTCATATCTATATAGTATTACTGTTAGTTTTTAATTTTAAAAATATTGCAGTATACCTCACAATGTACTCTTTCTTACGGTACAATTATTTTTAAAATTGGTTCATAAATAAATTCGATGCAATCAAAAGTTGGTGACACAAATTTCGTATTTTTCAGTTCGCAAAACTGGTTCGGCAAACAGCAGTGGGTTGCATTTTCTACTATCGGGTTTGCCAGATATCAAATTTATCGTAGCAACAATTGCCATAAAAACGATTTCTTTTTATTTGGCGAGGAAAAAGGCTCGCTTTTTTCCCTCTGTTCTCAAGACAGTTTACCGACAAAGTACAATGTATTGATATTAACACTGTTTACTTAAAATTGTACAGGGAACAAGATACAGAAGATTTTTTACTGATGCGGCTATTAGTTTAGGGTGCATTAAGTGTTAAAGCAAAAAAAAGTGAAATCAATTGCGAAAGAAGTATTGGTTTGAGAAAGCAAACCAAACGGGATTGCGTAGCAATCCCCGGGGTCGGCGAGCGTAAGCGAGCAGGGCGCGAAGCCCTCGCTGTGACGTCATGTACCGGTTAGTGAAATCAGCATAATACGAATTATTCAGATAGTTTCACTCTGTGAAAGGAATGTTGGTTTGCGAAGCAAACCAAATGACATCTGTGAAAGGAGTGTTGGTTTGCGAAGCAAACCAACACTCCTTTCACAGATGTCATTTGCCGGGGGTTGGCGAGCGTAAGCGAGCAGGGGGCGGAGCCCCCTAGTAGTTTCAAAAAAGGACTAGAGGAAAGAAAAAAATTTTTTTACAAGAATGCTTTTTAAATTAATTTATTTTGACATTTTACTTTACATAGCAGTTAACATTTATTGTTACTGTCGAATACACTTAATTTCAGTAAACTTATATATGCTCTTCCTCATTCAAAAAAACAGAATTTATTCTGAATTTCTTTCTTTCCTTTAACATTTTAATTTCTGGACAAATGTTTCACGGCAAACTAATTTTCCAAATCCCTTCGTCTCAATTTTAAGCCGAAAACCGACGAATGTATTCATTAATAATTCACAAGAATTTAAAAAAATTCGTATAGTGAGACGGTGACAAACATACTTCAACAATAACGGATTCAGTGAACAAAACGATATTTAGGCATTGTTTGGATGAAACAATCGTCTTTTCTATGCCAAAACACAAACTAGCAGTAAACAGTTTCAGTAACTGTGTTCATTATAAATTTTTGCGGTTTATCCATCAGAAATAAATGAAAGAGAGGACACTGGGTTGCGGATGACGGTATGTAGATACAATTTGGTGAATTGATTTATTTGTTTCCGAAGACAACGAACTATTACATAATAAACATTTCTTTCAACATAGTTGACGAATTGGTAGCCATTGAAATATTTCCAGTCAAGGTTAAAAAGTATAGGCCCAGAGAGTTTCAAGCATCAATGCCCCAAACCTTTTCAGCAGTCAAATACCAACTATGGTGCAATGTCAAAAAAAATTTGTTTACGTATATGTGTAAAAGCCACACGATCTAATGGCCAAATTTTAATGAGTAGTTGCATATGGGAGCGTTTCTTAAGGAGAAACTTTGTTTTTGCTCTGGGTTTGGGGTTGTTATGGTTTTACGTTTTCTAGACAGTTTTTAATAGATAGATCAAAGAACAAATGGTTGATTGATCAATATACGTCCCACAACCTAAAATGTTTAGAAAACTTGGTGGTAAAAAATGCCGTTTATGTCTTGACACTCGGTCGTCACAACAAAGTTTAGAGGTACAAAAGACTACTTACGACCGCTAATTTCGAACCAGATTCCGAGTCTCAAGTGCTGGTTCAAGGTATTCGAAGCAAAGGAAACATAATGTTTTATGTCTGAAAGGACAGATAAGGTACTTCCAAAGATCTTATTGCACCTTAACAGACAGAAGATATTTAGATTTTGACTCCCCAAACCAAAATCCTAGTCTTTTTTATTGGTTATCATGGAACTATGGATTGAAGGATTTCATTATCTCAAACAATTCTATTTCAAAGCAAAAGTTTAACAATCCATATTGTCAGAGAAAAATGGCCTAGTTTACCAGAACTATTCGTAACTGCAATACAGGGTCCCTGAAGTATCCATCTATTTTGGCATTTAATCCACATAGTAGGCATAATTGCTAATTTCTGTACACTACTTGCAAATTTCTGGTCTGATCAGCTCCCTGGCGTAGCAAACAAATGACCATAGAGTGAGAAATCAAAACCACATTTATAATTTTGGAAAAAAATTACATCGAATAGTTCCAATACGTTCAGCGATGAAGCGACACTTCACATGTGAAAATATCAATCGCGTACAAGTGTCATAAATGAACGGGAAAGAAGTGATAGTGATTAAGTCAAATGACTTACGAGTCTCTTTTCTCCGCAGACATTGCGAGTCATGTGTGTAAAAATTTATAACTTTATAACTGAAGTTGTGAGCTAAATTTTACAAATTTATTGAAACAAACAGATATAATTTGCGGACATATAAACTTAATAACATGTCACGAAAAAAATTTTTTTTTTAAACAATTCCTCAAATTTTACGAAACAGACGTCAACCCGCATTCCAGAACAGCGAAATAGCCCCGAACATCAAAGGCAGCAGATGAACAATTACTTAAACCAGAAAATGAGAAACTACCCACATCTTTCCCTACCTCTTCATCCACACTTCTTGACAAATCTCCGCTATCCCCTGGCAAGCAGCAAGCAGCACAGTTAAATAATGCCCAGAGTGCAAGACCACATGAATCAAAACAGTCCACCACCCTGAATGGAGTAGAGGACGTGATATTGTAGCGGCCGTGACGTGAAATGCATTGTGATGCAAGAGGAAATGACGAGGAAAGGGCTCCCGAGTTCCCCCATACACGTCAGTCAGGCCAGGCGTTACAAATCAGATAATAGATGATTCAGTATCATTTGCTTTCTTGCAGAGTACACAGGAGGGTGACAAGGTGTCAGGCGATACGGATCTCTTAATGGAATGATAAAACGAGATTAACTAGTCAGGAGTTTAGCACTTCTATCGCGGATCTTAAAACTTTACAATAAAGCGTATCGCTAACTATAATCTGGAAATTCTTAACTATAATTAAAACGACGCTTAGATGATGATTTAACAGGGTGGCAACAAAATCCTTGAAAAAAAGTTCCCTGGTATTTCCATGATTTCCCTGGTAGTCTCACAAAAATTTCCCTGGTTTAACAATTCCCTTGAGAAATGTTGTGATCCGTGATTGGTATCGATATACAGTATCCACACAACACTATTTTTTAAATATTTAGAGTCAGAGGGTGTAAAAGGATCACATTCTCCATAAATATTTTGTATTTTTTCTCTACAGACATTTCAATTGTTATTGTAAGGGTTGGAACCCTTAATGGAACTCTTATAACTGCAAGTGAAAAAAATGGAGAAAAAATGGAAAATATTTCGATTATGAACTTTTTACACCTGACCCTACATTATCAAACTATTCATCAAAACCAACTGCAAAATACATAAAAAAAATTCTACAAAAATGTAATTGCAAACAAAAATAACTAATTTAATACACAAAAAACATCATTAGTTACACAAGTTTCAAATTGTATACCAACAGTTGTATTGCTAGCCTCACGGCGACCAAGACGATGAGGCCACGAAATAAACGGCTAAGGCGGTTTTCACTGTGATTAAAAATTACGACGCCATGGTTCTTTATTCGAATTACAATTTCAGCAAATACGATTTATTCGAGTCTCAAAAGCACTTGTAATAGTGCATCTCTAAATAAACGATAATGATAGCCGTTTAAATTGTCAAAATTTCCCCGATTTTTTGTAAAAATTGGAAATTCTCCCTGAGATTTCACTGATTTTTCCAGAATTAAAAAATTCCCTGAGAATTACCTGATTTCCCGGTTCTGTTACCACCCTGTTTAATGCTGTGATAAATATTCTTGTTCCGTAGAAACCGAATAATAGCTCAGACAGTGGCGGATCACTTCTGTGCCTAGGAATTCGTGAACAGAAGGGTCTCAAAACAGAAAAACGCATGTTAAGTAAGTTTTGTCAACATTTTGTAATATGGCCACTGCTGGGAATTAGTTTGGTATTTATTTAAGTAGACCTCAAAGTTACCTCTGCTTTGAGCCTCAAAAGACCCGCCATATTGAGCGGGAATATGGCCTGGAAAAGGTTTTGGCTAGGATCTATTCAGCAAATATTTAGTCGGCAGCAGGCAATCAGAAGAGGATTGCAGTTCTTTCTGTAGATGGAATTTTGCATTACTTAAAATCACTGACAATGTTTTTTATTACTTTAATTACCTTTCTCAATTTATCTTTCATTAACTTAATAGAAAGAAGATTGTCAAATTTCAAGAAGGTATCTCTTTCGTTGATAAATTTGTTAAAAATAAGTAGCTTAACCGTAGAGGTGATTAGTATAAATGCAGCAAAATTATGCTCTGGAAAAGACAGAAATTATCGAGTTGGTCTGTTGTAAGATTTATCAACTGTTATGTCAGTCTCAGTGGATTGATAATGTAGATCAGAATATAAGAATTACGCATTCAAAACATCAGTAAAATTCAAGCACGATTTTACAGTAAAAAGTAGAAAGAAAAAAACACAAGTATTGTCAAAAAAGTAATGACGGTCAAATATCATAAGAAAATTTTAAAATTAATTTTGGGAGTTTTCGTCAGAAAATAAAAAATTTTACGAAATGAGATACGTTTGAACAGGATTAAGTTTTTTTTTTTAAAGTTAAATAAAAATTTTAAACTTTTGTTAAAAAACATATCAAAAATCCGTAACCTTACAGTTAGCTAGAAACCACAGGTTCGGCTAGTACTTATCTGAAATATCACCTGAACTTAGATTTTTAAAAAGTATTTAAGAAAAATATTTCTAGTTACATTATAGTACATTAAATTTGAACTGAATTCCCCCTTTTCTCATCTGTTTACAATTATTTCATCTTAAATGGACTTGGAACAATTTAAATTTGTCATTTAAAAAACTATTTTAATGGTGCCGTCATTACATTCACCCCTTGACAATTCTATAGATTAGAGGTTTTCAAACTGTTAAGGACCTAAATTGACCTGAACATACGTCTCAGAGACTTATTTGTATAAAAATTGCATTTGAATAACTTGCGTTACAAC
The DNA here is from genome assembly GCA_947359465.1 of Metellina segmentata. NCBI lineage: Eukaryota > Metazoa > Arthropoda > Arachnida > Araneae > Tetragnathidae > Metellina > Metellina segmentata. Next base: position 64,972,248 of record OX375881.1, read on the forward strand.
TGAGTTAAGTGTTTAAATTTATATTGTATTGAGAACTCTCCCAAGTGGTTCCATAGCTCAAATCGTGATAGTTAAACTAAGCGGCAAAATTGGGGACGAATCCCTTAACGGTCCATTAGATATTTTTTCTTTCAATTTGTTGCCATTCTCAATATTCAAATAACATCTAATATCAAACGGAAGACAGAAGGAAGCAGTAAAAGTTTCGCCGCTGTATTAGGAACTACAATAGTTTGGGAAACTGCTTTAGAATGTAAACGTTGGAACGGAATGTTTCAACATTTGTCACCAGAATTATTTCGACAGCTTTTGCTGAGGTGTAAAAATCATATTTTTGCAAATCATGACAAACAAGTTCTTTACAGTATGCTTCCAGAAATTAGAAGAAGAAAAACCGAGTTCAACGCAAGTTGGTATTTTTGAAAGTCATGCAATATAATGCGGGAACGAAAACACAGACCGCTGGATGCCAATTAAAGACTCCAAAGAAAACATAACTTTAAAACTTCAATGTGCAGGGGAAAGGAATATAGATAAATTACGTGTTTCCTCTTCATTGGTAATCAAAAGTACAAGTAGATCGCATGACGGGAGTCGTAAATTCTTCAGCCAAGACGCGCAAAAAATAAGCAAATAAATATGCAAATATCGCTACAAAGGCATCGTGTGAGCGAGAACTCCTCGAGGTGATCACGTACGAAAAATCCGTCCGAGAGAAAGATCTTATCTTTATGCATCAGCTCAATCATGCATGCAGATAAGGAGATGGTGCATAATCACTTTCCTTAACAAAACAGTAAAATGCAACCCTTTGCCTCTTGGCGACAGAGCCCGGTGGAAATGAAGCCAAGTAGGCGAGAAACGCGAGCGGGTCAGAAGTGCAAGGTGATGGCCACATGCAAATTTGGAAGTGTGCGAGAAGTGGGCAGGGTTGTTTCAAAAGTGGACCCGGTTTTCACAACTGGTTTTGTTTATATTTGTTTTTAAACAGCACACACGTGATTTGAAAACGAAAAAAAAAATCAAAAATATTTAAATGTTTCGACAGGGTTACTTTTCGGGGCTCCGGTAAGACAAGTCTACACATTCAAAAAACCCAGTACGAAATTCTGACATAGGTTATGTGCGGTACTTCGCCGATCGAATTGTAAAATAGAACATTCCTCAAACAGGAATTAAAAATTGTTCTATTTGGAAGGGATTAGATGGAATTCTTACGTAAATTCATGCATTATCACAAAATTGGAGTGCGTTACTTTTCGGGGCTCCGGTAAGACAAGTCTACACATTCAAAAAACCCAGTACGAAATTCTGAGACATTGGTTATGTGCGGTACTTCGCCGATCGAATTGTAAAATAGAACATTCCTCAAACAGGAATTAAAAATTATTCTATTTGGAAGGGATTAGATGGAATTCTTACGTAAATTCATGCATTATCACAAAATTGGAGTGCGTTAAAATGACTTTGATTTCGATGTAAAACTTTATCATTGAAATTTGTTTGAACGCTCAAGTAGCTAAATTGTTAGTGACTAAATTTTATTACTTTACCAAGCACACAAATTGCATTTTTTTTTTTAAATTACCATTGTCACAAAATAAATTTCCAGAGAATTAATTGAAAATGAAACTCTTTTCATGTGACGATTTATCAGAAACAGTAAAATAATACATAGGAATGGCGCAAGAATGTTCATAAATCATGAATCATATCCCAATGAATGTTCATAAATCATATCCCAATGCACAATTTACGCCTTATTCAGTTTTACCACAAATTCCTGTCATTGCACCGATTTAGATAGGTGAGGAAAAAGAACTCTAAAAACAGAATCATACTTCACAAATCTTAAACTATCAATCATTCAGAAATGATTACGGATAAATAAAAATCAGGATACAAAATATTAAGAAATATTATTACGATACGAGTTAATTTTAAAATGCGTCTATAAATTTACATATCTTAAACAAGCCCTACAGTTAAATTTAAATGATTTTCATTAATTTATTTTAATAGATCTTAATACCAAACTATATTAAGACTAGATTTTGTGTGCACATAAATTCTACCTCATTGATTTGCACGTATATAAATTAATCTACCTCAAATAGAACATCTCAAAGGTGGACGAATTTTCGCCAACACGATTAATCAATTTATTGAAGAAAATTAAGAAACCGTAAGGGTAAGAGCGTAAATATGTTACTAGTTTATAGGACTCGACAAATTATCAGCCAAAAGAAAGAACTGATTAATATGTTTTTCTACATACAAGCAGAAAAAATAAATCTAGAATATTGCAGATTACCATAAAAAGTAAAAATATATTTTTTTTTAAATTCCGTTTAACTCCAATGTAGAGATAGTGTATTATCAAGTTTAAAGCGAAAATGATAATGTGAAGCATTCGAATTTTATAAATCAGCAGATAAAATATCAGCCAGTGAGCATTTACACGTGTCGCACCATTCCCATTACCCAACTCGACAACAGATAAATGTCAACACAGCTCTCAACATAAAAAATGCAATATCTTTTCTCTGATTCATAATCCCACACGTGCTTGGACACCAGACAACAGTTGTGAAAGCGAGAATAATGGGTGTTGTAAAGAGGGTGGTTTTGGTATCCAAGGCCTTAAATGGTTCCATAGATGACCAATTATTTTTTCGGTTTCAGATGGAAATACAACAGCGAGTCTACGAACGGATCATAACTAAGTTCCACCCTTTTTTATCATTGTGGTTTTTTTTAAATGTACTTTAGGAGTAATCATTTTTCTAAATAAAAATGCGTTTCTCAAATTAATTGCCGATATGCCCATCTAGGCTGAATACGACACTTGAGCCATGAACCCTAACCCAAAAAACCTCAAATGAATTCTTAAAATTTTTTGAAATTACTTGAGATGTTTGTTCAGAAAGTCAGCATTTGAACCTTTTTTTTTTCTAAGAGCAAAATTTTATATTCTTACCAGGGATTGGATTGGGCTTTTATGGCGCCATGTTCTTAACCAGGGATTCAGATTTGTGATAGCTCAATACAAATCAATATGAGAATCTGTAGTAACGATACGAAATATTGCCCTTAATTGGGCTTGGAGATGCAAAGCCAAAGGTCCAACAATGTGATAAGTTAGATTAGAACATGACACATCATAGAAAGAGACGGGTTTGAATAGGCAAATACAATTCGGTTCAGAAAAAGTGCTTCTGTTACGCACACTCAGACATAGGTGTATTCTTTAGTTGAGACTTTTGAAATAAGAGTTTGTATTTTCGCTATACTTTCCTACTCACATCGGCATTATTTTACTGAACTTTGAAACTTAAGTTTAATAAGGTAGGTAGTTGAATTTAAAATGTACTGAGGAACAACACAACGTAAAACCCAAAAGGTAAACTTCTGAAACCTGAATAATTAGTTCGAAAGGAGTTTCATAATTTAATTATAATATCCTGTGGTGGTTTTCCATAGCTGTCTCATTTTTTTTTCAATCTGTACTACCATTTTCTAAAGTTTTTACACCCATATACTTTTATTATGAGTTCTCATAATCTCCATTTGTAGATATGTAATAGATATCTCAGTTAAAAGTTTTGACGTCCATTAATTTTAAATCACACTTCAATGGATACATTTCATAAATTTCACCATCTGCTTTCTAAAATCCTAAAATCTGTTTAAAAATGAAACTAAAATAAAATTAATCAGTTCAACGAATATTTTGCAATCAATATCTTCCTGATTTTAACTCAATCTATAATTTCTTATATTTTCAAACTATACAAATTCATCTTTGGTAATGTCTTCCAAAATCACTCTTAATTTTTGCTCAAATATAACGACTTCTTCCAACAATTGTAAAGCTGTATTTCTTTTCCTGTAACTTCAAATTCAACTTATATAAATGTTCGGTCATATCAACCAAAAACGAAATTTTTTTAATATCCATTCGGGATTGGTGAGAAGTTGTAAATGTCCTGTGTTGTAATTTTTAGAAGTTAAAAAAGTTATTATTTCTTTCAAACACTCGAAAAACTATTGTAATGCTTTTCCCCTCGATAGACATCTGACAGACGTAAATATAATCAAATCTGTATATTGACTTCCAACTTTTTCTAACAATGCATCAAAAAGTCTGTGGTAATTAGGTAATTTTCAACTAACGTCGTACTAGAGGAACACAATGGGCTATTGACAACGGTCTGGGATCTATGCGAAAGATCCAAGGACAACACCGCGTAATTTTGAACCACGGTCAGGAGACGAGGAAACCTTGTATATATAGTTACTAATATTTTATTGTGGGTGGGGCTCGATGAGATCGGACCCTTAAGACAATTACAACAACTTATTTGGTCAGGGCTGTTCCTGCAAGGTGCGATGTACCGCACAAATAGGGGGCAGTTGAAAAGCAAGCGCTGAATGCCTCCATCTTTAAATTAACATGCCCAATAATAAATTTTCCAATATTAATTTTACACTTATTCGGTCTTAGCAGATTGCTTTTGCGATTGCAGTAAAATATACTTGTGAAAAAAGAACATTATAGTACATTCAAAACACACTCATCAAGGACAGGGATGAGGGAGAAAACACGCGGGACTTCAAATCTTCCCGAAATGACTTTGGATTTAATAGGCTATCGGACGCATATATTAAAGCTAATTATATCACAGAAAAAATAAGTTTCGAAAATTATATGTAAAATATGTCTGATTCGTCAATAGTCTGAAAACAATTGGCCAAAAAAAAAAACGCATTGCTCATTTAGCATGAAAGTATAAAGACCTTTTAGAAAATGAAATGTTTTTGAGAAGAGATGATTTGCTGAGGTTTGCATGAGGGTAGTTGATTATTTTACTCATTTTCTCATTTTCATACTTACTCCTTCCATTTCGGAGGCAGCTCCCTCCATAAAATCACTGTGGGAGCAAGGGGTTGGCATTCATTGGGGCAAACCAAATCGGATTGGCTGGTTTGGGGATTTTATGACGCAAGGGCCATATTTCGCCATGCTGCGCCCAAAAAGACATGCAACGTCACGCACTGGACTCGCACAAGGAAAGTTTTACTGACACAGAACAGAGAAATACAGCCAGGGATCACTACAGGAACCGAACCTGCATCGACTAAAACTCGCAAATTGCTAGCGCAGTGGACTAACTCAGGAAGGGAACCCTAAAAATAGGAGTGGTGGTTTCTAAGTAACCCGCTGGTGGCAAATAAGCAAGTTCGGCGGCCCTAAGTAGAGCGACGAATCAAAATTATTTTTTGAACACATATTCTGCTCAATGATGTCATGATAATATTTTACTCTTATGCCATACGCCCACCATCCATTGTGTGCAAGTGTTTCCAGGAATCCGTCAGCATCAGTCTCCGTGTGCCAGACAACGAAGTAGCTGGTAGTCGGCGTCTTTATTTTAGCCGACATCTACTAGTTAACTCTAGATGACAGCTATCGCGTAAAACACAATTGAAGTATAAATAAAAACGTAAAAATTGTGACCTCGTCGAGTGTTCGGTTAGGGAATGCAGCTGATATATCACAAGATTGAAAAACAACCGAACCCATGCGGTATTGCTGCTTTCGCTAATTTGCACCAGCTGCAATTGTGGTTAATATGTGCATCGCTGTCGCACTAATGAGTTGCAGTTCGCCGAACGACGTTTTAATGAAAGGAGAAATTGAGGATGTGAACACGAGGTGTGTATTAATTCGCTCATTTGTACGCCCTGTGCGTAATCAAGCAGGGCTGTCAGATAACAGTTCCTGAATCCTGCACGTGCCTGATCGTTTGGACGGCAAAACTCGTCACTCCCATTTGACTAAAATTCTGATAAAGGAAGGATTTTGTGCTGTGGTGATTTCGCTCTGGTGATGGAAAAATTATGAGAATCGGGACTTGAACCCAGGGCTACGTATGAGCGTCAGCAAGTGAAATTTCATATTCTTAAATTCCGATTGATCCCTACAAAAACGTTTAAGTTGCATTTTTCTGACTTTATTGGTAAAATATGGTTATTGGTCTTTTAGCAATATCTTAGCTACTAAGTTGAATGTTTCGGAAACTATTCAAAATGTGTTCAGATTCGTTGAAATCACTAAAACCTCACAACGTCTACTTAAATGAAACTGCCGACTAACTCGTATTGGAGTCACAGTATTTGTCTACCTCTCAGTGTGTCCAGCGTTCTATTCTGGATTTGTAAGCGCATATAGGTATTGTCACTGTTAGGAGTAACGACGGGTGACTATCGAGTGCTTCACAAATAGCCGCCAGTTTGCCCATTATAGTGCCGAAAACCGAAGTAATGGGGCATTAAAAAACTTAAATGAACTCTACACGTTAAATATTTTGTGCAGGACATGTGTGTGTTCTTATGAAAGGTTTAATTTTCTTATTCAACAACGATTCAAATTTTCTCATTGAAATGTCATAGAGATCTACAATGTCAATAAACAGTGGTTTGGTCTGTCGCGTCATATTTTGCTACAAATTTCATGATAAAGTAACAACAGCAGCAAGTACATCATTTCCAATATTATATCCGTTATTGTCCAATTTAAGGATTAATTATAATTATTCATGACATTATATACCGATTTTGTAACTCAAGATTCTCTCTTCAGAATTTTTGAATCACTAAAGCTGTATACCTCTCGACCACGTAATATATTATTGAGTGCTATTAAAAATTGAACTAATGCAATGAAAATGTGCATACTTTTTCATGCATCTGATACTCTATTATCTCTAACATTATAAAAGGACATGTCTGAGGTGTCCAGACGAATCTATAGCACTCACACACATGAAATTTGGCGCACAGGTTGTCCTAATTTTATGCAAATTTTGTGCGAAGCCCGAGTTTTAAAATTTAATCTAGAACATTTTCTAATTAATTTATTAGTTTTTCCCCCCATCGTTTCTTTACTCGCGGAGCTGGTCACAGCTCCTCAATTGAAGAAAGCATGTTTTGATTTACGTTGTTGATTAACATAAATTTCTTGCTAGCGATTTGAACTTTGTCACGGGCAAGGACAATTGGGGGATTTCTGTTTTCGCAATCGTTAAAGATAAAGTTTCAACGGAAATTTCAAAAAAATTCAACGGATTTGAAATCTGCGGAAAATTTTACACCACACCAATACCATAATTTGTGATTATCTTTACAATAATAATTTTTCAATTGTAGCCAGTGCCATGTCGGGAGGGAGGGGGGTCGTGGGACTCATTCTTAAAATTAACGTTTTGTCTTTTTTTTTAATGTTTCCGGTATCAGTAAGGACACTAAAAGAACCGTCACGGGCAACGCCGTGTTGACCTGCTAGTGCGGTCGAAATTCAAAGGCTCCCCGTCTAAGTATCTATCCCTCTTAATTCTAGCGTACGTCTTATCCTGAAACGGCGAATCCCATTTCCTCTCACCACCGTGAGAGAGAGAGAGAGAGAGAGAGAGAGAGATTCGCACAATAATCTTCCCCAAACACCATATTACCTTTCAGAATTCTGTTCTCCCTGAAAACGAAAAGAAAAACAACCAGATCGCTTATTCCAAACGAAACATATCCTTCTGGAAAATGACTTGTACAGTGTGGGACAGATCGGGTTCAGGACAATGAAATACCCTATCCTACATCAAGGAACGCGTGTGGGTGTTGATCCTCATACCGCCTCTTTATACTTCCAGTGTCACTCATCCACACCTTATCTGCTCAACCTCCCCATCAAACCACAGAAATCCAACACTTCCCTGGATCAACTTCGATGTTTCACTCTAGCCTCAAAGCTTTCATTATGCATCATTGTTCTTGGCTAACTGTGTCAAGCGGCTCGGTTTCTCGACTGGTTTGGATTTGCAAGCATGTGGGTAGAATTATAATTTTTTTCGCCCTTTTTTCGCAGGTTTTTTTTGTTGCCGAGTTATTATTGTTTGGTTGCGGCGTGTATTCGGGTGAAGGTGTATTCAGGTCGTAATTTTTTGCTGCTTCCTCGGTAATCTCGTTAACACTTTTAAAAAGCGTGGTTTTAACAGCTGTTATTGCCATATTTCGCTGTCTGAGTAAAATAGGGTTTCACTTCTAAATCGGCGTGTCTTTTTTCTTATCTACCTGTGGAGAAAAATGTCTCTCGCTGCGCAATCACGTGAACTGCAGCACGGATAAGTAACTGTCTCTAAATCTGTTGATCGATTGTTTCTTACTTTTTTTTAAATCGAATTTCTGTTTATATCAAATTAATCTAATAAATGCACAAACCTGTCTATTTCTGCTTATTCACTACACAATAAAGGTGAATTGATTCCTTTATTTGTTAAAAATTTTATATACTATCAGGAAAATAGCGATTTTGATTGGTAATTGGTAATTTTTAGTTAACGTCCAACTAGAGCAACACAACGGGCTATTGACGACGGTCCGGGATTCAGTCCCTAATGGGAAAGATCCGATGACAATACCTCGTAATTTTGAACCACGGTCAGATGACGAAGCAACAACTGATCTGGCACCCCACTCTCCAAACTTCCACGCCAACCCAACGTGAGGACATAGCAATTTTGAATAGCTTTGCTAAGATGTTTGGTAGGCTGATGCGAATTTAATGTCGCGTAACGAAATAGAACAAACAACACCTTTAAGAATTTGGGGAAAAAAAATAATAATAAAAAAATGAATGCTTCAAGATATAATCTTGAATAGTAAATACTTTAAATTAATTTTGTCTTCATAAATTTCACTTTCATCATAAAAGTAAAAGACTTGGAATGTCCTTTACTGACTTTTTTATTTGCAGATTGTTTGTTTCTAGAGCAAATTAAAATTAGACCGAGATCTAAGACTTAAAGTGATTTCTGAATCGGTACGAATATCGATGTCAAGAAGGGATTCGAGCCCAGAGCTAGAACCAAGGGTCAGAGAGCCAACCACACTTGGCTAAAATAAAAGAAATTAAACTCTTGTACCTTTGTCCGAGAAAGGTGATTTAAAACCGTTCATGTCAAAACGTGTGAACATAGCAATACTTCTTTTCATAGCAGGTACAAGGGAAATGCGAAAATTCGGTTACCCGGTCGGCTTTGAACTCAATCCAAGACCGACGCACAAACCTTGTAATTGAAGGGATCCGGATAACATAATGATAAACTACAGAAATATGATCTACGATGAAAAAAATTAAAAACAAAAGATTCAAGAGGATAAAAAGAATTTTGAATGAATGCGTTTAGAAAATATAATCTCTTGAGTAGTGTGTAAACCTTAATAATTTTGGAATATAGCATAACTTCGATTAACCATCAGTTTCTGTTAACCGTCAGTCCATTATTGAAAGTTTATTAATTAAATATTAAAAGTTATATTAGTACGTTAACGCATGCATACAACCTGTTTTCTATGTATCGTAATCAGGTTTAAGCGAAAAATAAAATATATGCATGTACAGTGTATTTCTGGTTGGTAAGCGTGCATTTTTTATCATTCGTTCATATACAATGGATGGGGTTAGGTTGTTTAAAGGTTTTTCTGCTGTCCTGTCATTCGATTAACCGCCATTGTACCGGTTCCAACCCTGACGGTTGATTGAAGTTAACTGCCCAGGTGCAGAATTATATTCAGTGTTCTGCAACACAACTCCAAGCAATTGCAATTGTTCTGCAGACATTTATTTTGTCCGAATTTTGTTAACTGCAGTAGAATCAAAAACAAACGTAAAACACAATTATCGGCTAAATATGTATGACATATTTATAATAAAACATCAAAATTAATTAACCTACTTTATTTAAAACCAGATCATACTTTCAAAATTTGCAATTCTGTCGATAACTTTTGAAATTAAATATTTTGTCATCGACATAGAAGATGTGTTATTTTTAAAGTGTTTGTGGTAATTTGGGCGGTGTAGGAAGATTATTCCATAGCCAGAAAAGACAAACATTTTTGGCAAGGCGTGCGCTTTGCACTGCAGAAAATCGTAACTTATGATTGAAAAAAAATCGGCAAGAATTTTGATAAAATTAAGGAAAAATTGTTCTGCAATGACTTTGTTCTGCGACTTACGTCACAGCTTTAAGCACTTTATGCTCCTGGGGCTCACTGTACTGTCAACTTGAAAATTGCTAGCCTGACAATTTGGACTAGTGGCTTATCACAATGTTGACCAAGGCTCTTATATTGTAATAACTATATATAGGTGGCGTAACCATGATATGAGTGCCGGGAACTTAAAAAACGCATTGCGAAGAAATCCGCTCAGGATCCTACAAATGCCTTTTGAAATACACGCACAGTCCCCAGACGCTACACATCTTTTGGAAAGGAGAGAGAAGTAAAATAACATTAAAACAAGCGTGCGTCCGGAACACGCAAGGGATGGTAACACGAGGGGGAATCAGGGGAGTTAGTGGATAGAAGCTGGTATAACTTTTTTTTTCCCATTTCGGGGAGGGGGAAGACACCTGAGAAGCCAGTGTCTCACAAAATCTGGTCAAACGGGTTTTCTTCGCTCAGGTGAGTCGGTTTCCACCGTTACCAACCTGCCGAGCCGATTTCGCTTTCCACACTGAAGGGCGGTCGCGATTATGCACAGAGGGATGATAATTGTTAATGACACAGCGCTCTGCAATATAGCGTCCGTGATGTACTTTAACGTCGTTATGTGAGGCTTATACAGTGGCGTAGTTAGGGGGCGGCGGCATTTCAAAAATATTGATTCAAACGTTTTGTATTTTTTCTTGGAAAATATGCTTTTATAATTTCAAGGACAATTTTGTCTTTGTCACAGAAGTACATTGTAGTGGCCGTGTAGTGAATGCTTTCATGCACTTCATATTTGGATACAATGTTTCAAAATCAATTCTCCCTTCCATGTAGCTCACTGTATATGTATTAGTCTTCATGTAACCCGTTGCATTCGCATTACTAGTAGAGATAAATCACTCGAATTTCCTTCTCGCAAATGTGTAGTGAGCACTAAACAAGGATTAAGGCGTATCTTCTTACTTTCGCCCAAGCTCATCCCTTTGTTAATCTTATTGAATTTATACTCAATAGAAAACGCGAATGAAAAATAGTCTGCGTTATCAAAATTAGATATTGCATTTGAGCAACTTTAAACCAAAAAAAAAAATTCACTTCATTGCTTTAAAATGACGAACACAACACTTTAATCAAAAAGTTTTCCAGTACTCACTATGCGTATCGTTAAATTAGATTCTCTATCAAAGAAGAGCAATTCAAAATTGTTTACCTGAAAATAAAAAAAGAAGAAATTAGAAACACATTCCATGAATATAATTAGTATCACACAGACAAAAAGAAACAGAAAATAATAAAATAAAATTCATACAAATATTTTAAATTATGTTAAATTCGGCTAAAGTAGCCGAGAGCGGGTAAAGAATCAACGGAAAATAAAATAATAATCGAGAAAATGTGAATCATACAACTGCCTTGTTTCAATGCACGTAAAATAAACTGTAAATACAGATAAGTGTAACACAAACATAAAGAGATTGAAATTTCATTTAATATTCCACATCATCGAAGCCCTTAAAGTTCAAACGAAGTGGCGGAAGCTAAGCAGCATAAACTGGTTTGGGATGAAGAATGGTTTATAAATATCATCAAACTTTCAGTAGAGAACCTACTGTAATTTATTGCATACTTAATTTCAAATATATAGAAAAATAAACTGAAAAATAATCTTTCTTAATAAAAATTGAATGATTAATTGAATGAAAAATTGAATACCTAAAAGTTTTCATGTAAGAAGCTTACTTATCAGAAACACTTTTTCTATACTCATTGTAAAATGAAATACAAAGAAACTAATAGAAACGGTAAAATTAGATTAATGTTACTGGATTGGTGATCAGTGTGACACAGACATAACGAAGAATGAGAATGAGTTAAAACAGAGAATGAACCATACGATTTGTGCTGCCTGAAGTCTGTATTTTCCTTCCTGGAATCTTATCCCACACACACACACACACACACACACATACCAAACGATCGAATTACCAAAGAACTAACACATTGATTACTGATTTTTTAGCTGCTTTAAAAAAATATCTACATTATTTGATCCGAAACTTCTATTTATGTTGAAAACAAACGAGCGTTTTATTGATTCTGATGAGATAAAAGTATTTCGGAAATACTCAGACCCTGTGGTATTAAGCTCCTGAAGACGGCCAGTTCAAACTCATGTTAATCTGGATAAAAAAAAGAGAGAAAATTTTTAAATTAAGGATTGTACGTATCATGATCAAAATTTGCGCAGCCCTCTATTGGAACTGACGAAAAGTATGAACTGCTATTCAAAATTGAAGTATTTTAACAAGTTTTTTTCTGAAAGTATTTTATCACCCGTAGGAGTAGGATCTTGTTTGTGGCTCTACGGTCCTTTTTACACCAACGAAGAAAAACGGTATTAAAAAAAAGAGTATTGGAGAATCATTCACTCACCTTCTCCAATCTTCAGTTCCAATTACGTTTAGGCTTGAGTGTCTGTTGTGTGGTTCGGAATTTATTTCAACCCGCGAACCCAATCTCATTAACCCTTATGTAACAAAAATGCCCATGGAGCGATAAAAGCAAATTTCAAATTATCTCTCTGTCTTATCTATATTACAAAAGTAGTAGCTTCATACATACACTGATCACGTTATTAAAAATCCAAACACCTCCCATTTGATGGGAATTATGATGCAATACAAGACGCCGTATGAATACTGAAGTATGGGAGGTGACAGAGGGCAATTATCAGCAGTTGCCCTTTTGATACAGGTTTGTTCCAAAAAGGGAAGAACTAAAATACTTATAATCACTATTATTGTCATAGCAAGTGACATGGGATGAAAGTTGTAACTTGGGTCCGTGACTGATTATATCGTTTACATGTAAGATTCGAAAGTCAAAAACAGATTAACATGTGATCTTCGCGCTTAGTTTCTGTTGTACACAATTCCTAGTTATCTACAACTTGTCCTAGTTTGGATTTTGCGCCCATAACATCCAAATAACTAAGCAACCTGGTTATTCACAACCTTGCGAATAAAACCTCGACAGCGGCTACGAGCTTGGTTGGTTGGTTTTATGGTGCAAGAACCATATTTATATTTGGCCAAGCTGCGCCACTCACAAACAACGCCAAGTAAACACACAATGAAAGTTTTACTGACACAGAAGAAAGAGAAATACATCTTGGGAAAAATTGAACGACACAGGAGAACCTGCGCCACTTATAATTTACAGGTTGCTACCGAAAAACCCACTAACCATGGCGAACCCTAGTAAGCTATTGGAAATCAATTCAGGCAGGAAAGTCTGAACATTCAGTCAACAGTTTAGGTTGGAAAGATTCTAATGTAAGCTATTCCTGAAGATATAATACCTGGACACTATATGGCGCAGCTTATCCACATTTGGACCTTGAGCCATAAAACCCAAACATGAAATCAAATAATGGACACAACATCGTTGAAAGAATTAAGCACTAGTGAAATCATCTGAAAAAATGTTGATGAAAACGACATACACTTACTTCACTGGTCAGATTCGTTCGAACATTGTCCGCATGATGACAGTGCTTTTATTTACATTAAAGTGGTTTTGCAAATTTTAATAATCCAAAACGCGCCAAGTTGTCATCAAGTATTGGACAAACTGCGAGTAAATCCCATTCAGGAAAGAATGGAAACATAATCCAAAACTTCCTACAACGTTCGAACTGATGGGGTAAATGGTGATCATTAATCTCATGATTATGTTGATCATTAGCCTCATCGAGTCAAAGCCTTCAAGGCAAACCGCAGATGAAGACCAATTATGGAAAAGAGTGAAAGTGATGAAAAGAAAATTTTTGTGTGCTAGCTAATTTTTGCCTTGCTATTCAGTGCTTCTATGAACAGCCATTTTTCTGAGACTTTCAACGTTTACTCTAATACAGCAGTTGAATAACTGAAATCTCGAGTGATAGTTAAATCAACCGTTTTGGCAAATTTCTCTAACAGTAAGAAAAAACATCTTAATTTAAGTGGTAACTGTTAGTTTTTTTATTATTACGTTGAGGAATGAGTCGTATTGACCATTTCCCTTCGTTCAGCCCAATATAAACTAGCCTTTGAAATATAGTTGTGTTATATGCTAACCAATAACCATTAGCAGTTAGTAATAACTGTTCGCAACTTTTGCAATGACACTATTTTGTACATAAGTCTTGTCCATCGCCCAATGTAGATTTTGCAGTAAAATGCACACGTATGCAGAAATTGAAGGAATTGAGACGGAACTGTGGAATATCACCTTTGATTGAACACAAAAGTACAACGACCCATAATAGTCACTAAAGTTAATAATAACATAATAATAAACAACATTACAACTCTTTTTGACTAATGATATAAGCAAGGATTCTGATTTGTACAGTAACGAAACAAGTTCGTAGTTAACGGTTTCAGATTTGCGCATGTCTTGCGCAAGACAGCGAGAGAATTACTGCATTTCAATACTAACATAACGCGTAATGTACAAGGAGTGTCGGAATCCGAACAGGGAAAATATACCTGTTTAAAAATAAAGCCGAACTAATGTTCCGATACTTCTTAAGCTCAATCACTGTATGCAATCATAAAAAAATAATATTACTAATTATTTCTTTTTATATCTGTTGGTAACGTTAAATTTGACAAAAGCTTTCTCTCAGCACGCACAACGAGTACGCCTTTCATTTTAGCGGCCTAAAAATCTATTAGTTAGCCATTTTCAATGAACAATTACTAATTAACCATCAACGACATTGAGAATTTTTTATCTAGTGGAATTTTGTTAAATTTGATGTGATAGTTATATCATATATACCACAAATTACGTAAATAAATTCATACTATTTTTATACAAGCTAAAGAAATTATCCGTCGCAACGATCGCTAACTCGATTTTCAGAGAACATTCGTTCGTACTATAGCAAACGGCGAAGGAATTCTTACCAAAATGCCTAATGATCCAATATTATAAGGGAATGGAGCATACGGAATGAATATGAGGTCGAAGTCATGCGGCTATCTACTTTGTAATGATAATTAGTTACAATAGGAATTTTTATTTCAGATAAATGTAATATCATATTAACATTTCGCACCCCGGCAAGAAAAGTGACACAAGTCAAAAAATAAAATATTTGATGGTATGTCATTGAGAAACATGTATGAGGTGCCCCAGCGTGTTATAGTACTATTCTGTAGAATATAATAGAAGTTACCACCATAAAAATACTTACCTAAAACTTAAAAAGAATCTTATACTTTTTCAATATGTTTTATAGTATCCTTTAAGTTGATGTTTCTCAAATTCTGCAATTTTGAGTTGTGTCACTTTTCTTGCCGGGGTGCGATTTAGTGCAAACGGGACTAAAATTATTTGGAATCGAGGGTCGAGATAAAAGTCAAATTCTCTGCAGTGAAATTGGGTAATGTTGAAACTGCAGGTTTTATTTCTGGATCAATCATAAATCCATGGACTAATTGCGTTAAAATAAAGTGACACGGAGCAAATCGAAGCGAAGAAGACTCCAAACACAGATGAATATTGTATTTATGTAAATATGGTTAAAGTGAGGACAAAACGCCCAATTACGGTCAAACACAGAATTTTATACAATAATCACTGAATCCTCTGAGCTACAAGAAGTAACAAACCGGTTGCCATACTACACAAAATAAATACAAACGCTATACTGTTACGTCAAGTTTGTCTTTTTCTATACTCATCCATGGCAACTAAATATATTTACAAATGGTTGTTAGTAAACAACAATTCAGCAAGGAAATAAAACGACAGTGGATAGTTATTAAAAGATGAAAAATGCTTTTATTTGGTTAGACTTATAATAGCATATTAGTTTTTAAAAAAAAGGAAACTTCTTAGTCAGCAATAGGTTGACTTGAAAGGGAAATTTAGTATACGTAGAAACAATTTGAAGAGTAGAAATTGGGTCATAAATCAAAATTTAAATGAACCTATTACAATATTATCTACATTTATCTTAAGTTGTAGTGTTCTTACTCTCATCAGATTGAGTGCAAAAAAGAAAAGGTTTTATCTTTTTTACGATATTAGTATATACTAGTCAATGCGTGGACAGCAAGACGTTGACGTGACGTTTGCTTCGTAAACCAAACTGAAATTCGTAGACCATTGGAATGTTTCTTTCTGGTTAGTATTTTGGTTACGATTGTTATTCTATGGTCTAATCAGACCAAGCAACCTTACCGTCTTTTCTTTTTGAGCATACGACAATGTTAAAAATCCGCTTATATAGCAACTTAAAATTACAAACCGTCGTTTATTGAAATCTATTAACCCCGTCAGTAACCAAGGCTCTAAATTAACAATCGTTGGTCTTTGCACCTTTCAAATATATTCTGACGATCGAGTTTTTAGACCCACTCGTCCATTTTTGATGCCAAAGCTTTCTACATATTCTTGCTTGAATGGAGTACATTCTGACCCAGCAAACTTTCATTTGCAGCAAGCGTTTCTCTAAATCAATCAGTAAATACAACAATCTGTACAGCAAATTCAAAAAGAACACCATTGAAGGGATCCAGGAAGCATTGTCATGAGCCACAGAAATATGGATCAAAAGAATTTCTGATTAAACAATCAAGGGGAATGAGAGCTTAGTTTTTAATTTTTAGAAATGTTAAGATTACACGACCTCTTGAACATGGGATAAACTAATTAGAATCTTGGAATTTTTAAAAACTTAATTCGAAAAGTAGATTATTATGCAACACACCAAACAGAGCAAAAATATCGTGTTTATGCACATCCACGTAAATAAAATACATCTTCAAATTGCATCCCATGTACTTCGGCAACTGAGGGGACATGTTTAGGTGCCCTACTTCTAATTTCTAACCCTGCCTGCAACAGGGATTTACTGTGAGAATCGAAAGTCAGCATAAAAAACGAGACGCAAACAACAAAATCCAAACTACAACTCACTCTCTCACACATTCTGTGATCGCCTCTATCCCCATAGACCCCAAGAAAAAAATGCCACATACCATTCCTTACTTTTCCAAAACATCTGTTTGGGGGATAATTCCCAACTTCTACTCCGAAAGGGGCAAAAACAGAAGGCCTGCACTGGTAAAGAAAGGATTGAGGAGGAAAGCGGCAACCTGGTTCCCACTTTTTAAACCCCGGTTCCAGGGTCAGGGGTTAGTAGGGTGATTCGTAGGGTTCAGGGTCGGCTTCAGCATAAGGTGCATTAATTAAAATAGAGGGGGGGGGGGGAAAGAGCCAACGCTCTGGTGAAAGGGGAGGCATGATTATTGTAATAGCATAATCTCTCCATGGCAGATGGTGCGTGAACTAGTTTTTTTCTGGAGGGAAGGGGGACGGATGTATTGGGATGTAAACTAGTGAGGGAATGTGAAGAGTAGGTTTTTTTTTTACCTTCTTCCAAAGTTCAAGTTGAGTTCTCATATGTGGAAGGGGTGGTGGGTTACATTGATTAATGTACTTCATGATGGGGGAAATCAAGCGATATCTTTTAAAGCTATTGTGTAACGTTTTTTTGTAAAAGGAATATATTATGTTTCGGAAAGTGAAATTGTGTGCAGTAGTGAATCAACACGAATCGAACATTTGTATGGACTTTTGAGGCCCGCTAATGGTAGGATTGGTTGGTTGAGCGAAATAGAGAAGGACCATATTCGGCCAGGCAGCGCAAAATAACTTTAAGCAAATGGATATACTCACACAAAGAATCTTTACGGAGATAGAAGAGAGAAAAATATCAAAGAGAAAATACAACCTAGTCTGATCGTACAAACCCTAATTTTTCAGGGGCGCATTTCTGGAGCGGACTTTGAGTTTGTTAGTATGCTTAGTAGTTCTATTATGCCCTTCACGCAGAGAATGGCACACAGGTATGTATACGTTTGGTAACATGCAGTATTTCCAGCATAACTGCAAACAGGGTTAGACCTTTGGAAGCAATGGAATGTTTTCCAATTTTTTTTTGCTCATTATCAGGAAACTGCAACTTATTGATTACAGAAATGGACCTTTATGTATCATTCGCAATATATATACCCACTGTTTCTAGTTCAGAAAGTGATTACATTAGATTAAAGTGTTAAAATTAGAAGAGTGCAAAAATAACCTGAATGTGTTCTTACATTTTCCTTTATTCTTAACGTTGGCCTCAGAAGTACCACGTTTTTCATAAATGTATTTATTCACGGATTTGGAAATCACACTGCATGTCGTATTTCTTTGTCTTTAAAAGGAAATTGTCGATTAAATTTCTCTTGGAGAACATTCTTCAAAAGATCATAACGAAAAATTTATGTTTCTAGTTTCATCCCACTTAAAAAAAAGAATATCTAGCCATCTATTTACACCATTAACAAAAAATATAAACGCTTTGAAACTGTTTAATATGCTTTATTAAAAAGGTGCTTTTTGTCATACATACAGCTTTAATGCATCATACTAAAAGTATTGTCTGGCATACACAGCACACTTTAACGAATCATACTTCCAATGATATTTTTAATTAAAAAAAATATCACTATCCCGATTTTAATTTGTGTCACATAAACTATTAAACCTCTGTGGGTGCATACGCATATATGCGTTCAACAATCACAATCTAGACTTCCCTGCAAAAATTGAACCAATTTTGACCTTCTTGATCTACGGAATATTTGGATTCCTAGGACTGTTTTCAACCAATAAATGCGGCTATTTAGTCACGTGTTTATTGTGTGGTAAAAGCAACTACTGCACAACTCGGAAACAAACACCTATGAGGGTGCATACGCATATATGCGTTCGACAATCACAATCTAGTCTTCCCTGCAAAAATTGAACCAATTTTGACCTTCTTGATCTACGGAATATTTGGATTCCTAGGACTGTTTTCAACCAATAAATGCGGCTATTTAGTCACGTGTTTATTGTGAGGTAAAAACAACTACTGCACAACTCGGAAACAAACTTCGTGACCGCTGAGAGGGTTAATAAAGCCAA
The DNA here is from genome assembly GCA_947359465.1 of Metellina segmentata. NCBI lineage: Eukaryota > Metazoa > Arthropoda > Arachnida > Araneae > Tetragnathidae > Metellina > Metellina segmentata. The sequence goes on from OX375881.1 coordinate 64,991,316, forward strand.
ACAGCAAAATATCACAAATCCCACCAAATCAAACAATCCTGCAAACAAAGAAAAAATTACTAGGATATTAAATCAATAGACTATCGAGATTTTCAATACCTTGCCGAAAATATCATGGAGATGTATTGACACGGGACAACATTCACGAACTAAAAAAAAATAAGTGCGTGACTGTCAATCATACGATCATTTAATGGGCTTGGTAGATGTCAAAAACGATCGACCAATCGAAAACGTTCCACGACAGTTCTAAAAGTGATGGAGAAATGGGGAAAAAAAGGGGAAAGGCATAAAAGCTTCTAACAGCAATGTCGGATGAAGAAGCGGTTTCCCACAAATACATACTACTACGAGGAGTTGAAGGTGATACAAAAACACGAAAGTGAAATTAATATTGGACGTGCACGGGAATAGGTTGTGAGGGGGCATAAAGTGGCCATACTTTCAAAACAGAAAGAAATTAGGACAGACATTTGGGTTAAGGCCACAGACAAAGGCTGCAGAAGTTGAACTTAAAAGCATGGAACATCGATTTTCTAACTACGACCTTATAATTGTTGAAGAGAATCATAAAAAATAGGTTATCTAAGCATACATAATTAACAATTTTAAAAAGCTTCATCAAAAACGGACGAATAAGAACGCGTGAAAATCGCGTGAATCATCAAAAATTTCTTAGCAAAGAAAAACAGAGTTCTGTAATTGTTTTGTGGATGATTTGAACTTTTAACAAATCAGAAAAGTAAGAATTAACCCCTTTTTTGCAACTTGCAAAATAAAACGCTTTTACATAGATTAACAAAATGCAACGTAATGCTTGGCATCAGAACGTGACAACAAAAAAAGGCGGGCTTTCAAATTGGCGTGACTCATCGAATGTTTGAGGTACTGTCGGTTTTCAACCATTGTGGTGCTTACAAAAATAATCACTACTTTATTACGCACTTATAATAGGTAAATTGATTTGGATTGGAAATTGATTTTCAAGACTTATCTCTTAAAAAATACTCAATATTTTTCTGGATACTCGGAACACAGTTTACATTCTTGTTTGACAAGATACGAGTTTCAAGATTGGATTTGTCGCTCTGAAGTCACACGAGAGCTGATTAGACCACGACATTAGATTCGGTTCTAATGGTTCGAACCTGCTATCTCGCTAAGGAGACAGCAGAAAAAAAATTGGAAGGGGGGGGGGGGATCTGATACTAAATCGTGAGATTATTGTGCAGTATCTATCCATGCCTGAACTAATAGAATAACCGTAATACAAAGTGTTAACCTTTGTTAGTGTCTTTCTAGGAAACGATAACAGTTTCCCGGAAATCGTAAGCCAATGCACGGTATGGCTTCCCGCAAACTAAAACAAATTTGCTAGTAGCGATGCTTCTTTTTTGTGGCTTCCCAATCAGTAATCTCGATACTTGCGGAATGGGTCTAAAAAAAGTTTACAGAACGAATGACGCCGCCAACTGCTAAAATTAGTCTAATGCACTGTGATAAAAGATAAGTCGTGATATGAGATTTGAATTCTATTTGGCTGGTGACCGCGATCGATAGACATAGTAACAAACAAATGAAAACTAATTTATTAAAATTTTAAAAAAATTGAGTTTGATTAGAATCAAGAGACGTAATGCTATTAATTCAGATCTTAAGATAATCAAATACATAAAACTGCTTCATTTGTTCTTATTGTTTCCGAAAATTAAAATTTTTAAGTTTATTGTCATTTTATACTCATAAAAAAGAATTTTAAAACTAATTTTGCTCAAATTTTCAGCAGAAATCCATCACACATAAAATAAAGAAACACATAAGCACATCTTTTCTCGCTTGATAAAAATAATGCCCCTTGCCATTACTGTTAATGCGTTGTAAAAGTAATAAAATGAAACAACGCATTTTCCTAATTTTAAATTCTTATAAGCAATTTTAAATGAAATTTTTTCAAAGGTTTTTCTTGGAAATAATGTGAACGCCATTGTAACATATAGTTGAATGCAACGAAACTATGCCAGTATGAAAAAGAAAGAATAATCTGTCTCAACACAACTATTTTCTGTTAACAGAAAATTTTACTTCAACTCAATTTTAGAAAAGGGAGATTAAGGCTACAAAGTACACTTTTATGAATATATGTAATATTTCAACATCTTTAAGTGCCGTAACAGTATTGTAAACGCGATTTGCATTCTATAAATAAAATGGGAGACACATAAGTTACAAAATGTTCTGGTGATTTGCTAATTTTTAATTAACGTCGTACTAGAGTAACACAATGGGCTATTGACGACGGTCTGGGATCAATCCCCTAAAGGAAAGATCCGAGTACAACAACATGTAATACAAAATGTTCTGGATTTATTCAACTTCAACACTATTTGGATTCTATAGCACACAAGTATCATAAGGTCTTATATTCTTTTTTATTTATTATTTTCGATTATTTTATACCTTGATAATTAAAAATTAATAAAATAAATAATTATTTGCCAAAACGAAATTTTAGTGTGAATAAAATCGTACATTTCGTGAGAAGGCAGAAAGTAAAACCCATTTTCTGTTCATGGGAGGCATAATCGTGCGTTAACAGAGTTTGTTTGGTTAGTTTTTGGTTTTATGGCACGGAAGAAAAAAAATCACGCAGGTAGAAATCGAACCTGGCACGTGCGTACAGAGAGAAAGCCTCAAACAAATTCATTGCAAAAGGTATGAAAATAAATCGTTTTCACATACTTTTATGCTACGCTTAGCGAATGAGCTTGAAGATATCAGAACATCAGTTCGAGTTCATTTCTGACAGAGAATATTTCCACCTGTTTGGATTCTGACCTCATTTTTCCACAAAAACCACCAGTCAATGAAATAAAACTTGTGTACTAAAAAAACAAAAAAATTCTGGTGCACAATTGGAATTCTTTTCTCACGATGCCTTGAACACGAATATTTCAAGGACTGGAGGGGAGAAAGAATATCGTACGATGGAAGTCTTTATTAGCATAATACCGAATGCAGAAATAGGAGAGGGAAAAAAGTTTTTTTAATGCCGGAAGACAAGTTCAATAATTGCATTCATTTCGACTAGACGAATAATTAATTTTTTCATTCGTTGGGATATGATAGCGAAACCGGTTAATGAAGTTTCCAAGTTCTTTGAAGGATATATATATCAAAGTACATACGTTGGGAATAAGTTTATTCTTAAAAAGCACATAACTCTTTTATCCACATGAACATCAAGCATAAAACGCGTCATATTTTACCTTATCCTCATGAAATTGCATCTGGAACTCTAGATTTAATTAAATTTAACAATATGCGTAGGTATTTTCGCGTTCATTCATCAAAGAGTTCATTTTTAATACATCCCCAACCAAAACGTATGTGCTGCACAACTATATGCAGAAACATGGGGCTTTTCATGTATCTAGACTTCAGCGGGGCAGATGATTTATTGGTAATAATACTGAAAATGTATCAGGTTTTGAAAAAAACTAACAATTCTAAATAATTTCTATGAAACAGTGCTTGTGCATGATACATAAAATAAATTTCAGGCTCATTTTTGCAATCAATAAATTACAATTTCGAAAGTTTTGAATAGAAAATTCTAAAATATTTTCTCCCTATTGAAATGTTTAGAGAATATTTTCGTTCTCGGATATTATCTGCTAACAAAATGCATGCGATTCGTAAATAAAGGGAACAAGAATAGATATTTGCTTTGCTTAAGAACACAATCCCTTACCCTTGCTTGCAAAGTACACTTCCTTTGATTCAGCAAGGACATCCATGTTCGTACTAAAACGTAAATTGTGGCTCATTTATCTAAAATCTTCAGGCATCGCGTGTAAATAAATATGCGAGGCACGATTCGAATTCGGCAGATGTTTTCCTAGGGGAGGCCAGGGAAACACAACCAAACAACACCACACAATCAACATACACCCTACTTACTATACTGTAACGCGAAAAAAAAGGAAGAAAAAAGAACGATTAAGTGTTTCCTTTCTTGAACAAGGCTAACTGCCTTTTACACTTGCCCAATTTTGGCGATTGATGCGAAGCATTAGCTTGAGTTACAGTGACAACGAGTTCTTACACCTGCCGTCGAAGTCAATTCGAATGGAAATATTTTTCGATTCGAACACACATGAGGGATGGAATCGCAGACAAATTCTGGGACTGTTTTTATTCACACCAAATTGATACATAAAACAATCGAATTGGAACGTTTCAGTAGAGGTATTGCGACCACAAACTGGACGTTTCATTACGAAGCACCTGCTGCAAAGCAGCTTATCTTCACATCAGAATAGGGCTTAAAGGGAAAAATTTAAAACAGAAATATTAAATTTAAAAGAATAAAAATGAATTAAAGGTTGCTGGTTAAAAATATCAACCGCTACTGGAAAGCGGCACCTCCGACCGTTAGGTCATTTCCTCAGTTGGTCACCCTCCCAAGTAGTGACCGCGTCCGAAGGTGCTTAGCTTTCCGTGATCAAACAGACGGGTGCGAACACCACTGCGCTGCTATTAGTTGTCAATCTACTGGGGATAGAGAAAGACAATGATTAAAATAAAGAAAAAGAAGTTTAAAAGAGAAATTAATCTTAGCTATTAAAATCCTATGAAACAATTAGGTGTCCAGTCGAGTCGCAAGAAGGGAGCTCGACCCTACGAGTGTGAACGAACGCGATCCGTTAAATGAGATATTGCAAGTTTAATTTGCATGGGTGGTCGAATTGATTGAAATGATGCCATGTGCATCAGGTCCCAATTGAAGCATCCCACGTTGACGTTTGGGTCTCGGTGGGAAGGTCTGGAGATGTTTTTCCAGAAAGGCACGGGGCCTTTTTTGAGAGCTTTTGACTGAAGGGTCATATGCAGGAATTGCTCTCAAAGCTTCATTTGGAACCTGAGGCAATTTTTGAAAGAAATTTGCTGAAGAATGTTGCATAAATTCTGCAATTGGTTTAATGTTAAGGTCTGAATGAATGACATCATTTCGGACAAAATAAGGAGCTCCAGTAATATAACGCAATGTGCGGTTCTGGAAGATCTGCAGCTTTTTTAAATTTTGAGCGTTAGTGCCCACCCAGATTTGTGATCCGTAGGTGAGCATAGGTCTAATGATGGCTTTATAGAGGAGTAATTTATTTTGAAGGGAGAGCCTACTCCTTCGGTGCATGAGTGGAAATATTGCGACCATTCAATACTCGATAGCTTAAGAAATTCGATTAATCCCGTATAAATAATTGCAAGAAATTCGATACTCAAAATACCTTTGATATATGCCCAACACTCAGAAATATGTACGAAACTAAGAGCTGTAACTCTGAAAACCTTTAAAACAGTAGTTGTGAACGCAACAGCAATAAAAATGATTCTCTAAAATTGAGCCAAATAGGGATTGATTAAAACAAAATTAATAATACGGTTCTTCTTTAATGTTAAGCATATTAGATTTTTAGGAAAGTATAATATGTAATACGTTTTTTCTTTATATTTTATCAAAGTAGATCAAACCAAAGTAATCTTTCGGGTGTAAATTTAAATCATTACTATTATTATTTCGTGGTTTAATTTAGTTTTAGCAAAATGTTCCAATATTTCAACTGAATTTGAAAATAGTCAATTTAAAAAAAAGGAAATCGTCACTTTTTAAATCACCACAGCGAAAATATTTTAGACATGATAGATAGACTCCTTCGGAAATAGTACTCATAAAGTTTTTGACACTCTTTGATTTTTTACCAGTACTTATAAAAGTAGTGTGTTCGTATTGCTCAAAGAAAGCTTCCCATGTTCTTGAATCTCTAAACCGCAAAAGCATGCAAGAATATAAGAGAAATATCAAAAACTGTCTACAAGACAAGTCAATTTAGCTTGAGTAATAACTGCATAAAGTCTCTGTTACTAATGTCATAAGGTTTTACATGGGGAGCATAGCCTGTAGTGTTGCTACAGTGCAACGTTAATTAAATACTTATACATGGGAGATATGAAGCCCTCTATGTAGAATCTTGATACATGAAATTTATAATGTATAATATATTATATATATAGTCAATTATAAACCAGTGCTTCCAGTTACTTTAATTTTCAAGAAACATAAATATTGGAAAGAGTTATTTATGGAAGAGAACATGCAAAAATTTCAAGATTTACCACAGGCCACACCAAAGCAATGAAATCTGTGGCAGGACAAAAAAAAAGATTTACCCTGACATCACAGTAACAGCATGGCAAGTCCTGACCACGTACTGCATAGTTTCGAGGGGTCCTCGAAAGACATTCGTGATGAACCGATACATATTTTGAACGTTTTTAGCAGGAAGAACGTCATGAATTGGTATAATTTTGATCCGGCACAAAGGAAAATATTGAAGCTGCAATTATAGCTCATTTTTCTAAGCCAGTCCATCAAAGAATTCGTCTTGCGTATCAAAGAAGTGATAAATCGTCCCCCAAATGAAGAGAACTGTTTACTAAATCGTGTTGAGTTCTTTCCGATTTATGCTGGCCCAAACAAAGTAAACCCTGGCTATTTTATCCACTTAGTTTGTGTTCAAGACGTGCAAAAATTTTACAGCAACTAAAGATAAAAAAGAAAGTCATCAATGCCAAACATTGCAATGTCTTACCAAGCAAAGGAGAACAGCGATACCAGAAGCTCATTGCCCCCCCAACTAGCTCAACCTTCAGCCATTCCAAACATGAAGCACTTAAACCGCAGAAACATTTCCTTTGCAAACATTCCGAATATTTTCGAGGCGAATTCATCAGACACTCTGCTCTGTTCCCCCTCCTTCCATAACTTTCTTTCCGACAGAAAGGCAGTCACTCGAGTTTTATTTAGAAAAGAAAAAACACGAAGGACAAAATGCTGCTGTAAACAGCCCGAAGCTGTTTGTCTGGCGGGTAACTGAACATACCTGAAACATTGGTATGCGAGTCCCCACCCCCGTCGTTTTAGCAATATGCTTTGCCCCATTCTAGGTTTGGGACTAGAACGTTTCACTGAGATGATGTTGAAACTGTGTTCAGCGGAAGCTTGGCCAATATTCCGCACATTTTCTTTTGTATAAAGACTTTTTTGTGATTCCACTTTTTACATTTTGGTCACTTAAAAAATTTTAATTTTCGTACTGTACAAATCATACTGTACAACATCATTTCATACAAATGAAACTAAGTTAAAAAGCATAGTTCTAAGAAAACGATGGGAGACAATTCTACTCACTATGCTATGCTCACTAAATGTGATTTCTCAAGAAATCTAACCTTCATGCAAAGAAAAAAGTCTGGCATTCTGGTCTAGAAAGGTAAAAACAGTATCTCGAAAATTTTTGACAAGTGTTTCATTTGAGTCAAATTAATAAAAATATTCAAGTCTCGTAAGAATATTTTTAACTATCCATATTGTGATACCAAGAGCAATTCGATACATGCTTATTACGAATCGAGTTATCAGATTTGTAGTTTAAGCTCTACGGTCATTATTTACTACATGTCAAGTCGTTTACGTCTAAAAACATAACCCCCAATTTACATTAAAATTTTAAATTAAAATTGAATATTTTGAGACCTAATCTAAAATTAGAGTTGGTTTTCACTCCTCACTCCACGCAAATTAATTCTACTCCAAATAACAAAAGCAATTTCAGTATATTTATATAGTTATTCAATTATTTTAATACAATAAAAAGTTGAATTTTAATCATTTGTTCATTTCGCATTTTTAATTCATTGTTAAGTCGAGTTAGTGGACTGTAATTTCTAAATGCAACGTTCTAAGTAAAACGTTAACAACTAAATACGAAACATCAACAAACTTAAACGACCCATAGTGTCTATCTACAATTGATGCTTTATGGCTGCGTTTTTATATATATATATATTTTTTTTTTAATTCTTGTCACAGTGATTGTAATATTAGCTATGTTGGCTTTGTCAGACTTTCTCAAGAAATTCTCACACAAATAATTTAGACGAAAATGCCTGCATTAAGCTTCAACAGTATTCATTTTACGAAAAAAAGGTTACATATAACACAAAAATAAATATACACATTTCTTATACACTTGAAAGAGCAAGAAAAGGTTTAGATCAAAAGCAGATAAAAGAATTAGAATAGCAATAAACAAAATATTTATTTCTTTTACTTCGAAAAATTATTTTCGAATAGACTGATTAGTATTATCCCTTTATTATAACATTGCATTCCCGAATCAGAATCCATTCACTAATGCTTTAAAGAAACTAAAAAAAGATATCAACACCAACACCACCACAAGGGTCCTGTCAACTCAAAACGGGTCTTCAACTTCTTTGGTCTGAGCTAGATGAAACTAGAAAGATAGAGGGGGTGTTCTTGCGAGAAAAAAAAATCTTTTACAGCAAGTCCTCCCATTATCTGTCGCATAAGCTTATTAATTACAAGAACTCAACAGCTAATTTACGACATGCGTATAGCAATGAAATACCTTCTACACCCTTAGCATCAATTTCGTAATCTAACTACACGGGAATGTGAAAGATAATCCCTGGGTGATAAAAAATGAATGGAAACGATCCCCCTCCGTAGGGATTTGGGAGTGAAAAAAATCCCGATGCTTTTTTTTTTCTTCCTTTCGAAACTCTTTGAGACTTGTTTTTTACAATCCTATCCGTTGAAGACAGAGAGGGAAAAGAAACAAGAAAAGTGTCGCGAGTGTAAGTGGTGATGAAACTGTATGGACTTGGCATCCCGACGAAGAACGGCGTACTAAAAATATAAAATCGCAATTCTTTTCTCACGGGGAGTGGGAAAAATTAACTTAACTGCTTATCGGTGTTAGCTGCCTTAACTAGACGTTCTTACAACCGTAAGAATAAATTAAAAAAAATTTAGGTTTACATGCATTAAGAGCGCAAATTATTGCTTACCTGGTAGACGAGTGGTTAGTTCTCTTGGTTTAACAGGTTCTTGGGTTCAAAACCATTTAATACAAATTAATTTCTGGACTCAAACAGCACAGAGTCCACAACACGCAAAGCGATAAATACATAGAACCATAAAAAAGCTAACATTCACAAATACTCGAATTTTTGAAAACGGACCCAATAATTCTTAAAAGGAGACCTAAGAGGTTGGTTTGTTGTTTATCTATAGATATGGATTAAAATAGATCTATAGATTAAAATGGATTCCGAACCATTACAAAGATCCATTACCAGGCCGGGTTACATTCCAGAGACAAAATTATGTGTGCACCAATGAAACTTAAAAGCACAGATCAGTTGAATGGAAGAATTTTTGAGTGTTAAAATTTTGTTTCAAAAGACTGAAATGTTTTCGTTTCAAAAAGAAATTTACCCAATATCAAGAAAAGAAAACAGATCAGTTTCATGGAAAACTAACAAGCAGTATTTATCCTCATTAGTTTGATAGTAACTGAACACTAACAAATAAATGTGAAACTGCGAAACAACTTTCCAGCATCAGTGATTGCAAATCATAAAGCAACTTTTTCGGATACAACCTTCAAATGCGGCAAGCGCTAGGATCGTGTTAAAGAAAAACCAATTCCAACAACATTCTTCTGAGAGTCGATAAGTTACTTTTCATCGCTGTACTTATCAAAGAATATACATTGATAAGCTAGCTCCCATTTCATATAGAAAACATCTTTCCTCTATCACACACTAATTCCCAAACGAAGGAAAGAAAAGCATGCTATTTCTCGCATGGTGGAAAACTAGAGCAGTGATTTTCAGCAAATGTAGAGTAAAAGTTGCACTGTGTGCCTTATGGTTGATGAAACAGTTTAAATGAGGAACTTGCACCAGTGAGGAAAATGCTCCTTTCTGTGTTTTATTAATAGATTGATCGTCAAAAAATGTGATAAACGATAATTAAAACCTATAAAATCGACTTAATTAATTAAAATTTCAAGTTTTAAATACCGAAAAGTACGGCAAAAGAACATGACATCAAAACGCTACGTGACGTCATTGTGCACCACAATGTAATGTTTACGTTTGTCTAGCGCGTTGAAATTTCATGTTGCTTGCTCTTTTAATTTTTAAACAATCAATTTAATTTTTTTTCTTGCTATTTCAGCGTCGCTATTAAAGTAAACAGATCATCATGAGGCACAGTGACGTTACAAGAAACGGCGTAGGAAAACTAGCGTTTTTGAGATGAAGTAAATAGTGCGAACTTTAAATTTTTTTATTTTACCTTTTCGGGAAAAAAGTAAAAAAGAAAGATACTTTCCGTCTTATGTTTTCATTTTCTATATTATAAAAATATAAACAAAAAACGGGCAAGTTCCTCAATGTATAATATTTCATTTTAAAGATTTAGTTAATTATTGACAAGTGTGTTCACAAATAATTTCATGCGAGACACCCGGTATAAATAATTTTGAAAATTGTTTGTTATTGTAAAGTATACACAAATTATGTTTAAAAAAAATCTATATAAAATGTAAATTCATCAAAATTGTATTTTTTTTTTTTTGTCACACCAGCAAAAAACAGAATATAATTTTTTGGCGTGGCTCAAATTTAAGTAATTAGTTTCTGTGTGCCATGTGAGATGAAAAAGGCTGCAAATCGCTACTTGTGAGGAGTACCACAAGGAAAGTGAAGCAATGCGTCTTTCAAGTCTGAAAAAGGCAAAATACCCAATTTTAAGTTGTAATAGTTGATTCGCAATTTAACTTAATGGAACTAGAATTTGGTTTTCTTTTATAGAGTTATTGCAGCTGTCTTGAATTTACCATTTAAAACAAACATCCTAAAATTCAAGGACTTACATTCCGTTCTCATTAAGGCAATGTGCACACATCCGATTTTTCAACGTGCGTGCTGCGTCACCGAAGCCCAACTATGCACACATAACCGTGAAATGACTCAAGTACTCATTTCGCGCCATTTGCGATAAATATTCTATCGAAGAAAACGTGTTTATTTCGCTTACTTTGTGTAAAAAAAAGTATATTTTGAAACAAAATAGACGTTACTGAATACAACCATTTATTAATTCCTATTTATATTTCTTTTATTTATGAAAACAAGGTATTTCAGACCGGAGACGTATGCGCGGCGAGCTGCGGCGCCGTTTTAACTGCGGTACAAATTGCACACAAGTTGGACGTGCGTCGCCGAAGGCATGTGTGCACTACTCCATTGGATCTAAAGTATCTCAGACGGCACTGGCGTTGCGGCAACGGCGCCGCACGTTGAAAAACCATAAGTGTGCAACGGGTCTAAAGGTCACCGAATGAGGGTTTGAATAGGAGGAATGCAAAATGGAAATCGAACAAGGAAAAGAAGATCTATAATTAAACGATTTTATCTAAACAATTAGACGGAACATGTAGTGATCTTTGAAAGAACACGCATGGCTCAAAATTGTGACCTTTCCTCAAGTACCCATTTTTTAAGGTATCGATGCACAATTTTAAGCTTTTCCCCGTTGAAATGTCTAAATGTCTGATTTTTTTTTCGTGATGCAAGGGCCAGATCCAGACCAGGCTGCACCAAACAATATTTTCCCGTCGAGTACATTATATACATGCACCAAAGACAGTGTATTTGGTGCATGTATATAATGAAGTGCAGTGTGTAGTGATATAGAAGAGTGAAATATACCCAGGGTAGTCGTAGAAATCGAATCTGCGCCCCATCACCTCGAAGACTGCTAGCGATGTGGGCAAATCCAGTGAAGCACGGCGTCCCCCCGGAATGTCTATTTTCAAACCAAACAAAATTCGAGAAGCGAAGGCGAGAGGAAAAATAAGTCACGAGCGGATCCATTCATCCTCAGAGCATATCTCGCATTCTGCACACTGTCACAGGGAACCTTGCGAGTCTCTCGGCAAATGGGTGAAAAGTGAATCAGCACAAGGACGGCGGAGGAGGATCTTATCTATTCACGAAACAATGCATCTCATTATGGAGAGGAGGAATGCACCTCGGAAATTTCCTTCGACCATTGCGTGCTTCTTCACATCCAAATGCCAGCTGTGATGGAAAATCTCGGACCGCAGGTACCGTCCTTCGGAACTACTGGTTTTGTTACAGATCGTCTGTGCCTGCTCTCCCTAGTTATCGCTCCTCTTCCCACGCAAGTTGACCCTTGTGTCAGGACTCACATGGAGACGAGATGCCACCAAGGACAGACATTTCGTCGGGTTTTTTTCCCCCATAGAGGGAAAGAGTTGATTCTGTCTCGAGTTCCGTTATCTTTTAACCTTGCGACTGTTTAGTCGATAAATGATGGATTAAACCTTCAAGTCTTAAAATAACAGTCAACGGATTTTGCTGTCATTATCTTTTTGGAAGCTCTTCGTGGTCAACGCCCGTGTAGATATAAATTCCGTTAGAAATCTACTGATACTCGAGCCTTAATTATCCGAGGATATGTGGACAGAGACCATCCTGGATGACCAGAACCTCAGATAATAAGGACCTAGAAACATAATCCGCCTTTTCGAAATACAGAAAAAAATGTACTGTACTGAATCACAACTGCTACTGAAAAATTTATGAAGCTAAGAATAATCTGTACCCGTATTTGTGTCACAGTATCTATATTTATTGCGACTACTTCACATTTCACACTAACCCTGAGAGTGTGTGAAGAACCTTTAAACCTTTTGACTACGGCTATAAATATAACTGGCGCGATTCTTTTAACTTTCAAGGCACAACTGCTGTATCGGCCGTAGTATAAATTCTTTCTTGGCGCAATTCTTATAACTTTCAACGTACAACTGCTGTACTGACCCTAGTCAGAATTCTGTCTTGGCGTGATCAAGGTACAACTGCTGTACCAGCCGTAGTCTAAAGGTTAAACTCTTGAAAAAATCCTTAACCGTCTTCTGTAACCACTTTCTCCCATCAAGGACTAAGTGCGCACATATGTGCTCGAAGCTTTATAAGCAGCTAAACAAAAACTCGGTATAGAATTTTAATTTAGTTCCGATAGCACGGACATTCGGTTGATTGGAGCTAGAATAATCAAGGTTCTATTTTTCTAATATTTTAAAGCAGTTTTTAAGTCTTAAAATCACTTTTCGAAAAGATTAAAAAGACACGTTGTGTAATTTTTGCGTTCCAGGTAAAAAATGTATCTTTCTACCTGGGTTCTTACTATCGCATTTTTGTTAAAGCATTCACATCGCAATTTTATTAACTATTTCATTTTTACTACATCCCCATTACAAATGCCCCATCTGTCGGTTTCTGGCGCCAAAATATCTATGTTACCCCTTCAACGCAAAACGTACCCTTTCAACTCTATTGATGGGTGGTGAATGATTGACACCGGAAAGACGGGAATTTTAAGAGGGTTCTTTCTAGTTTCTATAGAAGAAAAATATTGCATTTTTTATTTTGGATCGTTGAATTGTTTACTTAAACGAAGCAGCGTTGCCCAAACAGTGATCCACGGTATGTATGGTACTGGTTCCTGGAGAATTCCAGTCCATCGAAAGAATTTAACGAATCGAAAAAGTATTTTAAATTCGTAAATAACTTTCCCCACACATTTTAAGGTAATTTTTAAATATTTTTTTTTTGTCAATAGACTTCCCTGTGTGTGTGGGAGAAATAACAGAGTAGATTAAATAGCTGTATATCTCTCTATATTAAAAAAAAGTTACCGCCGCCGCCGCCGCCGCCGCCGAAGAATTGAAATTTTTGTTGTTTAGCTCCATTCTTAGACGGTTTCCCGAGAAAGTACTGATCGGAAAAATATGAAATTAACATGCTTTGTTCTTCATCGTATTCCCTGGATAATTATTAAGATTTTTTTCCGATGCGGCTATTAGTTTAGGTTTTATTAAGTGTTAAAGTTGAAGAAGTGAAATTTCTTCCGCGAGTGAGCAAAACACATTCAAAATTTCAGTCTTTAGTCGTGAGTTTTTTTTTAAGAGTACCTCTCAACGTAAATTTTTGCAGCTCGTCGAGTTTTTTTTGAAATTTAAATGTGGTTCTTGATAATATTTTTTTGAAATTCGGGAAAAATCGGGACATTTTTGTTACTTTTTTTTAAAACTGCCGTATCTATATCTAATTACTATTAGTTTTTAATTTTTAAAATATCGTAGTATACCTCAGAATATACTCTTTCTTACGGTACTATTATTTTTGAAATCGGTTAATAATTAAATTGGATGCGATCAAAAGTTCGTGATACAAAATTCGGAATCTTCGGATATTTTCGCTACGTTTTGTTAAAACCGTTATGTCTACGGCAAAAACCATTATTTTTTAAATTTGAGAACATCACTGAATACACTACATTACACTCTTTCTTATGGTACAATTATTTTTCAAATTGGTTAATAAACAAAATCGATGCAATTAAAAGTAGGTCATACAATTTTCGGAACTTTCAGATCGTAACTTCCGATACAAAACTAAAATGGTCATATCTATATAGTATTACTGTTAGTTTTTAATTTTAAAAATATTGCAGTATACCTCACAATGTACTCTTTCTTACGGTACAATTATTTTTAAAATTGGTTCATAAATAAATTCGATGCAATCAAAAGTTGGTGACACAAATTTCGTATTTTTCAGTTCGCATAGCTGGTTCGGCAAACAGCAGTGGGTTGCATTTTCTACTATCGGGTTTGCCAGATATCAAATTTATCGTAGCAACAATTGCCATAAAAACGATTTCTTTTTATTTGGCGAGGAAAAAGGCTCGCTTTTTTCCCTCTGTTCTCAAGACAGTTTACCGACAAAGTACAATGTATTGATATTAACACTGTTTACTTAAAATTGTACAGGGAACAAGATACAGAAGATTTTTTACTGATGCGGCTATTAGTTTAGGGTGCATTAAGTGTTAAAGCAAAAAAAAGTGAAATCAATTGCGAAAGAAGTATTGGTTTGAGAAAGCAAACCAAACGGGATTGCGTAGCAATCCCCGGGGTCGGCGAGCGTAAGCGAGCAGGGCGCGAAGCCCTCGCTGTGACGTCATGTACCGGAAAGTGAAATCAGCATAATACGAATTATTCAGATAGTTTCACTCTGTGAAAGGAATGTTGGTTTGCGAAGCAAACCAAATGACATCTGTGAAAGGAGTGTTGGTTTGCGAAGCAAACCAAATGGGATTGCGCAGCAATCCCCGGGGGTTGGCGAGCGTAAGCGAGCAGGGGGCGGAGCCCCCTAGTAGCATAAAAAATGGCAATCGAAGGAACACGAAATTTCGCACATACAATAACTTTTAATGCAGATAAATATCGGACACATGTCACCGAAAAATAAATTGCAAAAGAAAATAGTACGGATTTGTATAAAAGAACACAAAACAACACAACATGACAAAGCACATAAACTACATTTGATTCCACGTTTACTTACAATGAGCGAAATGTCAGACCAACACAGCTGAAATTTCACGTCTTTAAGGCACAGAACGTCCAAATCAAAATGCTTCCGACAGCGTTACAAATCCTAATCGCCTCACTTCCGAAATATCCGATAAGATAACGAGATGGATTCATTTCCAAAGTAAATGAGAGAAGTTTCCGTTTTTTTTGCTGATAAAAAAGAAGCGAACTTACGGGCTCAACGCTCAGAACACGCGAGAAGGGAACCTGATTTCGGTGGCATATCGCAAGCTAATCTTTCCCGAAGCAGGCGCAGTTTGTGCAATAATCCCGACAGTAGCTGAAATTAATGCTAGTTATGTCACAGGAAAGGGTCGAATGTTACATAACCAAGGTTGTGTGGGAAGGGAAGGTCGATGTGAGGCCCGTCCCGGGAGTTTCGAAGTAAGAACAGTACAATACTGCAAGAAGAACAACGCTTAAAATAGCAATGAATAGTATCAATATCAGCGATTTTCAACCGTTGTGCCACAAGAGTGGTAGAGGTATGTTATACGAATGGAAAAGAAGTTTAAACTATGGAATATTTATTTCGTTTCAACGGTTTAGTTTTGAACTATTGGCGAGTATATTAGCAAATAATTTCGAGTAATATACCCATATAAATAATTTTGAGCTTTTTAAAATTATAAAATAAATGTTTCCAAAAAGATTTTTGGAAATGCCACTTTAATGACACATGTGAGGTAAATATATATTTTTCTGAAAATCAATCAAAATATTTTTAATAAATCGATTAATTTGTCAGATCAGAAAGCAGTATAAATTATTTTTGTGCCGCTGATATATAATTAGTTAGTGTAATATTATTAGTAATTTTTAATAAATCGATCAATTTGTCAGATCAGAAAGCAGTATAAAATATTTTTGTGCCGCAAATATATAATTAGTTAGTGTGGACCATGAGATCGAAAATGCTGAAAATATCGCATATCTATACTTTGGTATATAACAAACATGCATAGAATAGAAATGGGCAACATTTGTATTTAGGTGAATGGCAACCAAACGGATATAAACAATCTAAAATAAACCGCCATGGGATGCATACCCCAATTTTGGCGATTCGTTTCAAATGCGCTCGATTTGAAACGAAAAGCTTTAACTAAGGAGCTTTTCAATATTAATAAAATACTTGGTTCTAACGGAATGAAATCTTCAGCATTCTGGCGATAGAAGGAAAATAGGTTTAGACGTCAAAAGATACCGAAATAAAAATCGTCTTCAACAAGTGAATGTGATGCAACTGAGGTGGACGTACGGAAATTAATCATGGTGACAAGACTGAACAAGCGCTTCATTGGAAATAAGAATTAACCCCACCAAAGTTTTTAACATTCTAATCGATTTTGCTTCATCTTGATGAATGCATACCGACTCTTTTTTTATACTGTTTGTCTACCACATGAACTACTCCAGACACCATATCTGTTGCCTTATCGTATTTTGGTTCAAATTTGTCACATTGGCACACTAGATGATAAATTAGAAATATATTTGGAAATTTTTTACTGTCGTCGATCCCTAAGTAGTCACTTCTACTCAAAATGAATGCGCCTGTTTCTTTGTGTGTGTGGTGTGTGGCAACCACCACCACACAAACTTGATAGACAGACAGTACATTATAAATAGATTAAAACAAGGCATGAAACATGTACTCAACCGACACTCTAACAGTAAACTTGAGGAATAAAGAATCTAGCAGAATGCTATAGGCGGATCTGCTAGTACAATTATTTTCTGGAGAAAATATATGAAACAAGTAGCTTACAGATCAGCATAAGCTAAATTAGCTCATTTTCAAAGCAGCTACTCATTTAGGCTGGATATTTTTCAGGTTGTGTTCGGTTCTTTCCCTTCGGGAATTGAACTTGGACCGTCACCAACAGCCGTGTTACTCCAGTGTGACGTTAATTAAAAATACCCATACCAATCTTCATGTGCTGGATATTTTGCATTGGTGTGTTTGGAAAATGCAGCGTTTCTCCCAAAAGGCTCGCTGAAAACTTGTTCACTGAAATGAGGCATGTTGCGCTGTTTGGTTTTTAAGAAATAGATCAGTGAATCCAATTTAATGAAAGATGAACTGTTAATTTTGGAAAATAATTGAATGACATAAAATGTTTTCTATTTTTATTCTGAGAAACTGGTCGAATCAATCCAGTTTTGAAAAGATGAACAAAACTTATCTACATATTCGAACATAAAACGTAATTGGAAGAAAGGGATTAAAAAACGAAACTAATGAACGGATTTCGGTATTGTACTGAATTTTAAGTTTTGTAAGTGTGTAGTTATAGTTGGTTTGTCGCACACTGTTATTTTTATCTATTCAAAAGCTGATTAGATCGGGATACTCGAGACGAGGGATTCGAAAACTAACCAGATTATGTAACTTTATTATGATAGTTTATTGAAATTAAACAGTTTTGAGTTTGTTAAGGGTGTCCGTTATGATTGATTTCACGTATATTAACAATGAAAATAGTACTTGATTTCATAAAATAAAATATTTAAATATCCGGGTATATAAATTAGCTGCTTGAAATAAAATCAATATAAAAACTGAAGTTATTTTATTTTCCGGCGGACACTCATTTTCCCGTGTTTTATGAAATCCGTGTTTTAAGTGCTGTTAGTGTCCTCGATATATCTTGCTTCTTGGGGACAAAAGTGCGATACATCGGAGTGAAAAAGCGAGGGGATCGAGAGAAAAGTGTTTAGTGGAAATTAAAATTCACAAATAATTTGTAACAAAGCATTTTTTATTAAAATTTTATAAAACCACAAGTGAAACAAAGTCGGTGGCAAAAGCATTTTAAATAATGCTAAGCAATATTTTTGACAACACAAATTCCTCTTCCTCGAAACTTTCATCGTTCTTTCGAGAAATTAAAATCTTTTATACCTATTCAAGTTGATGGTAATGGTAATGGTAATTTTAGTTAACGTCGTACTAGAGCAACACAACGGGCTATTGACGACGGTCCGGAATCAGTCCCTTAAGGGAAAGATTCGAGGACAACACCTCGTAATTTTGAACCACGGTCAGATGACGAAGCAACACCTGAGCTGGCACCCCACTCTCCAAACTTCCACGCCAACCCAACGTGAGGACTTTCGGCCACGACAGATTTAAGGTGCACCAGCCGCCTCTACACCATACGTTTACAAACATCCATGCCCGGACCCGGATTCGAACCAGGAACCTTCCGATCTAGAGGCTAACACCTTAACCACTATACCGGTTGGTCGGCCTTATTCAAATTGAATTTCGCCGAGGTAGCTCAGTTGGTAGAGTCACGGATTAGCAACCGGAGAGTATATATTCGAAACTTTATCCAACCAAAGGCCGTCGTGACAAACGTACGTTAATCTGTCGTGGCCCCAGATATCCTCACAATGTAGATGTTTGGGGAGTGGGTTGCAGCTCAGGTGCTGATCTCGTTTTCTGGCCGTGGTTCAAAATTACGAGGTGTTATCCTCTGATCTTACTCTTCTGGATTAATCCCGAACCGTCACCAATATCCCGTTGTACTGTTCAACAGCGATGTTATTTCAACTACCTACCTACCAAGTTGAATTGTTGGTTGAAGTTGTCCGAAACAAGTGACCTTTGCATTCTCAATTCTTATGGTAATTGGTAATTTTTAGTTAACGTCGTACTAGAGCAACAAAACGGGCTATTGACGACGGTCCGGGATCAATCCCTTAAGGGAACGACCCGAGGACAACACCTCATAATTTTGAACCAGGTTCAGATGACCCCAATTCTTATGAAACAATGAGATTTCCTTTGCTGTTAGCATACTGAAAATGCATCGAAGAAAATGAAAAAAAGAGCGATACAACCGCATAAACAATAGATCAAGGCACTATATAAGGAGGTGTTGCAGTGTTTATGAACTGAGTAATACCACACAAAACTTTTTGGAAAGAATTACTCTCTGTCTAACAAGGTAATGGTTATGGTAATTTTAGTTGTCGTACTAGGGCAACACAACGGTCTATTGACGACGGTCCGGGATCAATCCCTTCAGGGAACGATCCGAGGACAACACCTCGTAATTTTGAACCACTGTCCGATGACGAATCAACACCTGAGCTGGCACCCCACTCCTCTATCTAAGAGAAGTACCCCGACATCAAGTCTGGTGCTGTGAGTCGCTATAGAAACAAGGCTCCGTTTTCAGCAGGAGTAACTCGGAAATAACATAATTTGGCATTTTCGCGTTTTACTAGTACACATTTTAATGGTGACAAGTAAAAATCTCGGCACAAATATTTTTCAAATTGTCACTAATAGCGCCAAAGTGACGAACTTGAATAAAATGTTTCAAGCATCCTCTATAGAAAATAGGATATGGTTCGTTTCAAAGACAACACACAGGAGCAGACTTTAATGTCTGGAGCAGTTCACGAGGTAGATAGACACAGTACGTACATCGAATATGTTGTTACTGCCATATTCACACAGCAAAAATCCTGTAAGTACAGACACCACACGTCGGGGTGTGTCAGGAATTCCAGTGTGCCCCAAAAGAGCACAAGAACAGTCTTCATAAAGGTTGAATGTTATCGTATGTAATTAAAACCTAATCATACTTGATCCAAGTGGCGTGAAATAAAAAACGTCCATCCCTCCCTCTCCTCTTCCTGGTGTTGTTTACTCCGGCATCACGAGCGTGGCTGCAAAAACAACAGCTGCTATGCAGGGATATCGAAAAGACAGGATCAGTAACGCCCATTCGGATCGTGCCGCTTCCACCTCCACACTCGCTAGCCCCACTCGGAAAAGGTCTCCGCGTGCGACCCTGCGGCGTGTGCCGACTGCATGCGAAAGCAGGTGTTCTTCGTGCACATTCTTGATGCCCGTGCAACGTTCGGTGTGCGCAGCCTTTCCCTCCTCGTCCAAAGGCCAACTGGGCAATAATTTCCTCCAGAAGGTGGTTGAACATCAAAACTAACTCAGATTCAGGCTTTGGATGTGCAGCAGAAAATGCTGTCGAGGGAAAACATCTGACAAAACATTCTTTAACCTTTGACTACCTATAGATATAACAAGCGCGATTCTTTCTTGGCGCAATTCTTATAACTTTCAAGGTGCAACTGTTGTAACGGCCGTAGTCTCAATTCTTTCTTGACGCGATTCTTTATAACTTTCAAGATACGACTGATGTACTAGCCCGTTGTCTAAATTCTTTCTTGGCACGATCATGGTACAACTGCTGTTCCAGCCGTTGTCTGAAAGTTAACCTTTTTTAACCCACCGCCTACAGTTCTGAAGTGATAAAAAAATATTTTAAACCCTATACAGCTGTAGTTATCAAATTATCCGAGACCGCGGCCCTGTAATTATGGCATGACTATTAACCCTTCTTTGCATAGCGGTGGAAATTTCCATCATAACATTGAATGTCCAAAAATTATATAAAAGAACAAGTTCACTTTAAGTTGATCGTGTCTGTATACCTTTTTAATGTCCATTGCATAAAAAAAAAAAACATAGCTGTCAAAAATAAGCAAGTGTCACTATCAGTAAAACGAGCTTGAAGTTGTCATTCCGCTGTTTGTTGTAGTTGCAATAAACGTATGATTTCGTTTTTAATTTTGTTTTATTATATTTGAGTTTCTATTGCTAAAAAAGTGAAAATGAGCGGAAGAAAGGTTTGTAACATGTGTTTCTGTTATTTTTAGAGCAATTTCTGAAAAAGTTTGCGTTTAATTTAAAAAATACCACATGATACCATCCTATTGTTTTTTGCTAAATTTATACTATAAATATATACTAAGATTTTTTTAACCATTTTTCCTTTAATTTTGAACATGAATTATATCACCTTGATTTATTTCACCAATAAAGAAAAAATCATGCAAAGAAGGGTTAAGAGTATTAGTACACTTATGATTCACGCAATTATTAGTACACTAATAATTGCCTTTTCATGCAAATTATTCACGTGTTCTTCCTTGTCTCTTATTCATATAAAAATTTAAATCACGGCTCTCCGGTTTCGAAACACACTCAATGTGAACTTGCGAAAAAACTCAGTATTACTCGATTTGGCAACGAGAGACGTATAGGCTACGGATATAACTAACCTTTAGCCTACGGCCAGCACAGCAGTTGTACCTTGAAAGTTATAAGAATCGCGCCAAGAAAGAATCGTGCTTGTAATATCTATAGACGTAGTCAAAAGGTTAAGAGGCGTTCTGGGTTAGAGCCACAAATATTATTCTGTTTAGAATATTTACACAAATAGTTATATCTAAAAGGACGAAATTCCAGAACCCCTCACGGCCTGGTATGATTGAAGTCAAGGCCCCGCGACTGAGAAACGCTGGTCTACTATTCTAAAGAATTTTTTTCGGAAAGTCCTTGAAGTGGCCAGCAGTCATTTCGTCAAAATCGCAAAGCTAACAGCTACTCTTGCTACTCCAAAGCGATGGGAAGGCACACAATTTAGGCACTACCTAAACCCCCAGTTTTGCGCAAAGAGTTTGTCGTAGAATAGAAACCGAAAAGAAAAACACCGCTTTTAAAGATACGGGAGGGATACTCGAACTAATTTATGTGCACACTTGTACGAACAATTGTATGTATCAAGTAAATGGATTTTAAACTACTTTTGATATCGATAAATGCAACTGGTTGGAATGTAACATACCTTAACCAAGCTGAGTATAAGCTGAATGTAGTATGGTATTGAATCAGTATCTGTGGCTATCTCCGATTCCTGTTCCAATTTACAAAGAACTCACTTTTGGAATAAGACAAAATGGAATTCTATGGTGCATATTCAAAGCTTTTAAACAAAACTAGAAATAGATATTTTGCAAATCATTTAAATGATTTGATCCAATTTCAGAGACATTAAAAAAAGGCACTTCCTATTCAAAAATGAAATGGCTAAGATATTGAGTCCTCTGTATGGCCGTGTAGCCTTTCATTCCATATACCGTCCCTAGAATACTGACCCCGGATCGATGCCAATTGCCTGTTGTGTTGCTTCAGTGTGACTTTAACTCTACCTACCTATCCCTAGAACATACACCCTCCCCCCCCCAATTCAGAAAATAAACACATTTTTAGAGAAAAACTAAATTATATTTCCAATGCGTTGAATTGTGAAGCCATTATTTTGAATTTGAGGATTGTGAAATTTGGGAATAGGACTACTTATTCCACACTATTCCACCTAGTAGTGCCATGTGACGCTATTCGTTCATTTAGTGCCCTGCGACATTGTTCTTCCACGTAGATATTGTTTCAGTCACGCCTCCTGTCGACTTAACCTACACGTGTGAATTATAAACAATGTTCTTTTGTAAAAACAATAATCCCAAATCAGATTTTGAGTGGAACATCGTTCGCATGCTGATTAAATTATCTTAACTGTAAATTATTATTCAGAACACATTGTTGCCACCTCTTTGAAATGAAATTTAACTTACGTGATCAAAATAACATTTGACCCTATCGATCAAATAAAAGTACCAACGATATACATATAAGAACTATATTGAAATTCCCAGAGGTGTTTACGCGTCGTGTACGAAACGTATTTCACAATAATGGCTCACTGAAGGCATAAGAAACAAAAGGGGAAACCCTACTTTCATCGGTTTCGGTTCAGTTGTTTAGAGAGGAACAGTGTTAATAATACTCGTTATTGTTACAATACCGAGAAACAGGCTGTATAAAGGAATGATTGATTGCCGTTTCCATGTATTGCACATCTATTAGAGGTTAGATATAAAGTAAAAATAAAAGCATGAACATTTTTTTCTATTTCTGACTCTTAATTTCTTTTATTTATTTATATATAACGTTCGATTTTTTTTTTCTTTCGTATTAATTCCAATATTTATTTTGCAGTGAAAAGAATTTAAAAACAGATATGAACTAAATATGTACAGCCAAGGTTTTACTTAAAATATACGGTCTTTTTGTTACCCTATTCAATTTACATCTACCTTTAAGAATTCCCAAACAGGATCTAGTTGAAAAACCATAGTGCTTGAAACACATCTTGTTTAAATAAAAAAAACGAAGGTTCCGAACATCCAAATAAACTGTTGCCGCACTTCTTACTTCATAATAAAAACTTTTAGAAATAAGTCGAACTATCGGTTGATATAACACAGAATTCAAATTATAGGAGCAAAAGCCGATCAGTTTGTCTTAATGTAACATGCTGTACTCATGCTTGACGCATGTTTGGTCTCCGCTCCATTAAAATACAACCAACTACATGAAACAAAACCTGCTGAACTCTTAACTTTACACGATTATATTTCGAAAATAAATAAAAAATATCGTTTGATACATCCTAATTTAAAAAATCGGAGGTAACACTAACCAGCTTTTTTCACTGCTGTACTCTTGGTTGGTTGATAGATCATCATCAACCAATCACAGTAAGGACAAGCAGGGGTGCAGAAAATGTTTCAGGGTCCAATATTTCCCCAGAACACAATACGTTTTGGCCGAAATTTCTCCGAAAACGTCCTTATATTTTCATTCCAGTTTAAGCGACTATTCGAGTACATTGATGATTAAGAACTCGCCTTAAAACTATTACTTACAAATAAAATAAACTTTTATATATATATATATATATATATATATATATTTTTTTTTTAATTTTTATTTTTTATTTATTTTTATTTTTTAACATATATATAACCTTGGCAAAAATGTCCCCATAGCTGCCTGAATTTCGACCGAACCTCGTTCGCGCGTTCGGACATATTCTGCACCACTAAGGATAAGTTGACTGTATGAAACTAGAATAACAGCTTTTGGTTTAAAGATAACTAGCCACTGCGTAGCTAGCACGGCGTTGCCCGTGCTTAACTTTGTGGGGTTAGGTGTGTCCATTGTGAACGTTTGTAATTCACCTTTAAAGATAATAAATACTAGGAACTTATACAGGAATGGGAAGTTAAAAACAAACGATGGCATTCGAAGGGACTAGAATAACTCAATAAGCATATTACATTTTTTAACTCAAGGCAAAACTGCTTTATATACTTTGCCCCGTTTCGATTCACGAAAAAAGTAAGTGAAAAACCGTATACTGTAATCGGCTATCTAAAAAAGGATTACAATTTTTTTTCTTCTTTTTTTTTTGTTCGAGCACGATATTACACTTCTATTAAAGAGCTCCAGTTTAAAAAGAGCACCAAAGGTATCATTAAATATTTTGTTGAAAGAATAAAAAATAGAATAAGGTCGATTTTTTTTAAGGACTGAAGTAAAAGGGGGAAATACGCCACGAAGAATGTTGAATTATTGAAAATTTCGACGGTAGGAGTACTTACTTTAATGGCTTTTTTAATGATACAGATTAGAAGACGAATGAAAGAAAAAGTTCAAGAACTTAAGGACTACTTAAATCGATTTTATTTCTTTCTTCTATGCCGGATGAGAGAAAGGGAAAAGCACAGAAAATTAGAAAGCCTTTGCCTCCATACTATAAACCTTCAAGAAAAATTGGAAAAACTCCATTAATCCAAGATAAGAGAGAATTTTACATTTCTATTACTATAAAATTGTACTACAAACAGAATATGCTTTCTGAAACAAAACTAACGAGTTTATTATAACATTGTAAAAAAATAAGAATTACCTTTTTATTTAACGTTTTACCAGTCTAACGTTTCGACATTTCTTCATAAAAATAAATGTTTCAGTTGAAAATTATTTCGACAAAGTTTTACATTCAGGGTTCGAAATTGGCGCGTGTGTCATATTCTGCACCTTCAAATTTTCGTTTTGACGACTTTGTTTTTGCATGCAGTTGTCAATTTTGATACCCACCTTTCAGAATTTTTTTCGTTTGTTTGACGCAAATTCCGACCGATCGACTGTCTATTCTTTCTTCTAACAATAAATATTCTTATACCTTATTTAGATGCATGAGAACAGTATAACATTATGAGAAGCTTGTAAGCTAATTAGATTTCTTATTTCAAATTTCGTTTTTTACTTATTTAGTAAAAGCTTTTCTTCCAATTACAAAGTATATTTTCTATAGGAAAAATCACAAACACTTCAAATTTTGTTAAAAATCAAGTTAATTAAAGGAATAATAAACGAACCTCATTTTCAGTCATCTAGTTACGGGCAGGAGTCATCTTTTATAGGTTTTCAAAAGAACGTTGGGATAGGGTTTATTATATTTTTCAAATTATTATACGATACGACATATATTATTTTTTTAAATGTAATCGATTGAAATAAAAAATTATCCCTTCGAAAGAGGCTAATTTCTAGCAATTGTTTTGCAAAGTAATCCAGACGCGACTATGATGACTAGCATTCGTCCAAGTTCTTTCTACGAGTGAAATACTGTAGAATTCGTCAATACGTTTTTGTTCTATTTGTTTAGAAACACTCAAAAGAAGTATTTCCTCCAGAGCCTCATCATTCCGGGTTTTCAGACTTAAGTACACGTCGCGACACTAGTACACTGAACGTCCTACATCCAAGACACCTAGACTAATAACAAAGATCAATTGGGAACTGAAGGTTGCAATTATACTCAGTAGACATTTGGGTCATTTTTTCCAGTAAACGAATGAATGGGTAAGATGGGTGGTGAAAATAATGCACTCGTCCTCGATCGTTCCCTAAAAACACTAGATACAGGATAATAGTGTTTTTCTCTCCCATAACAACAAAAAGGCTTCAGAAAGTGAACTCGATTTCGTTGCTAGGCAACTAGCGATACTAAGGCGTTAAAAAAAGGGAAATGATGGTTAAAGGTCATAATAGTTAGCACGAATGAGAAACGAACTAGTTTATCTGGGGACCATGATGGCAATCGATGTGAAGAGTAATTCGATAAATTTTAATCGATATTATTGTATTCAAATGTCACTGTGTACTGCGAATATCATATATTCTAGTTTTGCTGAACGAAGAGAAAAACAAATAGCATGGATTGTACAGTAAAAACGTAAATGGCAACAATTTTACAACACATTTGAGTATTTAGTAAACACTTTCGAGCAATCTTAAGGTCTAGTAGTACTATCATTCTTTTAGTGTTTGTATATAGAAAGAAAAAATAAGACGACTTTTATGGATATTTCAACACTTGGCTAATTCTTTTTGTTCTCAAACTGTCAGTCAGCCTGGTCGCAGTAGTTAGCCCTTAGACCCTCAGTTCAACCGGCAGCGGGTTTGAATACCGATAGTTGCATGGGTGATCGTAGTGGTTCGGAATCTAATTGAAACCGTAGATCCTGATCTAATTAACCCTTGTGTAACAACAGCGCGACAAACTAACCAACTAGGCACTCATTGAAAAGTACCGGAACTACTTCGAATTTTAAAAAATTCAGAACATCAGGCCGGAATACATTGCATTAGTTTTCTAAATTGTTTTATTTTAATTTACGAAATTATACGTTATTCGAATAATTGCCAAAGATAAATAAACACAGGAGTCATCTTTAATAAAATTGGATTAATTGACCAATTTCTAAGAACACAAACAAGAAAGTATTTTCGCTAAATGAATATTTGTCAAATTAACCAAACAGGAGTTAGCCTTTTATCCAATTGGATTAATAGACCAGTTTCTCAGAACGCAAACACAAAGTTCAATCGAAGAAACACAACAAGCTCTATTTCAATACACTGGTAATTATTCTATATTCCATTTAAACAGAAAACCTGCCCTTTACAAATCAAAATAAAATAGCGAACCACAACGAGAATAGCCCAGCCAAAAATGAGTCGTAAAACCAAGTAATAATTTGAAAATTGAAAAACATTTATTGACACCTATACTGATCATCAGAAACTATACTGAAATACCACGTGACACTTTTTCGGAGACACTAAATGCTCATTTTCACGAAGACGCATTCATATTGTGATATGTCTATATTTCCTGACACTGTCAAAAATGATGATAATTTTTATTTTGATCTAAAAATTAATAGTTTGTCTTTCAAACAGTTGGGGGGATTCCACCTTTGAGTTTCTAATATTGGTCGACGATATAAGAACCATCAAATAGAGGAGGTCTATTGAATTCAAAGTTATGGGGTCTAAGATCTATTCTCACTTAACTCCTCATACAATCGAAATCAAATTCAGACAGGAAGTTACGGAGTTGAAAATCCCTTCCACACAGCACGCTGTCCTTGACAGCGCCATCAACATACACACCTTTCAATGGGAGGAGATATAAACAACCGATCTAACTCTTCCATTCAAAAAAGAACAACCGATAAGAAAAGCCCTTTCTTACGCCGACCTGTCCCACAGAACATCTCCCACCGCTATAAAAGCCGTATATCTCCTCGACTCATTTTATCTCTCCCCGAAAAACCGTTCCCAAATAGAAAATAAGACCCGTACACTGCAGAGGTTTATAAACAGATAAGAGCGCGCGAGAGGTGCGCTGCTCGAAAAACACTACGCAGTTGTCGGCTGCTCGCGATCGTGCAAGGCCCCTTTCACACAACCTGTGCATTAATGTGACCTTGACCATGACACGGCGGCAGAGCAAAGGCTTGGTACGGAGCTTCGGCATCGAGCGAACACGGGAGATCCACGGATTAACGTGATATCCCCTTCTCAAACAGGAACGATTTTCTTTTCTTGCTTGTTTGAAAATCGGGGGAAATCGTTTGGGGCGACAATTTAAATGACAAACTTCACACCTTAAAAAATTATTCGCTTAATTTGTAATTGAAACTTGAATATCAAATGTGGAGCCAACATATCAGATTTTCCCCGGCAAGAAAAGTGACATAAGTCAAAAAATAAAAATCTTGATGTCATTGAAAAATATGTATGAGGTACCCAAGAGTTATATTACCCCATTCTATAAAATATAATAGAAGTTACCATCATAAATGCTTACCTAAAATTTAAAAGAAGCTTATACTATTTCAATATAAGTTTTATAGAATCCTTAAAGTTGATGTTTCTCAAATTCTGCAACTTCGAGTTGTGTCACTTTCCTTGCCGGGGTGTGATATGAACAAGGTGATTGATTCTAGTGTCGATTTTTGACGACACGGTACACGTTCAAAAAAAAATATCATCGTGTTTCTTGGGGTGTGGAAAAGGGAATTAAAGGAAAATTACGTGGGAATTATTAATACATTTTTGTTAACAATTACGACTTTCAAATGCTATAAGTTCCTTGATATATCGCGCCTTTTGGGGGACAAGAAACAACGAGCAATACAGTGATGGTTCAGAAAACTTGCTTTCAGAAATAAAAAACCACTTTAACAACTTCAATTATAAACCATACATTTTAATTTAAAATTTATGTAAAACTACAAGTTAAGGACAAAATTGATAGTTCGAGCTTTTGACTACAACAATAACAACTCGAAAAAGAGTACATGATTTTCTGAAGAAAGTGGTACAGCGAGAGCTGAGAAAAATTCTCTTATTGTAGAAATGAAGTGTAAATTGCTCATTATATTAAGCGTTTTATTTAAAATTAAATAAAACTTAAATACGGAAATTTGTGCATGTACGATAGATCATTTACGATTTTTCTACGATTCCAACGCGAAGTTAACAATATTTGTAGGTGCTCCAACCAGATTTCACATTCTGGCAGAAGGGCCAGTGGGAAAGGCTAACTTGTTGAAACAGGGGACCTTTGAAATCCCAGGAGATTTTTCCTCTGCCATTCTTAAACTTAAAATTCATCGGGGACAAGTAAAAATGGTAGGTATAGGCAGAATAAGCGATATAGGAGGCGCGATATAACCAAATTTTACTGTAGAAAATACGATAGAATAGTTTTGAAAAAAAAAAAAATTCTTGTCCACAAATATTTTTACTACTACAGTTTAGGAAAACTATACGAAATAAATAGTGCCTTTAAACTTACAAATTCTAATGAAGCAAATTTAGTTTTTCCATTTTGTTCGCTATGATTCGCATTTTGTTCGATGTATAAATTCATCGGGGTTAAGAACAGTAGAGCGTTATAGGAGTTTGCTCTATATATCAAGGTAACAAGGCTTTTTGTTTATTTTTTCATCTGTTCTGTTTTAGAAACTACAGTAGTAAATTTGTAATCGATCCGCTGTTAGCTATTATATTTTAAATATTTTCAATTTGCAGCTGTGATTGGTTTCGTTTTAATTTGTTTTAACATTTGGCCGCCGATCGTCCTTGAGTAAATAAATTTTAATTTTTGTAAAACAGTCAGTCCAACGTTATTGGTTTACAGTGAGAACCTCCATAAAACTTTAAATCGATGCACAGTGCAGATATATTTTATTACACGGAGCGAACAATTAAGCTACAGTTGCTCCAAAGAGTCTCTCATTTTTCAACTAAGAGAATACCAAACTTCACTTCTTTTAAATTCGAAAAAAAAAACTCGCCAACTAGTTTTATAAAAAAGACTGTCATGCCGGACGATGTCAAAACGGAAGATTCACGTATCACAAAATTATATTAATATTGGTATATTATATTAATATAAGTTGAATCATCCGCTTACATGTTATCAACTAGCTGTTATATTTCCCAAATTAATTCAATAGCATATTTAACAGCATGAGAACAGAGGGAGCATATTGGGAAAAAAGGAAAGTATCATTTAACTCTTTTCACAGACTTGATTTTGCTAAAATCAACTCACTAGATAACCTCTTCAAAGAACCTCAAAGAGCAGGAAACCTAAATATTTTTAACATTACGACAAATACATAACCATATCCTAAACTATACAAATGCAACAAGTATAAAAATATTTTGGGAATATTCTCACCTTTAACTGAAAAAGCTTTTCTCTGCACAGAGAAATATACGTTTTCATAAGAGAAAGATTTGTGCAACAGGTACTTTCAGGTTAAACAAGAGACTAGCAGAATAACAAGGTATAAGAAAGAGCACAGTAGAATCCAAAACCTAAAGGCAAAAGCCTAGCCAATGGGAAGGTCAAACTCAACGCATTTCTCGATAAACATCCATTCACCGGACAGCTCCTTTAAAGGAGTTAGTACACAGGCAGATGTGCACTGGACAAGGCCACTCGCCAGCTGGTCAACAGGGAGTGGGTCAGTAGGGGCTATTATTAGTTATTATTGTGATGGTTCCCCTCTTGGAACCCCCTTTGGAGACCGAAAAAAGGGATTGCCGAAGCTCGCAGTAAACAAATCCATCCGTCTTCCATAAGGTGGCTAGTCGCTTGTATGGCAATTACTTTCGAAGTCATAGAAAAGAGGGGATCCTATTCAAATCCCCAAATGAATTTTCTTGAATATTGACCAGACAAATAGAAATTTAAGGAATTGATTAGATAAGTAATTGTATTTTGCTTGCGCATTTTAATATTTTTGGACATTTCATTGTCAGATAATCTTATTGATACTCATACTTACACATCCAACTATGTCATTTTAATTATGGAAGTCAAATAAAATTCATAAATGAATAATTCTTATATACACAGACTTAAACGCTTTACTCAAATTTAACGTAACTGAAAATTGAAATAATTAACAAATGAAGATTTTTAAGAACAGTAAAACTGCTTAGAGCGACGCATTGTATCTGTATGAAGTGGACATCTTTTTTAAAGACCACATTTCCTGGGAAAGACTTTTCCATTGCCTCATGCTAAAGTTATATCACCCAAATCCATCAACAACCTCTCTACTTTTCAATGACCTATGTTTTGAGGACAATTAAAAGTTTCTCTCGTCATTTGACACGATAAATCGTTAAGTTACATAAAGTCTCAACGATATCGATGTTTTCAAATTGTTGATACACCAGAGAGGATGGTCGAATTTGGTAAGCTAGTTCGAAAAGAAGACATTCTTAAAATTTTTCAAGTGGTTCACGATCATGAAGATCAGGATTCCAGTACAAAAAGCCGATCCTAATCTACAGTTATGTTTGTGTGACGCTGTAGCTTTTGTACATCCCTCTATATCAGTAGACCTCCATCAGATACGGGGCCGCGATAGCCAGGTTGGAAGATCATCGGATTAGCAACCGGAGGATTGCGAGTTCCGTCAAAGACCGTCGTGTACAAAGGGGATGGTGCACGTTATATCCACCGTGGCCTCAAATGACCTCACGATGTCGGGGTGAGGAAGTTTGGAGAGTGGGATGTCAGCTCAGGTGTTCCTCGTCAACTGACCATGGTTCAAAAATACGTGGTGTTATCCTTGAATCTTTCCCTTTGGCATTGATCCCGGACCGTCGTCAATCACCCGTTGTGTCGCTCTAGTACGACGTTAATTTTAAAAAAATACCAAAATACCATTTCGATACAACTTCTCGGAACGGTAGTTTTCACACGGCGATAGCATCGAAGTGTTTCTCCAGTACGTAGAATTCAAAATCTAGTACGATAATTAGCTATCCCATATCCTAGAACGTATCCTATCCCATATCCCATACGCTCTAGTACGATAACCGTTGTGTCGCTATAGTACGTTCTCCAGTACGTAGAATTCAAAATCTAGTACGATAACTAGCTATCCTATATCCTAGAACCTATCCTATCCCATACGTTCTAGTACGACAACCGTTGTGTCGCTCTAGTACGACGTTAATTTTTAAAAAATACCAAAATACCATTTAAATACAACTTTTCGGAACGGTAGTTTTCACACGGCGATAGCTTCGAAGGGTTTCTCCAGTACGTAGAATTAAAAAGTCTGAAAAGCTTATCCACCACCAAAACAAACTGTTGCCTGTTTATAAATTTGGAAAAACAGAACATTCAAGCATGAAACCAGTAGTTAGGGAGGTTTCGAGCGATTACACCAGTCCTTCACTGCTACAGCCAAAGAAATAGAGTCCTCGAGAATATTCTGAACATTATAGGCATTTCGTGAAAGCACATCCTTTCCTACCGAACCTCCCTAATTATCCAGCAAAGTGTGCGTTATAAGTGCATTCCCGAGGCGCTCTTCTGCGTTTGAACAGATTCCCGTGTCATTACGCCAAGCACTCCCAAGGGTGGGGGGGGGATTGGCCTCAGGCTCCTCGAGAGCGAGTGCAATCGCCCCCAAAATGCAACACTACCACCCTTCGTAGTTAGCATACTTTCCCTTTCGGTGGCAGAAAAACGAAGGAAAAAACAGCAAAGGCACCCTTTCCAACAACCCAACCCGGTACTGCAGCAATTCCTTGTAGAAACGAAAAAATAGAACGACGGACAGGTGTTCGGGGGTTGGAGCACAGCTTACATTCTGACCCCTCACACGGGTAAAAAGGGTAGAGGAAGTCACAAAGAGACTACCCGGAAGCGGATTGCCCCTCTTCCTTGCAACGAGTGCAGGAGAATGTGCTGGACCGGAAGCGAAAGGAAGTGAAGCATGCAGGTGATTGAGGAGGGATGTAGTTCAAGGGGAGCAGTTCCCTTTAAATAACCCCGACTTCGAATGGGAAGTCGTTTTCTCGGAATCGACAGAAAAAGATCTCGACCCAAGCGAAATTTCTTGCACAGATTGAATTGGAATAGTTGAGATCGGTATTCGTTCTAGAATATGGGAACATCATTTTAAAGTACAGTGTATCTGGAAGAAAATTGTGACTTGAAATGAAGGTGCTATTTAAAAAATGGGTAAGATTATCTTTCATGAATGTTTTTTGAACCTCACAAGCAAGTGAGGACTTTTAGCATTTGATCTACCACCAAATGGATCAAAATAACCCATTCTACATTCGAAGAAATATGTATACGTTAAAAGTTTTAAAGTTAAGGGGAGTGGGACCACTTTAGTGCCACCATCCACTTAAGGAGACAGACCTTCATAACAAAATTTGAAATGAGAGAATATATTACACACTAAGTATTAGTAGCCATTACACAGAACATTTATGTCCCGATTCAAACACTTCAAGAGAGTGGTTTGACAGATGTTCAACAGTCTTTAAACGAATAAATTCATTTCAGAACATATGAGGCGTTGTGACTACTAAAGGCGAACTCAACAAATGCTGGTTTCCAGAAATACGCATTTAACCCTTCTTTGCGTGATTTTTTCTTTATTGGTGAAATAAATCAAGCTGATATAATTCATGTTTAAAATTAAAGGAAAAATGGTTAAAAAAATCTTAGTATATATTTATAGTATAAATTTAGCAAAAAACAATAGGATGGTATCATGTGGTATTTTTTAAATTACTAGGGGGCTCCGCCCCCTGCTCGCTTACGCTCGCCAACCCCCGGGGATTGCTGCGCAATCCCATTTGGTTTGCTTCGCAAACCAACACTCCTTTCACATATGTCATTTGGTTTGCTTCGCAAACCAACATTCCTTTCACAGAGTGAAACTATCTGAATAATTCGTATTATGCTGATTTCACTTTCCGGTACATGACGTCACAGCGAGGGCTTCGCGCCCTGCTCGCTTACGCTCGCCGACCCCGGGGATTGCTTTCTCAAACCAATACTTCTTTCGCAATTGATTTCACTTTTTTTTGCTTTAACACTTAATGCACCCTAAACTAATAGCCGCATCAGTAAAAAATCTTCTGTATCTTGTTCCCTGTACAATTTTAAGTAAACAGTGTTAATATCAATACATTGTACTTTGTCGGTAAACTGTCTTGAGAACAGAGGGAAAAAAGCGAGCCTTTTTCCTCGCCAAATAAAAAGAAATCGTTTTTATGGCAATTGTTGCTACGATAAATTTGATATCTGGCAAACCCGATAGTAGAAAATGCAACCCACTGCTGTTTGCCGAACCAGCTATGCGAACTGAAAAATACGAAATTTGTGTCACCAACTTTTGATTGCATCGAATTTATTTATGAACCAATTTTAAAAATAATTGTACCGTAAGAAAGAGTACATTGTGAGGTATACTGCAATATTTTTAAAATTAAAAACTAACAGTAATACTATATAGATATGACCATTTTAGTTTTGTATCGGAAGTTACGATCTGAAAGTTCCGAAAATTGTATGACCTACTTTTAATTGCATCGATTTTGTTTATTAACCAATTTGAAAAATAATTGTACCATAAGAAAGAGTGTAATGTAGTGTATTCAGTGATGTTCTCAAATTTAAAAAATAATGGTTTTTGCCGTAGACATAACGGTTTTAACAAAACGTAGCGAAAATATCCGAAGATTCCGAATTTTGTATCACGAACTTTTGATCGCATCCAATTTAATTATTAACCGATTTCAAAAATAATAGTACCGTAAGAAAGAGTATATTCTGAGGTATACTGCGATATTTTAAAAATTAAAAACTAATAGTAATTAGATATAGATACGGCAGTTTTAAAAAAAAGTAACAAAAATGTCCCGATTTTTCCCGAATTTCAAAAAAATATTATCAAGAACCACATTTAAATTTCAAAAAAAACTCGACGAGCTGCAAAAATTTACGTTGAGAGGTACTCTTAAAAAAAAACTCACGACTAAAGACTGAAATTTTGAATGTGTTTTGCTCACTCGCGGAAGAAATTTCACTTCTTCAACTTTAACACTTAATAAAACCTAAACTAATAGCCGCATCGGAAAAAAATCTTAATAATTATCCAGGGAATACGATGAAGAACAAAGCATGTTAATTTCATATTTTTCCGATCAGTACGTTCTCGGGAAACCGTCTAAGAATGGAGCTAAACAACAAAAATTTCAATTCTTCGGCGGCGGCGGCGGCGGCGGCGGTAACTTTTTTTTAATATAGAGAGAAACGCAAACTTTTTCAGAAATTGCTCTAAAAATAACAGAAACACATGTTACAAACCTTTCTTCCGCTCATTTTCACCTTTTTAGCAATAGAAACTCAAATATAATAAAACAAAATTAAAAACGAAATCATACGTTTATTGCAACTACAACAAACAGCGGAATGACAACTTCAAGCTCGTTTTACTGATAGTGACACTTGCTTATTTTTGACAGCTATGTTTTTTTTTATGCAATGGACATTAAAAAGGTATCCAGACACGATCAACTTAAAGTGAACTTGTTCTTTTATATAATTTTTGAGTATTCAATGTTATGATGGAAATTTCCACCATTATGCAAAGAAGGGTTAAACAACGCTCTTATTACATAAAAGAGCTGCTGTCAGCCCTACTTTTATTGGGTTAGAAAAAGCGGACTCGACAAAAAAGTTAATATCATTATTCACTAATGTCTGACAAACCAAAATATGGTGGAAAAATTTTTTCGTCCAATTTTGAGTTCGCCCTTTATATCTGCAACGACTCATATGCACAAGGCCCAAGACTCCGACCAAGACAATCGGCTAACAATAACCAATGCAGATACGAGAATCGTTTTTCTTTTAAGCTAAATGTAGGCACTAATGTTTTAGTTGTATAACGAGCTTTCTGTATGTATTCCGTACAGGGTAACTGGAAGTAAAATCCCCATTCTTCCGGTTGTTTGTTTACACTGACACTAATACCTGTGAAGCTCTGCAGCACTTGCACATTGATCCGACATGCGACACGAATATTCAATATGCGTTCGTAGTTCTTCACTGTTCAGAAAAATGGGCAATCCGTATGCGCAACCGTATGTTATCTGTTTGTTCACTTTGTTTTGAAACAGACTGCATGCGCAAGTCGGATGTTCTTGTAAGCTTATCGTCTCGGAGTTAGTTTGTCAAAAATCCGAACGGATAGAGGAAAAACATTTTAAAAATAAAATTCAAGAGGAACAAACAAAATAGCAAGAAATTCAACAGGAATCAGCGCGTAAAAGCAATGCTTTGGAAATTACGAAACGCCCTGGAGTGTATTTTCGTCTAAGAAAAATTGTTCATTGGAAATACAACTGATTTTTTAGAAAAAGACACTGCTCGCAAGGGTCCTACTGTTCGTTTAAGTGCAATCCGTCCAAGGTTTACAATCTTCAGGAAAATAAAGACACCATTCAAAAGAATAAAACCATTAAATACGAAAAATTAGAAATTCATAATCAGTCAATTCAGTCATTTCGTCTAGTATAAATGCGACGATTGCTTAACGGAGAAACCGAGCAAGTACTCGTGTATCTGGTGGTGGTGCTTTGTGGCACTGAACCAAAAATCCCCAAGATAACCCGAGAAAGAAGACTATTACGTGGAAGAAACATCTGACTAAATTTGCACAGCTTTTTTTCCTCGACGCAGCGTGGGCAAGAAACACACTAAACATCAAACACAGATTCTGGTAGATTGCCATTTTAGTAGGTCGAACACGAATCAAATAATTGCGGAAGACAGAATCCATTGAATATGATGTGTGTTCTGTAATTTTACTGGATCAGAGTTCAGTAAATGATTGAACACGCAATGGAGCATGTTGTGTGTTCACTTTCGAATGCTAGCAATTCGGTCTCATCAAAACCTGTTTCCTGCAGATCTTGGTAAATTGGAAAGTTCTTAAAAGCGTGTTTTCTCGAAGCAAACTGATGTTGGATAGCATTTGAAAACTGATCCACGGAGTTTATTAACTCTAAAAGAGCACTACGCTAAAAAATGGGTTTATTTATTTTATTTTTTTTAATTTTATGTGAACATCTATTGCCTAACAACGTTTTTTGCACATGAGAAAAATTATCGACTTCTCATGATGAAGGGGTCCCATTACCTATACTTTAGTAAAGGTACTGGGAACCCTTACATTTCATTGCCCATGAAGAGAAGCTAAGTCCTAGGCATCATAATATGAACAAAGATAATATTTATGTACCTCAGCAGTCTTTCTGTTCGTAGAACATTTGAAGGGCCTCAGGGAACATAATGATAAGCCACCTTTAAAATTGTTCAGTCAGGCAAGTTTTAAAAAAAATCAAAAATTATAACGGTTTAAATCCATTTTTCAAGAAGTTATGTTAGCTTAAACTTTTGTTATCTTGCTACTTTGAACTTTTTTAAATCTCTCACTCCTTCAAACAATTAGAAATTCTTTTAATCAACTGGAATATTTGGTTTTGAATTTTCTTCATCACGGTACATATTTTGATTGGCTTATGATTAGGTTGCCCGGAGAAATACTTTGAATTCCTAGCCTTAATCAATTCTAGGAGATGCCGCTAGGACCGTCAATGAAAGGTTCAACAGGAGAAAAGAATAATCCAGAAAGGTGAAAACGAAACTGAAACAAACCAATCCAGAAACATTCTGCAAAATCCCTCCCACCAGTTTTGTTTTGCAATAGATAAACTAACAACAACCACTCCAGTGTCGAGTGTAGTGACACACTAGGCACGGAACACTGTTTTTGTAGTAGACAGTGTCTCTCCGACTGCTGTTCGAATGACCCAGTCATGATTAGCATTGGTAACAGGAAAAATGAGTAAGAGAAACGCCACGCTACCGGATGCACAAGCAGACGGAAACACCACCCAAAGGAACTCAAATATTTGAACAGCCGGTTGGCATATGAATTAACCCCGACTAGTTGCAAGGGGAGTAGAAGGTGAAACTATTTTCCAAAAATCCCTTTGAATACGGTCCGGTTCCTTTGTTCGACTCTCACAAAGACAGAATTTTGCTTCAATGAATAAGCACAAGCAAACAATGACCGAAAGATATCACATTTTTCTCAAGAAGGTGAGATTAATAAACAACCCGAAGACCCAACACCTTACAAATCAGATTATCTATAAGGTTTGAAAAACACCTCACAACAAAGGCAACTCGAAAATACTGGTTTGCATTTATGAATATAACATCCCATAAAAAAACCGTCCGAAACAAAAACACGAGTGATTCCATCTCCTGATAATAGCTAAGTAGTCGCCGCCGTAGAGCTGATACACACACATTATAAGGACGGTCGTGCGACGTACACAGACGGCAGATAAAAACACGAATGCTTTTTTTTTCTATTTGGAAACACCCAATAAATCAATTCGCCTTTTTTCTTCGTCATAAAAACCTAACGAATGGAGCAGACTGAGCGACTGCTAAAGATACGAAAGGAAAATAATGAGTTAGTTGGGCTTCAATGGCATTGTGCAAGTTTCGTGTACTCGCGCCATTATAAGATTATTTTGAACCCAAAATTTTCCCAATTATCGATTTTGAAGTTTTAAAGAGATTTATTTTTTAAGTTTATTTAAATGCTCTTCAAATGACATTTCAAGTTTGTTTCAACACCCATTTGATTTTAGAAAAAAAAATCTGTGATTTGAGCATTAAGCTTGGTTTTCAATACCAGCACTTACTATCTTCGGGGTTCATTTTCTAGGAAACCACTTTAACCTCTGAGAGTTTTAAACGAATATATCCGTTTTCTAAGAAACCACTTCCACCTCTGAGAGTTTCAAACGAATATATCCGTTCTGTGACCTGCAGTCTTATCTGTATGACTTCTAAACAATTATTGACCAAAATTATTTCCTAGGATTCTTTGAGTCAATAGATGTAGTTACTTTGCTATTGAGTGTATTGGGGGAAAGGTAATACTACACTACCTACTACGTGATGTTCGGAGGGCTTAACCCTGTTATGTTAAACTTTTAATACGTCATACATTACACAAAAGTGGCCGTTTTGTGTGTGTTATTACATTTAGAGTAATTGTGTTATTTAGGAATTTAAGAATAAAAATAAGTCATAATAAATATTTTTTTACCGTTATGCAAAATAGAACTTATTAACTTCAGAAAAAATAAATGCCTTTGAGATACTAGGAAATTTTTAAACCGTTATTTTCCGCATATTCTGAGAAAATGTGTATAAAAATTTGAAAAATTAACATTATTGGTTTTGATAGCACCTACACAATACAAGTGACACACACACACAATCTATCATGTAAATTTCCCCCAAATAATGCAGTAATTGTTAAGCTCGTATCATGCATTTAGGTTAATTTTTGGTCCCCGATAAGTTCGGGTTGCTGATCTATAGCCGTCCTTTAATAAAGATGAAATAAACTAGATCACAAATCCCCAGTACTAAGCTTTCGGTTTCTTTTTTCTTTGCGAATAAAACTTCTAACTAGTAGGAAAACAAGTTTCTTAGAAAGACGACAGGGCAGCAATATGTCATTACCAATTTGTAAAAACGCTCGTTAACTAATACCAAAGCAGAGATAATTCATTTCCAGGAAGAAACTTTTTTCCCCGGAGGAAAAGCCTTCTGAGAAAGACACTTCGCAAACCATTGATAAGAGTCTATTTCCAAGATGAAAACAAGAGCAGGAAAGTTAGTGCTTGGACGTGGAACTTTCCTTTTAAAGAATGTTTAATTAAGAAAATATTGAAAAGCATGGCATTTCAATATGGAATGTTAGCACGTATTCTATAAACACAGAATAGGAATGTAGAATGTTCAACTAGAATTCACGTCTGCTGACAACTAAATCTAAAAAGTATATTTCGAAATATCGTCGGCTTAGAGCAGAAACTCATGAACATTTTTTCGGAGAAATAAATGCTTGAATTCATTATGATTAAAATACATATTCATTTACACATGACTGAAAAATGCACGAGAATACACTTGAATTACATATGAAATCATAAAAATGCCCATAACTTTTTTTATATATTTTTCCTAAAAAATAATACTTAATCTTTAAATTGCTGCGTGAGAGAAAAAAAAAATTTGTCAATGAGTTCCTGCTAAGCCGATGACATTTAAATGCAAACTATTTTGAAAAACAAATTAAATCTCTTTTTATAACTGAATGAAAATATTTGCAATTCGATCTTGCAAACTACAATTACTTTAATACACTGTGTTGCAGCCAGCACTTTAACATCACAATTCTAAACACCTTTAATTCACTAGTAAATTAATGTAATTAGGGTTCGAGTCCAACAACTAACGACAAATCTTGTCAGCACTCCAAGATGCCTTGGCGGATATACATCCAATATTTAAATTAGGTGTCGATTAATTACCACATTGTTAATGTCAATTAACATTAAAACAGCGTCCTTGCTGGTCACACGCGAAAGTTCACACATCAATCGAACCAGGACAAAAAGGAAACCAAAATGGGGAGTAGCTGGTGGAACTCAGGGTTACTCGATATCGAACGAAAGAAAAAAACTGGTAAATCACGGATTTGCACTCTTGGCTGCGAACCGGCTTTTCGAGACAAAGGCAACAAACGAACACGTGACAATCATCCGTCTAATGGGCCTAAAGAGAAGGGAGGGCGACACAGAAGACCAAAATAAAAAAAGCCGAAACCTTGGGCGCCCTAACGTAGTGAAACCCTAGGACAGGAAGCCAACAACCTAAACCACGTGACCTGCTAAACAATGGATAAAAAATAAGCCATGTGGTCCAACGCGGGTTTATGGCTCGACAAAAGAGGCAGGTAAAACTAAGTGCATTAGAATTTCCGCCAGTTTTCGAATTCGGTTGAGATATACAGCACAGATAAGACGCCATTTTCATAAAAATTGAAAAATCAGGTGTATCGATTCAGAGATGCTTCGGTACAGAGGGCCGATCAAAAAGAAACAAGATCAGGCCTGGTCAACCCAACTTATTCGATGTCGCCATCATGTCGGAACTACAATTTGCCCGCGGGCCACGTGTTAAAAAGTGTTTTAAAAACGGAAATTTTACTAAATTAATTTTTTTATATAAATTTACCAGTGAGATGTTTGCTATGTAGGGTTACTTGAAAAAGACTTACTTCTACTAAAGCTACAACAAAAAAATTGGTCTCCTCCAACAGCCGTTAAACAGAGAAAGAGCTCAAATCATGAAAAATTTAAGACAATGGTACAAATCTAGAGATATTGTGCCCTCATTTCAGTCTGCAAATTTCTTTTTCGCTGACAAATTCTTGCACAAAAATTGTTAGTTCTGATACACGCATTCCAGGTTGTATATGCTTTGTGATATCAATTTTTTTAGATCTTAAGTGGTGATGTGGTACAATAGAACTCATAACATTCATCTATATTTTATTTACATTTACTCCATTTTTACTGTCGCTTTTTGTGATTTTCCGAACTGAGCCATATGCAAACCTCGGATTAGCCAGTCTGGATCTAGATTCTCGAACACCCTTAACAGATAAGTTGTTTCCAACATTTACCTCGAGTAATGGAGCGTCATTATTGACGTGATGGTAATGTTTTCATGGAAGTTACATAATTATCAAAATGTTATAGGAAAACGTTAATGTAAGCTCCAAGGTTACATAAAGAGCAAAATGGAAAGGAAAAATTCAGCATCATTGTTTTAACGACTTTTCCTATAAATAATATACATGTCGAAACTAAAAATCTTTCTGTGATTTCAAGAAAAATGTACGTGAATTTAGGTCGGAAAGTATTTAAATTAACGTCGCACTGGAGCAACACGACGGGCTCTTCATGAATCAAGGACTTGTTTGATTTGAGCCTTTTCAAGAAATATCCACAACCAAAAAAATTCTAGACGTTTTCAGCTATTAGCTATTACAAAACAGTATGTAAACTGACAAATTTTCATCGTGCAGAGTGCAATTTTTGAAAATTTAGATATTGGGATTTTTCCTCCAAAACAATGTAAATGGTAACGGATGTGTGGGATTGATTCATTGTATTCTCTCAGAAATGTCCCTCACAGAGTGACATTTTGAAACTTCTCATACATCAAATTGAGGTAAATGCCCTAGAGATAAAGCAACACCTATTTAATAAAAAGAATCCGCTATTTTTGCATATCATACCATGTTTCGCAACTTCAAACATCAAATATACTTCTACTAAGGTTAGGTATTCTG
Organism: Metellina segmentata; assembly: GCA_947359465.1. NCBI lineage: Eukaryota > Metazoa > Arthropoda > Arachnida > Araneae > Tetragnathidae > Metellina > Metellina segmentata. The sequence goes on from OX375881.1 coordinate 65,033,390, forward strand.
CTCATAAATGGATCATGCTTGACAGTTAGTATTGACAATAGAAAAACAATTCATAGTATATCATGCGATTTTAACCTGTATCTAATACAGACCTTAGATAATAAGAAAGCAAATTAAATAAAGCACATGAACTAGAGTAGCTGTCAGAATAAATAATTTTATACGAAATGCATCTATCTGACATTTAACTGAGAATTCTTGAGATCATTTCAAAATTAAAACCTAGCAAAGGTATAATCGAGGTCAAAATTAAACTCACCAGACCCTGAGATAAATCAACGCACTGTAAAAAAATAACAAACTTCGTTTAGGTTCCCTTTTAATTATTATCTTAATAGATTCCATGCTTTGACTTAATTTTATTTACGCAGTTTCTGATTCAGCTTGGCTAAATATGACGCTTGCATCACAAAAAACAGCCAATTTTGGCAGAAACGGGAAGAACTTTTGGAATTTGTTAAACGTTGTTCTTTTATAGTAGATTTTATAGAAACCCATGGTTTTGTTGAAGGTGCAATAATGCCTTGAAGAGAAATACAACTTGGAGGATCTTGGAATTTCAATGGAAAATCAAATCATGCCACAAAATCCAAAATTAAAATTAATGACGACCACTGACTCTTCGGCACAACAAGGGACGAACCGGTGGCAATTTGTGAAGGAGCACCCAATGGGTAAAAAGCCATTACTTCTAACAGAAGTCACTGAAGTTCAAACGCTTACGATCGAGGTTCAAATCCGTTTGGCAGACATAACCAACATCCATCTCCGCGAAAAGACTCGACTACAAGAAATTGAAAAGATCAATTCCAAGCTTACGATCGAGGTTCAAATCCGTTTGGCAGACATAGCCAACATCCATCTCCGCGAAAAGACTCGACTAGAAGAAATTGAAAAGATCAATTCCAAGTTGTACTGTTCAAAGTAGACAAGACAACTTGGATAAAAATCCTTTTGCATAGTACGTGGAGATACCAAAAACAATCAATGTGGGTTGATAAAAAAAAAAAATTCTCAAGTCGGGTGTAAATGCGACCACAAAATACGTAAACACGTGCAGAGAGTTGTCGAGACACAAAAGGCGGGGCCTATAGCAGAAGTTCTACACCTCATCACAAAAAGGATTGAGATCCATTTCACTCAATCGACTAATACGGAAGGACGCCCCACACGTACTATCACAGAAACCACAAAACCGCAGCAAACTAACAGCTGTTACGCAGGTTAACAACAAGGAAATGCATTCTGGATCGTTTATCTAAACAACCCCACCAAAAATGGAGTGCGGTCTCGATTTTTTTTATGGAGTACTTGTTCTGTGTGATTTATAGCACTATCCGGTAGTCCCCCAACTTCAGGCTCGCCCGCCGAGTCGATTAATTCGCCCACAGGTACGAAGCCAACCACTTTGTCTTCGATCCAGGTTACGAGTGTCGAAAACCGTATCCCCGCAAAGCCAGTTTGAAATGTCGAGTGCATCTAGTGAGCAAAAACTACTACACTAGTCAATAATTTTAAACTTTTTTTTTTCGGAACATGTCTGGAATAAGGTTTTTCGAACTAATAATTGCGGGCTTGCTTAATTCAAACAACTGAAAAATCCCCATCGCGTGCAGTTTTTTTTTTGTCGATTAATAATTATCACATTTCAAAATAAGTATATGCAATGTAATATTTTGCGTCTAGAAAGTGCACAAAAATTTCATATTTTATTAAATTCGAAGTTAAAACGGAGTTTTAAATTGTAATTTAACACAGCAATTATTTTTCTTGTTAGCTATAAAATTAGTGTTACATAAACTACCCATATACCCTACCTATATACCTCTACCCCCATATAAGTAGCCCAGATTTCTCGTATGGTGCTGTGTACTGCAAGGTATCCCACCTTCCTTGATACCTCTCCCCATATTTAGGATATCTTAGAAGAACTTAAGTCCTAGTTCATAGCTGACTGCTCCTAGGTCGTCAGAAAAAAATCCACATGAGAATTTAGGAAATGGGTTTTTAAGGACATTCACACCCAAGGTTTTTATAGTTCTTGAGACTTGATTGAGACGTTAGTAGCTTAATGATCACCAAGCAACAAGGCACTTTGCTATTCAGATTTGCTGTAAAAACGGAATTACTCAGTTGTTTCCTCTACCTGAGGACAAAGATTCCTTCTTTGAGTTTTGCATCACGTAATTTGGGAAACTTTCCTTTAAGTGCAAGAAACCCGAATGAAATTTGTCCATATTCTTCACAAAGGTTTTTATCAGCCTCTGTTTGATATGAAGTGGTGGAGCAAAAATATTGACCACTTAAAGTGGTCATGTTATTGAAGTGAGAATTTTTCTTTTGCTTTCATAAGCCCCCTTCGTTGTTACAGCATGTGTTACTGGAATGCAAGGCTTTTGATTTCCGTTGTACAAAATGACAGCTTTTAAACTAACCTTGGATGAGTCGATAAATAGACGCCCTTATGATCGTGGGATATTCCTAAATGTCATCAGCCCACAAATACCAGAACAAAAAAGCACATACCATCTTACATTTTACAGAAAGGAAGGTAGAACCAATTTTATATTTCTTAACGCGAAAATACGTGTACTTTTAGCCTTAAGTGTTTTATGTGTATTCTCGAGTCTGGAACATAAAAGTTCATCTTGTTTGAAAAGACTTAGGTCTCGAACGAGATCACTCAGTTCATTCTGGGCTGTCTTCTGACTTTTGTCAATGAACGACGGAGATTTTAAGATACACTGTCCGGAAAGCTAAACTTATCGGAAACGCTTATATATCCACGACGCTGCCTTTTTTAAATTTTGCTCACAAACATGTACCACATCTATTTTCATGAAAAATAACAACAGCACTTCGGTTGAGGTTCTCAACCATTGAAAAAAAGGTGTTGCTACCCATATAATGTCGGGGTGTCGTTTAGCATTACTAAAAGCGCTATTTTTGAAAGATAGCAAGTATGAAATGCAAAATACCAAAAGACCTGACGTGGAGGCCTTTTTTGAGGTCAAATCTGAATTCAGCACCCAAAAATTAGTTGAAAACAGCTGAATTTGTTCATGTTATTAAAACCCTGCAGACCAGTGTAATCGAAGGACTCGGGACAATATGGCGATAAGCTACAGAATGAAATTTCTATGAGATTGTTTTTTAATATTCAAGAGGAACCAAAGAATTTCTGACGGCCGAATGAGTATGTGATACTTGTAAGATCAACATAACATGACCTCTTGAATTGTGTATTACCATTTAACAAATTCACAAAGTTCTTCAAATTTCTCCCAAACATAGGCTGATTCTTAAGACTGTTAGATCACGATTAGTCTAGCTGTACCCCAAACAGCGTATGTTTAATAATCAACAGTTAAAACATTATTAATTAGACGAAGAGCTCGGCAAAGTTAATTCTAGATGGCAGTGGGATAATTTACCTCTGGGTCTGTTGTGTTAATATTTTAGCCATATGGGACAATTTGTTAATGACGTTTTTAATTTTGGACTTAAGAATTCCGGGCAATGTAGTGATCAGTTACAAAATAAAAATTCCGTTTTGAAAAAAAAAAAAAAATACCTAAAAGGATAAAAAAAAATCTAATAGTTTGAACGATTGTAAGTTGAAGATGACCGTTTAAAAATATTAGATAAAAAACCCGAAATTTTTTAAAAGCAGCTACCTCTATGTTGCCTGGAGCCCTTCAATTGAAAAAGCACTTAACCCAAGAATTGTGCACACACATGCGTGTGTTAAGACTAATGTCGACGGAACATACAAATTCCGTTCAAGGCATCGATGGATTGGTGGATTTTTATACAGCAAGACCCCGAAACTGGCCATCATGCTACAACTTCGTGAAATCTAAATTAAGGTTTAAAAACCATTAATTACACCGGGTTTGATCGGTAAAAATTTCCGTTCTGAATGTCATTACCGGTATTTTTAAGAAAGTGCTTTTCTTATTATTTTTTATTTTACTGTTGATGTCTCTAAAATGCGGGATTTTTTTATATATGGCCCACACGAAAATTTCGTGTAGATTTTTGTTTACACAACGAAATCTTAATTTACATGGGATCATGCTCGAAAAGAATTTGTCAACCTGAACATGACCATTTTACTAGTGCATTTTTTCTGTGCGGAAATAATTTGCACTAATTCCCAAAATTACACACAATGCAATCCGATATTCCACAAAAGCTATGTGGAACAAAATAGGAACACCTATAAGCCTCGTGGTTCCAATGGATAAACACAATGTCACTTTAAGTAATTGTGAAAATGAACTTTCTTGCTCTGTTAAAAGCAACCTCATAGGGAATGTGCTGGCCTCTGACCAAATGCAGGCCTTATATCGTGCGTATATGCTATCCACAAATCTGTCCAAGAGTTCCTTTAATAAGAGAGTAAAATAAAATTTATAGGATTGTGGTTAAGGTTTATACTTTGTTTATTTAGCACTGTGTGTGTGTGTGTGTGTGTGTGTGTGTGTGTGTGTGTGTGTGTGTGTGTGTGTGTGTGTGTGTTTAAAGAAAATGTTACATCATAAGATGGATAGCGTGTTTCCAGTATAATTTTGCAACATGTCATTCTACAACAAAATAAAAAGCGGTGCAATTTGATGTGCAATATTCTATCTGACCTTTAAGCAAGGAAAAAAAAGCAAGATTTTAATTTCGGCCATTAATATTTAAAACATTTTATTTTGATTTGCTTCACAAGAAACCAAAAAGAATAATACTTGTCACACTGAAACAATAAATACGCAACATATGTTCCATTTAAAACGATGGCGCCGCTACGACTTAAATTTAGAACATTGTCAACTGTATCGATTAATTTGAACTATGTGTAACTTTTAAAATAACATTACATTTTTAAAAGATTCATTTGTTTTCATCCGAAATTATAATTTAAATTAACTTAAAACAGCTAGAAATTACAAATTTTAACTCGTACGCCAGTAATAAACAAGTGCCTCGTTTCTAAACCTCTGATATTAAGTCAATACAGTTGTTACAAAATATTTCAAAACCTTTTACTTCAAACACTCTCTTTCTTAACTATGAAACATATACGTCATGGCAGTTTCATTTCATTCTAAAACAGATGTCATTACATTGCGAACGAAAACGGAGTCAAAAACATCAATTACGTAGTTAAATGTTAACACGGTGCACATATGGCAACCATCTAAATCGTTAACAAACATTTCAATTCAAAAAATATTGTCGTTACAGCTTATTTTTAAGAAATTTGAGATTCCAGGAAACGATTTTCTGGATGACATCAACAAATATCGACTTAACTTGGTGGCAGTAAAATCTGCATATCATAAAATACAATTGAAAATTGCGACCATGCATAATGTGAGATTCCGTTTTTTAAAGACACTGACACAAAATATTTCCTCTTGTTGAAGCTTCAAATAACACCTTCGCCATACCGGCATCCGATACACGAGAGCTGGAAATACAGCGTAGAGGTAATGCCGCATAGGCACGGCACTTCTACCGCTACTCTCCGATTCCGGACTTGGAATTAAAGCTGGAATCCCCGCTTTTTAAAATCATGCATCGACACTTTAACACAGGATAGAAGATAAGTTCAATCTTACCTTTGACTCTATGTTTCGAGCTCCATGGGGCAGTAAACTAATCCAAAATCAAAACCGATTCTCGGTTCTTCAAGAACAACAGACTCGCTATACCGACAGTTTCTTTAGATTATGACGCACTGAGTTTAACACCGATCTGGCTGCCGGTTCGAGAGGTAGGGTTGCCATGTTTTTTGCCTCGGCTCCAATCTCGCTTTGGCGAGGTTTGATCGGCGGCGGGAGAATTGTTTTAACCCGTTGAAGGAGATAGAAGAGGCTTCACGCGTCGAAAATTCCTAGGGAAAGTTGTGGGCTGAGCTGAATACATTGAAGACGAAGGGGGGGCAACCTGTTTTGGACAGGCCGTGCTGTTCTAGTGAACGAGTGTGAAATTATTCAAATGAAGCAGCGATCTCGGCTATTCAATAGTTTGGTGCACCGCGAAAACTTCCGATTTCATTAGAATCTTACACGCTCGTTTTCAAACTGTGAGGCATTTCTCAATAAATGATTTTAAAGTATTCAGAACAAAAACGATATTGGACTCGAGGGAACTAAAAATTATTATGCTTGTTTTCTTATCGAAAATTAATATTTTCCTACAAGGAAGTACATCATTCTCGTTGGGGTCGCAGGTTTTCCACGTGCAAGCAACTCAATCTTGGATTGAAATTTGAGTTTTATGGCGCGCAAATCTAAAAGCGGAGAAGCTACGTCAAACGCAATTAAAAAAAAAAAGTAAGAAAACGCAGTGTAAAAAGAAAAGTAACAAATTTTACTTTACGGAAGAGTCATACTCGGAAAAATTAATTTAAAGCAAGAAAGTTTTAAATTAAGTACAAAGTGTCATGACGGATAAAAAATTATATTAAATTTAAAAACCAATAAAATGCATACAATAAAATCCACGTTATTGCAACTTCGAATCTATCAAGTGATTTGTAGGAGATAAACGGAAACCAGTTTGTTAAGCTGTTGTGACTCCCAACAGCTTAATAACAGCTTAATAAAAAATTCGACTGCAAATTTTCCCCAATCAAATGTTATATATTTAAAACTATACTTTTGAAAAGACCTAGAAGTTGATGATCGAAAACAGAACAGGTGATTTAAATATGACGAACAGTTAAAGGGAGTTGAGAAAGAGAGAGCATGTGTGACATATGTGGCCACTGTTTCCTAGGCGATGAGTAAAGCGAGTATGTCCAGAGTGACGGCGTTACAGTTCGACATCGTTACACAACCCCAGCGGGGTTTTTCTTAACAATCGACAAAATCGTTAATTTATTCAAAACTTTATTGAAAATAATTTGATTAGTAAATTAATGATAACTAACTTTTGTTTTGCAATTGATTTTACTGAATGAATGGATGATTGTATCTCAAACACCTTGAAGCCCTTTCTGTTTCATTATAAGATTCAGATAGGCGTCTCAAAAGTATTTTCATCTCTTCAACTTTATACGGACAGAATAATAGTTAAAATAGCTTATTTATCCTGTCATTGTGTTGGGAGTCACAACAGCTTAACAAACTGGTTTCCGTTTATCTCCCTACAAATCACTTGATAGATTCGAAGTTGCAATAATGTGGAAATTTCACCCGTTGGAACCTTTCATACACCAACAGCTTGCGAATCTCTCCAACAAAATAGCGGGACTTTTCTGTGTCAAATAATAATTTTTTTAAAATTCATGTTAAGCTCATCTGATGACGGAGCATTTAAGTTACATTGAACGAATATTGCTTTATACGCTTCCACCTTTCAAAGTAAGAATCTTCTGTTATTAAAGGGAGCTATAAAAATGTGATTTTCTGGGTAAAAAATGAAAGAAGAGTGACTATTTTCATCTCGGCAAGGAAGCTCTGAAAAGAAATTTTTAAGAATTTTCAATTTTCTACGCAATTATGCACAGATTTCATTGAATTATATTTTGGGGTTTTGATAAACAAATCCATTTCTAAACGAAAGCATAAAGGAAGTGGTAATGTGTGATTCTGTCAATATCTCGAATAATTTCATTTTTAAGTGTTCGTTGAATTTGAATAACTAACTTCGGAAAAGAATAATCTAATTTTGTCACCCGAAAAGGGTGTTTTTTTTAATGATATATCGGTAATGGATGTAGCAGCAGTATAAACATCACTTAAAGAAAAATAGTTTTCTTTATATTACAGTGAATAAAATAAAATTCATGATATGCAATTCATAACATTTTGAAACATTACAATTCCTGTTGTAACTTATAACTGGGACTGTTAACATTTGTTGGTTAATTTTTTTCAGTTTTCTTTGTTTTTATTTACCTGATATTTTAAAATATAAACTGTAAATTATACGTACAAACAATTCTTTCGCAAAAGTAGCCAGTATTTTCACTTTTCCTGTGTATTTAAATATTCCTACTTAATTTTTATTCAAACTATTCATATGATGAATTCATACTTCATTAGATTTCTCATTTTATAATAATTAGCTTTTAGATTTTCTTGTGATTAGAATTGCATCTTTCCTTTTAGTGTTGGCCTGTTTGTTATTGTGCTGTTCTTTAGATCTATTTTATTGTATTTCATTATTATCTTGTATTTAGCGCAGTTTATCCGTCTTCATATCTTTGCTTCATACAACCCAAATGACCCTTCAACCAACCATCCTAAACTGCAAGCGTACCAGTGGTAATTTATGACACTGCAACAATCAATAAGAAATAGATGTATTTAACAGTTGACCACATAGAGGAAAGATAAAGGTTAACACAAGCAAATAAATAAAAATGACAGTAGTCATAAAAACAAATACATATATGCAACCATCAACGAAATTACGTCGTTAATAATAGAATTCTATCATAGCAAGCACTATAAATAAAAAAACATTATGCTAAAGTAACTATTAGACTAAAGAATAACTAACTAAAGAATGGTTAATAGATTACTTGAACAATATTATGGGAAAAACAGTAGCAATCAAAATCAACAATTCATTTTGTTTCCACTTTACCCAATAACTTACAGAAAAAAACAATAGTTCTTAACAATTGGTGATTGACTTCCTGAGGGTGTATGATTTAGTGGACCTGGTCTAGTATATTTTAGATTGGGTGGAATAAGTAACAACAACAATCGCCCACTTTACAACAATAATAACAGGGACTTTATGATAACGCTCTTTCTTTACAAGTATAAAAAATTACGTAATTTAAAATAACCCCCAGTGAAGGAATTAAAAACTACTATACCAGTATCTGATTTCACAAGAATTAAAATAAAGTAATATCGAATATTCATTAGCGTTAAAAAGAGTGGAAAATTTATTGATTTTGAAACAGTAGAATCTTTAATTTTAATAGGAGCTAATAAATTTAATTAATTCAATAAAAATTACTTTGAATTTAAAATACATGCTATCAATTGAGTCGAAAAGAAAACCCATGTACACGAAGTTTGAAATGTTATAAAATAAATGGCAATACTTCATGAATTTAGATGCTATTGTTAAATCCCTTCCATTGAACATTGTATTCACTTTTGACCACAAGATTATATTATTTGTATTTCCACGTTTTTTTATGACTTGCTATAAATTTTACATGATTCCGCATGGTTTGCATTCATGTCCATACATGATGGACCCAAACTCTCAAAAACGTTCAATACTATACCACTCTTTTGAATTCCTTGTAAATTAAAAAAAGAATGCAGTATTTATTCTACATCTACTTAACATGATAATTCCTATCAGTTTTTACTGTATCCTAGGAACGAAGCATTTGTTTTGTGAAATGGTGATTAAATTCTTATCAGTCTGATGGGGGGATTGAGAAAGAATATATAAAACGAGAGGTTGGAGATTTATTCCACAGTTTCGAAATTTTTTATCTTTAGGGAAGACCCATCAGATCACTTCCAAAAACCGTAAATTCCGTTCAATTCCATTATTTCCGATTTAAATTTGTAAGAGAAACAAAATAAATTGAAAAAAAAAAAAAAAACATTTCTTATAAGACGTTCTTGCGTAATTTTAACTTTTAAAGCAACAAATAGTATTTCCCACTGTTCTTGGTCAAGCTTATATTTTAAGCAAAGCTAATAATTTTCTCTTATGAAAATTCATGTCGTCTTAAAGCAACATTCCCAATAGACACGAATGCAGGTCACCTTGAGAAGGGTTAAAGGGTTGAGAAGCCATACCTATCAAATCTATGGTGTAACTGTCATAAATAAATGAATATACCCTTGGAGAGAGAGCTTATCCTTTCTTACACAGAGAGGAACCAGATTAGTGGATGTAAGATCCTCGGTTATATTTTTTTATTAAATTAATTGTAACAAATTGGTAAAGCTGTAGCTCTAAAAACTACATTATAAGCATATGATAATGAAACTGATGAAGAAAAGCATGATCATATGTAGTAAACATGTAAAATTTCAAAATATGACTAATAAATTTTGCGATTTTGTGCTTTAAAAATGTCATCATTAGAACAGAAGTAGGTTACAAGACAAAAACGCAAGTTAATATGTTTTACTAGAACAACGTTACCACAACTCACTTTTTTTAATTTAGCCTTTTGAGGCCGCGTGTAAAGGCGGAAAAGCACTAGTCATTCACTACTGTGTTCGATAACGTAAAAATAGATAAGGCTCCCCTTTTCACATTGGCATCCCGGGAATGAAACAGCTGACGATTCGGCAAAATCTGGAGCAAAGGAGCTAGCTACCTGGAACCAGAAAAAAGTGACATTGCCCTCTCAGAGGAAGACCATCTACCCAGCTTAAAATAAAACCTTTATAGAAAAACTATAGCTTCCCATCATTTGGTACATGAGCAACTCTCCGGATGAGCTTTTAGATCTCAACATGCCGATAAGGGGCTTTTTCCATGTTGGTCCTTGACTGTTGAAAACAATACTTATTAGGAAAGGCAATTAACCTACCTTACCTTCTTTTTCACTTGTCTTGCTTCAACTTCTACTTTAACCCGGGTCGTTGAATGAGAATAACTTCTGTTTTATACTTTACAGCAATCTATACTCACAAATTAGCAATGAAAGCAAAAGGCCTCTTTATATTTACAAACTTAAAACATTTATTGCTATCATTAAATATTTACACAAGAATATGTACATGTTTAAGCATTATCATGTTGGCAAGCATCAGCTCTCGTGACATAACACAATCTGCCGCCAAAAGGGAGTTAAAAAAAACAAAGGTTAGTTTTCGCAGCAGTGCCGCCACCTACAGTCAGCAAAATAATTAAGTCTATTTCGCAGTTCGCGACATTGACTGTGTGCTGCACATCTAAAGCATGTGACCTTCGTCGATGGTACCAAGTCTTGCCCACGGTTCAACAATTGTAAAAAAGAGCTAGCCTCTCCACCATTGCACCCTACATTGTACCACTGTCAATAGCCAAGGAAACTCGGGTCTTGGTGTAGAATTTATCTAGCACCATGAGAAAAGTATCAATCAATCACACTTTCACTACCAGCTGGACTAAGGTTTCATCTCTTTATCTACAATCATATCAACATAGATAAAGTAGGAAGGTACATTTTCATTTCATGGCGGCGTGGTCGTCAGCTAACATGATACAGAAGCCTGGGGTTACTTACTGATGGGGCCCAGTGTACATATGTGGGGGTCTGGAATGTCCTCATCGTGGTTTTGGTCGTCTTCCTTTCGAAACATATCAAGCATATTTGTCTGTTTCGCTGCCTTTTTTGCGTCACGACCGGATAATTGAGAAGCCGTGTTGGCTGGCAATGGAGTGTTGTATTATTAAAATATTTCATTTCGACACCGCATGCCGACTTGAGCGTTTGCGCCAGAGGTCAGCGAAAAGCAGATTGGGAGTTTTTGGCGTACGATGCTGGAAAGAAAGGTCAGGAAATTACGATTGCTACTTGAACTGCACTTAAAAACAATCAGATAACGCTCTTTTTTTTTCTCAACGGGAGAGACCATGCAGCACGGTTGCTCTTTCGGGGGACGCTCTGACATTACGTGACTCGAAAGCCCCTTTGACAAGTCCCTCCTCCCCACTTGAAAAACGGTCTTCATTCATGAGCTGTCTGTCTTTGTTGCCGGTCTGTGGGATCGTGACGCGACCGTATGCGGGTTGTCTGTTGAGTTTGACAAGTGCTGGAACATGTACGGGGCACCAACGACTCTCGGAAGGTTGGGCACGGAAACGAACAACGTGCACCAAACTGTGTGCTTAGTAGTGGGCACCCAAGGGTTGGCTAAGGGGCTTCAACCACCTCCAAAGCAATAAAAAAAAATTAAATGTTGATGATTTGATAACATTATTAAACGATTTTTAGTAGAATTTATAAAAAGTTATACATCAATTAATCTTTTGAAAGTGTGGATTCATGGATACAGTTAAGCTATACAACTAATTCTGTTTTTACACGATAGATACGTTCCTGAAGAATACGTGTAAAAAAGACATTGTGTATCTATGGAAGAAAAGAAAATTGCTTCCAGATCTAAAAAATCAGTAAAAATAATTAAGAAAACCATTTGAAAATATTCTTTTTAAGCTTAAAATTTTATTTCAACCAAAAACACATGTAATGGTTGTTTGGTCTGTTGGGGTTTTATGGCACTAGGGTCATATTTGGCCATGCTGAGCCAGACACAAGACATACAATATCTGCTCGTGTTCCTATATTGCAAATGGAATAAATCCATACTATTTAAAATATATAAATCAAATTTATAACAAGCAGAACATAATAATTTAAACAACCTGATCGGTTTATCAAAATGCACAAGAGACATGAATATAAAAAACTACTCTCGGAATAACAGTTCTCAATCCAAAGTTCACACATACAAATAAAACGTAATGCCATACCGATTGATCTATTCGTCAAAGAATATTTGATACAAATAGTTCTGAATAAGAACACAAATTCTGAAAATTCAACAATATCAAGCAATAGACAGAACGCACAATGAAAGTTTTACTGAACCAGAAGATAGATATACACCCAGGGAGGAATGCACTTGACAGAAATCGAACGTGCACCGAATTAATAGCATGTAATGAAAATACATTTAAGTAAATTTGCATTGGAAATAGAAAAAATTCTTCACGAACAACAAAAAAAATCTGTTTTAATCATAACAAGATTTTATTCATTTTCACTTTCTGACAATAAACGACGCATACGTTTGCATACGACTTGAATATCACTAGAAATGTTGTGGACATCGTCATCTTCCTCTATTAATGAATTTCTTTTTATGAACTCTTGAACGAAATCAGCACAAGTCTCCTCCGGTGCTGATGTTTCGCCGGTTTTACGAACGAATTCAGTTATACATCGTGTTCGTGTTTAGCTTAGGCCGTTATATAATTCTCTGTAAGAGACTGTCAACAACTTCAGTTCACGTTGAAACTTCCCAGCGTGTTATATTGAAATACTACTACTAGTCCACAAATATTTAAAAAAATTCTTAGAATTAAAAAAAAATTCTGAGAAATTAGTTTGGCCTGTTTGTGTTAAATCAAAATGACTAGCGTAAAAAGGGAATTAAATATTTATTTTGAATTCGTGTGTAGTCAAATTCGTTTAAAAGAGAATCGTGCAAAAACAGAATTAGATGTACTAGATTAATTTTAGTCTGAATAGCGGTTTTTTCTTTTCGTTTTCTTTAGATGTTCGACTCCTAGTTTATTTAGGTTTATATGTTTTTACCCGTGTGAACTCATTGTCACTACTATCGTTTTCGGCACTGAAATAAATTTAGAATCATAATCTTTATTAAAGACGCCAATTATATGGGGGGGGGGAGAGAGTTGAATTTAAATAGCGCTGGAGCAACACATCGGTACATTAACGACGATCCGGTATCTATCCCGAAGAGAGGGATCCGAAAATAAAACCTCGTAGTTTTGAACGAGGTCAACACCTGAGCTGGCATCCCACTCTTCAAGTGAGGTTATTTGAAACCACAATAGATTTGACATCCACCATCCCCCAAGTACAAGACGGTCTTTGGTTGGATCAAGTTTCAAGCTAGCAACCCTCTGGCTGCTAATCCACAACTCTTCCATCCGGGCTACTGCCACCCCCCCCTCCACACACACACACCTTTGATTGTTTACGTACCAACCTATCACCTAATTTAAAGAATAGACTTGCTCAAAACCACGTCACTCGACTGACTTCTCGGACTATAAGTGCTAATAAGTGCCCAAACCATCCGATTATTAATCCGGGACTCTACCAATTAGGCTACGGTATGCTTTGTGTTGTGATTCATGATACCTATAAATCACAAGCTTCATTTAAATTTTCGAACATTGTGTTACAAAAGCGATTTGTTAGAACAAATGCTTTCAAGGAGAGTGGTTGGGGTTCGCACGTGATCATTCAATACCTCTGGAACGGTCTAGCTGTATTACGCGATACTCTGCAAATTAAGAATACGTGATCTCTTCATTCTCATCGCCACTTCACCTTCCCCATCGGAATCTCCATGATCGGAACCCAATTTCCCCTGTTCCCAATTATCACCTTCAGGGGAAAGGGGAGAGCGATTATTCCATTAACTATTTGATCCGGGCCACTCCACCCAAGGAAGTCAAATGGCGGATTAAAGAGTGACGCTGTCCCACTTAGCCAGCGGGCCGTGTCACATCAACTGCTCATTTTTCTCACTCCTGCGACCACGGGTTGCGTCCTCCCCGTTTTTTATTCCGATGAAGAGGAAACAATTATCTGTGGGTTTCCCTCCCCCCTCACCTGTGAATAATTCGAGGGCCCCTTTCCCTATTTCGATACGCAGTAGTTTCTGGAAAGGGGAATTAGAAACGATCAGGAAGATTTCCCATATCGTTCCATCCGCTCTTTCATCGTAGGGGTGCGGTACGGAACCACCTTCACGATGGCCCTGTGCGGGCTCAATAACCACCTGAGGAGATCTGCACCGTTGTGAATTAGACGATGTAAACTGAAGGAAAGGAACGAAGGATGATGATGCTAAAGGTCGAACATGCTGACAATAATTTCCAATAACTTGACTATTTCCAAGAGGTATCTTTTGCAATGTACTACTAAATTAATAATAGTACTGCTCCTAAATAATAATACTGCAGGTTTAGAAAGTTTGGTTTATAAGATACCAGCAATTTTCATATTTACTGAAAGTATCAATGGACAAGGTATAATTAAAGTTCAGTAGTCGTGAATAAAATGAATAGACATATAGACGGGTTAAAGTTACAGTGGTGTAAGTCACTTTTTCGAAAAAAAAAGACAGATCTTCCACTACCATCAGTTGGCAGTTGAATGAAGATCTGACTTACTTCACGTTTTCTGTTTTCATCTTCTTCTAACATTATTATCTAGATCTAGTTTCTGTGTCAAACTTATTCTCTTCAGTTTAATTTGGTTCTATTATATCTGGTTTCTGTGTTTGTCTTTTATTTTTGAAAAAGTGACTTACACCACTGCAACTTTAACCCGTCCATATATTACTACAAAAGAAACTGAACCTAAAAATGGTTACAAGAAAGGAAAACTTAGATATGAATTCCCAATAGGTAAAGCATAAAGCAGGCCTCAAAATATATTTTTTAATATAGGTGCACCTTGTGCATCTAAGTTTTTAAATTAGGTGCACAGGTGCGCCTAGCGGGAAAAAATTAGGTGCACAATTTTATTTTCATGTGCACAGTGCACCTGGGTATTTCGAGCCCTGAGGTAAAGTAATGTAGGATATCTGATGATTCAAAGGACAAACATTACAAGCTAACGGTGAAGTCGGAAAATTAAATTGAAACTGACGTAAAAGAGCGCGACGAATAAAGCATCTCACATCAGACATGTTGCGTCCTAAAATGTCGTCCTACTATGCTCACATATTATTTATAATTTTAACAGCAATCTAGAACTAACTCGAGCGGAAATTTAATCGAGCCATTTATTTACAATCGCAAGCTAACTACCCTGAGACCGGCTGCACACGATCAGAATGCGGGTCAATTCAAATAAATTTGAATCCAGTAGAAACTGATTAACCCTTCTTTGCATAATGGTGGAAATTTCCATCATAACATTGAATGTCCAAAAATTATATAAAAGAACAAGTTCACTTTAAGTTGATCGTGTCTGGATACCTTTTTAATGTCCATTGCATAAAAAAAAACATAGCTGTCAAAAATAAGCAAGTGTCACTATCAGTAAAACGAGCTTGAAGTTGTCATTCCGCTGTTTGTTGTAGTTGCAATAAACGTATGATTTCGTTTTTAATTTTGTTTTATTATATTTGAGTTTCTATATTGCTAAAAAAGTGAAAATGAGTGGAAGAAAGGTTTGTAACATGTGTTTCTGTTATTTTTAGAGCAATTTCTGAAAAAGTTTGCGTTTAATTTAAAAAATACCACATGATACCATCCTATTGTTTTTTGCTAAATTTATACTATAAATATATACTGAGATTTTTTTAACCATTTTTCCTTTAATTTTGAACATGAATTATATCACTTTGATTTATTTCACCAATAAAGAAAAAACCATGCAAAGAAGGGTTAACAAAGATTAGGAAAAGCCGTTTCCATACGAAATTGCTAGTCCATCGAAAATCCTTTCATACTGGTTTCCAGTTCAATGTACCCGAATCCACGTAAGTCATTTTCTACTGGATTTGGATTGGGACCCCTACCTTATTCCATGGATCGATCGGAACATCGCACATTGTAGACATGACATGCTTAGTTTAAATGCATGATAGTAGAATTGATCTTCACAATATTGATTCTCAATTAACACCAGCATTTCTCCCGAATCTAGTGCAAGTGCTATGAAAGCTGCCTACCAGATGGAAAGCAATCCTTCTATTGGAAGATCGGGTAGCTGTGTACTTGATAGGAATCTCTATATTGATAATGTCCAGTTCCCTCTCTTACCTAAATATATATACTCTGTCAATTCTACCACATTTAGAATCAATATTGCAAATTGGGCATTACTTACTTCAAAGTCATTCTAACCGATGAGATCAGACTATAACTGACAAACTAATTGATGACCGCTTTAATGAATGTATCAACTAGGTTCCCGAAATACACAAAGCCACATTGGAGTTACCTGGCTTCTGACAAGAAGCGAAAGTGGTTATCGCAGGTTTCGAGCAGAAACTCATTAATTGACAAAACACCAAATTTCACAGCACAGCCGTTTAAAGTCTAATTTGTTTTTAAGTCCAATATAAAAATTCTAAGCATTTTGATAGTGTTATATTTGTGTTCAGATTACAATGTGATAATGTATTTCTCATCATAATGAAAACAAGCACATTTAGTGTCAAAAAACGCCCTTCCGGAAAACGTTAATTAATGAGTATGTGCTCTAAGCTGACAATCACTTTTGTCAGTATCCTACAGTTCAAAAATTTTATCGCTGGCTGAAAGGAAAGGCTTGTAATAATTCAAATGTTGAATTGGGCGGTAGAAGTTCTTGAAAGCGCTATAATCCTCTAGCATTTTAAAGTCAAATAGCCAAATAACTTTAAGAACTAAATGGATACTCTTGAGGAAGTTTTTATTATTTCTATCGCACAAAATTGAGTAGCTTAATAATGAAAATAAATTCGAACAATATCCTGAATTTTAAGAGATTTATGAACTAAAATTGTGAACTTAATAATTTAACCTAACTCTAAGATGATTTCCGAAAACTGCAAAAACTCGCTACTGATCTAGGTACCTTTCTTTGCTGTATAGCATTCTAAACCATACCATAGTCATCACTTTTATCCATTTTGAAAATTTAATTAATATCTGGAACAATCAGGTATTCCTCCGATTAGAAAACTTAATTAGAAGGAATTTATAATTTGAGATGCGTATTGTATTTGTTTACAATGTAAAATTATTTAAAAAAAATCAATGTCTTAATTTATTTTAACAAATGTATTTACCTTTTACATTGTGTTCGGTAGTGTAGCCGGGACTGGAATTTAGCCCTTAATAGGATAAATTTAAATCATGTTATCTCTTCTGGATTTGACACACAAGGCGACCGTTCATCAACCAATACCACTTACCTTATTGAGTAACCTGCTTTTAGTAGATATCATCGCGATGGATTAATCGGTAATAGTAGTGTATTTAAAAAATATTTTGTTTTAAGTTTACATACTAATCATTCCAAGTATTTGTCATTATCGCTGTAAAATTTACAAAGATACCACCCTTATTTGCTGATGTATGCCAGGGTTGTGAAGACGGAAAGGTTATAGGGGTTCAAAATCCAGTCCAATTTGGTAAAAACTACTTTTTACACAAATGTCGACAGTAAAATTTCACGATAAAATTATTTATTTAGCAATCGTTTGTGGGGGTCTTAATGACGCCACAAAATTCTTTTATTCCTATTTCAAGAGAGAGTTCTTTATAAGTTGGAATCAGAAATTTTCGATACCTTTCCATTATCCTAAGTTGCATCTCAAGCGGAACCAGTTCAAATATCGAATATAAAAACAGCAATTTTTCAGAAAAGCCACAAAAAAGTAAATAAAAGGAAAACTGTTTTAATTGAGAGTTGAAAAATGTGGATATTTGAAAAATTAGCCATTTCCGGACTTCTAAGTCTGGTACAAATTAGTATATTTGCCACCGGTATCTTCTCCAGTGCAAAAATAGGGTCGCAAATATGAAAAATAATTTTTTTCGCATTCAACAATTTAATATGTTACTAACGATATTTAAAAAGTTTCGAAATTCCATGTTTTGTTTTCCAAAGTACAATTGATAGCATGTGCGTAGTGTGCACAGAAAATGATTTAGGAATCATTTCCCTCCGATAAAAAAAATTAGGTGTTCATTTTTTTTTTTTTTTTTCATTTCAGACTGCCTCTAACCAGCTTTTTACACAGTACTGCCCAAATCCGTAGCTTACTAAACCAATTTAGAAAAAAACTGAGTACAGCCCAGGAGGCTCTGTTACCATCC
The DNA here is from genome assembly GCA_947359465.1 of Metellina segmentata. Lineage (NCBI taxonomy): Eukaryota > Metazoa > Arthropoda > Arachnida > Araneae > Tetragnathidae > Metellina > Metellina segmentata. Next base: position 65,051,957 of record OX375881.1, read on the forward strand.
TTAAAATCCAATTACTCCTATAAAGTTTCTCATGAGACCTGAATAAAACTGCGAATAATCCCTTTCATATTTGCGGCAATATTTGTTAGTACTATCATACAGAAAAAAATCCATCTACCTGATTTTAGAAAGGGAACAAAAAAATTATTGAAGGTAAAACACATTACAGGAAGCACATGGACACAAAACACTGAAAAGGTTCCAAAGAATAAAATATACAATGAATAAAATTCAAGAAATACAATTTTAGTTTATTTCGAAATCGCTAGTTTTTAAAAAGCTTGCGAATAAATCGCCACAAATATATTTTACCAAACGATGCTTATAAAAATTCCGGTTTATATTTTATCAGACAACAATTAATCACTTAGGCCCGGTGCACACATCCGGTTTTTCAACGTGCGGCGCCGCTGTCTTAACGCAAGTGCGGTCTGAGATACATTAGATCCAATGGAGTAGAGCACACATGCCACCGGTGCCGCTGCGGAGAAGCATGTACAACATGCGTGCCATTTGTACCGCAGTTCCCCACGGCGCCGCAGCTCGCCGCGCACGTTTCTAAGGACTCAATTACCTTGTTTTCATTTATAAATGGAACATAAATAATAATTAATAAATGGTTGTATCCAATAACGTCTATTTCGTTTCAAGTTATACTTTTTTTACACCAAGATAAATAAACACATTTTCTTCGAAGAATATTTATCGCAAAGGACGTGCGACGCCGCATCGAAGCCCAAGTATGTGCACACATAACCGTGAAATGACGTAAGTTCTCGTTTCGCGCCATTTGCGATAAATATTCTATCGAAGAAAACGTGTTTATTTCGCTTACTTGGTGTAAAAAAAAGTATATTATGTAACAAAATAGACGTTACTATATACAACCATTTATTAATTATTATTTATATTCCATTTATTTATGAAAAAAAATACTTTAGAACGGAGAAGCGTGTGCGGCGAGCTGCGGCGCCGTGGGTAACTTCGGTACAAAATGCACGCAAGTTGGACATGCGTCAACGCAGTGGCGCCGGAGCTGTGCATTACTCCATTGGATCTAATGTATCAGAGACCGCACTTGAAATGCGGCAGCGGCGCCGCACGCTGAAAAACCGGATGTGTGCACCAGGCTTTAAATGTTAATTTTATAAGTATAGGTAAGTATTTAATAAACGTCACATTGGCTTCACACGGGCTATTGACCACGGTCCGGGATCAATCCAGAAGGTGAAAAATCCGAGAAAAACACCACGTAATTTTGAACCACGGTTGATGACGAGGTAACATCTGAGCTGGTATCCCACTCTCCACACTTTCACACCACGCCAACGTGATATCATTTGGGGCAACGACGGATTTGAAATGCACCATCCCTCTTTCTACACGACGGTCTTTGATTGGATTCGAACTCGCAAAACTCCGATTGTTAATCCAATGCTCTTCCAACCGGACTACCACCCACTCAGCCCAGTTTCATGAGTTAAATTGATGTAGTATTTATCTTTATTGATATTCGTTTTTTATGTGGCAACTGAAAGAAAATAGAAACAAGGAATGTATAGATGTCCCACAAATAAAATGTCTAGACGAAAATATCCTTAGAATTTGTTAATGAAACAGTAGAATGCTTAAGTAAAATGTATTACTTTTACTAAGATTTAAAATTTATTCTTATTACGCTTTAATGTTCTAACGCCAAAGAGAATATATGCTTTCAAGAACCTATGTTTCGGAACATTCAATGTTCAGGCTTGGTGATAAGCCAGGCCTCGAAATATATTTTATAATACAGGTGCACCTTGTGCACTTAAGTTTTTAAATTAGGTGCACATGTTATATTTTAGGTGCACATTTAAAAAAACTTAATATAAGAGCATTAATGTAATGTGAACTACTTTATTAGTTGTGTATGTTTAGATAGGTTAGTAGTAGATAGTAAATAAGAATATTTAAACATCTAAATTCTCTCTTCTCTAGAGCACGGCTGTCGCGACAGTCGCTTCAACCGAGCCATCTAGAAAATGTTTCGATCGTCGGAAAGTTCTTGTGCAGTGGTACAAGTAAAACTTCCTCCTGTATAAACTGGTTACGGCACAGCTATTTTGTTTTCGCTTAAATTTATATAGGAATTTTAAGTACGTTCCTTTAGAGCAAGAGAGGTCGATTCTAATATTTTGTTCAAAAATCAAAATTACATAAAACATGTCCCCTCTTTTTTTTAACGTTATATGCACTGCGTGCACCTAGCGGGAAAAAATTAGGTGCACAATTTTATTTTCATGTGCACAGTGCACCTGTGCACCCGGGTATTTCGAGCCCTGTGATAAGCTATTTATAATTTTCATAAAGTGGAAAAATTGGTTGATTTTTTTAAGTAACTCGATATAAAATGTTTCTTTAAAAATTACTTTTACAGGGATGACGGTGCATTTGTTAAGAAGTCTTGAGCAGTTATTATTGTTGTACATAATAAATTATAAAAGAGTTTAATACAAAAGTTTAAAGAAGCTTCTATATGATTTTTATACAGATGGCATTTTGTACAATGATATCTGCAAACAGGCAGATAAATATAAGTTAGTTCGTCGAGATTTGAATGAAATGTATTGCAGCAATGTTTATTTATACTACAGCTTAAAATTCATGAAAATAGTAGTATTTCTATTCTTCCTCTTTTGAGTGTAATTCCTTTCAGTCAACGTTGCAAAACAACGTTCACTCTGTTTTTAGTGATGTTGATATTGCGTAGGATGTGAATTCTGAGTATGTGCCCAAGAAAAATAATTTTGACATTTCCTTCTAAACGACGATGTTGAATTGAAAGCCATTGTGTCGGGAAACCGCATGAATAAGCCAGTTTTGTAACTTATGGCGCAGTAAGCTATAAGGATGATTAAGGTTTTAAAATCTATAATTTAGGAATTTAGAACTAATTTTTCACAATGCATTTTGACTAACGACATATAAACAGAAAGGAAGACGGAAAAGAAAACTATCAATTTAAAATTAATCTAACTTTATTAAAAAAATTAAATAACATATAATTTTGCATTTGAAAGACTTTGTACCGTTTGCGAATTTCTTGATGCATTTTATAAAAACTTATTTAGAAGTTACTTTTAAAGACCGAATAAAAAAATTAACACGAAAAGAAAATGTCAAAACGTATAAAACTTTTGAAATTAGGCGACATGTAACATGCCATATTACAGAGTAGAAACATACTTTAAAAGTAAAAAGGAACTTTCATTTTTTGATTCGTTCAAATACTTGAATAAGTTATTGCTCATTACCAATATAGTGAAGGAAAAAAAATATTTTTACTGAACTTAAAGACTACATCACCACGGTATTACATATTATTTTTAAAGTTGTAAAACGAAGATTATAACTGTTCTAGCAAATAAGTTCTCTCAAACAAACTCGCAGATATCTTTCATTGAATTTACGCGATAGACTGACAAATTTTGGTGACTTGAAAAGAAAGGAGATTCTGAGTGCATGAAAGTTTCTAAATATGATTGTAATGAGATTAATTCACTAAACCTTGTTAATTTTTAAGGGGATTTTATGTCGAAGAGCTAAATGGTTTTAGTATTTGTTTTTTGAATACCATAATGCGATATGCAACAAAGAACCTTGATAATCAATTCAAAGGATGCTTAATTCTGCTGATGTATAATTCTTTTGTGCTCTCCGTTGTAGGTTATGTAAACTCAACATTAACACTATTATTTATTTCTAAGTGCATATTTGCTCTCTTTGGCTGGTCGAAAGAATTTTGACGTGTTGGGTATATCAAATCCGATTATACTACTGTGATCAAAAAGTATCCGGTATGCTTTCTTTAAAATACATATATAGTAGATATCGCCTGCAAACTTTTATCAAACATTTTTACGACTTATATAAAAATGTGGCAACAATCAGGGATTTATTTAATTTTATCGTCTGAAAATAAATTTGTTTTTAAAAAGAGAAGGATTTTTACTTCATAGATTTTCCATAATGTCGAATGTAGTTGTGCAATGAACAAGCATTAAATTTTTGTTTCCGCAAAGGAATTTCTGCTACAAATACATTTGAAATGTTGCAAAAAGCTTTTACAGACGACTGTTTATCAAAAACAATAGTGTTTGATTGGTATAAAAAGTTTAAAGAAGTTAGAGAATTCGTCGAAGATGATTCGGGATCTGGTAGATCATCCATTTCTACTAATGATCAACATGTGAATGAGGTCAGAGAATTGGTGCTTAATGATCAGCGTTTAACAATAAGAGACATTATTAAACAAGTTCTTATAACATTCGTCGAAACGACGAGTCGAAAACATCCTGAATTGTGGCGAAATAACGTATGTGTTTTGCATCACGATAATGCGCTTTCTCACAATGCCATTATTATTCGTTATTTTGTAACGAAGCATTCAACAAATACGCCTCCATAAGCTCCGTATTCACCTGATATACACCGTGTGACTTTCTTATTTCCACGGGTGAAACTCCCTCTTCGTGCTCACCGTTTTCAGGCCATTGATGCAACAAAAGAAAATTCGATATGAACCCTGAAGGGGTTTCAGAAAAACGACTTTAAGACATGTTTTGAGGATTGAAAAAATGCGTTGAAGTCAGAGGAGATTCCTTTGAAGGAGATGTAATAAATTTTTACCAATTGATACAGTTTGTTTCACGACAGCATTCCCGGAACTCTGTTATCACAGAAGTAAATGGTAATGGGCGACTATGGTAAAGCGCATACGATTTGCAGTCACAGAATTATCAATAGTCAGTCAATAAAGGTCAGTCAATTCAAATGTTCTTCGAAAAAATAAGTGGTTTGCAAATAACAGTTCTATATTGTATTTTTATAGCCCTGTTATTTAGAAATTATTTTATGTTTAAATCCTTTTAAAATAATCAGTTACTTGTTTCTGTTACTTTAACTCTTACAGAAGCGATGGGCCTGTAAAAGGGTTGTCTAGTGTATGTGAATATGCTAGCTAGATTCAAGCTGAGGTACATAAATATCTACCGTTTGATATCCTGATGTCAGGGAATGTTCTAGATGGGCATTTAGCCAGAGAAGACCCCGCGCATATAACCTTGTGACAATTTACCGGCCTCCCTTTGGAGTTGATCAGTTTCTTTCATGCACGCTCAGAATCACTGCTGGGATTTCTGGTTGAGCTGTCTGATGATTATTTGGGAACTGCATTTACATTGTTACTATAAAGTCCCGGTCACGTGCCCAGGGAGTCAATAATTTTTCATAGGTTCTCTGTACTTTCTATATCGTAGTGCCAGGTTCAGTCATTCTGATTGTGTTGTATTGGTTATATTTCTGTCACTGAGTTCTCTTGGAGCTTGTGCCAAACCCAAGACTAAATGACAAAACAATTATTCTAAAACACATTCAATTAAAATAAAAACAAGCCTTCGATGCATAAATATAGGTCTAAAAGTGATTTGATGTTAAGGGTTCAAATATGAAAACTCAACAGAAGTCATCCATCATAATATGGATGGTGTATATTGTAAAGTCAGCAATGCAGATCGAGTAAGCAAATCATGGGACACTCTTAAGGCATAGTGAATTGGTGGTCCCCCCTAACCCACAATAGCATAGGTTGGTCTGCGATAGCCCGAAAATGGGAAAGTACGATGTACCATTCTCTTAACAAAAATAAGAAGCGATAATTTTTTCCTGCAAAATATATTTCTTAAATCTTTATCCCCATAAAATTTTCCCGAAAAAATCCTTCAAAGGATTGTGCAAAACCTGCTTATCTTAATATATGTTCATCAGTGAAATATCCAACCCTTTTTTCTCAACAAGCCAATGTCATTAATTTCATGGATGATATAGTACGTTTCACTTGTATTAATTCCTGCCTTTCAAAGGATTAACCAGAACCACTAGTATTAACATCTGCCCTTCAAAAGGTTCACTGTGTCCGACTACCTTTAAAAGAGCTAACTAGAACCAGGTGTGTATCTGACAGTGAAAGTTAAAGTGTTCAGTCCTATCTTCTCAACAAACCAATGTGACTAACTCAATGGATTAACCCGATGTTATTAATTCCATGGATAGTACTTACCACTTGTATTAAGTCTTGCATTTCAAAGGATTAACCAGAACCACTTGTATTAATTTCTGCCCTTCAAAGTGTTCACTGTGTCTCCTTCCCTTCAAAGGGTTAACTAGAACCAGCTTGTCAGTGAAAACTAAAGTGTTCACCCTTTCTTCTCAATAAACCAATGCGATTACCTCAATGAACGATGTAGTGTGTACTAATTGGTATAATCTTCAGTCGCAGTTTTTCCCATATGTTTCCAGATGCTTGCATACTCCATATGTTTCATTTATGTTCCCAGATGCTTGCAAAATTACGTGGTGGTGTCATTGTATCTTTCCCTTAGCGGATTGCTCCCGGACCGTCGTCAATAACCCGTTTTGTTTGCTCTGGTACGACGTTAATAAAAATTACCATTACCCAGGTGCTTGCAACACCTGAAATATTTAGTTAACTCTACGGAATCGTCATTCCTGCGGGTTTTAACATGGAGCCTCTTAGGCCCGGTGCACACATCCGGTTTTTCAACGTGCGGCGCAGCTGCCCCAAAGCAAGTGCGGTCTGAGATACATTAGATCCAATGGAGCAGTGCACACATGCCTCCAGCACCGCTGGGCCGACGCACGTCCAACTTGCGTGCCATTTGTACCGCAGTTCCCCACGGCGCCGCAGCTCGCCGCACACGCTTCTCCGTTCTTAAGTACCTTGTTTTCATCAATAAATAGATTATAAATAATAATTAATAAATGGTTGTATCTAGTAACGTCTATTTTGTTATAAAATATACTTTTTTACACCAAGTAAGCGAAATAAACACGTTTTCTTCGATAGAATATTTATCGCAAATGGCGCGAAATGAGGACTTGCGTCATTATGTGTGCATACGTAGGTTTCGATGCCGCAGCGGCTCCACACGTTGAAAAACCGGATGTATGCACCGGGCCTAAGCCGCCCCTCAAAAAAAGTCTCTTCCGCAAGGTCGCCTTTAATCATGAGTCAACTGCATTTGAAAAATTTCCACGAGCGGAAGGGATATTAATGAAGGAATTGATGTCGTAGAAAGGGACGCGAGCGCAGAATTGCGGACGGTAGAGATTCGGGCGATAATATGCTAATGGCCCTTTCGCACGATTACGGAAATTTCCCAGATAAAGGAGGGCTGTGGGAAGAAAAACAAGCGGACGACGAAGGAACCCACCCGCGTGGAGTCAAGTGCTATATTTAGGACACTTAAAGGAGCGCTTTTAAGAGCAGTTTGAATACTTGTGGGGGGGAAGCAGCACCTCTGCCGTCTCCTTTGGTAAAAATGGCTCGCGTGGAAAGATAACGAAAAGGGACGTAGAAGTGAGAAATCGCATCGAGCACCGGGAGGATGCTTTTATGCCTTCGCATTTGAGGGAAGTATCGGGCGGTTTCTTTGGCGGAGGGGGCTTTTATTGGGGATCAGAGCTTCCAATTTGTTCACTCGAATGGAATTGTTCATAATTTTCCGGAAGAGGGCAGGAATTTAGGTTTCTTTTTGATGTGAACTTTTTGAGGAAATGTCTCGTTTACTGATTCAATTTATACCGTCTGCTCGGAAGTGAAAGACATGAGTTTTGGTTTCCTATACCAGAGCGTGGTGATCTTGAGACCAAGTTGTGTTTGATTTTTTTTTCTATTTGCGTGAAGGCAACATTTCTTCTTGAGAAATACACTTAGTAGAATTCGTTTTACTCTTAAATTCTCAGAATTATATTTTTTGATTTGATATGTTTCGCTTGTGAGCCGATGATATTTTAAAAGCTATTATTAATCTGATACTTTCGTTCCTTAAATGTTCTCGTATTTGAGTTCTTGAATTGCATTGTTTGGTAATACCAAATTAGTGATTAATGTCACCTCGTTTGAATTTTTTTAAATATTTAAATATTTTTAAAGTATATATCGTACACGCATTACGTCTTTCTTTAAAAGTATCGACATTATAATCAAATAAACTGAGCGTGTGCACCCGTCATCCAATTAAGGCCCAGTGCACACATTCGGTTTTTCAACGTGCGGCGTCGCTGCGGCACCGAAGCCCAACTATGCACACATAACCGTGAAATGACGCACGAACTCATTTCGCGCCATTTGCGATCAATATTCTATCGAAGCAAACGTGTTTATTTCGCTTGGTGTAAAAAAAAAGTATATTTTGAAACAAAATAGACGTTACTGGATACAACCATTTATTAATTATTATTTATATTCTATTTATTTTTGAAAACAAAGTACTTCAGACCGGAGAAGCGTGTGCGACGAGCTGCGGCGCCGTGGGGAACTGCGGTACAAATTGCACGCAAGTTGGACGTGCGGAGCCGCAGCGGCGTCGGATACATGTGTGCACTACTCCATTGGATTTAATGTATCTCAGACCGCACTTGCGTTGAGGCAGCGTCACCGCACGTAGAAATACCTGATTTGTGCACGGGGCCTAATTCTCTCTAATCGCTCGGTTTTAAGATCCACTGGTGAAAGGTCAAGTGATTTTGTGAGAAAGCACGAATTCTAACGTAGGACTAATTTTTGACTTGTTAATGCAATTACCGTACGTGATTAAAAACACTAGTCTGCGTTATGACAGCCAATCGGTCCAAGTCGATTCCCAAGCCCGCGTGACGGACACTTATAAGATCGTACGACAGCGTCTACATGCTCCGTCTATTTCTCAGAAGGTCAATGTAGAAAATGAGACAAGTTGAATTTAAGCATTGCTAGGATGTAACGTCCCTGTATCTCCTTATTCTTCTGACCTAGTATAATATGAAATGTATTTGTCTCAAATAGAGGGTTCCGAGACTGAACCATGAGAAAACAATATATGTTGTACCTCTGGGAAAATAATTAATATAGTTGTTTACCTCCCCCCCCCCCTGCCACAAGAATAACTAATGGGTGAGAAAAACGTACAACTAAGAGCAACTTTAAATAAATAATTGAGAGAGTTCAATAAAGGTTGTACAATGTGCCTTCCAGATTCATCTGAACTAGACTAGTTAATCTCACTAAATTAATGGAAAAGTACCAAACCCTTTTGTTTTAGTATAAGTATACACTTTCTAGAATGTCAAAAAGCTTTGTTAAACTAAAACAGACACACTGTCAATGTCAATTTAAATGTATGGATCTTGTAAAAATATAGCTGCGCCTTCCCTTGCAAATAAAAAAATGGTTTTCAGTGATAGAATTTTAAAATATGTATCCATTTATACTTTCTTGCTTGGTTCTGCTTCAGTTGGTTGGAGTTTGAAGGCGCAATAACTATATTTGGCAAAGCTGTGCCAAACACAAGACAACGTCAAATAATGGACATGGGCATCGAAGGAAAGTTTCATTGAAAGAGAAGAGAGAAATACACTCGTAAATTATAGGAATCGAACGAGTGCCGCTTACAACTCCTTCAGGTTTCAAACGTAGTGGGCTAACCCATTGAAACCCGGCGGCCCCTATTTTACCTGAGAGCCCATTAAATTCACTGGAGCGTCTTGCTTATAAAGTAGCATTCAACAACTTCAGATAAACCGTATGAACATGAAGCGAAATTAAAAGCTCTGGTCTCAATCAGCATCACTCTGCATATAACTCTAAAATGTGGTTAGCGTAGTGGGCAAAACCCACTAAGACACGGCGGCATTCTACATGACAACCAATTCAATTATGCGAGAGTTGAAGGCAGAGTAGCGCTCATCTCAATGAACACCAATCCGCCTACAACTTTCACAGGTTGCTCAGCGTAGTGGGAAAATCCACTCGGCCACGGAGACCCCCTATTCAATTCAATCAACTATCTTGCTTATAAAGAAGCAGTTAACAGTATCAGATAAAGACTATTAATATGAAGCGATTCAAAACTTCTGATCAAAAATCTGGTATGAACCGGAGCAATACCTAGTACCAAAACCGCTTTGCTTCATTGCAAGACAATTTTGGACACGAGCCAATCCATTTGGATAAGAACAGGTCCTTTAAGAGCTGCCTTTCGAAAAGGACCCATCAGCTAAAGAGTGAGCAAATAACGCCACGAAGACCATAGACCGCAATGTGAAAATTGCGTGCTAACGTTCAAATCATGATTTCATCAATTGAAAAGGGACTCCCTCTGCGTGTCAGCAATAGATATGACAGATATAATGGCATCAGGAACGTGCCTGCAGGCACCGGGCTCTTTTTCAGTTAGCGTTGACTGTAACTGATACTGTTGATGGTGGTTGCCAAGGCGCTGTAACTAATTTCGGTTTCGTATGAGAGGAATTCGATAGACAAAGGCGGAATCTGGTTCAGAATTCCACGACTGAGTGTTGAGAAAATGTATGCACTCTACACACACCAGTATTGAACTTACTGGTAATTGATGTAATGCAGATGGCGTAGTGGACATAGCTGAAAGCATTTCAGTTGGTGGACGTGAATAATTGGCTGATTCTGTGATATTGAATGGTCTTTTATAGGGCTACACATGTAGAGAATAAACCGTTTTTCAGTAAGACAGCAAACCTGCTCTAAGTTTCTTAAATGTCTACACCGAAGATGGGGCACAGTGTTGTAACACATTTCAAATTTCAAGCCTTGTTTAAATAAATTTATAATGTATATATATATATACATATATAAAATAAAAAAGATTAAAACTGGTAACATATTACTCAAATTAGCTTCTAAACGTCAATCTCGGTGTTTTTGGACGTGTATGCCTATTTTCGTGTTCGTTTACGTTTTCATTCTGTGCTAATTTCTATATTTTTAATTCCTCGTTACCTTTGGCATTATACTGCTGAAGTGCTTCATTAGAACGACGAGCTCTTACGTGCGTTTCTAGAAATATTTAAAAGCTCCATAACTCAAATCAAGCATAGCTGACGAAGCGAAGCGGTAAAATTGGCGATCGAGTTCCACAGCGGATGATTTTATGTTGTTTACATCAGCTTGCTGCCATTCGCCAATTTGCAAATAATATTAGATCTCTGTGCTAAGTATGTAAATGAAATATAGAAAATACGGAAACATCTCAATCTCTCTGCAGGTATGCGAATGTGCACAGGACAGGACATAAAATATACGGATCAATCGACAGTTTGGATCTCGGGCCCAATTTTTTACTTACTATTAGCCCACATTCGGGCTTCTACAGTACACGGGTCCAGTCACCTGTCCCGTTTGTACCCGCATTGTGGACCCTGGATGAAGCAAAAGAAAACACGATCGAACTTATACATACAATTTTACGTGAGCTTATATACAGATGCTGTTTTTTACATTATTCTTTACTCGAGAAAGATTTAAACGGTCTCACTTCCCCTCGTCAGTAAAATATGGCAGTAGATGGTCAAATGAAACTGGATTCGGACCAGTAGTACGGCTGATATGTGAATTAATTGTGCCTTTAATAATAGAAGCATACAACTTTGGGCACATATATACTACATATATGAAGATTTAATTTTGGATATGAGGCCATCTTAGATTTCGACTATGGCAGTAATAGCGGACATTCAAAATGGCGGCATCTACGTGCTCCTTTTTTACTGTCATTTGGTGATGTAATAACTTATTATATGTGATTTTGCATGAATTGATGCTATAAACATGCGTGCATGTCATAATTAGATTTTCATATTGATTATATTAATTAATATTTTTATATTAGTTATATTAATTAATATTTTCATATTAATTTTGAATTATTTTCATATTAACTTTTTTCACAGGTGACACGATACGAAGATAAATAAGATAAAAATACGGATGTAGTGCATAAAATTTCTGATTTACTTGTGGGGTTTAGTATTGCAGTGTGTTTATAAAGGATAATAAATCTGGAACGTCTCGATGATGCAGAAGTGGTCGAGGCAACATTGGTACAACATAAAGTACAGTTTCACGAATCATGTAGATTGCAGCTCAATAAAACAAAACTTCAAAGAGCTCAAAAATGGAAGATAGAACCTGCTGATAATGCAAATAGTTCTATAAAATTCACCACCAGAATGTTTTGGTAAATAGTTCAGTGAATTCAAAAGCAATTTTTTTTGTGTGTGACCAGCCTGCTCAAGCTGGAAGTTCGTTATGTACTGAATCTACATTCGGCTGGATGTGTTCCTCACTGTGCCCTTAAACTGGAGGACAGGCCTTCGCTTGCGAAACTGAGTGTCGGTGATCTTATTGCATTAAATGCCTTGTATTATGTTCAATGCCTCGTATCATTATATAACAGAGCAAGAGACAAAAGAACATACAAGAAACTGAAATAGAACAAACTAACCATGGTATTGCATTTGCCGAAGATGCTCGTAGTGACAATGAAATCGCACTCATATTTAAACTTGTTGATTTATGCAAACTGTACAGCATGAGGATTAAACAACAAGGTAGTGATCTTTCAGGACGCATACATTCCACAAAACTAAAAAACAGAGTACTTGCATATTTTCCTGACATGGAAGCACATAAGCAAGGTCGAGATGTGATGTTATTATTTAATAATGATGTTGGATTAGCTCTGAAGAAAGCTTGTGAATACGATGCAGATACTATAGTGACGCTATTCATCTTGCCAAAGCAGCAAATATAGTTAGCAGGGACATTTTAAAAATGAAAAACCTCTTCAATGGATTTAGAGAAACATATCAGGAAGATTCCGTACGAGCATCTCAGTTAGTTGTAAAGCACAGTCAAGTTTTTTTAACCCCAACCTATCCTTACTGTTACACAGTTAGTAATGTATAACAGTTTGGTGAGACGTCGGGAGTGTCATTCTGGAACAGTCTACAAGCACCATCGAGAACAAGAAACACATTTGCCTATATACTTCGGTATTTTAATTCATAAAAAGAACTCGCAAGCGTGAACTAGTTGAAGATCTTCACGAGCTCGGATTTTGCATATCATAAGACCGAGTGCTAGAGAAATTTCATCAGAACTAGGAAATGCTATATGTCATCTGTATCACATGGAAAATGCTGTCGTCCCTCTTCAGTAAAAAGGGGGGCTTTTCACTAGTATGGTTGGTAATATTGACCACAATCCAAGTTCTACTACAGCTCATGATTCTTTCCATGGTACAGGGATATCCCTATTTCACCATCCAGATGGTAATTTTTAAGGAACTTATCGAAATAAAACTTTAAGTACTTTTGAAGAGAAAGCAGCTAAACATCTTCCTGAAAGCTACAGAAGTGTTACCCCTGTGCCTGCTATTAGAACTGACTGTTCTTTGCCAACAGTACAAGAAATCTTCGTTGACTACCAAGTTTAATGCAATAACATCACCGGCACTCAGTTTCGCTAGCAAAGGCCGGTCCTTCAGTTTAAGGGCACAGAGTGAGGAACACATACAGGCGGAAAGTACAATAGATGCAGTACATAATGAACTTCCAGCTTGAGTAGGCAAGTCACAAAAAAATTGCTTTTGAATTCACTGGACTATTTACCACAACATTTTGGCGGGTGAATTTCGTAGACATATTTGCATTACACGCAGGTTCTATTTTCCATTTCTGAGCTCTTTGAAGTTTTGTTTTATTGAACTGCAATCTACATGATTCGTGAAACTGAACTTTATGTTGTACCAATGTTGAATTGACCACTTCCTGCATCATCAAGACATTCCAGATTTATTGTCCTTGGTAAACAACCTGGAATACTAAATCCCACAAGTAAATCAGAAATTGTCTTGTAACTAGTTCCCTTTTCTTCACGTTTAATGCTATTACTTACTGTCTGCTGGACACCGAAGAACTTCAGACTTGTCTTTTTGACAGATAAAACACTTGTTCTATTCTGTTTCTTTGAATTGTCCAGATGTATCAGAATTGAATGGATTAATCAGCTTATGCACTACAGCCGTATTTTTATCTTATTTTTCTTCGTATCGTGTCACCTGTGTAAAAGTTAATATGAAAATAATTGAAAATTAATATGAAAATATTAATTAATATAGTTAATAATTAATATGAAAATCTAATTATGACATACACGCATATTTATAGCTTTAATTCATGCAAAATCACATATAATACGCTATTAACATCACCAAATGACAGTAAAAAAGGAGTACATAAAACATACGCAGAGGCCACCATTTTGAATGTCCGCCATTTTGTTATAAATAGAATATATTCATAAAATAAGGTATATATTATTAAAAATAGCTAAGTACATGCATAAAACAACAATTACTCGCCATTACTTTAATAGCTGTCCTTTAACATCATAAAATAACTTTTAAAAGGAGCACAAAAAAATGTTCCGAAGCCGCCATTACTGCCATAGGCGAAATCTGAGATGGCCTCATATCCAAAATTAAATCTTCATATATGTAGTATATGTGCCCCAAGTTGTATGCTTCTATCATTAAAGGCACAATTCTAACACTTTTTTGCACCTATCAGCCGTACTACAGGGGTTATGTGAAAAACGAGCTGAAACCTGAAACTGTTAGGAGTTCAATGGATTCATTTCAAGTCTTCACACATAATCGGAGTTAATCTACTTGATAAAATGTAAAAGAATATGTTATTAATTAAGTTTTGAATTTTAATTCAACTAAACATAAAATTTTAATTTTTTAATGAGACAAAGGCTAGTGAAAATTTTACTTAAAAAGAGTTCTCGATAATATTTTGCTTATATGTGAAAATTAGAATTTTTGCTAAATGAATCGTCACGTATTGCCAAATGTGGTATAGTCTGTTTCCCATGAGTTGGCAGTCAGGTCATGAAGTTTTGAACGAGTCTATTAGATAAATTGGGGTACAGGTAGATGACAGCCTTCTCCTAATATGCTTTCACTACCTTTTCAAAAATCGATTGACCCAGGGTCGACTGCCTTGTCGTCGAGGACGCACTATAACTTAAGATTACAAACATTTTTGTTCTCATTCAGTTTCAAAGACAACTTTTCCACAAAACCCCAGAGAGAAAACAACTGGTTCCATCCATAATTCTTTAAATTACTAGGAACTCCAGTGTGAGAAACACCACTCTTCGTTCTATCGGATTCTTATCCGTAGAATCAGTAGCTAAAATGATCGAAATTAAAATTTTTGTAATGCAAATTTAAGATTAAACACCCCAGAGAGAAATAATTCCTTAAATTAACTAAAAATAAAAATAATTCCTTAAATTACTAGGAACTCCAGTGTGAGAAACACCACTCTACATTATATCGGATTCTTATCCGTAGAATCAGTAGCTAAAATGATCGAAATTAAATTTTTGTAATGCAAAATTAAGATTAAACGCCCCAGATAGAAAACTACTGGTTCCATCCATAATTTCTTAAATTACTAGGAACTCCAGTGTGAGAAACACCACTCTACGTTCTATCGGATTCTTATCCGTAGAATCAGTAGCTAAAATAATCGAAATTAAATTTTTCTAATACAAAATTAAGATATCATCCCAGTGAATAGACAGTGGCTACTCCTTACATTCGCCAACAACCATGCATTTACAAAGCGAGATTTGGATTTGGGACCTAATGCAGCTGTGACCATTATGCCAATTAGGTGGTATAGCAATAGATATTAATTCACAAAATTATTTTTTAAACCATCGATATATTAGTTCATAAAATAATAGTTATTTAAGACCAAAACATTTTGGAATGTGAAATTATAGCATTTATTTTATTTACAATAATTTATTGGCGAATTTATTTTGGAAATCAGAAACCAACATATTTGGAGAGACTCGGTCCACAATAGTCCTCCCTCTCTCAGTCACTGCTTTCTTTACAACAGACATTTTTACACTGATTTTTTTTCGCAACTAACTAGTTCATTTCCCCACAAACGAGAAATAATACAAAGCTGATAATACCAGATCCAAACAGAATTCTCTCGATATTTTACATGCTACGATCCTACCCATCCTTTTCTGTAGGGAGAATGCGGTTACAGCATTGATGAATTAGAGGCTTTACCTACGTCACCCAGAAAGCGCATACCCGACGCCTACATACAAATTCTGACGTCAAACAAACGTTTGTGTGACGTACAATGCACAACCACCGAAAGGAATGAAGTTAACGTAACAATTTTAAATGGGAAAATCACTGGTTAAACAGACTTAAGGTGTACCTATACACTAGAATTTTTTTTTTAAATGTTGACTTTAAAAATCCAGTTTTTTCTTTAATTAATGTATTCTTAATCATTTCACGGACAAAAGTACCCAATTGTGGAAATAAGTAATTATCTAATTATGGTATAATTAGCAAATTAGGATGTTCTTTGAAACATGATATCTCAAATTCTAATGTGTTCAGACAGACGATTCCTGTTGGAAATTATTCCAAAAACTATTCTCCATGTTTTGAGTCTCCATCGAGTTTTTACAAGAAATAGTTTATTTTTGACATTTTTTAATCAAAAAAGCGTAAAATAATCAACATTTATTCAAAAATTTCAACATTTAAAAATCGATTAAAATTCCATTTCTTGACTAAATACTCGGATTGAGGTTCAAAAACATCCACTGTATTATATAGATCATAATGATGCAACAATAATTACGATAGATGAATTCATTGTGGTGTAATCACGGTTTGAACTAAACATTATATTTCAAAAACGCAGTTATTCAGAAATCGAGTTTAAAGTTTTGGAAACATGGCTTGTCATGGTTACAGTACCTAACGAAATCCCTTGAAACTAAAAAACTATTTTGAATATTTACAAGATCTTGGCATCGTTAGAGAGCTAAGAAACTGGGAAATATTTTGAATGAATAAAAAAAAATGATATTCTGGTCGATTTTCGGGATTTCTAGTGTTATACACATTAAAAAGCAACAGCGAATGCGAATGGTTTAAAGCCTCGGGTTTTAAAATAAACATTGAACGAAACATGGGAATTTAGTTGCATAATAGTGTGTTAATATTACAAAAGTCAGTCGTCATGCATTGAAAAGTAAATAGTGAAGCAAACGCGATTTGGACACCACCTTTTATTTGTAAACGCATGGCGTTCGACATTGCATTGAAGGAAAAATGATAAAGAGATAAACTATTCCATTAAAAAAATATAGAAATGTCCTTTGTCCTCTTGAAAGACCAAGGATGCTTCACCATGGCATGTTAAAACTTATTGTAGCTGATGCTATTTTTAATTACTGAAAATGGTCTGAATAATATAAGAATACGAAACGTATTACTATCCTCTTAACTATCTGAGCGTCACAATATTTCCAAGTAGTGTAGCATTGCTCACTACTAAATGACTACATCCATTGGTTGAGAGAATCCTAGGAAAGATCTATTGGCCAAAAAAGTCCAACTTGATTAGAAGTCATGCATAGAAGACTGCAGATTGCAGAACGCATATATGCTTATTAACCCCTCAAAGAGTTGAATAACAAAAAATCGTTTCTGAATCGTGAACAATAAATAAAACAACTTTCCTTGTGCTCACGCATGTCCATTACTTTACGTTGTTTGTCTTGTGCTAGGCGTTGTATTAAAATCTTGAGAATAAACTTCAAATGGCTTACAAAATGTAAAATATAAAATACATCGCTGGAGCTGTGGTTACTACTCGATTACGTCAGACTTGTGAACAGTTCACGAATTTAAATTCTCGAGCAGTTTAATTTTCGTTATTATAATTATAGTTTGGTTTCCAACTTTGAACTCGTTGAAAAATCATTTAAGTAATGAATAAGAATTAATTTCTATTCAAAATACTCCAGACAATTTTATTCAGTAATGGGTACACCTACACTCTACGTTTATGACAGATGGCATCGGCTTGGCGATTTTTTTTTGGCGCACTTCTAAAGTCGCCAAGGAAAGAATTATTTCTTAACTCTTTTCCTGTCACAATTTTTTTTCTTTTTACAACACACTTTTTAAGCACATTTCAGAACGTTTTAAAAAGTATATTCAAAAAAAAATTTCACAAAAAGTAGTAAGCTTAATCACATATCAAAACACATTTGTGAACCAGCAGAGAAACTAAGCTACGAATGGTAAGAATACCCTGAAACTTATCAATTACACTAAATACAGTGAGCATGTTGAAAAAGAAAAAGATTTACAAAAGAAAAAAAGCAAGAAATAATACCTGATAACGTCAGAATTCTCTCGTAAAAAAATAATGAAAATGAAAATGGTCAAAAAAACAAAACTCTTAATCCTGTCGTGAAAACTATTATAACAAAATAAAAATTCCACAACTGTCAAAATACAAATAAATGGACCAATGGTATCACAGAAAACGATTTAAAAGGACCAATGCAATAAAAGGATATTTTAAAAACAAAATAACCAATGGGAGGAAAGAAAAAATTTCAAACGAATCAATGAAATCAAACGATTTTAACGGATTTTGAAAATGAAAATTGAAAGTTTCCGTTTGCCGAGGTTGTCGTGAAAACCACAACAACAGCAACGAAAGATGGGTTGCCTTAATTTATCGTAACTCGCTACTAGAAGTGCGCCAAAAAAAATCGCCAAGCCGTTGCCATCACTCATAAACGTAGAGTGTAGCTGTACCCAGTAATGAATATCTCACATTTATAAATTTCAAAAATGCATGTTTCAGTAACAATTTCCCAAAAACTCAGTAATACAGAATTGAATTACTACATGAAAACTTCATCTCAATTAACAATTCTAAATGGAACTAAAAAATTAAACAGATTACTCGAGTTTTTTACTTATCAATAATTTATTAATTGTACCGTCTCATTCATGTTTTCGCCAAGTTTTTGTATAAATATACTTGAACGCTATTTTATAAATATCATTGTGCTTGCATGACTCGTTCCCTTTCAACTGTATCATGATCTTATATTTATTTATTGTGCGCGAGCAATTTCTCTTGAAAGCTTTTGTACATAACTTTAGTGAATGAGACAGCTAGGATAATTTGAATGTAACTTGAACCAATGATGGAGCTAGTATAATAAGTAATCCACGAACGTCATGTCCAAGTTTGTCCTTTTTTATGTTGATATTTGTGTCTCATCATATATTTTGTTCTCAGTGATTATATTTATTTATGTAGAAAACAACAATTGAATAAATATAAATAGTTTCAGAATAAGGTACAGCTACACTCTACGTTTACGAGTGATGGCAACGGCTTGGCGATTTTTTTGGCGCACTTCTAGTAGCGAGTTACGATAAATTAAGGCAACCCATCTTTCGTTACGGTTGTTGTGGTTTTCATGGCAACCTCGACAAACGGAAACTTTCAATTTTCATTTTGAATAGAAAGTTCTTCCAAAATCCGTTAAAGTCGATTGATTTCATTGGTTCGTTTGAAATTTTTTTCTTTCTTCCCATTGGTTATTTTGTTTTTAAAATATTCTTTGATTGCATTGGTCCTTTTAAATCGTTTTCTGTGATACCATTGGTCCATTTATTTGTATTTTGACAGTTGTGGAATTGTTATTTTACTATAATAGTTTTCACGAAATGATTAAGAGTTTTTTTGTTTTTTTTGTGACCATTTTCGTTTTTATTATTTTTTTACAAAAGAATTCAGACGTTATCAGGTTGTATTATTTCTTGCTTTTTTTTCTTTTGTAGATCTTTTTCTTTTTCAACATGCCCACTGTATTTAGTATAATTGATAAGTTTCAGGGTATTCTTACCATTCGTAGCTTAGTTTCTCTGCTGGTTCACAAATGTGTTTTGATATGTGATTAATATTACTACTTTTTGTGAAAGTTTTTTAAAAATATACTTTTTAAAACGTTCTGAAATGTGCTTAAAAAGTGTGTTGTAAAAAGAAAAAAAAATTGTGACAGGAAAAGAGTTAAGAAATAATTATTTTCTTGGCGACTTTAGAAGTGCGCTAAAAAAAATCGCCAAGGCCGTTGCCATCGCTTATAAACGTAGAGTGTAGCTGTTCCGAATATTGAATAAGAAAATACATTCCGACATTTTTCTCTTTCTACAAATGTTTCACTCAGTTATGGAAGAAAACAATTTATTTTCCATCTGTGTACTGCATTTCTACAAAATTACCCCCTCCCCAAACAACCTCTTCTCTCTTTCCCCTCTACATGACCCCCATTTTTCAAAGAAATATTGTTAAACATTGAATTAATTCTCTGTCGTTTACACCAGTGGGACGAGTTTAAGTAAACATGCTATCAGCTTAATTGTGTGTAAAATTCGCAGAGTATTTTAAAAGCTTTTATTGATAAGTGCACTTTCGCTGTGTAAATATTTTAAATGAAATTACCCATCAACGTTCTGTGTGATTTAAGTTCTCCGCATCCAAGTGCGTTCTCATTAGCTAAAGTAAATAGAGAAGACAATTATGGTGGAATTATAATTTGTTTTCCGAGTCATTCAAATAGGCACTACGCGGTGCAGAAGTTTTCCGCAATCTGCGCGACAATCAAAAATGCAGAGATATAAGATTCTTGGCTGCTTTGCGGGTGACCTTTTACATTCATCTATTTTGGTTCCCTATTTTCGCATTAAAATTCAAACCAGATCCGCTTTGGATCCTCGGTTTACAACTCAAGGTCGAGCTCATGTGATTTAAGGGATGGATTAAATTACAAGCCGTGAGTTTCGTTATTATTTTTTTAAATGATTATGTTCGGCAGAAAGTTTCCTCATGCCGAAAGATGAAAAGTAATCTCCATCGTTCCAATAACTTAGGTTTAAAATGTTGAAAACAGTTTAGCAAAAATACTGATGTTCTCAGTCTATCTGAGCCTGCATAATTCAGTGATTTTCAGGGATTCAGACTTAACCAGGGTGTTAAGTTTATCATTTAATAAATCCCTTCTCAATTTAGAAAAGTTGCTTCCCGTCATTTTCAGAATTTATTTTTTCAGTGTTTATACTACCAATGTTCAGTCAAAAGAGAAAAATTAAGTCAATTCTACACTGATTCGTTATTCTTTTCTAAGCATAAATGGATCAAAGTAAAAGTAAAAATATTATTCAAATTAAAAAGTTCTTAGTCTCATTTCTTTGAATTCGAAAATAAAGGATAAAGGTACGTAACATAGAACGCTTGACTTTAACTCTCCTGGTGGTTGTCTCCACGAGGTATCTCGTCATTAAAAGAATCTGACCAGATGTTGATAAACGAGATATCTCGTCATTAGAAGGAAACCGATCAGATCTATATCCAATTATCATAAACGTAATCGGCAAAATCTCGATAGACATATCTCATCATTAGCGGTCAGTTCAGATAAGATTAGCGGTCCTTGGTCGGACATTGATGGACGAGATATCTCGTCGAAACCACATGGAAGGTTAAAAAATTACCAAAAGCAGTGGAATTAGTAATGAATTAATGAAATACCATATCAAACACAATTAACCATGAATGGAATTAGTAGAATGAATGGAATTAGTAAAATGAATGAAATACCATATCAAACACAGTTAACCAAGATTCTTATTCTAAAAAGATAATTTATAAAAATTAGCATTTTTTTAGCTATTAAATCTTTGAGAAAACGTCAGAACCGTCGATTAGAAGAAATGGTATCTGATGTGGAACACCTAAAGAATTTCACAAAAACAACTTTGGGTTCAAAATGTGTATTTAATTCGTGCTTTAGTGCAATGAACTAAATACAAATCGTTTTTCTTTCTTTCATATAAAATTTCTTTTTTACACAATAGAAAGTTTTCGAATATTTTCGATATGCCATAATTAAACCTTTCCTCCTCAAACCAAAAAAATCTTACCCGTATCAATACTACATTCAACCAGCTTTTCATACAAAATCTTTAGTGCACACAATGTAGATTTCTTATCTTATAGTGTACCAGCCACTGAGTGACTAGCCCGGCTTTGCCCGTGCCAGTTGCTTTTGTGGGGTTAAGGGTTTGCTTCACAAACCAAATAGGAATTCGTAGCCTATTGGATAAGAGTTGCCCGTGACACTTCATTTCGTGGGAGTCACATTGCCCGTGACAGTTCTTTTCGTGAAGGTCACATTGCACGTATGGTGGTTTGCTTCCCAAATCAAAAAATATAAATATTTAATTGAAATATTATTCATTAAAAGAAAATCAAACGTATAAGGTATCCATCTGTGATGTCAAGTTTTCCACATATTTCAAATCCGTTGAAATTTTTAATCTATCTTTAATGATACCGATTTTACAAAAAAAAGAACCAAATAATGTCAGCCAAAATGTTTTTTATTTTCTTTGCTTTCTTTCGCTGAAATCGTAAGAGGGCTGGAAATGTAATCTGTTTATTTTTGGAACACGAATGTTAACGTGACCACATTCTATTGCACAAATATAAAAGATATTCAATTTAAATTTTTATTTATTTAAAGAACTAGAGGGCTCCGCCCCCTGCTCGCTTACGCTCGCCAACCCCCGGGGATTGCTGCGCAATCCCATTTGGTTTGCTTCGCAAACCAACACTCCTTTCACAGATGTCATTTGGTTTGCTTCGCAAACCAACATTCCTTTCACAGAGTGAAACTATCTGAATAATTCGTATTATGCTGATTTCACTTTCCGGTACATGACGTCACAGCGAGGGCTTCGCGCCCTGCTCGCTTACGCTCGCCGACCCCGGGGATTGCTACGCAATCCCGTTTGGTTTGCTTTCTCAAACCAATACTTCTTTCGCAATTGATTTCACTTTTTTTTGCTTTAACACTTAATGCATCCTAAACAAATAGCCGCATCAGTAAAAAATCTTCTGTATCTTGTTCCCTGTACAATTTTAAGTAAACAGCGTTAATATCAAAACTTTACGATTGTACTTTGTCGGTAAACTGTCTTGAGAACAGAGGGAAAAAAGCGAGCCTTTTTCCTCGCCAAATAAAAAGAAATCGTTTTTATGGCAATTGTTGCTACGATAAATTTGATATCTGGCAAACCCGATAGTAGAAAATGCAACCCACTGCTGTTTGCCGAACCAGCTATGCGAACTGAAAAATACGAAATTTGTGTCACCAACTTTTGATTGCATCGAATTTATTTATGAACCAATTTTAAAAATAATTATACCGTAAGAAAGAGTACATTGTGAGGTATACTGCAATATTTTTAAAATTAAAAACTAACAGTAATACTATATAGATATGACCATTTTAGTTTTGTATCGGAAGTTACGATCTGAAAGTTCCGAAAATTGTATGACCTACTTTTAATTGCATCGATTTTGTTTATTAACCAATTTGAAAAATAATTGTACCATAAGAAAGAGTGTAATGTAGTGTATTCAGTGATGTTCTCAAATTTAAAAAATAATGGTTTTTGGCGTAGACATAACGGTTTTAACAAAACGTAGCGAAAATATCCGAAGATTCCGAATTTTGTATCACGAACTTTTGATCGCATCCAATTTAATTATTAACCGATTTCAAAAATAATAGTACCGTAAGAAAGAGTATATTCTGAGGTATACTGCGATATTTTAAAAATTAAAAACTAATAGTAATTAGATATAGATACGGCAGTTTTAAAAAAAAGTAACAAAAATGTCCCGATTTTTCCCGAATTTCAAAAAAATATTACCAAGAACCACATTTAAATTTCAAAAAAAAACTCGACAAGCTGCAAAAATTTACGTTGAGAGGTACTCTTAAAAAAAAACTCACGACTAAAGACTGAAATTTTGAATGTGTTTTGCTCACTCGCGGAAGAAATTTCACTTCTTCAACTTTAACACTTAATAAAACCTAAACTAATAGTCGCATCGGAAAAAAATCCTAATAATTATCCAGGGAATACGATGAAGAACAAAGCATGTTAATTTCATATTTTTCCGATCAGTACTTTCTCGGGAAACCGTCTAAGAATGGAGCTAAACAACAAAAATTTCAATTCTTCGGCGGCGGCGGCGGTAACTTTTTTTTAATATAGAGAGAAATCGTATTTTTAGGTATGGATATACTGTACAATTTTCCTCAGATTTCAAATCCGTTGAAATTTTTACCCAATCTTGAACGGTCTAGGAGATAGAAAAAAGAACTACATAACAAAAGTTAAAACCTTGTTTTTTATCGTCTGTTTTAAAATCCTTCCTCCTCGCAAAATTAAAGCGGAAACGTAAAAAAAAATTAATTTAGAAACTGTCATATCTGTATGCTGTTGCCATTCCAAAAAAAAACAAAATAATAATTAAATTTCATTAACTTCATTTTAAAATGTTCTAAATTAAATTTTAAAATTAGGGCTGGACTATAAAATTGCAAAAAATTCGGACTACCTGTGTGCTAAATTTCATTATATTAAGTGCCATCGATTCGTCAGGACACGGCGAACACCCAATACATGAACTTCATTTTATAATAGTAGAGATTATATAGATAATCTCTACTATTATAAAATCAAGTTCGTGTATTGGATGTTCGCCGTGTCCCGACGAATCTATCCGATTTTAACTGTTCAATATCCCAATCCAATTTTAGCTAGCACATTGGTAATCATACT
Organism: Metellina segmentata; assembly: GCA_947359465.1. NCBI lineage: Eukaryota > Metazoa > Arthropoda > Arachnida > Araneae > Tetragnathidae > Metellina > Metellina segmentata. The sequence goes on from OX375881.1 coordinate 65,076,442, forward strand.
TCTTTTTACAAGTGCAGCTTGAGGTTCCATATGTGCAAACAATATAATAACATCAGTACTAAACTAAATAACATATTATAATTCACTTACATACAGTTTAATCTATACTACTGATAATAATCTATATTACTGAACGACAACGTTTATAGAACAATGTTCAGCCAACAGAACGACAAATTAAGTCACAACTCTGCACTGTCTGTGAAGTCAACAGATAAAACTAATGAACGGAGTTTCGAAATTTTTGGTGGAAAAAGCATTTATCCTAATGTAAAAAAATATAGGAGGAGCACAGAGACACACACACACAGAGAGAGAGAGAGAGAGAGAGGGAATATTTAGATATTTTTTGTCACTGTTGTTTCCATAAAACTAGACTCAAGAAGCCCGTCCTAATGCAGTGTTGTTACAGTATTTCACAAGCAGAAGAAATACACATTTCGCCTAAAACGCTTTTCATACCTAACACAAGTATTACTGCGATGCGGAAGAATACAAGTGAAGACAAAGTTGAGCACTGCAGATTTACTTAAATTGCTATCACAAACAGCCACTTTAGAAATTAATTTTTCGTAAATTATACTCCTGGCATCTTGAAGCAGAAAGATCTTATTTCCGCTATATTTCTAGCTTTAATAGAAAAGCCTCTGAGAGAACTGAAAATTAATCTTGCGAACACTAAATAGCTCCCTCATGATGTTCTCGCTTTCACAACTGATTGTTGAATACTTAATTCAACACACACCACACTTATTTCTATCTCCAATCTATATTAATTTTTCATTACCGCAATTAGCACAGAAATCGACGTTATTTGTACATTGGCCAATTACAACAAACGTATATAAACCATATAAACTCAATCATTACGGTATTTATCCCGCTTACCGCTTCGTTTACATATGCTTGATTTGAGCTGTGGAGCTGCGAAACGTACAAAACCTACACGAAAGAGAGCTCTAATGAAATACTTCAACAGTCTGATTGTAGACGGCAATGAGAGAAATATATAAAATGAAAATCAGCAGAGAAAGCAAAATGTGGTGCAAAATTAACTAATACCAACATACACTTCCGTGCCTTGTGTCGTGAGACACTGTACCAGTTTAAATAAGTGTTGTTGGATGAATAGCGCATGCCACCGAGTTGGGATGCGACATCGATGTCGATATTTTCAAAACATCGATGTTTTTTAAAAAACATCGATGTATTGGTGTCGATGTTTTGGTAACATCGGTGCTTATACTTGTCGATGTTTTTACGCTGTCGATGTTTTATTTTTAAATGAAAAAAATACCGTTATGAAAATTTTAAAAATAACCAAGTAGCATCATTTTCATAAACAGCAAATTGAACATACTTTTAGACCCAAGTGACCAAGGATGAAGGGTCTTTTAAAGTAGGGATGCGACATCGATGTTTTCTAAGCATTGATGTTTTAGAAAAAAACGTCGATGTATTGGAGCTGATGTCTCATCACTAGTTGCTAAACCAGTTTTAAGAAATGGGGAAACAAGTTTAAATACACTGAATTTTAAAAACATCGATGGTTTGGGGGCGATGTATTATCAACATCGATGTTTTAATTTTGAACATCGATGTTTTGCTATCGATGTCGCATCCCTACCACCGAGGTGACATGTCCACCCAGAATGTTAGAGCACATTACATATATACATCCTGACACGTAGTCACCACGGTAGCAGTTTTAAGACTTGATTTTCTTAAACCTCGTTAGGTAGAATGGGAATGGGCCATGCCCTGTGATGAAGAGTGTGTCTTCCCTGGTCCAACTTGTAAATCTTAGTGACACTCTTGGTAACGCATCATGCACCGTCCTGTTCATCCCCCTTCGTCCCATTCATAGATGTTCAGTGGAAACTCGGAATAAAAGACGAATTCCATGAGATGTATATTATATTGGCCTTCCAATAAAATATACGGAACGTGAGAGCGGAGTAGTAATAAGATCTCAGAAGTGTGGGTCAAATGGGATTGGGAATCAACTTGGGTCGATTGGCTATCGAAACGCAAACTAGCGTGTTTTCAATCATATTAACCGGTCAATGATTAATCAATCCTATGTTAGAATTCGTGCTTTATCCCAATCTCTGCGCGGTCGGGAGAAACAACATGAAGCTACGCTCACATGTTCCGTCTACTTCATTGGAAAGTCAGTGCTGCCAACGGCTAATAAATCAATAAAAATAACCAAGAGAATAATGGTGTGTTTTGATTATTTCGTCGGCTTACAAGTCAAGCACTTGAGTCCAAACACAACTCCGGAAAAACGAAACTGGGATAATTCAATTAGCTAAGAGTATTTGCTTAGAAATAGAAACTTCATGAAAAAAGAACACTTCATTCTGACAACCACCGCATTTCGTTCTAGAAAAACTTAAATATCACGTTTTTAAATTTTTGATTAAGTATATTTCACTTATTATACCTCCAGAAAATTTCATTAGACTAGTTTTCACGAGTGTCTTTTTAGTACTCTGTGTTAGTACTCTTGGATGCACAAGATTTCTGAGTCGATGAGTATTGCTTTCACCACATAAAATACACTCATTGACTACATCTATTATATCAAAGAATCCATGGATTCCATGAATTATAATGATCAAAAAGGTCAAGCAGGTGTTAGAAGTCGTGCTACTTAGAAGTCATGCATGTTGCAAGGTAGAATTACGTGTGTGAACCTCTCATAAGGTTAATTGCAAAATGTATGGAAAGAGAAATCAGTCTTTGAGCCGACTGTTAAAATGTTATCCAGATCAAGGTATAGAAGGAAGTATTTACGTATTAACCTGCTACGTTTCCAATTTATAAGAATTTCACAGAGCAACGCTGCATGTACAGTGAAATTTGTATTCAGTTAATTTTATCTTCCTCAAAAATGCAAACATATGCACTTAAAGTTCGATACGATGTATAAACAGAACTTTAAAAACGGCCATTGTGTGTTTGTGAAGGAATCACTTAACCCTCCTGGTGGTTTTCTCGACGAAGTACCTCGTCATTAGCTAAGCTGATCAGATCTTAATGGACGAGATATCTCGTCATTGGAAGAAATTGTGCCAGACCTTGATCATCGATCTTGAAACCTCGTGAGCTTTGTGAGACCTGGTCATCCTCATGAAATCGACAACACCTTGTGACGAGAAACCTCGTCAATAATTAACAAATATAATCAGAAATCTTGATAGACGAAATATCTCGTCCCGTACAGCAGCTGTACCATGATCACGCCAAGATAGAATTTAGACAATGGCCAGTACGTCAGTTGTACCTTGAAAGTTATAAGAATCGCGCCAAGAAAGAATTTAGACCACGGCCGTTACAGCAGTTGTACCTTGTAAAGTTACAACAATCATGGCAATAAAAAGAATCGCACTTGTTATATCTATAGCCGCAGTTAAAAGGTTAAGTGTGAACAAAAGATACGCTGAGGCTTACATTTACCCAATCAATTATCCTACTGGGTATTCGTATACAAAAACCGTGGGAAAACATTAGATTAATCATATGAATTTCGAAACAACGGAGGACGGTTGAAAGGTAAATAAAAGTTATAATGGTATATAACAGCCTCGGCCTCCTATGGGATCCGATCTGTTTATGAACAGAACATGTTATGTCTTCAACGGAATATTTTAAATTGGGTTTCAAAATGTTGTTTTGTAATGCGAATGATTTTTTACATCAACCTTCGCTCTGAATTTGCTGTTGAATGTTACATTTTTGTTTTTTGACAGCAAATGGAAATTAATGTTTGTAATTTTCCTTTTTTAAAGCATACTGCTTTAATATTCTTGACTCCCTCAAGCGTAACGATAAACGCAAAAATACTTAGCCCACAGCTATTTCTGTAAGTAGTGGTTGTATGCATTTTAAAATAAGGGGATGCCCAGTTAGCAAAAAGTAATTTAATTATTTTAGCGAGGAATTTCAGAAATTTCTCAGTCTCAACCCTCTCTTTCTGGATAAGGAGATTTGAAAGTAGTGCAATATTTCTCCACAGCTAACTTAACAATTAAATAACTACATCTATTGGGTGAAAGAATCCGTGAATTTTTTCAACCCGTAGAACGGTTCTAGATGTCCTATGCTTGAATAGAATTATTTTATGAGTCATTTCCTTGGAATAGAATATTTTGGAAGCATTCCATTGATCCTCTCCTAGAAATAGAATCATTTAGAAGATTCTAAGGAAAGAAGCAATGGAATGTTTCCAAAGTATTATATTCCAAGGAATCCTTTGGAAGATTCTATTGCTCCTTTTCTTGAATAAAATCATTTGAAAAGATTCTATATGTCAAGAAGCTTGAAATTATTTAGAAGTCGAGTAGCTGCAGGTTGTAAGTGGTAATTATGAATGAATCTTTCAGAGGAAAAGACCGAAGTGAGATACAAAATGATAGCTACTATCAATGATTCTTGACTTATCCATGTTGTGGGCCTCCAACTTGAAATTAACATGCAGCAATAAGTTTCAATTTTTTATTCGTTTTATACTTATTTCCTTCTTTGCAGGGTCTTTTTGCGTTTGTAATAAAATAAACAGGAATGTGCTATTTCATTCTTAACTCCTCAAAGCATCCAAGTAGTTGTGTATTTCTCCACAACAATGACAAAATAGCCACATCTAATGGTTGAATGAAAGATTCTATTGAACTAAAAGATCAACACTGGGGAGAAGTCATGTTGTAAAGACGAAGATAATGAATAAATGTGCGTGAATCTCTCGAAGGGTTAATTTACATTAGAATAGTAAAAAACCCTCATGAAAGAAAAGGATAAGAGATGCCTGCCAGACTCGAATTTTTCTCGTCTGATTTTGGAATTAATGAAGCTATCAGATATAAGTTGAAGCTAGTAATAACAGAGAAAATCCAAGTTTCGCAAATCACATAGGTAAAAATTTTGTTTGAAGACAACAGGTGAGAATCATAAAACTCAATGCTCATTTAGCATTACGTCATTTAAGGGATCGGGAGACAGAACAATGGCCATCCGAAATTATTCCTGGACACGCTCAGGGCTTTCTTTTAGGAAATCAAATAATTTGTGAAAAAGAGGGCGGGCTTGTTGACGTTCACATGCAGGCATCTCATATTGCAGGACAGGCTGTACTAGATACCTTACTGAAATGCACAAATCTATATATATAATTATCTTGCGTGGCACGCAAAAAAGACGTTATTTGTAATCGCGTTTTGGCAACACTGTACGATTGTTTGTTTATCGCGAAATCTCGCGCATCGATTGAATTTATAGCGTTATCGGATGAAATTTTATTGAAAAAAAAAAGGAAATTTTAATGAGCTGTTGCAGTTAGTTTATAATAGAAATCAAAGAAAGCGGAGAATCATTTCAGGGCCATTTAAAAAACGGTCCTTTTCAGGGCCAACAATTATAGTTCAACAAGACGCTTGTACTACAACTTTCGGCAACAAACTCAATGAAAAAGTGTGGGTCGTTTGAGTGCTGGGAAAATGTACACACAACCAACATGCTGGGTATTCAATTTCCAAAGCAACGCTCACATTTCGAGTCAAAATTTGCACAAAGTTTTCATTTGAATTCTGATTTTAGAGATACTGTATATATTTTTTCTGTAATACAGCAAATTTAGGTTTGAAAAACATTTTTTTTGGTAACATATTTTGTAAACAATCCCTTCTGCTAGGACACATGTCTTCATTGAGGCGAACGAAGCGAGCATAGGTTCGCGCAGCGAACCAATGAGGATTGCGAAGCAATCCTCCAGGGGTTGGCGAGCGTTAGCGAGCAGGGGGCAGCCCCCCTAGTTTTTAATAATTCAGTTATTAAAATATCGAAAAAAATGTTATGATTATAAATTTTTATCATTAGGTTTTCCATAACTTATAATTTTCAAACAGAAGCAAAATAAAGCTGCTTACAGAACATGGCTGTTTGGTTTTGTTTTGTGGCGCCAAGTCAAACTTAGAGAAATATGGAAGTTATTACACACAGAAACTGCTTCCGAATGCTAAATAACTTCAACACGCACGTCTCTCTTGGCACGTAAGATTTCTAAGGATAATCAAATTTTCTCCAAGTACTTGGGGTGAAACTGTTTCGATAGCGACAAGTCTGGTTTTCAATTCATCGAAAAAGGTACAGAGTATCACGTATCTCTCCCAGAAGAAATCAACCAGGAGAGCGAGAAATCGTTTTTCAATCAAATTTTCGTGTGCTCGGCCTTCCTGTTCTTGTTGATGCTGGAACCTGACCAGTCATGAAATTGTTGAAGCTTATTTCATTTCCACAATTTTACTATGCTTGTGCGTGTGGCGTCATGTGCTTTTTTTTTTATCGATTTTAGTTTTCGGTTATAGGAATAAAAATAATCAGATACGATTATTGATATCACCGTTTTTCGATGTTCTCAATTTTTCTTATACTTGTAATTTATAAATAAATTTTAAAAAATTAATTGTTTGAACGCAATTAAGTTTACAGACGAGGCTTTCAAACTGCATCTTGGAAACCAAATGAGCTGCCGATATTGACTGCTAGATATTATACTTCAGGTGGTTCTTACGCGAAATGGTGTATTTCTTCCGCCATAAAAATATACTTATTGAAACACTACAAATTTATCTCAGACAAAATGAAAGCTTAATATAACTTTGAATACAATTTGAAACTATGGATTAAGTCTAGACTTCGATCCTTCGCGAGATATTTTCTGTGAAAACAAACCCATAACGAGAGAAGGAATATATTTTACATTCTTACCTTAATACTCTCGCATGATACTGGATGGGGTTACCTTAAAATCTGGTTTATCATCGTTTTGGTGATGTTTGTTGTCTAACCTTTAGACTACGGCTAAAGCTATAACAAAAGCTCGATTCTTTCTTGGCGCGATTCATATAAGAATAAGTTACGAAAGTTATAACTTTCAAGGTACAACTGCTGTAATGGCCGTAGTCTAAATTCTTACTTTTGGCTCGCACTGCAGAACATCGTAACTGATGATTTAAAAAAGAATGTACCAAAATTTTGATAAAATTAAACAAAAATTGTTCTGCGACGTACGTTGCAGTTTTAAGCTCCTTATGCTCCGGGGCTATTATGCTTAGATTTCGTCTAGTCTTGAAAAATATTTTTGAAAACATTTTAGTGAAAGGAAACATTGCATATTTATTCATTGAATTAATGAAAATAGGTTATATTTCAAAGCTTTTCTTTCACTCTCCTATTATCTACCCATACAGTTCTTAGAAATACTTCAAAACCAGAGCAAATAATATCTCAATAAGTTTTCTTACAGGGTCACACTCATTTGTGCATTAGATCACACGGAAACATGTTTTTATCATGTACCTGTTCTAACTTTTATTTTTAAGAAACATCACGTTTAAAATAAAATAAACACCTCTCTAATTATTTTTAATCTAAAATCTGTAAATAAAATAAATATCTGTTGACCATGTCCAATTCACCTATAAAATTGATGTTCACAGGGAGAAAACTTTTCAGAAAATATTGTTCTGACAGACAGATTCTCTCCCGCTCTCTTGTTAATTTGTTTTTGAATTAACTCATTAAAGTGGCAATTAAATACAAAGAAGTAAAAAAAAAAAATTCATTTCAAGAGCATAAAAGGAGAAAGGGTGGTTTTAATGAGGTTTTTGAAAAAAAAATCCTTCCGACAAAATGAACAGAAGTATTTTTATCGTGAAAATAAATTAGCTTGGAAGGATTTGATTTTGTAAGACTAGTTTTAAAATAAAGTAGACGACTAGCAATACATAAAAGCAGACTAGTATTTATTAAAATAAAAGGAATAGTTTTAAGTTATTTAATATTTGTGGAAATCCGATTTTGGAAAAAAATCAGTTTAATTCGATGCTTTGAATATAAAAAGGAATAGCAAACGTTTGGAAACAAAAACGAAATATTTTCTACAGTAAAAAGGTTTTATTTGCATAACTTGGATATTCGATATTCGCATTTATAAACATCGATACTTAAAGGAACATAAGAATCTAGTGTTTAGATATTGTAGTTTATAAAAAAGTTTTATTCAGCGACTAAATGAAAAAGTTTTAGTAACTAAATGTTTATGCTTGAAGTTTGAGACTGGTTTTTTTTTCGATAGAAAATTAAATTACGTCTATCTCTAAAAGTATATAATTATGATAGAGAAAAGAATAATAACAAAAAAAAAGTATTATGATGGATGGGACAAGACTCAAATATTTAACGATACAATATTATATGTATAATCTGACTATATAGATAATCTTATTAGCCCTAGTATAGTAAAAGTGACCGTATAGTGATAAAATGAACCAAACCTAACTATTCGACAGGGTCCTCAAAAGCCTTGACATACTATTGTAAAATTCGTTTTTAAAAAGTTTAGAGAGCGGAGCTTATCGTTTTTAAAAAGTTTAGAGAGGAACTCATCGTTTTTAGAAAGTTTTGAACGGAACTTATCGTTTTTAAAAAGTTTAGAGTGGAACTTATCGTTTTTAAAAGTTTAGAGCGGAACTTATCGTTTTCAGATTTTGTTATCGCTTAGTCATTTCTGTATTTCAAAAAAAAAAATAATAATAATAATTGAACGGATCACTTATTTATAATTTTAAAATGTCTGCCTAGTGGGGCTGTTTGGTTTTGGGGAACAAAATCTACTACGCGAGCGCGTGAAATATATCTCCATTTATTGCATCTTGTATTGTACAAAAAAGTATAAAACAAGTTATTTTCAAAAAACAGGCAGTTGGAACAACATTTTCAAATGCGTACAATGAATATGAATGATTCATGTTCAGCCTGCGAATTTCGCTTCTTTCTAATACACATCGCATTTTGTACACAAAAATTAAGTAAATTAACGTCAGTATTGGACCCTCCGACTACCCTTAATATTTCTGATTTCTTTCTGTTCCAGACATTCTTGTATAAAACTTAGCAGGACAGAAAACAAAGTTAGTTTGAAGAATTTGACTTTACATCTTGATTACTTACATTGTCACTGACATCACGATGTCTTATATAAACATAAAATGCACAACACATAAAAAACTTAAAAAAAAAAAAAAAACCACTAACAATGGATTATAAGTAGAGACCGGATTTTTATGCAGTAAAAACTGCCCAAATATGCTATAAAATATTTAGTCAAAATTGCTAAAATATGCAGTCAAAAATGCTAAAATATGCAAGTAATATGCAGTAAAAAATGCTAAAATATGCAAGTAATATGCAGTAAAAATTGCTAAAATATGCAAGTAATATGCAGCAAAAAATTACGAAATATGCAAAATATGCAGTAAAACATGTCACAATATGCATTTTTATGCACTACAAATTAAAATTGAAAATGAAAAAGACTATATTTGAAGGAGCACTATAGGAAAGGAATAAAATGATAAAACCAACTATAGACATCAAGTTTCAAATACAGATGCACATTTATTGCTTTTACATTGCACAGAATTCTCATTACAGTTTTATTAATAAACTACTAATGGATTAAAAAAGTCTTTAAAATCAAAGAAATAATAAATACACACAAATTATATCGACAAATTAAAAAAAATGATGCAAAAATATTAAAAATACTATGATTATTATAGGAGTAGTTATAACTTTATTGTACTTGCGAATAATTTAAGTTAATAAACTAGTATTTTTTCTAAATTTTCTTCAGTAAAATTAAGTCTACGCTCACTTAAAATTCTTTTATTCTATGAAAATAAGCGTTCCACATCTACAGACGTTATGGGATGAATTTCAAGGAACTTAAAAGTTTTGGGTCCCACATGCCATTTTTATTTAGTTTGGTCCCTTCCTCGCCTTGAAGGGTTTTATTAATAGTCCTCAATTTTGTCAACCCGATATTTTTTTAACACATCATCTATCTTTTTTTTAAAGTATGTTACCAGTTTTGCCTGGAATCGAATTGATTTTCATTACCGCATCTTCAAGGATTGAAAAGTTTTCATTTAATATAAATCCTCTTTTTTCAAGTTTTTGGACCGAATCTACTAAAAAGGAGCAATGCGGTTTTACAAATGTCAATGATTTAACGAGGTTTACGTTTTCTAATAATATGGCTACTTTATCTAAACGTGCAGAATCAGCATTATTATTATTTTTTTAATTTTCGAATCACTTCCTAATATTTGTTCCAATGCTCGGCGTAGAACAAAACAGCAGATATATGTGCCCCATCTTGTGAGCACAGGTGTCGGAGGTAAGGAAACATTCATTAATTCCTTGTAAACTACCCCACGGAAGGGTGTTTTTAGAAATATTTTTTTTTCCTTGTCCAATAAAGGAATTTCATTCCGGAAAGGAATCTATAACTTTTTCAGCAATAATGTTAAATGCATGGGCAATACCATGTGACGTGGACTAGGTTTTTATAAAACGATTGTAACAATTTTGCAGCCTTAATCATATTGTACCGTCATGTAAGAATTTGACGGACAGCTGGTTTAAAATTAAACTATTTATTTACATAAATTAAATATTTACAAGAAAATTTAAAAAGATAATTAAGGGCACAGCCATCGACAACCGAATCCTGCCTGAAGCCAAAGTAACAAATGGCAAAACAGAGACGTCTGTCTCTCGTCGAATCTCGAGTCCGAATTTCAAAATCCACTTTCGCTTCGCTCCACAGAACCGCCGCTGACAACGAGAGGGGGGTGAATTCCGAGCCCTCTAGAGATGTTTATGTCCTCTCCAGAACAGAAACAGCCCCACACAGATGCGAAAACCGTCTGTCATGCCGACTTGAGTCCCCCACAGCAAAACTTGATCCCAGACATGGGATTAGGGAACCGACGGAAACTCCAGCTGTGTCTATGGATCAAATGGAACGCCGGCCGCCGATGAGAAAATACTATCTTTCGGTATTTTGTGAAAACCCGCACGTGCAAAGTCTGAAGTTGTTTTTGCATTTCGAAACATTCCAGCGTCCACGTGTTAGGGAAAAAGGTCGGCTAGTACCATAATGTACAATATACGAAGCCGCATCTGTCAAAAGTAACAAAACTCGATTTTCTATTCTGCTATCATTGGGAAAGATTTTAAGGCTAGAATTAATAAAACAGCATATGTCGTGATTAGTTTTATCTAGGATTTTAGAAGCCAAAAGAAATGGGTGGCCAGCTTCGTGGGAACTCAATTTTCCTATTATTAGATTAGCCACATAATTACCCCTAACATCAGTGGTTTCATCGACGACAAGGTACACGTAATTCTCGTCTATGTGTTCCCCAAGTTTTTGTAATGTTTTTTGATAGCAAAGATCTAAGTAATTCTTTCGCAGAGTGATCTCATTGAGGATATTTCGGTTCGTGTGTTTCGAAAGAAATTCATTGAGGACGGAATTCTTCAGTTTAAAGAAAGGATTGTCGGCCGAAATTAATGCCAGACATAAATCTTGGCAAAACTATCTTCCTGCTTTGAGGTTGATTGTGATTGACTAAGCAAAACTTGACGCTTAGAAAATCTTTGTTCGGCGGAAGAATGTGCTCCTACAAAGAAAAATTTAAATCAATTAAAGGCATGTACACTTGGGCCTCCCGTAACACTAGAGTTACACCTCTGAGAAACACTAAGTAAAAAAAAAAGCCGTGTTATATAATTTATATGATAATATGAGGGAGCCTTTATCTTGCTTTCATTTAATTTTTGGATGAACACATAATACGTGAAGCCGTATTACTCGAGGGTCAAGTTTATTAGCACCTGCATATTTGCATGTACATGTGATTGAAATTTTTAATTCACTTCTACAAATACAATGAAAAGAAATAACTTGCCAGTTTTAATATGTTCTAGTCGAGATTTCCTCTCATATGTTACGCCACAAGGTTAGCAATATACGATCTGACCGTCGTACATAAACATTTCTTTGTTACATTTTTTATTTAAATCCTTCAGCCACCCTTTGATTTTAAACGAAAAAGATTGTGAAATTTTAGGCATGTTTCTGATCAGCAGGCAAAGCACAACTGAATTAAATTAAAAATGAACGGATTGCTGTTTTGTGATTTTACATCCTTTTTTATATTCATAGAATATCTTCCTGTCTTTGCGGCCTATTCAGCTTTCGAACCTAAATGTTTATCCCCATGTGCTAATTTTCTTAATTTTTTAAAATTCTTCCTCCGAAAGTAACTCAGTTGTTTTCGCACACTGAGGCGCCCTTAGAACAGATTCTTAATAAAGTTTATTGCTTGCTAGTCTATGTGCCCGTGATTATACATCTTTATAAGAATCCAATGATTGATCGGGTTGCTCTGCAATGTGCTTTTCTTTTCATATTTCCTGCGTTACGTAATCATAATTGCTCAGCCGGCGATGTGATCATTTGGTTTATTTCTATAATTCATTTGTGTGTGTGCGCGGTACCATTTTCAAATTCTATTCTGCTAAAAATAAATGCAGTGTCTCGTCCCGAGATGCTCTATATTTCATTGCAAAAAAAGTGCTATAACATTTGAAATATTGACATTGTGGGTGAAATATGCAATATATGCAATATATCCAATTACCCTTCATTTGTGCAATTTTATGCAGTAATCCCTCAAATATACAAAAATATGCAATATAAAATTTCACCTTTCGTGTCCTTGAAACATGATTCGGATAGAAAATTGATCTCCTGACTCTTATGTGGTGTTAAACCAAATATGCAATTACATAGGAATTCGGTCTCTAACTATAAGGCACATACTCTAGTCAAAATTTTCCTTCAACAGTATTTTGTCCCAAGTATAAGAAAACAAGATGTTCTCCAAAGACTCTTTAGGAAAACAAGACATTTATCTGAATTAGTAAGGAGATTATAGGTAGGCACGAGTGACAATATGACCTGTTCTAGCTTTTGCAATCAAAGGTGGCAACTTTTCTGGCAACCTTTCTGATAATTATAAGGTCATTCGGTTCCTGTTGAAAAAGGAAAAGTTGACATCAGTGTAATTCCAAGATTCGTACCATTTGGCTTCAACTTCTCTTTTGATCATAGTTAAGTAGTTTGGAGAGATCCTTGGTGTGGAAGTGACTCATTTACTTGATGTCCATGTGTTTGAAATCTGAAGACATCTCAAGTACTTTATGTCAAGAATAGTTTAAGGCAAACATCGGTCTCGGTCTACTTCGATAAAGAATTTCCAACGTTTGTTCTCGATATGAAACTTTAGAAAATGCCATCCAGGACGAATTTGCTTTGAAATAATTATTTAAATTCCCTGAGTACTTGGCTCTTGTCTCTTTAATGTATTTGGTTGAAAAATTTTTAAAACTTGCAATTTTCACGCTTTTTATTCGACCGTTACTTGTCACAGTAGACTGCACTATGACCGTTATAATAATCGCTGACTTATAAAAGCATAAGATGGTAATTTTTAGTTAACGTTGTACTAGAGCAACACAACGGGCTATTGACGACGGTCCGGGATCAGTCTCTTAAGAGAAAGATCCGAGGACAGCACCTCGTAATTTTGAACCACGGTCAGATGACGAAGCAACACCTGAGCTGGCACCCCTTTCTCCAAACATCCACGCCAACCCAACGTGAGGACTTTCGGCCACGACAGATTTAAGTTGCACCAGCCGCCTCTACACCATACGCTTACAAACATCCATGCCCGGACCCGGATTCGAACCAGGAACCTTCCGATCTAGAGGCTAACACCTTAACCACTATACCGGTTGGTCGGCATAAAAGCATAAGAAATATCCGTAATAAATAATTTCGATAACTTAATATATTGTCATGAAATTTACATTTCATCAGAAAATTGTTTTCTTACAAAGTAATAAGTGAAGGGCTCCTGGAAACAATGCGATAAGCCACAGAAATATGTTCCGTAATGAAAATAATTTTTTGAGGGAGTGCTTAATACTTGAAAGTTTAAGAAAAAATAACCTCTTGAAAAGTGGGTAAACCATTTTGATCTAGCAATTTTTTAAAACTTGAAAATTGCCTACATGAATAATTTGGAAAAAATAGCTTATCACTATGTTGTCCGGAAGCCTTCAAATATTCAGCAGTCTCAAGACACAACTAGAAGGTAATAAACTTCAAGTTGTAGGACCCGGTCTATTTTACTCTCATGTAACAAAAAATGACCCTAGGCGACTAACCAAACAAAAATGTAAACTTTTCAGAATCAAAAGGAACTTAACTTTGTACGAAATTGGAAATTAGGACCTACCAACATAAAAAAAAAATGACTGTAAAGTGACCAAACCAAACGAAAAACATGCTGCGCACCTCAAGTTTGATTTCCACGGTTTGATCGAATTTTATAGCATTGCTTGTCCATTTAGAAATCAAAATCTCCATTACTGTCACTTTACTTGAGGTATGATATGCTAGATCACGGCACGAAAAAAAGAGACCGCCATGGTCTCGGTCTGCACATTAAACTCTTCTTTTCAAAAGACATTACCAAAAGTTTCGCAACTCCAATTACAAAGCTAAACAAAACGACTAAAAGTAGCTTGAAACAAATACATTGTGGCTAAGAATGAGCTATTGCTAGTCATGGAATGATACAAAGTCGAGCAGAGTTACAAAAGCGCATTCGGGCGGACAGGTCGTCTGGCGGCATTTGAAGAGAAGATGCGGCTGTCTGGACTCCCATTGTATTTGAGAATATGCCAACAGCCGTCTGTGTATCAGACATCCCAAAAGCAAGAGCTCTTAGTTTTCTTATCGATGGAGGGGAGATAGATTCAAGTGCAGCAGAGAGGGAGATGGCGGAATTTTGTTTGGGTTGCTGTAATGGGGAGTGGGTGATTAATTTCTTGTTTGGATTGCGCATGGATTCGAAAATAAAATTCATGTAAGGTGCAATGTAAAAATCCATAAACGTATCTACTATTATAAAATGAAGTTCATGTATTGGGTGTTCGCCGTGTCCTGACGAATCTATGGCACTTGTAATAATGAAATTTGGCACACAGGTAGTCCAATTTTTTTGCAATTTTAGAGTCCAGACCGAATTTTAAAATTTTCTCTAGAACATTTTAAAATTTAATCTATAGAACATTTTAAAATTTAATCTAGAACATTTTAAAATTTAATCTAGAACATTTTAAAATAAATTTAATGAAATTTAATTATTATTGTTTTTTTTTTTTTGGAATGTCAACAGCATAAAGATATGACAGATTATAAATTTATTTTTTCCGTTTTCATTTTGCGCGGAAGAATGATTTTCCAAAAGACGATAAAAAACAAAGTTTTAACTTTAGTTATGTAATTCTTTTTTCTATCTCCTAGACCGTTAAATAGAGAGAGAGAATTTCCGAAAGAGTAAAAATTTCAACAGATTTAAAATATGCGGAAAATTCCACTTTACATCGATACCTAAAATATGATTTTCTTTAAATAAATAAAAAAATTTTAATTGAATATTTTTTATATTTTTTTGCAAGAGAATGTGACGTTACGCTAACATTCTTGTTCCAAAAATAAACAGATTACATTTCCAGCCCTCTTTCGATTTCAGCGAAAGAAAGCAAAGAAAATAAAAAACATTTTGGCTGGCATTATTTAGTTCTTTTTTGTAACATCGGGATCGTTAAAGATAGATTGAAAATTTCAACGGATTTGATATCTGCGGAAAATTTGACCACAGATAGATACCTTATACGTTTGATTTTCTTTTAATAAATATTATTTCAAATAAATGTTTATTATATTTTTTGGTTTGCGTAGCAAACTACCACACGGGCAATGTAATCTCCATAAAAAGAACTGTCACGGGCAAGTTATGGCTGTTATCCAATAAGCTACGAATTCCTATTTGGTTTGCGAAGCAAACCAATAACCTCACAAAACAACTGGCACGGGAAACGCCGGGCTAGCCACGCAGTGGGTAGTATAGTATATAAATACCCGTCGGCTGAGAGTAGTAACTCTTTCTTAATTTTTATCAGAAACACGGAATGCTATTTTCATAATGATTACATTGCCAAATTGTATACCTTGTTTGCTATACGTATACAACACTCAACAATTCTTATAATTTTGTTATACTTTTTGACCTCAAAACTAATAGTCTTTAAGCAGCTGCTCAGTAAAAAAAATAAGTTAATATATTCTGAACGAAGTCGACGATATCATCGGCTTGAGCTAAAACTCATCAACTGACCTTATTTCAGACATTTATGCTTTCTTTACTAATTAGAAATACATTGTCATTACTATCAGAATGCTTATATGTTTTATTTTTTAATCTGAATTCTAAGTCTTTAAAGAGCTGTAAAGTAAAACTTTTTTTTGTCAATTTTTGCTCAAATCCGAGTACAGACGTACGCTAGGACCTATACCAGTTAGGCAATGCCGTGGCAAATGTTTTTTTTTAATTATTCCCCCCCCCACCACCGTCTTGTTCTAGTTGGATTTGTACGGAATTTAGTTCTCGAATCATATTTAAAGAGATGGAGATGTGGTAGATAATTTTAGCTTCTCTTCAAGACAAGGTTTATTAAATTGAAGGATTTCTGGCAACATAATACGCCACTTTCAATATTTTAAGGATGGCAATTTTCAAATTGAAAAAATTATAATGTTTTTTCCACTAATCAAGCAGTTATGTAATCTTAAACTTTCAAGCAGCACTCCTTCAAACAGTCAGTAATTCTTTTAATACTTATTTGAACTTTCTATTTTTTATTTTTTTCATGATGGAACATTATTTTATGCGACTTATCTCTATATGATCGGTTGCCCGGAGACCTTCAATTGTCCCAGACTAAACAAATGACCGATTGTGTATTAAACATTTTACATACAATAAAAATCAAACAAATTTAATAAGAAGCAAACATGACACCATTGTAAATATCGATCATAAAACGTGCAGCCTGAACAAGAACAATCGCAGTCATAAAATGAAATTCACATCACGGTTTCGAGTAGCTTGTTCGCTTACGTATCGCACTATTAGGCCCGGCGCACACATCCGGTTTTTCAACGTGCGGTGCCGCAGCGGCAACGAAGCCCAAATATGCACACATCACCGTGAAATGACGCAAGTACTCATTTCGCGCCATTTGCGACAAATATTCTATTGAAGAAAACGTGTTTATTTTGCTTACTTGGTGTAAAAAAAGTATATTTTGCAACAAAATAGACGTTACTGGATACAACCATTTATTGATTATTATTTATATTACATTTTTTTTTTTTTTGAAAACAAGGTACTTCAGACCAGAGAAGCGTGAGCGGCGAGCTGCGGCGCAAATTGCACGCAAGTTGGACGTGCGTTGCCTCTGCGGCGTCGGAGGCATGTGTGCACTACTCCATTGTATCTAATGTATCTCAGACCGCACTTGCGTTGCAGCAGCGGCGCCGCACGTTGCAAAACCGGATGTGTGCACCAGGCCTTAAAGCACAAATCCAAACCCAATAATGTATCATGGTTAAGGGAACCTGGTACTTCTCGGAGGAGAAAAATGACAGTGTGTGTAGTAATGGCCAAGAACAGAGGGACACTGCACACCTAAATTGGACACGCACATTTATTTAGAATATAATATACAGTTTCAAAACATACACTCCGCACCGACCGGTGCAAAAAAACACATCCGACTCCTTTCGAGTGTAGAGCGAATCTGTCCTTATTTGTGTTCTTATCCAGAACAGCACCAGATTTCATGTTCTTGATGGTATCAGAACACAGGCAGTGTCATACATTGACGTTCGTCTACTACAACAGTTGCAACCAGAACACAAGAACAACTGTTCTTATAACCTATCCGTGTTCGTAATCACCTGTCGTGAGATCGTTACACTGGTGTAATATAAATTTTTAAGATACATGTTTAATTTTTTAATATTATACTTCTGTGCTCAGATGGCAAAATGTTATAAGTCACTTTCTTTAATTTTTCGTAACAGCAATTTTAAGATTCCAGATTCAACATGTGGTTCTGTGGTTTTTGATTTATTACAATTTTCCCACCTTTGTTTTCTCATAAACTAAAAGAAAAAGACTTACGACATTTTGCCACCTTCTAAACTTTAACAAAACAGACTCCATGATGGAACTTACTCAATTCTTTGGGAAAAGTGACTTATTAAGACAGACTTATTAAACAGACTTATTAAGTATTCATTGATATATCGACAGGAAAAATTGTATTTTTATGTATTATTATTTATGTTTTAGCTCTATATTTTTTAAACAACTCAAAACCCAAAATTTTATAAGTGCGTAGGTACACTTTTACAAACAAGTACTGCACATAGAATTTTAAGATTTTGTAGTTTATAAACACTTTAAATGATGCTGGCTACCTCAAATTAACTTATTTTGTAATTTGGAACGAGTTTATTTTGTACGACCATAAAACATGCATTTTTATCTATTAAAATTTTTATATTTTATTTTTCATAAAAATGTAAGGTTCACTGTGTCAATATGATAGAGTTGTAATAGTATGCAAAATTTCAAGCTTGTAAATTGAGTACAATTTGAGAAAAATGTACCTAAGTGTGGAAAAATCACATTTTGAGAAAATAGCACCTAAAAACATTTGGAAGACAAATAACTTAGTTTAGAAATAATACGCAAATAACTTATTTAGAAAACTGTTCGATATGTCTACCAAACATATATAAAGTAACTTATAAAAGTAGTTTATATTAATAAACTACAACGTTTATAAATTTTGACAGCTGTAGAAGTGGGCGTGGCATTTTTGTTTACTTTTGTTTTTTGGCTTTTTTAAGTCTTTTTAAATATCTAAAACCCGCCTATCACTGGAATCAGAAGATCACCCTCAGTCGTTTAGAATTAAAATAAAAAAGTCGATTTTTGAAAGGATTTTTTTTTGTACTAGGTTCCCAGGTAAATGAAATATTTAAATATGTAGTACATATTCACGAGAAGTTGCACACCTACAATGAATACATGTTCAATCAACATTGACTGCAAAGAGCTTAACTTCACCATTTTCTGATGTAATTTCTGGAGTAATCACCACATTTTCTTTGCTAGAAAACTTATAGTTGGTCCATGTTTGAATTGCAGAAGGGTTAAACCTTGAAACTCCAGAAAACTAATAAGATTAGTACACTACTTCTCGGGGCCCTTCCCCAAATCCGCTGTGACTTCATCTAATCGGAGCGGAGGGGCAACGCCCCAATTAAAAAGGACCTACTGGTGCTTTGATTTTGTCACGTTTTATACAAACGTCAATCTTTATAGGTCCGTCCAACCCAGCAGGTTGTCATACTTTTCCCTTTTAGATAAATAGGTAATTATTAATTAATGTCCTACTAGAGCAACACAACGGGTTATTGACGACGGTCCAGGATCAATTACCCTGGCCCTGTTGGAAGATAACGAATTATCAATAGGATGGTTGCGAGTTTGAATCCAACAAACACCGTCGTGTACAAAGGGGCCTGGTGCACGCTGCCGAGTCCTCAAACATCCTCACGTTGGCGTGGCGTGGAAGTTCGGAGAGTGTGGTGTCAGCTTAGGTGTTGCCTCGTCATCTGTGGCTCAAAATTACCTGGTGTCGTCCTCTAATCATTCTGTTACGGGATTGATCCCGGACTGTCGTCAATAACCCGTCGTGCTGCTACAGTACAACGTTAATTAAAAGAGCTACCTACCTACCTTTCTTAACAAATGGTATCGAGATGAAAACGCTGACCATCTGTGAGGTGCTCGGCGGTTTTTATCATGTACCAGTCAGAAACAGTGCGATTAACGTAAAAGGTGAAATTTTATAATTTTAACTCTTTTGAACAGCGTTCTATAAAAATATAATTGACTAGGGGGCCTGCCCCCTGCTCGCTAACGCTCGCCAACCCCCGGAGGATTGCTTCGCAATTCTCATTGGTTCGCTGCGCGAACATATGCTCGCTTCGCTCGCATCAATGAAGACACGTGTCCTAGCAGAAGGGATTGATTACAAAATAAGATATTCCAAAAAAATATTTTTCAAATCTAAATTTGTTGTATTACATAAAAGATATATACAGTACCTCTGAAATCAGAATTTAAATGAAAACTTTGAGCAAATTTTTACTCGCAATGTGAACGCTGCTTTGGAAATTGAATACCCAGCATGTTGTTTGTGTGTACATTTCCCCAGTACTCGAGCCACCCATACACTTTTTGACTGAGTTTGTTGTCGAAAGTTGTAGTGCATGCGTCTTGTTGTACTATAATTGTTAGCCTTGAAAAGGACCGTTTTTTAAATAGCCCTGAAAAGATCCTCCGCTTTCTTAGATTTCTATTGCAAACTGCAACAGCTCGTCTAAAATTCATTTTTTTTTCAATAAAATTTCATCCGATAACGCTATAGATTCAGATGAGGCGCGAGGCTCCTAGTAAACAAACAATCGCACAATGTTGCCAAAACGCGGTAACAAATAACGTCTTTTTTGTGCGTGCCACGTAAGAGAAATATATATATATATAGATTATTATCTATCTTTCTTTTTAGTTTTAGGTTTGTAGTTTAATTTACATCGCACTAGAGCAACGGGCCATTGTCTAGGGTCATGGATCGATCCCGGAGTATAGGAACATTTGGGTCCATGAGTTCTGTGATCCGATGGCAAAATGTTATAAATCACTTTTCCCAAAAAAATTGAGTAAGTCCCATCTAGGAGTCTGGTTTGTTAATGTTTAGAAGGTGGCAAAATGTCGTAAGTCTTTCTCTTTCAGTTTATGAGAAAACAAAGGTGGGAAAATTGTAATAAATCAAAAACCACAGAACCACAAGTTGAATCTTGAATCCTAAAATTACGTTCACGAAAAATGGAAAGAGTGACTTATAGCATTTTGCCATCTGAGAACAGAGTTATTGTGCACCAGTCCCCACGTGCACCCAGGCTTTGGTTGGATATCGTTTCGAACTCACAACTCTCCAACTAGGCAACCACTGTCCCTTTTTGAATATAATAAATGGGACAGGGAAAAGTTTCAAACAATTGCACCGTCTGGAGAAAATGTCAATGATAAGAAACTTTAAAGATCGCATTTCAGGAAAGAAAATTCCGTCCTCCAAGTGGAAATAAATTCCAAAACAATCGTGGAATGCATGAAACTCGTGCACGGTTATCGATACACCTGCTTGCGGGGGCTCTGGTGACGTCACTGCACCCTCCGTAAAAGTTCTTTATCCTGCTAGAACTTCGATCGGAACATCTGAGAGACACGAGTGCCCACAGCGGGGAAAAGGGAGTCGGAAAAAACTTTTCGATCAATCAATATTGCGCTGCGACAGGTAAAATTGATCGTCAAGGCGAGAGGCGACCGAACGATCGCCAAATTTGGCAACCTTGCCGCGAGGAAATGGTGCCAAAAGTGGAAAGACAAGCTCGATCTTGTGTGCCGCAGTGTCTCAAGCAGGGAGGCCCCGCCCTCTCTAGCCGAGAACAAACTCCCCGTACCACTTTTTGGCACGCTGCCAAAGACGGCCTCCTTGTTGTGAGAAGTGTGCTTTTTTTTATTTCAACTAAGATATTAATCATTCCACATTTGGCTACAAATTGTCTCTCTTGGCATAATCTTGTTACACGACAGCGATAAGACGTTGAAGCGGACGGCAGCACGCAGTCTTGGAAAAAGAAACTAATGGAGGCATATACAAAAATCCGAGATCCCAGAAATGTTTTTTCTGTGTGCGTGCGTGGATGTTTGCCAGACTTTTGTAGTTTGTTCCAGAATTAATGGCGTGTAATTGAATATAAAATTTCTGGCAGTTTGAGCGATTTAACAAATATTCCAGTTGGACAATTATTTTGCAACAATGTATTTCAGACAACTTTTTCAGCTCTGTATTCTTTTGTCGAGACAATCTTTCGCTTGAATATTTTCACCATATTTAATTTTAATTTGACAGTGTATACGGAGGGGTGTAAATGGGTTCGAATGAACAAAACATACTCATCGAAGGTTGAGATTGTTTTTCTTTAAATTCCAGAGTGCCGCGGTATCATAGTTGATAATTGCTAATTTTTGAGAAACGTCCTACCAGAGCAACGCAACGGGCTATTGACTACGGTCCGAGATCAATCCCCCAAGGGAAAGATCCGACACCACGTAATTTTGAACCACGGTCAGATGACGAGACAACACCTGAGCTGGCACGACACTCTCCAAACTTCCACACCAACCCAACGCGAGGATTTTTGGCCATCACATTTTTAAGGTGCACCAGCCGCCTCTACACCATACGCTTACAAACATCATGCATGACCCGGATTCGAACCAGTAACCTTCCGATCTAAAGGCTAACTCCTTTTCCACCAGACCGTTTGGTCGGCGGTATCATAGTTGACGAAGTAGCGTATAAACAACCTCAAAGTTACGAGTTCAAAACTTGATAACACAAAACCTCAGTGTACGTGGGGGCTGGTGCACGTTAAATCTAGAATGTCCTCACTTTAGCGCGCTGTAGAAATTTGGGATACAAGATAACATGAGACCACGTCATCTGACCATGGTTCGAAATTATGAAGCGTTGTCCTCGAATCTTTCCCTTAAGGGACTGATTCCGGACCGTCGTCAATAGCCCGTTGTGTTGCTCTAGTACGACGTTAACTAAACTTACCATTACCATTACCTTTGGGAATTGATTCGGACTGTCACCAATAGCCCGCTGTGTTGTTCCGTTAATTGAAGCTCCTCCTACTTTCCTCCTTTAAATTTAAAAAAAAAGTAATAATAGGTAAGTATGGTTTACCTTTAAAAAGTAACAACTTTCGACTTCATCTTTTTTAAATATATGTAACAATAAACTACCAAATCAGACGAAACTATTCTTAATACTTTGCATTTTGCACGAATGATCAACCTTTTCTATTGAAAAAGGTTGAGCATCTGGGAGAAATTTCCAATTATTTCTCCTGATCGCTCGGGCTTCGTCATCTGACCGTGGTTCAAAATTACGAGGTGTTGTCCTCGGATCTTTCCCTTAAGGGACTATCCCGGACCGTTTTGTTGCCCAATAGCCCGTTATGTTGCTCTAGTACGACGTTAACTAAAATTACCATTACCATGACCTGATCGCTCGGTTTGAAGATCTCGACACTTGGCATTGGAGGAAAGCTTTACGAATTGAAATGCAGGACTAATTGACGCAGTGATGAAAAGCACCAGCTGCCAATCGGCCCAAGTGATTTCCCAAGCACAAGTGACCAATAGTTCTGCGATCTCGCCACGACGAGGAGAAAGCGACTTCCTCCTTATGCTCCGTCTTTTCCATAAGAACGCTGATAGCATGAATTTTATTACGAGTACACATGTAGTTACAAAGCTTCAATCAATAAAACATAAGAAGGCACGTAGTTAATTAACGCAGCACAGGAGCAACAAACACAACGTCCCATTGGCGATGGTCCGGATTCAATGGCTAATGAAAAGATACGAAGACAACACTTCGTGATTTTTTAACCACCTTCATCTGAGCTGGCACTCCACTCTCCAAATTTCGACAACAAGCGAACGTGAGGACATTTGAGGTCACAAATAATCCGAGGACATCGATAATTCTGAACCACGGTCAGGCGACGAGGTCAACACCAAAGTTGGCACCTCACTCTAAAAAACTTTCACACCACTTATGCTAAAAGATACTTTGTTCTAGATACGAATATTCATCACTCATCAAGAGCTGGACTGTATTTAGAAGAGCAACCGCGTCCCGTTTATCATTTTGGAATCATCCCCATATCATTTTTGAAATAAGACGCCTTAAAAAAGGGGTGATGCTAGTTAGTTACCTCAGAGAAATTGAAGTTTTCTGAATCACAGGCGAAATACTCGCCTGGAACGTAAATAGTCTGAAAACAGTTAGGAAAAATATTCATTCAAGGCAATGCTCCTTTAACATTGCGGCATATAGGGAACTTGGAGAAAGAATACTGGACAATCTTCTGAATACGTGCTTGAGAGCCGAGGTAGCTCAGTCAGTAGAGCGTCGGGCTCGCATCAGAAGGGTTGTGGGTTCTGTCCTCGGCGGAGCCTGCAATTCTGATGATTGCGAGATCGGCGCTTCGACCTGGCTAAAGACCGTCGTGTTCGCTAATGGTGGCTGGGGCACGTTAAATAGGTCGTGGTCACAAAGTCCCCCATGTTCCCATACCAAATCAATACCTCTGGGGGTACCTGATCAGGGGGTTATCGGCCTCTGATTGGGATCTAAATTACGATATGTGTGAGTGAATGGATGTATGAAAGGGGCCTTCCTGTAAAACGGATGTGCCATGTATGTTGAGCAAAGTCGGACTTCCTCCCAAAGGGGCTTACTAACATGGAAGGCGCACCCCCTCGCCTCTTGCCGTCTTCTACTGGCACTCCTCCGGTCTGCCAGTGTAGGCATAAGAAACAACAGCAACACAACGTGCTTGAAGAAGAGAGTTCTTTTGGAAAAATTAAGCGTTTTGAGAAGGGCGGCTTGCTGAGGTTTGCACACAGGCAGTTAATACGTGTGTTTTACATGTATCAAATACATTCAGGGGTCCGTTTATGACCTTTCTACTCAAAGAAGGGACACTTTCTTAAATGATCCAAGAGCTCAGGTGTCCCCTATAGTCTATCTTATATTGCGAGGTGTAACAGAATAACGACAGCTGTTCATATTTCTGTTATAGATAGTGCCCGTGAGCCGGATATTGTTATGTCCAGCTCTGAAGAGTATGAGACTGACATAATTTTAAAGTTTAAATGTTTCTAAAGGATTCGTTTCTTGCAAACAGTGTTCTAAAAGCATATGTGTTTAGAATGTTCTTTCAAGAAATTATTTCGGTTAAAATTTAATGGCTTGGAGTATGAGAGTGACATAATTTTAAAGTTTAAATGCTTCTTTTCTTAAGGGCCAAAGACCGTCGTGTACAATGGTGTCTGGTGCCCGTTAAATCCGTTATGGCCTCAAATGTCCTCAAGTTGGCGTGTTGTGGAAATTGGGAGAGTGGGGCGCCAGCTCAGGTGTTGCCTCGTCATATGAGCGTCGTTCTAAATTACGTGGTGTTCTCCTCAGATCTTTCCCGTTGGGATTGATCCTGGACCGTCGCTAATAGCCCGTTGTGTATCTCCAGTGCGACGTTAATTAAAATACCTACCCACCCATAGATTTACTTTGTCGGAGATGCTCTTATCGTCACTGGTTAAAAGGTCAACCCATGGACCACAGAAAATGTAATTATTAAGCATTTTTAAAACTAAACTTCTTTCAAAACTACTTTACTCATACATTACATTCAAAGCTACCTTCAAAGTGTATTGGAGGCCGTCGTGGCTTTGTGGGTATGTCCACTGCGCTAGCAACCTTCGAGTTGTAGGTGGCGCATGTTCGCTTCCTGACAGGTGCTTTCCTCCCTGGGTGTATTCTTCTCTCTTTGTGTCAGTGAAAATTTCATTGTGTCATTCATTGAAACTTTCCTTGTGAAACTTCATTGTTTATTACTTGATATTGCATGTCTTGTGTCCGGCGCAGCATGGCCAAATATGGCCCTTGAGCCAAAAAGCCCCCCAAAACCAACCATTCAAAAGAAATTGAAATAAAATTTTATCTGTTGGACAGATATCAAGTGACCGTTTATTTTAAATTTTAAACATCCGTTTAAATAACATAATGTGATCTCCCCACGCAAACTTTTTTTAAATATATTTTAAAGGCATAATTTTGTATTAATGTCTTGCATTATTTTTCTTCCTTGTGCTAGTCATATTGTTAGTTTTAAATAGATTTTAATGATTTGAGAGTTTTAGGAAATACATATTACGTATCTCGGATTATTTGGGCAGCTTAGCCAGACAATCTACAACCCAATAGCTTGTTCGACATCCACAGGAAGAAATCCGAATCATCCAACACCAGAACTTCAACAAAATAAATATTTCGAGCAATCCATATATATTGAAAAACACAGCACTGCAGAGAATAAATAACCCACAACAAAAAATTTGTCAAGCGTATTGAGAATCGGATAGACCCACTTGTAGATTCCCGAGAGTCTAGTGACGATTTTGATGGAAAATAACGTTATTCAATAGAAAAATCCACTAAAATACTTTGCAATAGATAAGAGCAAACTGTTACAGCACAATAATAAAATCTATTCTATACACTATATGGACAAAAGTATTTGGACGCTGCCATGTTTTTTAGAAAAAATGCTTCATTACTCTATTTAGTAACGGGTAGGAGCCCTTCCTTTGCTTGTATTACAGCTGCAACACGCCGAGGTATACTTTCCACAAGTTCTCTGTAAGTCTAGGCAGGGATAGCTCGCAATGCTTCTTCCAAAGCTGTGAGATGAGATTGTTGTGAGGATAGGCGTGCGTGGTGGTGTCGTACTCGCGTCGTCCAGTTTGTCCCACAATGCTCGATCGGATTGAGATCGGGACACTGAACAGGCCAGTCAAGCAAATTCACTTCATATTCAGGAAACCGTTACAGCATACGTTTTGAAGTATGACATGCAGTTCGATCCTGTTGGAAGGAACAACCATCATCGCCGTAGTATTTCCATAGCGTAGGCAAGGCCGAATTATCCAGAACGTCGAGGTACATGTCAGCGTTCATGGTACTAGGTACATAGAGCTATGGGTCGAGTCCTAACCAGGAAAAAGAACCCCAGACTAAGATGGATCCTCCTCCGAATATCTGCAGTGTCCAAATACTTTTGTCCATATAGTGTATGTTATGATACAACCAGAGGATTCGTTTTCTGTTGTAACTGAAAGTGTGAGTAATTGAGATAAAATTAGGCAGTAAAAAGATGCCATAAGTCTAGAGACCTCGATACAGAAATAAGTAGGTAGGTATTTTTTTTAACATCGTATTGGAGCAACACAACGTACTAATGACGACGTTCCGGGATCAATCCCAAAGGGAAAAATTCGATGGTACGGAAAGATGATACAGGGGATCCCTACCATATTGATAAATAAGTGCACAGAAGAGCCACACATTTGGTTCAAACGTATAGCTCATTGCAGTTACTTAGAAATAGTTCTTTACCACGTATCTACTCAGTCCCAAATTGGGACCGCGATGGACCATTTGGAAGGGTGGCAGATTAGAAACGGGAGGGCTGTGAGTTCGATACTAGATCCAATCAAACATCTGCGTGAGGGCTAGTGTACTTTAAATCTGTCCTGGCCTCAAATGTTCTCACGTTGGCGTGGTGTGGAAGTTTGGAGAGTGGGGTGCCAGTTCAGGTGTTGAGCTGGTTCAAAATTGTGGAGCTGTCCCCCAGACCTTCACTCGTCATCTGACCGTGGTTCAAAATTACGTGGTGTTGTTCTCGGCTCTTTTCCTTCGGGGATTGATCCCGGACCGTACTCAATTGCCCGTTGTGTTACTCTAGTACAGAGGTGGCCAACCTTTTTAGGAAGAGTGCCACTATCTGGGGTAAAAAAGTTATGCGTGTCACTTCCAACTTTTCCAACATTCTAAAAAATATAAAAAGATTAAAAAATGTTATTTATAGGCTGATTACGGGATTTTTATGCAAATAGCACATTTTTTCATGCAATTCTGTGAGTAGTTTAGATTTAAAAATAATACAATAAATTAAAACACAAGTACAAACTAAAATTTTATTGTTAATAAACATTTTTAAAGGTTCAGTCAGTTAGGTTCTGTATAAAATAAAAATGAATATAACTTGAACATTTAATATTAATTTTAAAAAATCTTTGCGTGCCACGGGTTGGCCATCTCTGTTCTAGTACGACGTTAATTAAAATTACCTTACCTTACAAACCCTAAGGATCTTTTTCTTAGGGTTTGATCCCGGACCGACCCCAATACCCCGTTGTGTTGCTCCAGTGCGACGTGAGAGAGAATTAAATACCTACCAACAAACCAACCAGACTATACTTACAATTAATCTACCACCTGAGGACAGTAGATGTAGTCCATTTTCCCAGACCGATGATTCGAGTCGGCCATCAAGGGAATCGTCGATTGTTATTTTTATAAATCCTTGTTTTTTCCATTTCTTTTTACGCCAACGCATGTGTTTTGCATTTTAATCGTCTGGACCATCACTCGGATTGATGTATCTCACATCTGGCAGCGGTAGGAGTTACAACGTCACCGAACAAGTCCAAATTTATGGAAATGAGTGGGAGGAAGCTACAATAAGAGCTCCGAAGAAGGTCAGAGTTCGCGCGGGGAAAGGATTCTAGCAACCGAGCTCTCTTTTTGGTCGTCGGAGACGCAGTGAAACGGTTTTGCTTTTGAAATAAATATCTTTTTAATTTTTAAATGATTTCGCTGCCGGAAACCATCAGAGTAAGGTCATATCCTGGTATTTCGAGAGATCAAGTTAATATTTCTTGAACGCGCCTAAGAAACACATAAATTTGTTCACCAACTGAATAATTTGTTTTGGAGGATCATTTCTAAAACACTCTCTCTCTCTCTCTCTCTCTCTCTCTCTCTATTCTGTACTTGTATTCATAAATTCCACACTAGTAGGTGGACAGTTTCAAATTTGAAAAAGTTTTCTAAAATTTGTTTCCAAACTTTAAACTCAATGAGAAATTTCTCAAGTCCCGTTTAAAATACAGTCTTTCGCAAAATTATTTTAAATAGGCACAGTAATTGAATTTACGGGCATAAGAATGGGGAATCGCACTGAGGCATAAGAATGGGGTTTTGGTGATCACCTGGGATCCATCCCAAAGGGAAAGATCCGAGAACAACTCCGAGGACAACTACGGTCATAAGACGAGGACAGTACCTGAGCTATAAAATGTTCATTCTTTTCTTGCTTCATCTGTAAAATTTATCCTTTTTAAGTTGTCACCTTTCTCTGCAACAAGGGTGCTGAACATATGGATCGCGAACCAGATCCGACAACTTCTTCCATCCCTCCCGCATGCGTCCTATATCTATTAACACTGAAAATTCGTACCAACCGACTGGAGGTAATTGATCTTCCATACTCCGACCAGAAAGCGTTAAGCATCTTTGGAAACGCGTTTGTGTTTTTGCACACAAACTTTTCAACTATGAACCCAAATACGTGTAAATTGAGGGCAAATCTATAAAGCGAGAGAATTTTGGAAATATCGTGAGGATTTCTACAATCGAATTAAAATTCGACTGCAAATCGTGTTAAAGAAAAAAGATTACGTGTCACATTGGTGCTTTTTAAAATATTACAGTAGAATTCCAATTATCCGGATCTATTGGGACCAGACCCCATCCGGATAATCAAATATCTGAATAGCTAAATATCCGGATATTCATATAACCGGTTAATCAAATTTCCGGATAATCAAATAACCGGATAACTAAATATACGGATAATTAAATATACGGATAACCAAATATCTGGATAGCTAAATATCCGGATATTCATATAACCGGTTAATAAAATATCCGGATAATCAAATATCCGGTTAACTAAATATCCGGATAATTAAATATACGGATAACTAAATGTCCGGATAATCAAATATTCTGATAATTAGACCATTCACACAAAAAGGTTTCTCAGTAAAAAACTAATTTTGCTTTGGAATGTAACGTAATTTAATGACTGAAAACAGTTTTGTTCACATTTTGTACTTAGTGTATTAAAATGTATCATTGGTTGACCATATCGGTCAGTCAGTTGTTTCGCTCTCTTTACTCGTTTCCGTGTAGCCAAGTTTCGCATTCGCTTGACTGTGAGTTGCAGGAGATGGTTGGACTCATGCTGCCGCTCCATTCATTTTAGCGGCTGTGTCAAGGCACTCAAAACGCCCTACTAGCTGACGATCCCAAGTCTGGTGGAGTAGCACGAGTTCTTCTCTCAGACTTTGAATGAGTTCATCGTCACTGAGAATTTGAAATACAGGGTCCGAATAATCACACACCAGCCACTCGACTACGTCCTCTGCATTGCACTCTTAACAACCAGGAATTTTCACTAGGATGTTTCTTATGTCCTCGACTGACACTTTGTCCTCTTCGTTTTTATCATTCACCGACAAGAAATTTTTAAAACACGGATTAAAGTGCGACTTAAAACTTTTAAAATTCGGATTTTGCTGATTTCTTTTTTTCTTAAAGCTATCCGGAAAATTGGCGACCCGGATAACTTTAGTTCGGATAATTTAAATTCTACAGTACTCCTGAAATTGGGCTATTGTTATCAGTCCCTTCCTTTGCTGAACACTTTCCCTCTTTAAACCTTTTCCTTCATCGAACATACACGTGAAACGTTTTCTTCACAATTGGGCATGGAATTGTGCATCCCTGCTTTGGGTACTTAACACTATGGGCGCTTAACAATTAGCCACCAAATCAGCATCAATTTCTTAAAATTTTTGTAAATATAGAAGCTATACAAGAACATGAATTTTATGTTAGGGTTTTTTCGTATATTATTTCATCATTTACATTCGAATTTTCAGCTACAACAAAGTTGGATGCCACATAGTAAATGCGTAAGATGCTAATCATTCGACTCATTCGGTGCATGGCTGAAAAACATTTACATTTCTAAACGGCTAATGGATCTTTGATAATTCTATTCTGTTTTAGAATTGATAAGATTTACGCCATCTTATTTTCCATCATGATATTTCTATAGATAGCCTTCGAAAGCCATTAATATAAACCCTTTGATCAGAAACATTTATTTCATCATAAAACAGTCCTCGGAATGATTTAAAAATGTTAATCGAGACTATTTGAATACACAATTCTCCACGTTGGGAGTATTATTTTACTAATATGCTGTTTCTTAACCTTTAAAAATATTTTATGTATCGAAACAATGTGAACCAAAATCAATTGAATGTTTGCTTCCAAATTTGGAATTGATGGGACAAGAGATATGAAACAAGTTCAAGTTATAGCAATGAGTTAAAGAAATATGAAAATACATCACATATTTATATATTTCGCTCACATTCTCATTTCATAACCAGTGAAGGAGTCAAAAAGAAATATCGTATAATATAAATGCTGATTTCCCCCAAAATTGAAGGGTCCAGACAACATAAGTAATATAAAAACAAAATTTGTTTAATCAAAAGAATTTCTGATTGTTTCAACAAATGCTAAAAACTTAAAAGTTTAAGATAACGTGATCTCTTGAATAGTGAATTAACCGTTTTATGTGGGAATTTTCCAAAATTTAAAAATTGTTCTCTGAAAATTTTGAAATGTGGCTTATATTGCTCGAAGCCCTTCAATTCAATATGCATGACGGCCAAACAATTCCTAAATATAAATCCATGTTAGCAGTTATAAATCTATTTTTGATGTGAAAACATCTATGGGGTCTCAGGATAAGTAACGGAGCGTTTAAAATGTAGCGGAAATGCGTCATTGAAGATTGCGGAAATGCGTCAAGCGCCAATCTCAAGTCGTATACTTAAGTTAAATGATTTCGAGATTGTCGTGGGAGGTTTCGTATAGTAATTCATCTTGAAACGGAGACTGGTGACACAATTTCTACCAAAATGCATCGTTTTAAAACATGTAACATTTATTACATTACAGTCAAACCTTGGAAAGACGAACTTCGCAGGACGGTAAAAGAAATTCGTACTAACCATAGTTTGTGTTATCCGAATTCATAAGGAAAGTATTTTTTCAATAAAATAAAGTATTAAGTATTTACATTACTTACTGGTACAATTCTTGGATCACAGATAAGGTATCACAGGTATTCTTAATCACAAATATTATACTGATGATTCTTGATTTTATACAGATGATTCTTGACTATATAGATGATTCTTGACTATATAGCTGATTCTTGACTATATAGATGATTCTTGACTATATAGATGATTCTTGATTTTATACAGATTATTCTTGACTATACAGATGATTCTTGATTATACAGATATTTTCTGATTAAGCAATGTTTGTCTTCAAAAAGTTCTGTCATCAATTTTTGTGGGGTTTTTTCGTGACATTTTTTAAGAAAATCTTTGATACAGTCACCGTTGCATCAAAGATTAATTGAGCAGATTAGCTTTCACTGCCTAACGAAATGCAGTGAACAATTTCTATTAAAGAAAGCATGTTCATTCCTTCGTCTTCTTTGTAATCTTCATTTCTTCTGTCTTCGCTATTTTCTACAATTTTAGACACACAATATTTCTGATCATATGATTGAAAAAAATCCCATTTCCCCCCATCATAACATTGAATGCCCAAAAATTATATAAAAGAACAAGTTCACTTTAAGTTGATCGTGTCTGGATACCTTTTTTAATGTTCATTGCATCATAAAAAAAAACATAGCTGTCAAAAAAAAGCAAGTGTCACTATCAGTAAAACGAGCTTGAAGTTGTCATTCCGCTGATGCAATAAACGTATGATTTCGTTTTTAATTTTGTTTTATTATATTTGAGTTTCTATTGCTAAAAAAGTGAAAATGAGTGGAAGAAAGGTTTGTAACGTGTATCTGTTATTTTTAGAGTAATTTCTGAAAAGTTTGCGTTTAATTTAAAAAATACCACATGATACCATCCTATTGTTTTTTGCTAAATTTATACTATAAATATATACTAAGATTTTTTTAACCATTTTTCCTTTAATTTTGAACATGAATTATATCACCTTGATTTATTTCACCAATAAAGAAAACATCATGCAAGGAAGGGTTAAATTTCGAAATTTAACCGGCGAATAATATAACCAGAATTTATAATCAAATGTCAACATTATTTTAATATACATTTTGATGAGGATGAATTTAGTTCGTATTAAGCGAGTTCGTCGTAATAAGGATCGACTATATAATTTTCGCATATTGCTCTTCTGATGTGAGAAATTGTAATAAAATTCATGCTCTAAAGTTTTTGGCGGCAAAAAAAAACTTCGTGACGTTTTGGGAATATATATTTTAAATCTTAAAATAATCCTCTGGCGTCGTTGACAAATAAGTGACATTACGTGATACACTAGGATAATCAAATCAAACTGCGCAAGGAAAATCGACAAATGACAATCGAAAGGTCGAATACTTAGTTCCAAGCATATAAGTTTACATGAAATTTAAAACGAAAACATTACAATAAAACCACAGGGGTCCTCCGCGATCAAGCTCAAGCAAAGACATTTCACCTGATGTAAGAGGGTATTTCTTATGATAAGGGATTTTTCACATAATTATCTAAATCGAATATTATAAGATTTCTCTCGCTATTCCTTTTTCTATTCCACATTAGCTACTCATCTTTCAAATGAACTAACTATTACTACATGCATTATTGAACGTATATGCCCAAGACTAACCACTATTTTAACTAAAAAAGTTGTTTTTTTCCAAACTGTTAAAAATATTGTTGTAAAGAAACGAAAAAACAAGAATATCTGAAGCAAAGTTCAAGAAGATCTATCTATCATCAAAGTTGACCCAAACAAAGCATTTTCCAATACTTGTTTATTTGAAGTAGAGTCTTGCTAAGGGCGGATCACAGAAAGCTAGGCTTGGAGATCATGCAGTTCAGAAAATGTTTTTGGCGATCAGAGCGTTACTTGAAAAAAAACCGATTCCATCCAAGAAAAGTAAAATACACATTTGAAATTCTTGTAGCTCAGAAAAACCATTTACGTTTTCCCTATAAATCGGATGCATTTGAAATTCACCAAAATTTGACCAGTCAGAAAATGCATGTTTTGAACCGGATACTTCAGCTTTGATCACATTTTACTCAGGAAAAATCCGAAGCATTTGGTTATAGGAAAACGGAAATTTCAAATATAGTAGAACTTTGATTAACCGAACTCCGGTCTATCGACTGAAAATGTCATTCGAGCTGAATTTGATATTGAGTTTTTTAAAGAGTTTAATGATACGCAACTTTCACGAGTCCAAATTTATTGCAAAATGATCGAAACACACTCTGACAAAATTACAGTACAGAAATCTAAAAATATAATCTACAGTTCTAAATCTCAATTTTATGACTCATTTAGTACCAGTACATTTTGTCTGTATTTGGTACAGGTTGTTTTGTATTACTACGTCCACATTATCCGAGTTTCTGGTGATCCGAATGGGCTCTGTCCACAATACATCGGATAATCAATATTATAATGCACTTATTAGCTGCTATGATATTGGTTCGATGTTCTGTGTGTTCATGTTGTTGCTACTGACAGCTAATTAGATCGGAGCTTAACGTCTATCAAGGATTCTGAATCGCCACAGACAGTCATAGATATACTAAGCCTTGATAATCAGAGCTATTATTACTCTAAGCACTAAGTTATGAAGAGGAATAACAAAATATTAAAACCACTGACACATTGTATGCACGTAGCTGGCTTGTCTTCCCTATTTGAACTTTTATTTCCATTCTTCAATAGATATTTTTCGGATTTCTTCAAAATTAATTCGTGAAATTTTTTTCTCTTCGCAAATTTGGTGACAGGTAGCGTAGAATATAATGTAATTCACCGTAATCATTTCTAGGGATGGGACACCAGAAACTTCACTGCTATAAAGAACAGTGACGAGCAAAGCTTGTTTTTTTATTAAATTGAGCATTTTTTTTTAAATTTCCGTCCTGAGAAAAATAAAGTAGTGGTAACTCCACCCCTTCTACGCAAATACCAGGGGTGTTTGAGCCTCCTCTAACCCTTCCGAGGCCTCTGATGATTTCACCTGAAAAAATGTGTATTTATTTCAGTTTTTAGACTTCATTTCGCTTGGTATGTCGGTGTACCATCATTTTTCTCCCGACACGATGACTAGGACATATTTCTTAGCCTACTTGGTGGTTGCCACGATGAAGGTATCTCGTCGCTTACAAAATTGACCAGATCTTGGTGGACGATAGATCTAGTCATTAGAAAAAACTGAACAGATCTTTATCTCGTCAACATAAGTTTATCGGCAATATCTTGATGAAATATATCATTCTTTTCAAAATTGGTCAAATCTCCATTGGTCAAACTGTATGGAGGGTTAAAATGAGTTCAGCCTTGCCAAGATCGTGATAGGAACTCATGGCTTGTAGTTACAGTGTTAGCCAGTTAATTTGTTGTATCAGCTGTCCGCGTAATAATAAGATAAACCCCCAAGTCGAGAACCTTCATCGCCCTTCCCTTACACTAAGATAGGCCATCGCAGCTCAGGGGTTTTTGTAAGTAGACTTGCAACCTGCGAGTTGTAAATATCGATTCCTGTAACTTACTCTGGGTTTATTTCTCTCTTCTGTGCCAATAAATATCTACTTGTGTGCGTATATCCATTATTTGACGTCTGTCTTACGACTGGTGCAGCTTTGCCAATTGTGATCCTTGTGCCTTGTCACCCTACACAAAAACTGCTTTTTGGTTAATCGCACTCCTCAGAATTTCAACAGAAAATAGTTGACAGTAGACGGTACTGTCACTTGCTGCAAGGCTGGGAAACAAATTAAACTTGTCTTAAACCTGAAAGATATAGTCATATGGTGAGGACCCTAAAGACTGCTATGCGTATTTTGGTTTCGGATGTACAGAAAATGCTTTTGCATGTTTCTAGTTAAATTGAATGCATAAACATTTTGAAATTGATTTTCGTTTTCAGCCGATGTGGGTAAAAAAAAAGAGACAAGGGCAAACAAAGGAACACAAATAGATTCGAGAGCAAGTGTCTGCTCCGCAAGTCGTGTCTGATGGCATGACGCAATGCCAGACAATGGGGGACCAACGGTTATCGCGTGATAATGAGTCACACGAGATACTTCCGTTACTAGGGAAACCGGATGCAACAAGCAGGAGGATGGTTTGATGCCTATGTGCGAAACCCTCGGACATTGAGAGGGTGTATTTATTTTTAACATCGCTTGTGTTGAAAAAACAATGAAAATAAAATAAAGAACGTAGTTTTTTTTTATGTCTCATTTTTAAATCTTCACAACTATACCTCTGTGTTAGTACTGAATATCAACAAAATGCATACATCTTTGTGGTCTTGAAGACCAATTATAATGAGTGTGAAAGTGACAAAAATAAATTTTCCTTATAAAAGCCGATTAAATGTCCCCTTACGATTTGGTACTTTTGAAAGAGACTAAATAATTGCGGGAGGCACATAGTCCCCACATAGGGGGCGGATCACCGATTACCATAGTACCGGAACATAAGAAGACTCTGGGTGGGGTTGAGAAACGTAAGACGCTTCTTAAAACTGTGTGCAAAAAAGAGAAATGTACTTTTATGCAAAACTGATTTTGTATCATTAAGTATCTGAAATACCCAGTAAGGTCCACGAGTTTACGATCCAAATATGTTAGTACGAGAAATGTCCAATAGCTCGTTGCATTGCTCTAGTGTGACGTTAATTAAAAATACCATACCACACCGACAACTGTCACGTCGAACACCAGTCAACCTCCGAGCTTATTAGGGAACCGATTCATTGCAAAAGAAAGTCCGAATTGAACAACTAAAAGCATACAGAAAAATATGATGTAATGTATTTTTTGTTTAGAATTTAAAAAAAATTGTAATGAATTTAAAACAATGTTATCTGTTTTTGATTTTGATATTAAATAATCCTTAGATAAGAATTTTTAAGACCCAGAAAATCTGCGATCACTGTTTTGGAAACGTCTAGAACAGGGATTCTCAACCGGTGGTACGCGGCAACGTTTCAGGTGGTACGCAAGAATGATACGAGCAACTCAAATATTCTAAAAAGTTTGTTCGATATTTTAGTATGTACAACCACGTTATGCTATTTCTTATGCCATTTGTTACAAGTTACTTGTGTAAGAGTGGTTTTTCTGAACTTTTGTCTATAAAAAATAAATATAAGTAAGTGTTGAAGAAGACTTATGAGTGAAGTTAAGCCCCATTGCTCCTGATATTGATATTTTAATAAAAGACAAACAAGTGTTTCGTACTAAATTTTTTATCTTTTTATTATGTTAATCTTTGTTGGCTTAGTCTGTACTAATTATTTAAAATTAGTTGTTTTTAGACCTGTGAGTAAAAAATAAAACTGTAATTTTCAATAATCGTTTTATTTTTTTCCTTCATTAAAACATCATTAATACAAAAAGTGTATTAATAATAAAATATGAAACTTTTTTAGTATTTTAATTAAAATAAAACAAGCCATTGGGCACTTTTCTGACATTAGATATATGTTTCTAAAAAATTATAGGACTGGTGGTACGCCAAAAATTTCAAAAAAATTTCAAGTGATACGCAGTTACTAAAAGGTTGGGAACCCCTGGTCTAGAGATATAAAAGTGAATTTTAAAATAAAATGTGTTTTAATGTTATCATTGTAATATTCAAGGTACCGTTTAAAATAATGGTTAGAGAGAGAAAGAGAGAGCGAAATGGAAAATTACATCGAACGCACACTATGCATCATCGGTATCCACCCACTGTTAATAGCTGTAAGTTTTCCCTTAAGTATGTCACACATTGTATCGATTGGGGCTTGCAGTGCAATGATGGATGGTTGAATTAGGTGGTGTCTCTTCTGCAGTAGGAGAGACAGAGCCGGGTCGTGACACAAATTGGGGTCTTTTAGGGTCAACTAGGATCACGGAAGTCACCCGCTTAATAAGTTCGAAACAGTGTGTGACGCCGCACTGAGTCAAACATCGAACTGCGTTGATGAGAACTTTCAGACACACGGCAAAGTAACGTAGATATAGACGCGTCGACTCTTCCCTATCCTTTTGACCCCTTCTACGGTTTAATGGTTGGGCCTTCAACAATGAACGGTAACAATTAAGAAAGTGAAATGATAAAATCTGAGCAGATAAAAGTCTGATTTCCATTCAACCAAATTATTGATATAAATGTTGAATTTATTTCGCACTGGAGCACTGATCTGGATCAATTGCAAAGTGAAAGATCTGAGGACAACACCGTGTAATTTTGAACCACGTCACACAACCAAATCAACACCTGTACTGATACCCCATTTTCCAAACTTTTAAACCGCTCCAACGTGAGGACATTTGAGGCCACATTAGATTTAATATGCACCAGTCTCCATGAACACGACGGTCTTTGTTCAGATTGAGCTTCGAACCGCAGACCCACGGTTGTTAATCCGCGACTCTTTCAACTGAGCCATCACGGCCTCGTAATTCAATAAGGCTGTTATATTACCGGGGGCTATTAAGCCTATTTGTCAAGGAGTACGCAGTGTGATACCGCCGTTACTCCTTACATTTTCAATCATCAACATCATTGCTTTTTCAAAGCAAGATTGGAACCCGGGACCAACTGGGTAACAGACAGTCGCCATGACTATTACACCAGTTGGGCGGTTTAGGAGCATTATTAACTAGATGATTTTTTTCTTGAAGTCATATTACTATTAAAATCTAACATGATGCATAACTTTTAGTTTTCTGTTTGTGAAAATTGGTTGAAATCGTTTGACTGCCGCCAACACAGTTGTCTAAGGCCCGGTGCACACATCCGATTTTTCAGCGTGCGGCGCCGCTGCGGCACCGAAGCCCAACTATGCACACATGACCGTGAAGTGACGCAAGTACTCATTTCGCGCCATTTGGGATAAATATTCCTATCGAAGAAAACGCGTTTATTTCGCTTACTTGGTGTAAAAAAAATTATATTTTGAAACAAAATAAACGTTACTGCATACAACCATTTATTAACTATTATTTATATTCCATTTATTTATGAAAACAAGGTACTTCAGACCGGAGAAGCGTGTGCGGCGAGCTACGGCGCCGTGGGGAACTGCGGTACAAATTGCACCCAAATTGGACGTACGTTGCCGCTGCGGCGCCGGAGGCATGTGTGCATTACACCATTGGATCTAATGTATCTAAGACAGCACTTGCGTTACGGCAGCGGCGCCGCACGTTGAAAAACCGGATGTGTGCATCGGACCTAATACCGCATCTACACATTCGTGGGAATGGCGAGTAGAATCACAAGGCGAGTGGCGAGGTTCACTCGTCATTCGCCTCGTTCCTCGCCCCGCATCTCGTAACGCTCGTGTCGGAAGCGGTTTTTTGGGCACGAGTCAAAAGCTTGACGACGAGGCGCCACTCAGTGAGTGTTCTATTCGCAACGAGCGCGTTTATCGACACATGCAGGGCGGATGTCGCCACCGAATTGGCGAGTATATAAACACGGTCATTCACGTTGTGGGAACAAACGTGCGAATGCCACTCGCGAATGTCGGCAAGTGACGAGGCGAAACACGAGCACGAATGTGTAAATGTGCTGCCAAATTTATAAAGGCAAACATGTGACTACTTCTCAATCTCTACTATTGTAATAGGAAGTGTTTGATTTTTTCGTGGGCGCAAAATCCTGACGATTCTATGGCGCTTACAGCAATGAGATTTGGCAAATTTTAGTCCAAATAGGTAGTCCAAATTTTTTGCAATTTTCGGGTGACGAAATTTAAAAATTCAATTTAGAATATTTTTAAATGAATTTAATGAAATTTAATCATTATTGAATGCTACAGCATAGAATAGATCACATATTCTTAATTTATTGCTTTCATTTCCGTTTTGATTTTGATCGGAGGAATAATTTTTCCCAGCCAGACGATAAAAACAAACAATCTCTTAACTGGTGTCAATTAGTTCTTTTTCTATGTCTAAGACCGTTAAAGATAGAGTAAAAATTTCACCGGATTTGAAATCTGCGGAAAATTTTACTCCAGATTAATACCTTACACCACGGGCAACGCCTGGCTAGCCACGCAGTGTGGCTAGTATGATATATAAAATTAGCTGATCGTACTTTTCATAACACATCCGTCTATTTAGCAAATCGGTGGTCTGGTTTCATTTCAGAAAACGACTGACGTTGATATACATACACCGTTTTTTTTAAACATTTGATCAGTATTGCAAGAAATTCGGGTTTTCCCCCTTGGGATCTGTGTTCTTTGTAGTCTTTCTGGAGACAGAGTTGCTAGTTCTCTAAGCGTTGACACAAAAGATTCGAATTCGTATATTTTCTGGGGAAGAGATGTTCAGAATCCACTTAAAGGCCCAAGTTCCGGATTAATTACGATAGCATCGTGTAACACAATACGATAGCAAAGTGACTAACTAAATCGAACCTGTTTCTCTGGGTACTTTTTTTGAAACCGGTATCTGTTAAGGAAGTATTTGAGTGATACGGA
Source organism: Metellina segmentata (assembly GCA_947359465.1). NCBI lineage: Eukaryota > Metazoa > Arthropoda > Arachnida > Araneae > Tetragnathidae > Metellina > Metellina segmentata. The sequence continues at coordinate 65,116,541 of OX375881.1, forward strand.
GAGAGTCTTAAAATCTTATCTTTGAAAATGGTTTCGTTCATGATAGATCCGTCGGTAGCCATTTTGTTGGTATTGTGAAGACATCATACACGTGTAAGTCACGTGGTTCTGGCAATGATTAAGTTAACTTTTTCTTTTCATCGTGTTGCGCGTGCTGACTATAGAAAATATCTTTGGAATGCATCGAAAAAAAAAGACGATTGGTATATATTACCTTTTGTGTTTAGCCTTTTATTTTGAGGAAAGACTATGATGGTAGAGTAGCCAGTTTATTATGTTTATTTGATTTTTGTTGTGTATTTGTAGTAAGGTTATTTCTTTTCATTGAACCCGTCTGCATCTTCATATGGTTATGAGAATTAACACCCACGTAGCCATAGTCTAACAGCTAGGTTCAAAAATATGTCAATGACTCTCTCCTCTCTTTGAAGAAATAAATATTGTTTTCTTGAGCACACACGCTCTTCATTTACTTTGCGACATTATACTACATTGTCTTAATGAAACTGTTTTACACAGAATCATCATACTTTTATTACACGGCTCCGAGATGATATATTCGTGATTACAACTGAACCACATTGAAAATAGATAGAACGTTAAGCATTCTCGAAGCAACAAGAACGCAATTAATCATCGTTGCGTGCAATACAAGCAGATAATTTATTCCATTTTATGCAACTGAATCGCTTCTGAAGACGTTTTGAAAGAAATTCTATTATTCACAGAACAAAGAAGAATTGGAAATGTGTACACTATATTCTAAAATCAATAAACTGTTATTAATATTCATAAGAGGCATATCCCAGTAGCCATTGTTGTATACTGATGAGAAATTGAAAAAATATATAGGAAATACCTTCTAAAACCGCCAGTTTGCGTCCAAGTTAGTTGTATTTTCAAGTTTTATTTTATACCATCCTAATTTATTAACGGAATTTGTTGCGTCTTCTTTTTTTGCTTTACAATTTCAAAAGATACATTAATTGTACCCATTCCTCTGCAGACATTTTTTGATTGTTCATTCTCTTTTTCCATGAGTGAAATCACTAAGAAAAATATAATTATGACTTAGTCTCATTTACCACTTGCAAATTCCATCCAAGAAACAACACCACATCTCTCTTCAAAAATAAACTTAACTCAGATCCATTAAAAATATTTCTACATAAATATGAAAAAAAGGAGTTTAGCTTTCGTAATATAAAGGGTTTAAATCGACCGCAGTAAAAACAGCTATACAATAGGCTATCACAGTCCGGAATCGGATGTTAATTGAAGATATTCGGGCAACATAAGGATATTCACTTCAAATTTTTCTGCCTAGCAATTTTCCAGTTTTAAAAATTCCAAAATTACACAATGGTTTATCCACAACTTAAAAGATTGTGTTATTTTATGTTTTCAAGTATTACGCTCTCATTGAAACCATCGGAAATTATTTCGATCCTCTTTAATATTTTGTTTAAATTTTTTCATTGTGAAATTTCCATTCTGTGACTTAGGACTGTGTAGCTCGGAGCCCTCCATTTGAAATCCTCTTCACGATGCTGATTAAAAGTGTGGTTCTCGGAGTCAGGTAGGGGGTTCATTTTAAATTCTTTGATGTCACGTTTAATTGCAATCAATTTAACTTTTAAGGTGTATGTTGATCTGTTCGGATATTTTTCAACTCATTACTACCACAGGAGGCTATTATCTTTCAGCATCTGAAGGAATGAATATAAAACTATCATCAACACTAGCTGCAAAGAATTTAATTATTGTGCAGTGTATTTATAGCAGGCCTCGAAATAAATTTTTCAATTCAGGTATACCTTGTGCTCCTAAGGTTTTAAATTAGGTGCACAGATTATATTTTAGGTGCATATTTAAAAAAAAGTAATATAAGAGCACTAGGAGGCCAGCCCCCTGCTCGCTAGCGCTCGCCAACCCCCGGAGAATTGCAAAGCAATCCTCACTGGTTCGCTGCGCGAACCTATTCTCGCTTCGCTCGCATCACTGAAGACATGTGTCCTAGCAGAAGGGATTGTTTACAAAATATGATATTCCAAAAAAAAAAACATTTTTTTTTCCAATCTAAATTTGCTGTTTGCAGAAAAGATATATACAGTGCCTCTAAAATCAGAATTCAAATGAAAACTGTGCAAATTTTGACTCGAAATGTGATCGCTGCTTTGGAAATTGAATACCCAGCATGTTGTTTGTGTGTACATTTCCCCAGCACTCGAGCCACTCACTTTTTCATTGAGTTTGTTGTCTAAAGTTGAAGTTGAAGCGTATTGTTGAACTACAATTGTTGGCCCTGAAAAGATACCCCGTTTTCTTTGATTTCTATTACAAACTACAACAGCTCGACTAAAATTAATTTTTTTCAATAAAATTTCATCCGATTACGCTATGAATTCAATTGAGGCGCGAGACTTCGTGATGGTAAACAAACAATCGCACAATGTTGCCAAAACGCAATAACAAATAACGTCTTTTTTGCGTGCCACGTAAGAGAATTATATATATAGATTAATGTAATGATAACTACTTTATTAGTTGTGTATGCCAACAACTATTTCTTTAGTCATTTCTTCCTCAACTACTTTTTTAGTCTCTTCTTTCGCAACTATTTCTTTAGTTTTTTCTTTCTCAACAATTATTTCTTCGTTATCATCACGTTCTGCTACTGTTTTATTTACATAATTCCCACCAATGTTTTTTTTTTATTTGTCAAGCAGCTTCGAATCGCTTTGGTCCGAAACCGTCGTCATTACGATTTCGCATGCATTTGCGTCTTTACGGAAATATTTCTACAACGTATTATTTTTCAAGACAGATGGTACAGGTCGTTTCTTCGGTGGTATCTTTCAGAAATTTTGAATAATCCATTCAATGGATTCATTTGTTTAATGATTTTAGGTATTAAATCGTAAAACTAGGTACAAACCAAATTCCAAGGAAAAATAAGAAATAAAAAACACAAAAAATAAACGACTACACATTATTTTAAGCAGATAAAATTTGAATGTAAAGATAAATAATTAAATATTTGTTTACGATATGCAGTGGCCAGACAATTCTCAGGAATTAATACGGCTTCACCTTTTATTAAAACACGAGGTGTTTATAGAAATACGGGATACCTATCATTCGCGAATGGTAACGTAATCTATATTATCTTTTCTCCGGCGTATGGCTGTCACGACAGTCGCTTCAACATGGAAATGTTTCCATCTGCAAAATGTTTCGATCATCGGGAAGTTCTGTCTACAGAGGCACAAGTAAACCTTCCTCCTTTATAAACCCATTACTGTCCTGCAATTTTGTTTTCGCATAGTGTGTTGAGAATTTTAATTATGTTCCTTTAGAAGGAGAAAGGTCAATACTAATATTTTGTACAAACATCAAAATAACATAAAATACGTCCCACCCTTTTTTTTAACACTAGGTGCACTGTGTGCACCTAGAGGGTAAAAATTTAGGTGCACAATTTTATTTTCATGTGCACCCGGGTATTTCGAGCCCTGATTTATAGTTTAAAATTCATTGCCTTTCTCTATTATGAGGAAGAGGCAATGAGTGAAAATTTATGAGGAACTTGCACCAGTGAGAAAAAGGCTCATTTCTGTGTTTTATTAATGGATTGATCGTCAAAATGTTAAAAAACGACAATTAAAACCCACAAAATGGACTTAATTAAAATTTCAAGTTTTAAATTACCGAAAAGTACGGCAAAATCACATGACCTCAAAACGCTACGTGACGTCATTGTGTACCACGATGTAATGTTTACGTTTGTCTAGCGCGTTGAAATTTCATATTGCTTGCTCTTTTAATTTTTAAACAATCAATTAAAAAATTTTCTTCTTGCTATTTCAACTTCGCTGTAAACGGACCATCATGGAAGTACAGTGACGTCACAAGAAGCGGCGTAGGAAAATTAGCGTTTTTGAGATGAAGTAAATAGTGCGAACTTTAAATTATTTTATTTTACCTTTTCGGGCTATAAAAGTAAAAAAGAAAGATACTTTCCATCATATGTTTTCATTTTCTATATTATAAATATACAAACAAATACCCTGCACGTTTCTCACTGTGGCGAAGTACTACAATGGAAAATATTTTTGTAAATACAGTAGAACCTTGATTACTCTAGGTAATATGAACCGGGGTCACCTCAGATAACGAGAAACTCGGATAATACGGACGTAAAACAGGAAACAGGGTTTTCTATGACATATGAAAACTAAATCTAATCATGCTGCTTCTGCAACAACTACATTTTCACATCTTTGGACACTCGTGTGCGCTCGAAGCATCATTTAAAACTTTAAAAAAATTTGGCTTTAAATTCGACTCGCGCGCGCGCGGGTAACATAAACACTCGATTGATAGGAACTAGGATAATCAAAGTTCTATTGAATCATCCATTTTATCCATTCTCCAATTATAAGTCATACTTAGGAGTTGGTGGTAATTTTATTGTTGTAAGTAATAGGGGCTAGAAAACGTAAAAAACTTTGAAATGTGTTGTCAGTTTTAGACGACAGATCTTTACACATTACATTCAAATGTGAAAATTGAAAGAGGAAACGTTTACATTTTAGTGGAAGTTAAGCATTACTTGAAATTATATTTTTATTTCACAAAGGGCTCATCATCCGTACCTGGCTCTGGAACCCATCATGTAATCTGATACTGAGGCCATTAGCGCAGATGTGGGAGGATGGGATGTTTTAAACTATAACATTCAACATATAATACTTGCGCAGATAAAACAAGACTTAAAATTAATAATTTAGCTGTAATTTAATTGTTTTAAACGGATCATAGTCAAAAGCTCGCACACATTTGATTGCTTTCCAGATATTCAGAGCCGTTCCTGAAGTAGAAGCTGTGCATTGCCAACTTCATCAAGCCGCCTTACTCTTCTCGACATTTGATTTCCTTAAAGAATGCCTTTCATCCATCAAGTATTCATAAAACAATTTTGGATAGTCCATCGTTCCTTCTATCGGTTCCCTAAGTGACAAACAATGTTAAATGAGCATCGCGTTTTATGATTTTTTTGGTTATTTTCAGACTATTGACGTATTCTATCTATGAGATTTGCGAAAATTAGAATTTCTCTCTTATAACCTTCTTTTTGTGTCATTGATAGCTCATTACTTCAAAACAATTTCGAGTGCTGTGAGATCTCCACTTCGAAACATCCTTACCCTTAAATGCTTTTTGAAAAAACCAATGCAAATTAAGAACAAAATATGCAAATTCATAGATATATTTTATTGCAATCGCATAACGATCCTTCAAACACTGAATACGTATAAAATTAGTATAGGAAAACTTATTGCTGAACATATTTATTTAAGGTTAATGTTAAGATAGTTAATTAACGCGCGCGCGTTCGAGCAAGGCTACGGATTATTGATGACGTCCTGAATCAACCCCATCTAGAAAGTTCCGAGGACAACGCCTTGTAATTCTTAACCATAGTCAGATGACGAAGTCAACACCAGCACTCTCCAAACCTTCTACATTTAAGGGACATGCCGACATAAAATAATTGTAAAAATGTATTGTTCAGATTTAAAAGTAATACATTTCATACACTTTTCCTATTCATTGGGTAACATTGAAAAATATTTGTTAATATATTTCCACACCACTCTAAGAAATATTTATTTGAATTTAGAGAGGAATACTCCCCTTCCTTTCAAGCCTCTCATGTTTTTCTTGACTAGGTACTAGTACACCCCTAGCACATTCCACAGGTAGATATGTAATTAGCATCGCACTGGAGCAACAAAAAGGGTTATTGTCGACTATCTGCGATCAAACCCCGAAGGGAAAGATCATAGAACAACAACACGTAATTTTGAACCACTACACCACTCAGGTATAGCTAACAGATCTCGAGTAATTCTAACAGCCTGCTTCTATTATCTATTCTCACTTCCCAATCACCAAATTAATATCAACTGCTAAATATTTAAATTAAGACTCATCTTGTCATGAGGAGATCTGAGAAACGTAAAAATCTTATAATCTAACAGGAGCGTCGACTTTCAAGGGTCAGACCACCTTGTCTATTCCTTATTATGTTGCTTAGTTGTGACCATCCCCTCCCTCTAAATAAGTGAGCGATTAAAAATACAAACATCATGGGTAAGATAAACTATTTTGATCAAACAATATGTTAGGAAATTCAAAAAATCATTAGGGATTTATTTGTGACATTTTCTCTCAAACGTTAAACTGCCATATATGTATATTTATTGAACTTATAGTCCCCAAAACAGGCTGTTTGTCGCCGGCATCAGGGAAATGTGAAGTTTTGCTCTGCCTTTTTAATCTGCTTTTTAAGTAAAAACATTATTGATTACTTAACGTGCAAAATTTTTGTCACGCTTGAATTCTTTTCCCCTAAAATAAACCCTAAAAATTCATTCACATGCCCCAAACCTTCGCAGTTTAAGAGCGGTACCCATGTATGCATTTAATAGCTTGAAATTCTGCTCTTAAAGCTTACAAAAAATTTTCCTCGACCATCTAATTATTTTATACGATTGCATTTTGCATTGCATTTTACGATTGCATTTTACAACATACCTTAGGGTGGGTATCCCATGATAGAGTTTAATTTAAGAAATTTTTATAAAGGGGGAAAGGGATGTGTGTGCAGGAAAAAGTTGCAAAATATATTTGCATTTGTATAGTAAAAATGAGTAATTGAAAAGTATAATACACTTCATGCAGGGTCCGCCAACTAAACTGTATCTGTCTACCAAGAGGACTGCTCCTGACACCAAGTCCGGGTGGTGGAGGTCGCTATAGAAACAAGACTCGTTCATTTTGAGTGGGGTAACTCTCGCGGTTGAAGCAATTTGATTTAGCTGTTTCGTTTTTTTTTTTTTTTTTTTCATTTTGACTCTCCCCACTGAGCCGTTGTCGGAGAAATCTACGGCTGACTACACAGTAGAGCGTGAATATGAGCATTATTAAAAAACCACCTTACAAGAGATGCCGAACAATGCCTTTTACCATAGAAATGCACAATATTAAAAATACACAAATCTATACAACATAAAGAAACAGTAGCAGCATAAACAGGAAACATACTGCAGCGTAAAATAATGTATGCAAGTGAAAGCCGAGAAGGCTATGAAAATAGTGCAAGTTCATAAAAGTGGAAGGGTTCAATCCAGCAAGACTTCCCATACAGCAAAGCACCTTTGTGTAATTCCGTAACTCAGGGGAAACGTAAATCATGAGATATTTTCATAACCTTCGTATGAGTCACAGACACTAGTAGACTACGCAGCCAAGTGAATTTTGATTAAAGTAAAAAAATAATCTGCCGCGAAGTTATTCATTAAACCAGTCTCCATATTCACCTATGCACCACGGAGCACACCTTTTTTCAACCTTCCCAACTCCAGTTTTTTCCTAGACTTTCTGTCTCTTTTTTCTCTCTCTTTTCTGCTTTTTTTCTCCTCATGACCTACGGGTCCCCTAGTTGGCAGAGTTCCTCTAGACCCATGAGACTCCCTTGTGAGGAAAAGTTATGCGAATCTTCACTACAGTTATACTACTCCTGCATGAACTGAGCTTTGTATAATGGAATGTCGGAGGTGGAAAGAGATAGTTCATTAGTGCAGATATTTTAGACAAGTAAAAATCAAACAAATATATTTACAAATTGCCCCAAGTGCGGCAATGTAACTACGTATCTCAAAGTATTCTGTATGGAAAACAGGATAAACTTCGATTATACGGCAGCAGACAGAGGCAGACTTTGTGTCTGGATCACTTCTTGTGGTAGACAGACATTATTGAAGGCTCAGAGTGCAGATCTTTGAGGTGCTAAATTAATTAGTGATGATTGAATGTGGAAATAGAAGTATTGGAACGAGACACTAGTCACCGTGGAAAGATGAATCAACTTTCAACGAGTGAACGAGACTTTCTCAAATGTAAACAGTGCGCAAATAATACAACTCCATAAGCGTTTAAACATCGACCTTAAAATGAAATAGACGGAGCATGCGACCGCACTTTCAAGTTATTTCTTCCAGTTGCTTGGTTTGAAGATGTGTCACGTGGTTGTGGGTAAAAGTATGAATCCTAAACTATTAATTGGTTGACGCGTCTGTCCACCGTTATTATACACACTAGTCTGCGCTTCCATAGCCAATCGGAAAAGCCAATTTGTGATTTACCCTTCAGAGATCTTACGACATCGACTCCGCCCATATGATCCGTCTATTTCATTTTAAGGTCGATGCGTTTAAAGAGCGTACGAGCACATGTATCAAATTTCTAATTGTAGATATTAAAATAATTGAAATGTCTTCGGCTGTTTTGAAGTGTTAATCTTTTTGTAAATATGTTGAGATCGATGCTTGTCTTTAAATTCACAGAGAGTAGATTTGCTTTCTTTTGAGCACTTATAGTTCGAGAAGGCAGTCGAGTGACGTGGTTTTGAGCAAGTCTATTCTTTAAATTAGGTGATAGGTTGGTGCGTAAACTATCAATGGGTGAGGTGCGAGGCAGTAGCCCGGATGGAAGAGTTGTGGATTATCAGCCAGAGAGTTGCTAGTTTGAAATTTGATCCAACCAAAGACCGTCTTGTACTTGGGGGATGGTGGATGTTAAATCTATTGTGGTTTCAAATAACCTCACTTGGACAAGTATGGAGAGTGGGGGTGCTAGATCTTCGTCATCTGACCGTGGTTCAAATTGACGAGATGTTGTAATTGGATCTTTTCTTTTGGCATTGATCTTAGACCGTCGCCGATAGAACGACGTGCTTTTCCAATGCGACGTTAATTAAACTACCTACCACAACTGATGCCTTTAATGCAGATTTTGGTTCTAAATTTATCGTTGGGTGCCGAAAACGATAGCAGTTATCTATATATATAAATCTCTTACGTGGCACGCAAAAAAGACGTTAATTGTAATCGCGTTTTGGCAACGCTGTACAATTGTTTGTTTATCGCGAAGTCTCGCGCATCGATTGAATTTATAGCGTTATTGGATGAAATTTTATTGAAAAAAAAAATTTAATGCGCTGTTGCAGTTAGTTTATAATAGAAAACGGAGGATCTTTTCAGGTCCATTTAAAAAACTGTCCTTTTCAGGGCCAACAATTATAGTTCAACAAGACGCTTGCACTACAACTTTCGGCAACACACTCAATGAAAAAGTGTGGGTCGTTTGAGTGCTGGGAAAATGTACACACAAACAACATGCTGGGTATTCAATTTCCAAATCAGCGCTCACATTTCGAGTCAAAATTTGCTCAACGTTTTCATTTGAATTCTGATTCCAGAGGTACTATCTTTTCTGAAAAACAGCAACATATTTAGATTTGAAAAATATGTTTTTGGTACATCATATTTTGTAAACAATTCCTTCTGCTAGGACACATGTCTTCATTGAAGCGAGCGAAGCGAGCATAGGTTCGCGCAGCGAACCAATGAGGATTGCGAAGCAATCCTCCGGGGATTGGCGAGCGTTAGCGAGCAGGGGGCAGGCCCCCTAGTAATGATATAATACGGTTAAAAACATCTGCCGCCATTCATGCTTTCGGCCCTTCTGTTAAAGCGCTTTTCCACCTTCTCAAAAGTCGACTGACTCAAGGTCGACTGTCTTCTCTTCGGAGCGCAGCACTTTAGAAGTCTTTTTATGAATAGATCACATCGATGTGGGACTTTATTTACCGACCACCAGAGAATCCCACATGAATAAAGCTCGACAATGACGCAAGCTGGATTACAATTTTGTCGAAGGTTTAGTTTGTCGTTCTATGGTCATTATTATTTGTCATAAGAGAGTTTTGTGAAATGAATAGGGTGTTTATATCCCATCCCCAATAACACCTACAAGTAGGCGCCGCTATCATCTGCTACCAAACAAGCCGGTGATAGAAACGCACTTAACTCATCAAATATTTAAACCCTCGAGATACACACTATCCTTTCTCTTTCACTAGCCTTTTTTTGGGAATTAAAATAAACGAACCGTTTCTCTTTACAAGCGTATTTGAACATCTTGTTGAGCAAATAGCAGCGAAAAGAAAGTCCAATTGGACTTTCAATGGACCAAACTTAGAAAAAACCATCTTAGGTACTGAGTAATTTTATCACATTTTGAACTCATTAAGATGCAAATGTTCGAATTCTTTAAAGCGGAATTTGATTTGAGGGAAATTATCCTATAAAATTAGCCTCACCTGATTGGACAAGAGAAAAAGTAATTTTTCGCTCCATTGCTTCAGTGTTTCGTAGACGATTTCTTGGAAACTTGAGGTTCTTTAAAAGGAACTTAAGAATTCCACCAGCTAAGGATACAATAATGGCGGTACCATTTCTTTCTCAAGTTTGAGGATTTTAAATCTGTATAAATTGTTTTCTATATTTAGTGATGATTTTAAGTTTTTGAAGTGTCAATACAGATTTTAAAATTGCTTTGTCCTTGATCTATTACTCCAAAACATTTTACCTTTACCAATATCGGAAAGTAGAAAAAACAGTTTTAGGTGGCTTCTGTTGATTTAGTTGGTTTATTTTGTGCTTAATTTTAAGAACTTGATAATGTTAATTATTTAAAAAGTCTTCTAAAATTTTCTTTTCGAGAGTAATTTTGAGACTACCTTTCATATCAAAGCGCATCCATATGCGTAGCACCGAATACACACGAATTCAAATGAAAATATTTCCTTAACAAGACTTTTGCACAGTCAATGTAATATTAAGTTGACTATCCTTCTATTCGACTCTCTTTTTTAGACAGATAAACACATGTCCATCTAGACAGGAATTTATAGGTCTGAAGAAAGAAGGTCGACTTTATAAGCTGCAAAATCCAATCATGTTTTTGATCAGAAAAACTTCGCCTTGCTTTGCTATCATAGCATTTTCAAACTAAAAACGAGGTTTTCTAGTTGCTTTATCATCTCAAAGAAGATCCCCATATCAGAGGACTATCAATCATCCTTCTGGAATTAAAATTTTCGTGTTGCTATAAGCAACTTTAAACTATTTGACCTAGTGGCGTAGGAAAGAGAAGGAACATGATACACATTCTTCTAAGCAATTTTAAACCACTTTAATCTAGTGGCGTAGGAAAGAGAGGGAATATTCATACGTAATCTTCTAAGCAACTTTAAACCACTTTAACCTAGTGGAGTAGGAAAGAGAGGGAACATGATACGCATTCTTATCTGCACTGAGTTTGAAATTCATTCTTAAAGTGTAGATTTTTATCCTTTTGCTTCAAAAAGGATTACGAACAGTGACGAACATCCACTGAACATGAAAAGTGGTGGATCATGAGGAATATTCGATGTGTCCCTGAAATCAGTGTTGTTCCAGAGCGACGTTTTCAACTACTAAATCAACCCCAAAAAAAGTTAGGTTAAATTGTCTTTTGAAACCTAACAGATGTTTCTAAATCCACTAATGTTAGAACTCGAAAAAAAATTTAATCGAGTAACTTTTTTTTACCTTTCTTAACTTTTGTTACACAAACAAGATAAGAACAAAATTTCATTCCTTTATAATCTCATTTTTACTTTGTAGGTTCTGTTTAGCTCTAAAATATTTCATGTTACAAAAAAATATTTGTTTTAGAAATAAGAAAAAACTGTTCAAGAACATTGGTTGTGGCCACAATAATTCTTTTACCCACTAAAAATCATGCAACGAAAGCTCTAGATAGCCGTTCATCTGTAGTTGGAACACCATATTTACCGCTCTTTACTGATGGTTGTTCGAATAAAAAGATATCTAACAAGGCATTAATTATAAAATATTTTAGTGAAAATCTCAAATACATTTAGTGTATAAATATTTTTTACACCATTAGAAAGTGGAACAAACAGTGAGTCAAAAGAGTATAGGGGAACAACCAACATTTAATAATTTCTAAAAACAAATATGAATACTTTTTCTTTAAAAAAACTTTTTTTCTCGTTACATCTTTGAACTAAACACAAGATCTCTACTGAGCAAAATATTACACAAAAATAACAATACAGAAGTGTCAAATTTTGTATATCTTGTGATAGCAATGAAAATAAAGGTCGAAAAGTATTATAGCACTTTAGGATTAAATGTTTTTTTTTAAATATCTATTGATAAAATTAGTACCTTTTTGGAACAATTTATCTTTGGTCTTGATTTAGAATGATAGTTACAAATTATTGATTCGATTTCCTACATTCTGCAAGTAGTTGTTCTCAAAGTTGATTTTCATAATAAATTTTAAATATGTTAATAATTCTATATTTCAAATTACACTAAATATTTTCAATGGGATTGAAGTTTGAACTTATACATGAGTTATGACGACTTCGGTTGCAATAAAGGGCCTAATAATCTACAGATATGAGTATTATGCACCTGGTCTTTATCCGAATAAAATTTAAAATTTGACAATAAATCCATTTTTAGCACTTTCTTCTTAATTTTTCTTTCAGAATATTTAAATACAATATTTTCACCTTTTTAAATTCAACTGTAATCCGTAGAAAAAATTAACAAAGCCCAAGACAATAATATCATCATGTCTTATTGCGAGAGTAAGTTTTTAGTTCATGTTCAATTTTGTGTGGGCCTTCATCACTTAAATATTAAATTTAGATTGATCTATAAATATAAACTAGCTACAGAATTCCTGGAGCTGATTAATTCAAGCCAATAGCGAATTCTCTTTTCTCTGAGAAAGCCCTTTGATTCGCTTCATTTGAGTATATAGATACTTAACCATGAAAGTCGAACTTTCTTACGAATTCAGTATTCAAGGAATTTTTAAACATCCTTTGGACTTCAAAAGTTAATTTATCATTTCTAGTTTTAAGGATATTAGAAATACTCTTCATTTCACTTGACATATCTCTCTTCTCATTCACTGACACACTTTGGACGTAAAGTTCGTGGTTTGTTTTCAATTTAATTTGTATTCAGACACTTGCAAATTATACTATGATTAGTGTAGACATGTTTGCATGCAACCTTTTCCGTATCTTTGATTTCTACCATTCCAAGCAAAAATGATAAATTTTCCAAAAAAAAAAATCGTTTCTTTTTTGTCGGACCAAAATTTTTTTATGAATTTTTAAAATTACTAATTTCAGATTTCAAGTCTCTTAAAATACAGTTTAATCGATAGTTCCTTGAAACTTACCTGTTTATTTCTTTTTTCCCAGACGCACAAAAACTTTTTTGATTATTACTTTTATTGCGAATAGAATAAAGCATTGCAATTGTTTATTATTTCAATTAAGTTTTAAGCTTCTATAGCCCATTTACTACAGTTCTAAGATACTGAATGAAATAAAAATTGCGTTTAGTTTTAGTGTAATAATTGTTGATTTAAAATAAAATTATTAAAGATTCGTTGTGCCCAATTCTTTTTTTGAGTCAATGTATATACTTTTTCTTTATTGCGATGTAAATTTTAAAAGAACACGACATGCATAACAATTTGTTGTTGCTGTTTGCAATGTGGATATTAGTTTTTTGAAAACCGAATACATTTTTTCAGTAGTACTATCGATGTACAAACACTTTTTACAAGCATTTCTTCTCTTTTTCCGAATTTCAAATATTGTCTTTCTACTATAAAAAAAAATTTCAATCTTTTTCAGGTTTATACGCTTTGTGATTGGTAATACCGAGTCACGTGATAGTGAGTCTTGTGATTCAACGTTCTAATGAATTTGGAGCACGCGCTGACGATATAAACAGTTATATTTTTTAATTAGTTCATTCATAAAATTTGAGTGCACGCGCTGGAGAGTTTGCAATGTTTTCAGAACAACAGGCAAATTTGATCGTCGTTTCCATAGCAACAGTCGAATATTAAAATATATTAAGAAGTACTATTCCAACAAACAACACGGAGAAGTTAAAACATTTAAAATTATGATGAGATCTCCTCTGAATTTTAACAATATGTTGTGCTAAGATATTTCCTTTTTTATATGGAAATGAGATGTTTTGTTCTCGACAGTTTTGAAAACATTTTGTTTTTATTTTCACTATATTACCGTGTATGAGCCGTGAATTTTTGGAACATTTTCTAAAGCTAAAGTACTGGGGTTGGCTTATATACGGATCCGATTATCTCGCAAAAAAAAAGTAGGCAATTTTCCGTTACTCGGGCGCAATCCCATCCCCCTCAATGTTGAAAAGTATAGTTCGCAAAGTGAACTAAAATGATGCGTATGATTACGTAGCAATCATCGGGGGTTGACGAGCGATAGCGAGAAGGGGGCGGAGCCCCCTAGTATAGTAAAATTATAAATTTGAAATCAAAACTGGAAAATTTGGTAGTTAACTATGGTCCCATTGACCTGATTATAAGAAATTTTTCAAAACAATTTTTAGTCATCAATTTTCCTGTAAACATAATTGCACATCGGCTAAGAGCAGAAACTCATCTACTTATATTTTTTCGGAGACACTAATTGCTGGATTTCAAGATAGTGATAAATACATAGCCACGTTGTAATATGTTTAAAAGATGAATAACTCTATCAAAATTCTAATAATTTTATTTTTAAACTAAAAACTAATCACTAGTCTTTAAACTGATATAAAGGAAAAAAATTCATTCTGTCTGTTCCTGAGTTTCTGCTTAAAGCTTACATATTAGTCTGATAAATGATTCAAATTCCATTTTTCAACTTTTGCAAGTTACAACGACTGATGACATGTGAAACGCACACTCTAAGTCCCGGTGCACACATCCGGTTTTTCAACGTGCGGCGCCTCAGCAGCAACGCAAGTGCGGTCTTAGATACATTAGATCCAATGGAGTAGTGCACACATGCTTCCGGCGCCGCTGCGGCGACGCACGTCCAACTGGCGTGAAATTTGTACCGAAGTTCCCCACGACGCCGCACACACTTCTCTCCGGTCTGAAGTACCTTGTTTTCATAAATAAATGGAATATAAATAATAACTAATAAATGTATATTTATCACAAATGACACGAAATGAGTACTTGCGTCATTTCACGGTTATGTGTGCATAGTTAAGCTTCGGTGCCGCACGTTGAAAAACCGGATGTGTTCACCGGGCCTAAGTGATTAGAGAATCTTTATCTTTCTTCGAAAATAAATTCCGTTTTTTTTTATTTTTATCATTGCAGGTGCTTTCTCTAACTCTATTGCATTACTGTCGACTCCTGTCCATATCTGAATTGATACGCCTCTGCTTTAACCAAAAAACCATCTCCACATGAACCCATCCTATAAAGTTCTGCCATGTCATGGGAGAGGCACTGAATCGGGTCAGCGAAAGATTATCGGCATTAAAAATGCAATAACAGCTTCCTTTAAAAAACGATCGACAATAGGCTTCAGTTATCTGCGAGGGAGATCTGGTAGCGCTGTCTTCTTGAGGAATTATGCGTGTAATCTTCCACCAAAACCATTCGAGGGAGTGGGGCTGTTATCGGACGGGCTATCGCATCTCTTCTAAGGAACGCGCACGTTTTTGCTGGCCGAACGTGCAACAATTATGGGAAATGGTTTTACCTCTGGAGTATACGTAGTCTTGGCTTGGATATTGAATTCCCTTTTCTGGATCGAATTTTGCTTTGAATAGGATCCTCTGCTCTGACTGTGATGGTTCGTTACTGATACCTTTAAGTCCTTTCTTATCTTTGAAATAATATGGCTTTGATTAGTGCAGTGACTGTCCTTCTCGTTAGCCAGCAGAATTCTGAGAAAAAAGATGGAGACTGGGGCTTCTTACGTAACTGTGTGGAAATTATTTGTATCTTAGATGGTACTGGCATCAGTGACGTCATGCGCCTTCCCTAATCCCAGACCTTGCAGCTTATGCCAGTTGAAGTTAGATTCTTGATTCGATTTCGAAAGAACCTAAGTGTTCTTGAATTGATTGATTTGATTAATCTCGATTTGCATTAATATGTAATCTTTATCTATATCTGTATATAATGTGGAAAATAGTAATTAAAAATTTAATTTCACTGAAGAATCTCTCCAATCGTCATTTTTGTATGTTTCGAAAAATACCACTGAATATTCGAAATCCCGCCATTTTGTGACAAACCGTTCGCGAGCCTCCAGTTCTCATGATTGCGACGGGGTTTTGTGCGCCAAACTCGTGGCGATTCGTCTCCTCTCGGGTTTTCGACGAACACAAAGGCGTTAAGAGCCGAACGGTTCGGCTTTTAAATGTATACGCACCTTTAAAAACCGCAGTTTCCGGTTTTGGTGAGGTTTACCGTCACCGAAACATCGATTCTTTCTCAGGGTTATATCACATTTTTATTTCAGCTATAAATGCTTTGCTTTTAAGATGGTACTTACGAAATCGACTTATGGGAGGGGTCTCGTGTGCAAACAAACGAAAACCGGATGAAAAATGAAAATTTCAATTCATGTAGCACAAATGCTTGATACATATGGGGTCAACTATTAAATTCGTTTGTTATTTGGCGTCTGGATTTTAATCTAATAGACGTTTTATGAAAATTCTATTAAAGATGCGCTGAAATGCTATTTGAAAATCAAGTTAAATTACGTCACGCACGAAATACGTGTAAGAAGCACGTTTCTCTACAAAACATTACCGCCGCCAACAATTAGTTTGACAGAACAACCTTTCAGGCGATGGTAGTAGCGTCATACATTGTCCTCATGTGGCATAATGCCCGCTAAAAATCTAACCTGATCCACAATATTTTTTTTTGAGGCGCCCATTTTTAAATGAACACCAATATAGCATTGCAACATACACAGAAAGCGATTTTCATATATTTTTTTATTGTTTCTATGACACTCAGGCGTGGAAAAGTTAAAGAAAAAAACAGAACCAAAAACGAGTTTAGTTTTATTTTGCAAAAACTTCCCTATAGAAGTATATCCGGCTGAATGTCGCGGGAATTAATTAAGAACACTGTCATGTTGGTGATCCTTTATGCCATACTCACAATTCCCAGACATCTCTGAAGGCAAAGAAATCGAATGTAGAAAACGGAAAGAACGACTTACGTGAAAAACGAACGAAATGAACCGCCACATTTCCATTCAGATCAAGCGCAAAAGGAGAAATATTGTCATAATTTAACTCTGAACGTTTTGAGATTTCTGAGTAGTGTTGCAGTATCACCTTTACCCCACAACACATACTGTGTTAATAACCACATCGTCTGATTGAATGAATTCTGGGAAATAATTTGCTGGTCGGATAAGTCAAAACTAGTTAGATGTCATGCAGAGACCTGCTTGTTGATGAACGGATATGAGTGCAAGCCTTTCAGAGGATTAATAAATCAGTCTCTTTTACTGCATATTTAGTTATTTCATCGTTAAAAAGCGGATGACATTGACCTCGAAATATTATATCTTGTTTTGAACAAAAGTATTTGGACACTGCAGACATTCGGAGGAGGATCCATCTTAGTGTTGAGTTGTTTTTCCTGGTTTGTATTCGGCCCATTACTTTATGTACTTGGTACCATAAACGCTGACGGGTACCTCGACGTTTTGGATAATTCGGCCTTGCCTACACCATGGCAATACTACGGCGATGATGGTTGTTTCTTCCAACAGGATAGAGCTCCATGTCATACTTCAAAACGTATGCTGTAACGGTTTCCTGGATATGAAGTGAATTTGCTTGACTGGCCTGTTCAGTGTCCCGATCTCAATCCGATTGAGCATTTGTGGGAAAAACTGGAGCGACGAGTACGACACTGCCATGCACTCCCATCTTTACTACAATCTCTTACCACAGCCCTGCAAGAGGTATGGCGAGATATTCGTGTCCAGACTTACAGAGAACTTGAGGAAAGTATGCCTCGACGTGTTGCTGCTGTAAAACAAACAAAGGGAGGGCTTACCGTTACTAAATAGAATATTGAAGCACCTTTTCTGAAAAACATGAAGTGTCCAAATACTTTTGTCTATATAGTGTAGATAAAGGTGTACAAAGTAGCGATATGAAAGGTATGGAATACTGTGCTCTAGACATGGAATTTGAACCACTATATACAATAAGCACGTCCACAAAAGCAGATATAAAATAGTGGATTGGTTTGATCACACAAAAAAATTTAAGGGAGGAAAAGTTTGAAAATCAAGACATTTACAGTGGTGATATTTGTATGGAATTTATCAAACAAAGCTTCCAATTGCTGTCATACGCAAAATAATTTTTGTAGACGAATAACTAAAATGACATGCAAATGAAGAAAGCTTTTTGGATATGTTCGCTCTGCATTGCTCGTCATAAATTTAAAAAAATGTTTGCTGAGCGAAAAAGAGTTCCATTGTTTAAACAAAATTCCAGTTCAGCGAGTAAATAGATTAAGCACACAAACCCCAGATCAAAACATCTACTTCTACTCATGACAAACCCCATCGAGAAGAATACTCACTCCGACCAAAATCCTGAAGGATGCTGTCTCTCATCGGATCATCTTCAGCAGTCCCTCTTTCTCTCCGCATCACGGAAATTCCGAATCTTCCCGCTCCGTTTGCTCTTCGATTGCGCTTGGCGCGATTGGCGGGGTCCGTGGGCCCCATTGGCAAAACTCCATCTCCCGCGGAAACCGAAATCTCGCGAACTCTCGCCTGCTCCGTGTGTGCTCTGCGGAAATAAAAGGCCCGGCATTTTTAAATCCCCCTCCCCGAATTTATGCCCAAAATCGGGCTCGGGAATTCTGGATTATGAGAGGAAGCGCGCGATCGATCCGTTCCTTTGTTTAAAACAGGAATGCTCGTCGGAGGGGGGCTGTTTTAAATAAACACTCTAGAGAAACGCCGCCATCTTGGAATTAAGGTCGCAAGGTGAGTGTACATCAATCGATAGTATGTATAAGATTCAAGACATAAATTTAATGAAGGGAGGGGGATAACCCATTTTTCCTACCCTCCCTTTCTTTTCCGAGCGCGTGTTCTCTTCTCGCGAGATTTTCCTCTTTCCCCGAGATTGCGCGAGAATTTCAAGAGAGCGATGGGAATTTATGGAAGGATTCTTCTTCGCGTTTAGCAGCGATGGGGTGGTAGCGGTGTTAAAAGGATTAAAGGGTTACTTTCGATATCGGAGGGAAATTAGTCTCCTCGTGTGTGCAGAACGAGCAAACAACGCAGATTATACCTGCGTCGTAAATTTGTAATGTTCTGCGAAATGGAATTATTCCCCGTTCTGGAAATGGAATTATACGAGCGCGTGAAGGGAGAAAATTTTAAGCACTTTGAAAAAAGTAAAGGTGTAATTCCTTTCGAGGCGGCGGATTCGTAATTATTCCATGTCGAGAGCGTATATGTTGATTATGTGATTTCCTGTTTTTTTATTACAAATATCTGATAGGTATCTAGATATTTAGTACTTATTTATGGGTGGAAGGATATATGAAATCTGGAAATATTTACAGTTCATGCTCTGAAAGGATCCGGCTATATTAAATATTTAATTTGATATAGTTTTAGTTGATCGTCTATAATAAATAATTATAAATTTCTTTTATAATAAATCCATAATAATAAATTTCTATAATGATAAATCTATTTCATAAATTTCTATAATAATAAATTTCGATAATAATAAATCCATAATAATGAATTTCTATAATAATAAATCCATAATAATATATTTCTATAATAATAAATTCATAATAATAAATTTCTATAATGATAAATCTATTTCATAAATTTCTATAATAATAAATTTCTATAATAATAAATTTTTTTTATAATAAATTTCTATAATGATAAATCTATTGATAAATTTCTATAATGATAAATCTATTTCATAAATTTCTATAATAATAAATTTCTATAACAATAAATTTTTTTTATAATAAATTTCTATAATATGATAAATCTATTGATAAATTTCTATAATGATAAATCTATTGATAAATTTCTATAATAATAAATCTATTGATAAATTTCTATTATAATAAATCTATAATAATAAATTTTTTTTATAATAAATTTCTATAATGATAAATCTATTGATAAATTTCTATAATGATAAATCTATTGATAAATTTCTCTCTATAATAATAAATTTTTTTTTTTTTCTATAATAATAAATCTATAATAATAAATCTATAATAATAATAAAGATCTACAGTATTAAATTTCTGAAACCATGACATCGCTACTTATTTATTATCATCTACCTTATCTAAATTTAAAATGTTGTTCTGCTTTCGGCAAGGATTGTTTAATGTTGATCAGATTGCTGAATTCCACCGGCAGTTGATTTAAGTTATAGTGTATACTTTCTGTTGTCTTTGATCGTTTGGCTTGTTTTGTAAAACGACCATTCGTTATTCATTTTTATAGCGATAAAACTATCTACAGATACAAGACACCCAAATTTAATGTGAAATTATAGCTTATAAAGATTAAATGCTCCCTTATCATCTCCGCTGTCCTTGTAGCCGAGCGATCTGTGAAGGGCCTTTTTTTCCAATGCCAACTTACGCATCCTTACGTATAACCTTCAAGCATTAATTGACAAGAACCTGGCGGTCTCTGTGTTACCCGAGGTACCATGAGAGGTTCTGACCCATCACACGCACTGTGAGCTGTGGAGGGATATGCCTTTCTAGAGAACTTCGCTGAGCCGTCTCGCATTTGCATATCGTCTTCAAGAAATAAAAAAAAATTCCATCAGCCAACCCGACTTCGACACTTTAGAGATTCGAACTCGTAATCAAGCACTTCGATGAGACAGCTTCCTAACTATCCTAGTAGTTTCGACGACATATCTCGTCTATCAACATCTACGCAATTTTACTAATGGCGAGATATCTCGTCCATCAAGATATGGTTAGTTTTGACCATGTAATGAATTATGGGATACCTCGCCAAGACGACCACGAGGAGGGTTTAGAGTGACGCCTTTAGCCGCTGGATCAGTGGTGGAAGTTCTGAGGCTTAGTTCAACGGATTGTGGGTTCAAGGTTTCATCTGGGTAGCGTAGGCAGCATTTCATTTCGCAGGAGACCCAAAGTTAAAAATGGAGATTTTTATGCAAGGTTAAGAATCTTGTCATTTTCAAAAGGTCTGTCATACAAATATTTCGATACCTTATTATAAACTTTAAAACAATTACTATTTAAAGGACGGATCGCGGTTTATCTAAATACTAGCTGAATAACCCAGCCTTGCTCGAGTTTCAAATATGACCGCGACAGATAAAATATGATCGCGAACGTTTCCCTGTGTTAACTAAAATACATAAAACCCTGTAGAACGTGTTTTCTTGTCCATGTCCATTTATTGCAGGAAAACAAACTTTAGATTTTAAAATTGGGGCTTCGAGGGGTACTTTTAGAACTACCTGTGTGCCAATTTTCATGGCTACAGATTGGTATGAAAATAGGAAAGAAAAAGCCTATGTTTTTCGCAGTGTTCTGAAGTATAAGTGTACCAAATTTGGCGTGGATTGGTCGAACGGTGTAGATTTGCTTAGAGAATACAAACACACACATCTTTTTATGCATATATTGTGTATATAGAGAGAAGATTCGTGTAGCACAAATGACTGTATACATTTATGTTTCGCAAATATTTACAAAAAAGTTACTATAAATAAGTTTAAGCACGAGTAACGCCGAAGAAAAATGTACATAGACATATCTTTCATAGTTCGTAATGCAAATTGAGTAACTAGGAACATTTTTAGAAATGAATTACATATATAAATTGCTCTTAATTTATATGAAAAAAACCTATAATTTCAGCGTGGGGCAAGAGATAAAATTAGAGCACCCTCCCCTCTCTCTGCTACGTCATGCGATTGGGTCATGGTAGTTTGATGTCCGGATTAAGCCCTAGGCCACGGTTGAATAGCATTTTTCTTACGAAAATAACCGTAAGACAACAAATTATCATTGGATAGATAAAGGAGATCCTATCTCCGTAATATTGAAATAATCAAATTTTAAGGAACATTTTCTCGGAATCTTTTATGTGTATTGATTTGAATTTCTTAATACAGGTTATGATTGACACTTTTAAACACTTAAACACAAGAGTTCTTAAAAAAACTTAAAATATCTAAAAAATTTTAAGAACTTTCAATTTTTTTTCAAAAAGTTCCATTTTTATCCTTTTTAACAATTAAAATGAACTTTTTTGAGCAGATAAAAAAATGACTGTGTTAAAATATGTTACAGAGTATGTTACACTAGTAAAACAATATTTTTCATATTTGCTTGAATAGACTTTAAAAAAAATGTTACTTTTATGAAAAAAATATTAAAAAAATTTTGAAACAAATATAATTTTTTTTTTGAGATATTGAAGTTTAAAGTATAAAATTGACCTTATTTCAGAAACGTACAGGTATATTTTCAAAAATTATATAAAATACTTCTACTTAACGTATCTCCATAAATGATATATCTATTTAAGAAGAATTGTATAAACATTTATATAAATGTATAAAAAAAATCGAGAAATTTTGAAAGATTTTCGTGCGATTTTTTCAGCAGTATATAAATTTTATCTCATAAGATGAGTTGTGTGGGAATTCGTAGACAAATTCGACATCTAAAAATAAATCTGTCTAGACATTGAAATGATCAAAGCAATATTGTTTTAACTTCATTTGGTGTTACGGCAGTGGATCAAACTGTCAGCTGGTTCCTTTTCCTGAGGGGACGCATTTCCTTCAAATGTGCACGGGCTGCACTGACCCGAAGTTTCCTTAGTGATCATTTCTTTTCTCATGGGGTTTACCACTTTAAGTGAACACGGATGTCGCGATTCTAGGGCACCCAAGCGATCTTTTCAGCTTTCATCCCACTATTCTATTCCCCAATCACTCTTTTTCCATTCACGACATTTTTATCTGACGTTGAGTTTGGTGCAGATTGGCCAAATAGGGCCATTGCTCCTTAAAATGTCGAAATAACCAAGCAATCTTATTTACTTCTTATCTCAATTAAGCCGACCAACCGGTCTGGTGGTTGAGGTGTTAGCCTCTAGATCGGAAGGTTCCTGGATCGAATACGGGTCAGTGCATGGAGGTTTACAAGCGTATGGTGAAGAGGCGGCTGGTGCACCTTAAATATGTCGTGAACGAAAGTCCCCACGTTGGGTTAATGTGGAAGTTTGGAGAGTGGTGTGCCAGCTCAGGTGTTGTCTCGTCATCTGACCGTGGCTCAAAATTACGTGTTGTAGTTCTCGAATCTTTCCCTTAGGGGATTGATTGACCGTCGTCAAAAGCCCGTTGTGTTAATCTAGTACTACGTTAATTTAAAAAAAAATTACCAAATTATTGATCTCAATTAAAATAGCTTTTCAATTAAATATTAAAAGGTTATACTTTAGTAAAATTTTTAAGTAATTGACTGTTTTTAGAAACAGTTGAATGAAGTTATTTATTGGCATGCGTGTGTTAATTAATGTACCCTGCTATAAAAAACAAATTTCAAATTTACGCTCTATTTTTAAAATAAAGTATTAACTTGAACCTTTACGAAATTAAGTTTAGATCCGACTACAGGGACAATATACGAGAATGAAGATTTCTATTGAATAGAAAATGCTTTTTTACATTATAAGGAAACACGATTTTCAAGAGAACGTTGGTGCAAAGGAATTAAAATTTTGACAGATCTGAATTTCTTCTGTATTTCATCAAAATTAGAATAAAGCACCCTTTAGGATATAAATTGTGATGGATTCCCACTAGGTGACTTTACCGGTGTCATGATTTTTATTGTTTTTGTAACAATTAATCTGTTTAGTTGTGTAAGGAAACAATTACTCTCTCAGCGTACAATTATGTAAGGAAACAAAAGAAAAAGTACACATTTGTGCTAGTTAGACCTTGTATACTTGGGACACACATTTTTATTTTATGAGGGCGCTATCATCTAAAGTGGTACTAGGTTCTATCTACCGGCTTGATATACCCGCATTTTAATATCAAAACCTGAAGATTAGAGTGTTAATTTAATATTTTAAAAGGTCAGAATGTTAATTTAATATTTTAGAATGTTAGAGTTTTAATTTAATATTTTAGAAGGTGTTAGTGCTAATTTAATATCTTAGAGTGTTAATTTAAATGTTAGATAACGGCAAGTAAGTTTATTTTATAAGAGACGTTACGTTATTATACCACATGGGAGAACATATCTCAAATTATTATAAAACGAGACGTAACATTAGTGCTGCCTAAAATAAATTATAGACAATTTCTAGTGAAGAGGTCCTGCTGTTCTGGTGTTGATAATTTTTGGGGGTGTAAATATTTTTACCGCTGTAAGATAATTCTTATGTAAGAAGTAATTCGGATACTCGCATCAATCGCACTTTTGTTCGTCGCAGTCTACACCTTTATAATTTAACAGCCGAACTATTCGAGTTCGAATGTAAACAAGTAGGAGATTCATTCATTCGAGCATTCATTTCAAGCATGCGGGACAACAGGCTTGCCGGAATGTTTATATCCCTAGTAGATTCAATGTTTTCCGAAGGGAAACAAGGTTGTCTATCAGTAATTTATAGAGAGACATTGATATTGCATTGTTAAATGGTCATACCAATGTTTTGAATAATGATGTACTGTACTCTGTATTATCTCGCATAAAGGTAAGTACAATGTTGATAAAGGTAATTGTTAATATAATCGAATAGATAAAGACGGAAATTGCTTTATGGCATGGAACGACAAGTTGTATGTTGCATAATCAACATGTGCTTTTCCATTTGTGTAAAAAATACAAATTTCAAAAGTTTATTTCTCTTATAAGTTAATAAATAAATTTATCTTTCCTTTAAAAGATGCATATCACGCAATTTATGTTTATTGTTTTTTCTTTGAAGACATACATATTCCATAATATATTCCGTTTTCAATGCTTTACGAATAGTTGGAAAGTTATATTTTAAGCAGGAAAGATACTCGAAAATTGAATTGTAATGTTTCATGGCAAATAAAACTTATAATTTATCACAATATACATGAAAACAAAAATAAATATGGAATAGAAAGTATATTATTCGATTAAATAGTTGACTACTGATCGTAATTCAGTGGTCAACTGAATGCTTTGACAAATAAGGCCGTCTACCTTACTAAATATTTTGCTTCAAGCATTTTCGAACAACTACTCAATTCCGATAGGTTTTGTTAGGAAATTTTATGTATATATTGTATTTGAGATAAAATTATTTTGAATAAGAAATTGTCATTATTTTAACAACATTGGGATACATTGCATGAAAGAATCTTCAGTTTTATTTCAGAATCTTCTAAAGCAATTTTAACTAGCTGAATTTTCATTTCATCACTTCTAATTTTATTTCGAATTGTTTTTCTTATTTCATTACATTTGTTAACAAATTCTTATTATGCTAAAAAGAATCAAATTTGAATACATCAAAAATGGCAAACACATCATACAAGGGAATATACAATTACATTTCTATTGAGTCAATTCTCATTTCTCATGATAATCGAGCCAGTAGAGGTCATAAGGCTAAATATTTTTGACTTTAATCTTGTAATAAGGAAAATTAATACATAAAGAGTACAAATTAAACAAATTAAAAAAAGTAGACCTGAATTCACGACCCTTTTGTCACCAAAGCACTGCCAAAAAATGCAGTTTCGACATGCATTTATATCATTATGATATAACATAATATAATTAGATGAAACTTAGTTTGGAGCTAATCGATAGATACTTTTCTCCAAGATCCCGAAAATAATCCAGTTTAATGAATCATTTTCAATCAAAAATCCTTCCGTTTATTGTGAAAGGGGATGGTTAAAACAGTAACTTTTATGGTTAGCGACGGAGAGGAAATAACCCAGTCCAAAGTAATCATAATAATAATAATCAAGACTCCAGGAATGGCGCAATACATCGTATCGATCCTGGTGCAGTCTGCGTAATCTGTTACTAAGTTTCAGTGCACATGCGACTTTTCCAGCCTGGTGCTCTCATTTGGAGCATCAATTGAAAGATAGTTTCAAACTTTTAGTATGCAGCTTTTGAAAGGCGGAGAAAGTATTTTTCTTGTGATATCAGCGCCATTCATAGAGCTCTTTTGGAGCAGAGGCTGGAATTAGGAAAGGGGCACCGCCATTTTTGGAGGAGGAAATATTTTCGATTATTTTTAAATATCATCATATTATTAATTTAGTACCAAATTGTTAATTAGTACCTCACCATATAATTAAATTAGTTACCATATTATCAATTACGTATAATTAATTTAGCTTGCAAAAGTAAAACAAACTGAAATTTGCAGATTTTTCGAATAAATATATTAACCTTTCTTTGCATAATGGTGGAAATTTCCATCATAACATTGAATGCCCAAAAATTATATAAAAGAACAAGTTCACTTTAAGTTGATCGTGTCTGGATACCTTTTTAATGTCCATTGCATAAAAAAAAAACATAGCTGTCAAAAATAAGCAAGTGTCCCTATCAGTAAAACGAGCTTGAAGTTGTCATTCCGCTGTTTGTTGTAGTTGCAATAAACGTATGATTTCGTTTTTAATTTTGTTTTATTATATTTGAGTTTCTATTGCTAAAAAAGTGAAAATGAGTGGAAGAAAGGCTTGTAACATGTGTTTCTGTTATTTTTAGAGCAATTTCTGAAAAAGTTTGCGTTTAATTTAAAAAATACCACATAATACCATCATATTGTTTTTTGCTAAATGAATACTATAAATATATACTAAGATTTTTTTAACCATTTTTCCTTTAATTTTGAACATGAATTATATCACCTTGATTTATTTCACCAATAAAGAAAAAATCATGCTAAGAAGGGTTAAACTATGTAGAGGGGGAAATTCTTAGTAAAAGCTGCTTGAAAGAATTTAAACGTGTCAAGCCATTAGAGGTAATGTACACTACCCTACAATAATGAACCGGGCAGCAATATGTGATGGTATAAGGGAAAGAACACATGCTTTAATAGGGGAGGGGGTGATCCCCCACGTACTGCAATTACACTAGTAACCCTTCTGGACATACTTACAACAAGGATTCGATACACAGCTATGGGCATTTGTGTAAATTTCTGCTAAATCATTAATAAATAATACCGCCAGCTCAGCTGTAGATTTCGGACGTGGTTCCCTGGTCCGTAAGCGTCGCTCTAACTCTTCTCACACATATTCCATGGGGTTTAGGTCGGGACCAGGCCAGGGAAGACGTTTAACATCTATATCTCGATACCACTGCTTGACAGAGGCTGCAACATGGCATGGAGTGTTGTCGTCCTGGAAGTAACATTCGTCAATTCCATATTATTGCCAGAGCGTAGGAAAAACCTGATTGTCCAAAATGTTCATGCAACGCGTCGGCGTTGAATTCACAGGGAACAACATGCAAAGGTCTCAGGCCATACCACGAAAACCACCCCCAAACAAATAGTCGGATTTTATGCAAATCCTCGGCGTCCGGTCCATTATTGTAGAGTAATGTATTTGAAGACCAAGGGGGAAAAACCATTCATGTCCGTTGGCATGAATTTTGAGAAAAATGAATGTTTTGTTTGTGTTTCCATTGTTTTTCCCCAGTATACAATATCTTTCCTCTGTTATATTTACAGACATGAATACTTTTTCTCCCAAAGCAATTCATAACGTAGAAGCTATTGCCCATTAGATGGCATTATTAGTTCAATATTAACAAAAAGTGGACATAAATGGTTTTTCCCCCCGGCTCTTCATTTATTATCATCTATCTTAACGTTAGACTTACAAATAAAGAATATTTGAAAGGTAGAGAAAATAATATTTTGTTTATGATCAGCGCCTAGCAGATATCTCTTTAGGAGCAAGGAATTTAAATGAGAAAAAGGACATCGGCATTTTCAGTTTGATTTTTTGTTACATATTTTCTCCATACAATTTAGCTTGTAAAATTACGACAAACTAAAACCTTAAATCAATTTTCGAATAAATATATTCAATTATAAAACAGAGAAAAATCCCTACCGACACTGACAAGATTTCCTATTAGTTTAGCAAAATTTGATTACGGCTGCGTGGTGTATGGTTCAGCCAGAAAATCTGCACTTCAAACTCTGAACCCTATCCACCACACAGCTTTACGTTTATGTTCTGGTGCCCTTAGAATTTCGCCCGTAAGCAGCTTATATGTAGACGCGTTTGAACCTTCCCTGGACTTAAGGCGACAGTTGTTGTCCCTAGAATAATATTCTAGAATTACCTCAACCCCTCACCACCCATTGCATACCATTCATCACAGTTCCTATTTAAAACGCCTTTATCAAGCAAAAACAAACTTCATCCCTACATTCCACTTAAGAATACTGAATTTGATGAGCGGATCCGAAATTTCTTCACTTGACGCCACCCAGAAAAAACTGTATGCTTTCTCTTCTTGGTTTAATCATGATTTTGAATTTAAAAATCCATTCCAAAATTTCTATAAAACAGATATATCTGATATTATCTACAAACAACTGTTTCAAAAGTATATAGAAAAATTATCTAATTTTATACAAATTTACACAGACGGATCTAAAAGGGCAAACTATGTTGGAGCTGCGTTCACTATTAATGACTCCCTTCACAGTTTTAAACTTCATTCTTCATGTTCTGTTTTTACCGCTGAAATAATGGCCATCTATAAAGCATTAGAAAATATATCTGATCATTGTCATAAAAAATGTATCATTTTTACAGATTCATTAAGTGTTTTACAGTCATTGAAATGTCCTGATCATGCCAGTCATCCCATTGTTTTGGAGTCACTAAAAAAAATTTATCATCTTTCTTCCAAAAACTTTAACTTTGTATTTTGTTGGATTCCATCTCACGTTGGGATATTAGGAAATGAAATAGTTGACAAAGCCGCCAAATCTTCCGTAAATAATATTAACCATACCATCCTTTATCGTGACTTAAAATCTAGCATTTACAAATTTTTAGAAGAAAAATGGCAAAACGAATAGAATGAACAAACGGAGAACAAACTTCACTCTATTAACCAAATATATCTCAATGGAAGTCACTACCATTAAGAAGACAGAATGTAATTCTAACACGTCTCCGTATTGGACATACTCGTATAACCCTCAGACACCTCCTCCTCGGAGAAGATAATCCTATTTGCAATTACTGCATTTGCCCACTAACGGTAAAACACATTTTAATAGAATGTTCTCATTTTAATAGTCAACGACTTAAGCATTTTAATTCTTATACCTTGGCTTTAGAAGACATGATTGGAGAGAATCCTCATCCAAATATTTTTAACTTTTTATATGACATTGAGCTCATCCATCACATATAATTTTACATAGTATTCATTTTATTATGAAATGACTCATTTCATTTTATTATTATATTATACAGTGTATCTGATTTTTTATCTTAAGTTTGGCATAATATGTCCCAAGAGGACTTAATGCCACAAAACCATATCCAATCCAATTCCATTAGTTTAGTATGCTTTTAACCCTTAATGCACATAATGACTAAATAGCTATATGTATTTCTGAAAAGGACAAGAGAAATTACATTGGCTCTGCAGGTCAAAACGGGTTAAAATTTATTAAGAGAACAATGCAGATTGCATAACGGATAAATGTGTGTGTGTCCCTCAGTGGGTTAAAAACTTCTTGTAGGAAGTTAAATTTATCAAGACATTAGAGAAATCTTTAATTATCACCAAATATTATATCGTCAGACTTATAAGAAACTCTCTTAAATGAGATTAGGAACAAATGAATTCATGGTGTATATTCAAACAAAAACATGACTATATACGTATTTTTAATCATGTAAAGTTTTTATCATGTTTAGTTTTGTTTTATAGATATGAATACTGAATTTTTTTTTAATAATATGGCAGGATGAAAAGAAGTTTCGTTTAAGGAATATGAAAATTATTATATACCTTCGAAGTAATAGAATAAACAAAAATCGAACTGGTTGCTTGAGCCTAATTATTTACATAACACAGAAAAGAATGTGTGAGAGGAAAGATAGACCAGGACCTGCAGAGAGGAGGAATGCAAGGGCTTAACCCCTTCTGCTCTTGTTTTTCTAATTTTTTCAAAAGTGTCCGTTCTAGGAGAATAACTTGATCAAGCGAATTTTCAATGTCACACACAATTTGATGTAAAAAATCATGATTTACAATATAATTATTTATTTTTCTTTGAAAGACTTGGAATATACAAGGCGACACGAGGAAGTCACTTTACCATTTACCCTCCGATAGTCAAACTGATCCTGAAAGTTAGCCTAAAATTTTGCAATGTTTGTCACTCTGATCCTAAAAGTTGGAGACAATTTTTTCAATGTTTTTTTTAACAATATGCATTGAAAAAAATAATTTCAAAAATTTATAATCTATTTAAAAAAGAATGGAGTGTTTGCTTATACACTGAATATTTTCGACCCATTTCAAGTTTTAAATCCTTTTGGGTCAATCTGATGCATAATACATCTCTTGCGCGTTTGATGTCTGTCTGTGTATATGCCCTTGCTACGTCCAAACGTTTGAATATATTTTCATGAAGTTTCGCAAACTGTGAGTACATGCATTAACTTAGTGACTGATACTGGTTGCGTTAGTCCGTCTTCCCGTTCTAAATCTGATTTTGTGTGTGTGTGGTTCTATAGTTATCTCATAAATTTTATTCGATAGATTTAAACACAATGTTCTTTATTGTATACATCGTATATTAGTGTAGTGAATGTAATGTTAAACATTTCTTTGTTTACATATTTAGATGAGTTTTAATATAAAACATCTGAAAAGTATAATTAAATTAACCCTAATTTGGTAGTTTTGGAAAATCTGAAATGTTGATCGAGTGTTACGATCACTTGAATTGTTTTACCAGTACTGCTGAAAAAGAAATTATTTTTCCAAATTTTTCTTTATTGAATTTGAACTCTAATACTTCATTTATTTCGAGTTTAATTTTTGTTCTTTTTGAATATAAACGATTTCCGAATATTTGAGACAGAAGATATTTTTCAACGGGAACGAAACGGAAATTCGCTTGATCATGTATAGTGTTATTTTCCGTTTCTTTCGCTCTTAACAAATTTCAGATTTCCCAATTTTGTGCACTTTTTAGTTGTAAGTCGTGGAAACTGCGAGAACCAGAAATAAAAAAGAATCACGAATTAATATCATTAGAACAATATTTTCCCGAGAAGTTTCATTTTGGTTTATTTCGCTGTTTTCTTTTTTTTTTCTTTACATATTTATTGTTTTAATAAATTGAATTTCCTTTTCATCACACGCAACACCACAACAAATTACTCGATTTGAAGTAACAGAAAAGCCAGAATAAAGCAAATTGTAGGTGTAATTTTGATGTTATTGAAATAATGTTAAAAAATTACGAACAAGAAATTTTGAAATATTACAAAATTCTTTGTCATAATGACAGGATGTCGAGGTGGATTATTTTAGGAGTTGAAGCTACATTTAAGCAACTTTGTAGATATGTTAAAAGTTTATTTAAAACTCTTATTTTCTTTAAAACAATTTTTTTTAAACCAAATTTATTTACCATTTTTAAAAAATGGTAATACGTTACCTTTGTAGTTCTATACTGAAGACATCAAATTTTTCAAAACAAGTTCCTTTAGACGTACCACAAAATTTAATGTTCAAGTAAAAATGTATTCGCTTTAAAAACTTAGTGATGAATATCTTATCAAATTAGTTTGTCATCCTTTCTTTAAAGACGGCAAAATTTGACAAGGTCAAATGCCTTATGCAAGAGTGCCACAAGTAAAAAATATTTTTTGTTGACTATGAGTGTGTGAGAGAACATTCGCCATAGATTCGTCACTTCTATGAATTGAGATGAGACATTTTTCTTGAAAAGAACAAGAAAGAAAATTACAAATCACCTCAAAATCGTCTTTGTAGTAGTATTATTGGTGTCCCATTTCGTCATTTTGTAGCTTTGTCATACAGCAAGGATACAATGTAGCATGTAAAATGTATTAAATGGATGGATATTCATGTGAAGGATATGTGTTCTAAGTAAGTTTTACAAATTATAAAGAGGTAGAGAAAAGGTTTTAAAATGTTATTTTATTCCTTATTAATTATTTGTTTAAATATCTTACGCATTTTTTTAAAAAACGAATAGCTAGTGCACGTGATGCTAGAAAGTTAAGCGTTCAGATGCATTTTTATATGAAGTATTTTTATATAAAGTTATTGAATATTAGATACTGGTAATTTACTATGGAGAAATATACTATTGAAATATACAATTGAATTTTATTTAGAACATAGCCCCTCCATTGTTTTCATCCAGAGAGCATTTAGGTTTGTCGTTCTGTCATTTTTAGTTTCACGATAGATAGGCTTAGAAGCATCAATATAATTAGAAATTAATTAGATTAGAAATCAGGATACTTTTTCCTTATTTCAAGTCTGTAATGTGAAACTTCCATCACAAGCAGATTATTTTTGGGTTCGATTCCTTTTTTGCTTTAAGTTCAATCTTTTTTAAATTTCTCTTTTGCTTATGAAATTAGTTTATTATTATAGTTTGTGAAAATGACATATTGGAATAAGAGAAGTGCGAAAGATACACACATTAAAAATCTTATCAAATCATAGTCAACGGCAAAGGAATAGTAAGAATATTTGTATTATATTGAAACTACTCGATAATAATTACGTTTCAAATGGAAAAAGCGTATTTTACTAGTTAGGGAAAATGAAGAAGGATACAGATTTTTAATACCTTTCATTTGTTATTGAACAAGCAGCTCTTCTTTTCTAACAGGTAATTAATTTGTGGCGTATATTTATTATTTTGGGTACATTAGCATACCATCCCCACCGTTAAAAAATTATTGATATATTTTCTCATCTTTTTTTTCTTTTCACTTTTCCAAACTATATAAAAGAAAGATTTAATAGAAGCATCTTAGACTTACAGAAGAGTTTTTAACGTGCATCTACCTTCCCATCGTTAAAAAATTATTCTTATATTTTCCTATCCTTTCTTTTCACTTTAAGAAACTACATCAACCGAAAGATTTAAGAGAAATATCTGAACCAAACAAAGGAGAACATTTTGATATTATTTTGAACCTTTTAATTCAGTTTCTAATAATATCAACTAGTGTAAAAAAATTGCTGAGGAATGTACAATATATATGCTCATCATTTTAAAAAAATGCCTTCCTTTATTATATTCCATTTACATTCTTGTCTTAACAAAAAAAACCTAAACCTGCAATGTGTAAATGTTATTTGTTTTTAATGTATGGACTTGGTGCTTTAAGTTCAGCGAATTGATATGGTTCCACAAATTCACATAGTGATGATTGGCGAGGTTTCTTAATATCGATGGGAAGTAATATTTTCTGAAATACTCTGATGAAGTATCACTTTCACCACATCGGAACAAAAATTATACACTCCGCTTTACTCTATCTGTTTTGTCTTTTGTTGAAAAATCAGCGGCAAAGATAGTGTTTCTTTTGTGATGAGAAACGTCTGGGTAGTGAATCATTGTCACCTCTGATAACAGCAAAATGACTCATAGGAAAGTCTGCGTGAAGGGCTTTGCTTTATCGCATCCCTCTTTCGGCATTTCAAATAGATTAGTCACGTGATGAGAATAAACAATGGATGAGTGGAGTCGAAAGTGAACTGTAGTTGTCACGCAAGGATTTTGTTGATGTTCTCTATATCTTTAATCCTCCATTAAATTCATTTTAATCAGTAAAATATTAGATTTTTCTTAAAGATACTTGTACGTCGATTTTTGTAAAACACTTCATTGCAGGAATGTTGCTATTTTCAGTCATTTCAAGTGAAGTATCTACTGAGTAAAATAAAAGTGTTTCAATGCAAAATACTGTCACACAGAAATAATTAAAAAGGTGATGGTTAAAAGAGTTTAGGATGGTTAAAAGGATAATTTAAGAATACAATAAACGAATAATTTTTGGTATCCAAATCGCAGCATAACATAACTACTCCAATAATCAAAGCCATTACACGGAATAATCGTGATTTATCTAGAATATTCTGTGTTTATGTTCCCATTAAATACACGTTTTAATATTTTAAAAGTAGTTTTCGAAAAATATCGTTTAAATGGAGTCCAATGTCGTGTTTTGACCTGGAAGTTTTTCTTTTTATATACCGTCGTTTGTATAGTTTGGCGATTTCTGTACGTGAATATATTATTTTATACTACTAAGCAATACTAACTGAATTTAAAAGTTTGATGACTGTACAATGTTTTTTTTTCTACTCAACGAAATTAAAACTTGTTTTTTCTTCAAAAAATGTCCTTACGAAGCGAGTTTGTAACTCTTGACCTTTACCATGAGCGCACGATAGTAAAATAGCCTACAGAATTCATGCAAAGCTTAAAAATGATAAAATGCCGTATAAATTTGCAATATCGGTATAAATCTTAACGCTGAAGAACTTTGGCATTTTGTAAAAGATTTAGAACATACTTTTTTTTTTCAATTGCTTCTTTAAAATATGTATAGATGTATATAAAAGATTTGACTCGCGCGCGCGTCTCAATTTAACTTATATCTTAAAAACTATGTTCATTTTAAACTACTAAAATTTCACCACCTAAGTCAACATTTGTAGTGTAAAAGTTGAATGAATGTTTTGAGTAAATATAAAGTATAAGCGCAAGAGGAGGATTTGGATTCAGAAGGGGTCCAAAACTTGTAGAAAACTTTAAATGGGTCGAAAATATTTAATGTACAAACAAACATTCCATTTTTAATTATATAGATTATGTCTAAAATCAAAATATGCAAGAACAAAAAGAGTTTTGCTGAATTTTATTGCCTTCAAAACAAACGATATTTGACGGAAATTTCGCT
This sequence comes from Metellina segmentata, assembly GCA_947359465.1. Classification (NCBI taxonomy): domain Eukaryota; kingdom Metazoa; phylum Arthropoda; class Arachnida; order Araneae; family Tetragnathidae; genus Metellina; species Metellina segmentata. Next base: position 65,151,403 of record OX375881.1, read on the forward strand.
GACGCATTTTCGTCGGCACAAAACTTGTGATTGTTCGCTAGATTGTCGAATGGAAACAAAGTACACACGTAGTTTCAGCAAATTACTTTTTCTCCTTTCACAAATTATTCCAATGTGTACTAACTTAAATTCAATTTTTAATATTATTAGCATTTTCAATACTTATTTAGATTCCATTTTCAAAGCCAAAGAAGTATGCGTCAAGTTCTATTCAATTAAACTGATATTGTATTAGATACAATTGCTTCCATATCGAAAGACCCCTAAACTGTTACATCATTTCAAGAGATTTAGAATGTTCTGTTAACGGTTCAACTATTAACGATATGGTTTAATTTAGGGATTATTAATCATTGGCCTATCGTTTCTATCGTATTACGTGTTTCGCAATAAGTTCGTTTCATAATTCGTAAATGTTTGGATTATCTAGAAAAGATATGATGAAAGTGTTACATTCCAATTAATTCTTCCACAATTTAGATTTCGAAAACTTTTAACGAGTTTCAACTTTAATACATTGGTAATAAGACATAATTTGGTAATAAGAATAAATCTGGTAATAAGACAAATTTATTTTACATACTCATTTAAATACATAATGATGCATAGAATACTAAACTAATTCTGTCGCGTGTATGAGGAAACGTTATGATCCAGATCTGCTCGTCTTTTGAAAAGCTTTCGTCTCAGATATTTTTTTATCACCTAAACCGTTTTAATTGTAAAAAACACGATAATTCGAATTAAAAAAAATTAAACATTAATTCTAGCGTTGTCTGATACCTAGTAACAAAATTACATTTTCATTATCAGTGAATTTTTTGCTTGCGCTTTTCACAAAAAATTAACCTTTACGCTGAGGAAAGTAGACAATTGTTACCACTACAATTTCGTTTACACCAGCGGCATGGTATAGATCTGTGAACGGTGAATGTTATCCTCCTTTTAAGTGCCGCTGGCATCGATCACCATTTACGAGCTGTAAGCGACTGACCTTCTAGAGTATTCCTCCTTTTGTTCGGTTTCCCCACCCTGTCAACCGTCAGATGTGAACGTGTGTGGGGGAAAGGCAGAAGGTCGCTCTGCTGATATACGCCACACAATAGTATGAAAGGAAAGCGTCAGTCGTAAATGCCACTCAAGGCGCTATCACTCAAGTTAGGTAAGTAAGGTTGGACATGCAGGCGAAACAGCCGTCCCTGGAGACGATTGAAAACAACTAAGCAAATATTCATGAATCATTTAAATTATGGATCGAAATGAAAAATTAGTTCAAACATAAGGTATTAAACTTTGATTGAAACAAGTTCGATAAAAATAATTTTCGAAAAAAATTACTTTCCAGGTGTTGACGCCTTGTATCGAATTGAAATGTTAGCGACTTTTTCTGTCTGTCGCTTGGCGATTTAGTCATTCTTGTTTTGTACTGCAACCAGCCAACAACGCATCGAAGTCTCTCTCTTGATTTTTAATACAGTTCGTTTCGTTAAATTACCTATGGAAATTTTCATTATTCGACAGTCCACATTCGCCCACAACACCACACAAAACATTCTGGTAAAAGAATCTGGGTTTTAAACACAATTGGCAACAATGATGTCATTCCTATGAGAATTTCTAATATTTACAACCTCTCTGTAGATCCATAAGAAATCGAACTAGGGTTGATGTGTAGTTTACATTTACGTCAGTGTTCTAAAAAGTTATCGCACCAAATTTGATATGAATTGGTAAACGTGTAGATTTGTATAGAATACATACAACATGCCGACAGCTCAGCTTTAGATATAGACTGGTATAACCACTCGGCGTTGCTTAGGTTGAATTGATTAATGTTGATTGAAAAATGATCAAACTAAACTTTTTCCTTTCATAGAAAAATATAAATAAAATATTTCAGTGTTTGGAAAATAGTTTTATTTTAATATTAATAAAGACGATAACAAATTTATCTATAGAAATTATATATATTCGTAATACTCAATATGGCAGCAACATTTCCCTGTTTTAACTCATATACATAAACTCTGAATTCTTAATCAGATTTTTTAAATGAATCTTAATTATAACATTGCCAGATATCGAGCATTAAAATTACATTTTTACTATCAGTGAGTTTTTCGCTTACACTTTTCTCCTTAAATGGACTTCTTTACTTACAAAATATTTTTTGCAAAATTAAATAATCTAAATCTCTTCATTTCATCAAATATTCATGAATAACATTAAAACTTTCGAAAGAAATAAAAATAAGCTGTAACACAAGTATTAGAAATTTAAATTAAGTTATAATACCTAGCTGTCTTGCACCAGTGCGACGTTAATTCAACTACCTACTTACCTAAATTATGAAAAAAATTGTCCAGAACACAATACTTACAAAACGAAATGATATTCAATCGCAATCCTATCAATACTGAATGTTATTCATAGGATGATTACGAATTGTTTTGACGGAAATCGTCTTACAATTAGGGTCAGTACGGTGGAACGATTGTCACGATCTTATGTATACCAGACTTTCGTTTATAACTTTTATAATTTAGCAAATCTAACTATATAGAGGAAATAACAACAAACTAATAGAGGAAATAACAACAAACTAATAGAGGAAATAACAACAAACTAATAGAGGAAATAAAAACAAACTAATAGAGGAAATAACAAAGACCTAAAATAACAATTTGGAAATTTCTAATGACGTCATAACCTCAAACAAGATAGCCGCCAAGTTGAGGTTGCCAGCGCCTGGTCGCACGTTCACTGAAATTAGTATTTGTTTCCCGACGAGTGAATACATCAAACGAGGTGTTGCTTTTTTTTTGTAGCTGTATAATTACAGAATAAAAATAAATAATAACAGTAAGTATATCTGGCAATTTGAAATAAGGATAAGGAATCAAAATGCGAACAATTTGTAAAATTTCGCTATTTTTTTCAGAAATGTCCAAATATTTTGCCAATAAGAAGCAGAAAGAGTATAGAAAACGCATAACAAACATAAGAGGAAGGTCTGAGGAATCCAAAAAGATAGCCGTGACATGAGCCGAGCGTAAACGGGCGTCACGGCAGCGATTGAAAGATGGCGTGCGGTCGGCCGCGGAGTTGGTGTTTTAACCGAGCGCTCCATATCATACAATCCAAGATTTTTTTGTCACCTCTGGACAAATCGAATGAGGTCTAATGTAACCGCAAAGGTCTGAAAAATAAGTGTATCAAATTTGGTGGGGATCGGACAAACGATATAGATTTGTATAGAGTACAGACAGGCGCCAACTCTGCTTTAGATATAGATAATTATATTTTTCTCTACTATTATAAAAGGAAGTGTTTGTCTGTCTGTTTGTTTGTTTGTCTGTTTCTCGCCGCAAAATCCTGACGATTCTATGGCACTTACAGCAATGTGATTTTCCACTCAGGTAGTCCGAATCTTTTGCAATTTCGGCGAATTTTAAAATTCAATCTAGAATATTTTTAAATGAATTTAATAGTTTTATTCTCCATCGGTTTTTATCAGAGAGAGAAGAAACGCCCGAAATGGACCTTGCAACGTCAGCCGTTGGATACATGCCAAGTTTTTTTCCTCCAACAGAACGCGGAGAAAACAAATTTTTTTTTTTCGTTTCCGCTTTGATTTTGCCAGAGGAATGATTTACAGTTTCAGTTCTTTTTTCTAACTCCTAGACCGTTAAAGATAGAGTAAAAATTTCACCGTATTTGAAATCTGCGGAAAATTTCAGTTTAGATTGATACCAAAAAATATGATTTTCTTTAAATACATAATTTTAAAATTGAATATATCTTCAACGGATTTGAAATCTGCGGAAAATTTTAAACCAGATTAATACCTTACACCACAGCGTTGCCCGTTGTGTTGGTTTGACCACGGGCACAGGCAACGCCGGGCTAGCCACGCAGTGGCTAGTTAATGATATTGAAAGGTATGATCGAGTAGGTGGACGGAACCCCAAAAGTATTCGTGAATAAATTTTTACAAATTATAATAATTAACTATTATATTTATCTTAAGCACAAAATGAACACATCCGTACAATTTTTCGGAGATGTATTTAATAAGTCGTTTCAGGTAATAACTCTCGCTCTCTTTTTATTTCTATATACTTGGAAGATTTGTTCCAACTTCACTCTGCCCACAGCGGGTAAGTATTCTTCCAACATCTCTTTTCAGTGAAGGCTAACCTCAATCGACTTGATCGATTGTTCTTTAATAAGTACTTCAAAACTAGCACGTCCTTAATAAGCACCCCGTGATGTATGTAGTTAACGAAACCTAGCTCTGACATTTCGGAATTGTCTCAAATCGGTTTGAGTTCTTTCAATGTGTTTCCCCCTCCATATCCCTGACTATTTGCAGCTGTCTAAAACCATTAACCATATTGTAGCTATATGAAAAAAAGAATATATCAAGTGTGGACTAGATTCTTTGCAACACGGAGCAATATTTATATTATAATAAGATATTATTTTTGTACCTTGGTAGAAAATGGGTCAATGTCTATCTTGCAAGTTTTTGGTAACAATACTCTCTCTTAAAAGTAGGTTTTAACATTTTTTATTTCTCATACAGCGTACAAAAAAGAACTTCCAATGTTTTGATACTTTCATAATGAATTGACAGGAGGTGTTGGAGCGTGCGAGTTCGAGCTCGCGATTGATGCCTCAATTTATTTGCATTTTAATATTTACTGTCTGTGCAACTTCTTCAATTTTGATTTTAACTATAACCGTAATTGGAATTCTGATTTGCAAAGTAGAATCAACGGTGGACAAGAGGATTGGAACAAACGATTTGGGATATTACTCAAAATCTTCGAATTCGGACATTGTTTCTTTTTTTTCTACCAAATTACAACTTGGTTCAACTGATATTTTGAATCTTTTGTAAGGAAGATTCTTTCTAACCTAGTAGCTAAGTTTTGTTAAAACATAATTGATAAGTAATTTAAAATTATAAGGTGGCCAAAATGTATTCTATTTTAGGTCCATATCAAAGTAAGGGTTTTGAAAAAGTAAAACTTAATTCAAAATATATTACAACCCACAAATTACAACGAATTTTTTACTTTTACAATGCAAATACACTCTATAACAAAAAAATCGACGCACCAAGGAGGAATCATCCGATTGCTTTGAAACTTCGTATGCAAAAAATGTTTTGACCAAACATGCAAATGATTAAAATTTGGTGTCCAATGAATGAATAGTGCGATCTCCAGCGCATCGGAACTGCGCATCCAGTAGATGTATATAAGGAGTTGTTCTTGAACTGTTGTTAAAAATTTCTGCTGCATTGCGATTTAGGATACCTTTCAACGATTAAAAAAATGCCTCGCCGCAGGATTCGAGCTCATTACGAGCAACTTTCACAGTTTGAAAGAGGTCGTATCATTGGATTGAAAGAGGCAGGTTGGGCAAATCGGAGAATCGCTCGTCATGTGAGTCGAAGCGATGCGGCTATTAGAAGATGCTCGCAAGAGTGGGTGGACAATGGAAGATTTCAGCGTCATGATGGTAGCGGTCGACATAGGGCCACAACAGATAGCCAGGACAGAGTGATTGTCAGATCAGCTGTCACAGCGCCTGATTCATCGCTATCAACCATCAGTCGTGTGACCCACACACGAGAAGTCCACCATGACCTTTCACAGACGGCTGAGAGAGCGAAATCTACGCTCGTACCGACCGTTACGCCACCTGCCACTCACGCCTGCACACTGTCGAGCCAGATTACAGTGGTGCTTGTCTCGATCAGGCTGGAATGATGCTGACTGGGGACGTATAGTCTTTAGCGACGAATCCCGCTTCCAACTGTGTCCTGACGATCCTCGGAGACGTGTCTGGAGACGCCCAGGGCAGCTTGCCGATCCTGCTTTCACTATTGCACGCCACACGGGCTCTCAACAAAGAGTTATGGTCTGGGGTGCCATTTCCCTTGATAGCCGGACCCCTTTGGTCGTCATTAGAGGTACACTTACTGCACAGCGGTACGTTGACGACATTCTGAGACCTGTTTTGCTACCGTTCCTTTCGCAGTACCCTGGTCTTATTTTTCAGCAAGACAATGTCAGACCACATACGACACGTGTTGCTATGAACTGTCTTCAAGCTTGTCAAACACTTCCTTGGCCAGCCAGATCACTAGATATCTCTCCCATTGTGCATGTCTGGGATATGATGGGAAGGCGACTGCATCCGGTAGAGAATGTTGATGACGTAGTCCGACAATTGGAGCAAATTTGGCAAGAAATACCTCAGGAGACCATCCGGGAGCTTTATCGGTCTATGCCACGCCGTGTGGCAGCTTGCATCCAGGCTAGAGGCGGATCAACACCTTATTGAGTTTGTTACTGTAACTCTGAAATAAACCACTCAATTGTTTTGAAATTTTAATCATTTTCTATTTTGTACATAAATTTCCTATCCACCAATTTTTGTCTCCACTGACAACTCCTTGGTGTGTCGATTTTTTGGTTATCGAGTGTATATGTATTCCTTTGCAACTAAATTATCATATACTCGTATCTTAAATTCATTTTCCACTTTCAACTTACCAGTGCAATGTAATTTAGATTAACCTTAAACAATTGCTGTATAATTTGAAGCAAAGATAAAACAGCTAATTTCTTATCTGATTTTAAATATGCATACAACAGCATGGATTTGCGTGCGAATAATTGTATAAGAAACAAAAAAGTAATTATTAAAATCAAGGAAAGTGCATCAAAGGTTTTTACTGAAAGTTAATACATTTCAGTTTTATTCTAAAACTAGCGGGCACGCAACCTACTAGCTAAAGCTCGCCAAACCCTGAAGGATTGCTTTGCAATCCTCATTGGTTCGCTGAGCGAACCTTGCTCCCTTCGATCGCAATAATAAAGACATGTGTCCTAGCAGAAGGAATTGTTTACAAAATGTTTGTAAACAATTTGGAAGGAATTATTTACAATAATTCCAAAAAAATGTTTTTTAAATATAAATTTGTTGTATTACAGAAAAGTTATACAGCACCTCTAGAATCAAAACTCGAACAATTTGGAATTCAAATGAAAACTTTGAGCAAATTTCGACTCGAAATGTGAGCACTGCTTTGGAAACCGAATATCCAGCATGTTGTTTGTGTACATTTCAATAGCATCCAAGCCACCCATCCACATTTTCATTGAGTTTGTTGTCGAAAGTTGTAGTGCAAGCGTCTTGAACTATAATTTTTGGCCCTAAAAATGGCCAATTACGCAATAAAGTATAAATTCAATTGAGGCGCGTGGCTTCATGGTAATAAACAATTGTACAGTGTTGCCAAAGCGCGATAACAAGTAACGTCTTTTTTGAGTGCCGCGTAAGAGAATTATATGTATCGATGAGTTGTTCATTGCAGTTTTGTCAGATCGAAATCTGGCTTTTGTGACATAAAAACTAATAAACCAATCGACTATATTTAAAAATGAGTTAATGGAAGATTAATTTTCGAATCACAATGAAATCATTAATATTAAGTTACATTTAGTTTTACGTTCTGCTTAATAAATGAAGGTTTATCTCGGTTCTTGCGTATTAGCTATTTTGAATGCTTTTAATATGTTTTAACATAATTATGTAAAGTAAATTTCAAAAATTTAACACTTCATTATACGTTGTAATTTGATCTACTAGTTTGTGAATCCTATAAAATAGCTAAATCTACATATAACCTGTTCAATTTTTCCGTAAAAACAGATAATGTTTCGAACTCAATGAATAAAAAAGCCATTCTTTAATTGCAATTTATATTCCCTTTTGAAGAAAGTAAACATAATTTCATATTCTACCTTTCGAATACCTTACATTTCACCATTAATTTAAATATTGAATAGTATGAAAAATTGTCCTTTATCGTTAAAAATCCCACAAGGGGTCAAATTCGTAATACACTAGAATGGAAATTAATAAATTTATGTATTTCGTTTTTAAGGAATTGATCTTCGACTTCACACCAAATTTGGAAATATATCTCAGGTATTCTCAAACCTATTTGCAATGGCATCCACCTATTTACTTTATCCAACTGTTCTATTTCAGAGAAATGTTTTTAATAAGTTGATAAAAATAGGCAATTACTAAGAAGACCATACGAATAAGCGATTACTAAGAAACTTTAGCTCAAATGCTTTGCGTGGGTCTTCTAATTTGAAATAGTCAGAAAAAGATGTCAACAGTATCGACCAACTTTCCCGGAAAAATCTCATTGTTAAGCGTGTTTACACATGCAACACACACAAGGATAAAAAATGTGGGAGGAAATTAATATATGCTCAATGGAAACTGGAGGAAAAGGATTTCCACGAGCTGCTTACTATCGACCTAATAGAATATATGGAGTATGTGGGCGAAGTTGTCGTTGTAAGATCTCAGAAGTGTGGATCATATAGGCTTGAGAATCGACGTATACCGATTAACTATAGAAGCGCAAACTAGTGTCTTTTTAATCACGCACGATAACCGTATCAACCGGTTAATAATTAGTCCTATATTAGGATTCTTGCTTTATCCCAATACCACGTGACAGATCTTCAAACCGCGCGATCGGCAGAAATACCGCAAAACTGTACGCACATGCTCCGTCACGTGGAGTTGGGAATAGGGATGCGACATCGACAGCAAAACATCGATATTCAAAATTAAAACATCGATGTTGATAATACACCGTCCATAAAACAGCAATGTTGATAGTTCATCGTCAAAAAAACATCGATGTTTTTAAGCATCAATGTATTTATAAAATGTTTTTTCCGTTTCTTAAAACTGGTGTAGCAACCTCAGACATTAATCTTCGCCGGGGGTGGGCGGGTGGAGATTTAATTTGTCATTTGCGTGTTTATATTTATTTATAACTAAAACTTTTTTAACTGTCAAAACAATTAATACGAACAATTAACAAATAATTTATTTTCAAATTGAATAATGCAAAAGAAAATAATATTTACAACAATTTGACATAGATACTAATAACTATCTGAAGGATATTTACAACAATTTGACATAGGTACTAATAAGTATAATTAGGTAGGAACATAATAATAATTATTGTTAGTTATTATTAATTATTTATCAACTTACAGGGGGGAAACGCAACAAACTTAATATTTATTTACTATAAATATAAAATATTGGAGCATATTATTATTATATGCCCCAATATTTGTTATTTACAGTTTGTAAAAAAAAAGAAGTTTGTTAACTTTCTCCACCTTAAGCCTTATTCTTATTTTACTAACTATCCCACCACTAACGGAAAAAACTCTTTCTGATGGGACAGCTGTTACCATCACTGACAAATACTCAGTTGCATGGAAATTTTTCTAAATTTTTACTATGGTCCTTTTTTTTATTAAAAAGTAAAACATCGATAACGTAAAAACATCGACAATGTGAAAACATCGATGTTAATCAAACAACGGCTCCAATAAATCGATGGTAAATACATCTATGTTTTTTATAAAACATCGACATCGATGTCGCATCCCTACTTTTCAGACCCTTGACGCTTGGCCACTTTGGTCTAAAAGCAGGCCTCGAAATAGATTTTTTAATACAGGTGCACAAGGTGCACCTAAGTTTTTTAATTAGGTGCACAGTTATATACAGTGGGAAAAAATTAGGTGCACAGTTATATTTTCATGTGCACAGTGCACCTGTGCACCCGGGTATTTCGAGCCCTGGTCTAAAAGTATGTTCAATTTACTGATTATAAAAATTATGCAACTTGGTTATTTTTTAATTTTTATAATGGTACTTTTTTCATTTAAAAATAAAACATCGACAAGTATAAACATCGATGTTAAAATACATCGGCTCTAATACATTGATGGTATAAATGCATCGATTTTTTTTACAAAACATCAATGTTTTGAAAACATTGACATCACTTCCCAAGTTGGGAATCGACTTGAGCTGATTGGTTATCGAAGCGCAAAGTAGTGGTTTTAATCATGCTACATAATTGTATAAATAGTTAGTCATGTTTTTGAATTCGTGCTTTATCACAATGCCACGCGACTCATATTCAAACGGGTGTAATAAAATGAAGCTCCGCGCACATGCTCGATCTATTTCATTGTAAAGTCTATGCTTCCAACAGCTAATAAATAAAAATAATCGAGAGGCAGGTAGTTAATTAACGTCGCACTGGAACAACACAACGGAATTTAATGATTAATTCCATAATCAAGGGAATAATGGTGTATGTTTTTAATTTCGTTGTATTACAAGTGAAATACACTAAATCAGAAAACACATCTTCCGAGAAACGAAGAGGAAAACGTTATACTCAATAGTGTATTCGACTTGTTAGCCAACGAACTAGCACATAATTTACAAATTCTAGAGTTCTGTTTTGCGTGCTTTTTCAGTCCAGTTGTAAAACGACCTAAGACGACAAAACAAACAAAACCAATCTCTCTCTACAGGCTTACTTTGATTTTTATTAATTTATTCATTGTTCAAAGATCAGTTTTAGAAATGAAATTCTATTTCTTTATTAAAAAACGGTGTTAATGATTTTAATCAATTTTTCTATACGTTTTAAACTGATAATAAATCTGTAATGTTCACGAAATAGTAAAATAAAGGAGATTTCCCAAGCATTTAATATTTACATAGTCCATTAAATCATATATATACTTTCTATTCCATTCAAACTCTAATCTGGAAAAATCTAAATAGGTATTAGTAGCTTCTAGGATACAGTAAGGTACCTGAATGTGGTAAAAATATTTTTTGAACATAACAATATTTATAATGACCGTTTCTCTTTTTCTTGGAATAAAAAATAATGTATTATGAGTTATTTAGAATACTTGCCTTGATTTTTTGTTGTCTGGGTTGGGTTTTATAGCTCAAGGGACGATATTTGGCCAAGCTGCGTAAACGAGGAATCAAAGTAACACTTACCTTGAAATGATTAAAATTGTTAAAAAGTTATTCTTTTTCAATTTAGTTTTTTCTTCAACTTAAATATTTTTTATAACGAGTACAGGTAGGTTGTTGAATTGACGTTGCACTGGAGTAACAAAACGGGCAACAGTCCGGGATCAATCACGAAGGGAAAGATCGAGAACAGCACCTCGTAATTTTGAACCACGGTCAGTTGACGAGGTTAACACCTGAACTGTGTACACACACATACAGAGGAATTGCAAAATAAATAAAAAAAACTCACGAAATACTAAGTACATAAAATTGGCAACACTATATTAAATATGCGCCAAAATTCTACGAACATCAATTTTGTCACAATTCACTAATTCAAATGTAGTTTGTTTTATTAACTATATTAGATAGCTAGAAAGGACAAAATATTCAAACACTGAACGGATGGTGGGGGTAAGGGGATAATGCACAATTCCCCCGTATATTGTAGAAAACCAAACTATATTAATCTAGAGAGAATGGTGGATTGAAAACATGGAAAACTGGATATACATGGACAGTAAGCGAAAAATCTTTCATTAATTTGTCTATTTACAATATAAGTTGTGTAAAATATTTCAGCCATTTTTATTTTTATGATTTATATATAGTCTACTTACAATGTTATCTCTTTGAAATAATTATTCTGAAATATCACGAATTTTTCATGCATTTTATAAAATTTGAAAAAAATAAATATTTATAAAATCATTTCGAAAAATTACTGAAACGATTATCTCAATTGTGATTGCACTGTAAATAATTAAACATTTGAATTTTCTGCACATTATCTCTGTGATCATTCACACCGTTATATTCCATACGTCCTGAATAATAAATTATCTCTAGACATGCTTTGGCATTAAACAGATGCATTTAAACTTTATTTAAAAACTATGCTGCTTGCATAATATTACATTTACTACGTAACTAACACGAGGATTAAAGAACACATCTCTTTGATACGCACATCAAAATAATCTCTCGACTTAAAAATATGATTTGGAAATTATCACAACACACATTCATCTTTTTTTCGCTTAAAATAGGTGCTCTCGCAAAATTAATTTCGTTTTTTTTACAAACACAATACTGAAAGCAGTTGCCAGTTCCATTGTGATAAAACGAGGCACAAAATTATTAAATGTCGTCGAGGAAGCTTTTGAATTTTATTTAAAGCGCCGAAAACACGTTCCGAATTGTGTTCGTTTCCATGGAAACGGAATTAAAATCCGCGAATGTGGACAGAATTTTGTGATGTGTAAGTACCGTAGCAGCTGAATCCCATTTACTTTCGGATATTTAATAAAATATTTAAATGATCGTCATATATGTTCTAAGCTTATAAATATTACTCTACTATCCGTTCGTAATGCGAGCGGAGAGGGTTAAGTAGTTTTAAGGGCTGAGCTCTGCTTGTTCAAACAGGATAGCTTTATGCATTTAAATGTATGACGAACATGTCAGATCCGATGGGTATGGTTATTAAATATTTATATACCCAGTGAGAGTAAAACGTTGTTCAACTTTATTAGGTATGAGTTTGATTGAAATTCGGAAACCACATACACCGCATTTGCTCTGTAAGTGATTTCTACAATTTTTAAATCTACGTAAAACTTTATCGATTCAAAATTTGTATTCGATACACTCGATATCTTATAACTTGCGAATTGTTTCTAATAAAACCACGAGAAGTCTATCTGGAAGGTAGTTGAATTTAAGACTGAAGCAAAACAATGGGCTATTGGCGACAGTCTGGGATCAATCCTCGAAGGTAATCATCCGAGGACGCATCTCGTAATTTTGAATCGAGGTCATATGACGAGGTCAACTTCTGAGTTAGCCCTCCACTCTCCACACATCTACACTACACCAAATTGATGCAGAAGCCCGATTGTAAGATTAGCAGATGCGAAACAAGGGAATTCGAAACCAAATCCAACCGTGGGGCCTGGTTTACGTTAAATATGTAGTGGCCCAACATAGGTATGATATAAAAGTTTGGAGAGTGGGGTCCCAGCTCAGGTGATGACCTTGTGGTCTGACAGTGGTTCAGAATTACTATGCGTTGTCCTGGGATATTTCCTTTCGTGTTTGATCTCAGACCGTCGCCTATAGTCCGATGTGTTGCTCTATTGCGATGTTAAAAAAACTACCTACACACACCAGGTCGAACGGATATTTGCGACCACAACACATTAACGTGTTCCAACTGGGGATGCGACATCGACAGCAAACATCGATGTTAAAATTAAAATATCGATGTTGATAATACATAGCCCAAAAACTATCGATGTTTTTAAAAATCAGTGTATTTAAACTTTTTCCACTCTATTTCTTAAACATGGTTTAGCAACCTCAAACATTAATGTTCGCCGGGGGAGGGGGGGGGGGAGAGATTTAATGTGTCATTTGTCGTGTTTAATTATTTTTATAACTAAGACTTTTTTTGAACTGTCAAAAAAAAAAAAATCACAAAAATTAATAAGAACATGCCCAACTAATCTTTTATTTTCAAATTCAATAATATAAAAGAAAGTAATATTTACAACAATTTGACATAAGTACTACTAACTATAAGTATAATTAGTGAGGTACATAATAATAAGTATTGTTAGTTATTATTATTTATTTATCAACTTATGGTGGAAAAACACAACAAGCTTATTTTTTATTTGCTGTAAATAAAAAATATTGGGGCCTATAATTATTATATTTCCCAATATTTGTTATTTACAGTTTGTAAATAAAAAAGAAGTTTGTGAACTTCTCCGCCTTTTGCCGACTTCTTTCTTCACTAACTATCCCACCAGTAAGGTATTTGGTAATTTTAGTTAACGTCGTACTAGAGCAACACAACGGCGTACTAGGGCAACACAACAATCATTGACGACGGTACGGGATCATTCCCTTAAGGGAAAGATCCGAGGACAACACCTCGTAATTCCCACCAATAAGGAAAACAACTGATGGGACAGATGTCGCCATCACTGACAAATACTTAGTTGCACGGTTATTTTTCTTAATTTTTAATATGGTGCTTTTTTCATTAAAAAAAACATCGACAACGTAAAAACATCGACAATGTTAAAACAACGATGTTAAATACATGAATGTTTTTATAAAACATCGATGTCTTGAAAACATCGACATCGATGTCGCATCCCTTGTTCCAACCCCAACAACTGTGTTGGTTGGAGTTATGAACTCGTAAGAGAAATCTATCAGCAAAAATGGTTTATTGGAATTAAACTCCAAAACGTTGTGACTGTTATGATTAAACCGAAATTTCAATGCTGGGTCATTTCACGCAAAATGAGCAAATCGGCTGTGGCTGACATCACCAATTTTAATGAAAATTAGTTGTTAAATAGATCACATACAGTAAGGAGGAACTGCCAAATATTAGATGTCCAAAATGTATATTTAATTTTTTATTTAATTTTAAAGTTCGTCACACAAATGTATATTTTTTAGCATTAAAAGTAGATTTTTATCAACTATAGACCATAGTAGACCCATGATCTGTGGATTTGTTTGACATCAAAAGTAGCCTGTTTGAGGCCCTAATTTGCTAAAAGTTACTGACACAAATTATAAATTTTTATATTACTAGGGGGTTCCGTCCCCTGCTCACTTACGCTCGCCAACCCCAAAAAGCGAGCCCTTTTCCTCGCCAAATAAAAAAAATCGTTTTTCTGGTAATTGTTGCTAGGATACATTTGATATCTGGCAAACCCGATAGTCAAAAATGTAACCTTCATTTTCGTGAAAAACATGCTCAGCGATCTAAAAAATACGAAATTTGTGTGACCAACTATTGATAGCTTTTGAATACGAAAAATATAAACACAAGGGAAGTAAAAAGGAGTCAGCAAATTATAAATTTATTTTCAAAATAAAAAATGGAAAATTTTTTATGTCGATTTTTGTGAGCGAAAATTTGGGCTAGAGTTGCGAGTCTCAAATTTCAGAATTGTTGATGGTATAAATTGAATAAGACACATTTTAATCGGGATTTAAGGAAAAACTACTACTTTAATAGGGTAATAGACAGTTGGAACGCGTTGCCAGATAATATAGTTAATTCAAAGGGAGTGTACGAATTTAAGATACAATTGGATAGTCAATGTGAATTGGGGAGTTCATAAATAAAGGACCAGCCTTGTTGGGCTTGAGCCTGTAGCTGGTCGTCAATATTTGTAATTGTATTTGTATGAAATGTTTCATTAATTTGAATGACTGACACTTCACATCGAGTTTCAGAATCCCATTTGTCCTTATTTATTCATTGGTAATAAATCAGGACTAATATGATTCTGAACAGAATTTAGACAAATGGGATTATTCGCTTACCTCTAGATATGAGCGATTTGAAATAATCGCTATATCCACAGACCCGTACCAGTTTAGATGACAATCAACCGTCATCTAAACTGGCCCATGAGTCCGACTCTGGATCCCGTCATCGAATCTCATACTGGAATCCGTCATCTAAACTGACTTTATGGCTAATTGTTTAAACTAGTGTTGGTGACAACTATTTAAATTGGTGCTGGATACCACCACTAAACCCGGTGCTGTGGACCGCTGTATAAACTGAAACCGAGACCCATAATCCGATAGTGTTATTGAAGCATTTTATCTAAGCCAGTTTTAGTACCCGCCATTTAAACTGGTACTGGGGCCTGTCATCTAACCTGATATTGGAGCCCGTTCTCCAAACTGGTTTTAAACTGTTATTGGGGCCCTGCCATCTAAACTGATTTTAGGGTTCGTCATTTAAAACGGTAATGGTCCCCTTTACATAACCCGATACTGGAGTCCTTCATTTAAACTGTAGTTTTGAGATCCGCTATTGAAATTCATGCTTGGGCACATCAGCTCACTATTGAAGCCCACCGTCTAAACAAGTTTTACGGCTCTCTATTTAAATTGGAAGTGGGTAATGGTAATTTTAGTTAACGTCGTACAAAAACAACACAACGGGCTATTGACGACTAAATTGGTAGCGGGACTGGTTATTTAATCCGATATTTTTTTTATAGAACAATAGCAAATACGAGGCGGGGCTTACAGAAGTAGGTTGATTCAGCAAAGAAATACAATAGAAAAATATTAATTAATTTTACAAGAGTTGATGAACTTCTACTGGGACCCGTCATTTATTCCGATACTAGAACCCCTTTACTTAACCCGATACTGGAGCCTTCATGTAAATTGGTTTCAAGACTCGCTATTTAAATTCGTGCTAGAGGCTACCATGAAACTCAATACTGAAGCCGGCTATCTAAACTAGCTACAGTGGCTCCCAAAAGTGTTCGTACACTTACAAATTTCAATGAAATGCTGCTCTATTCAGTAATAAAAATTAATATTTCCGAATGGGAATTTTTTCCTAACTAGGGGGCCCGCCCCCTGCACGCTATCGATTGCCAACCCCAAAAGGATTGCTTTGCAATCCTCATTGCTTCGCTCGCATTAATGAAGACATTGTTTACAAAATATGATATTCTAACAAAAAATGTTTTTCAATTATAAATTTGTTTTACTACAGAAAAATTATACAGTACCTCTGGAATCAGAACTCTAGCAATTTGGAATTCAAATGAAAACTTTGTGCAAATTTTGACTCTCAATTTGACCGCTGTTTCGGAAATCGAATACCCAGCATGTCGTTTGTAAGCTGCAACAGCTGGACTAATACTAATTTTTTTCTATAAAATTTTATCCGATAACGCTATAAATTCAATTGAGGCGCGTGGCTTCGTGATAAACAAATTATCGTACAGTGTTGCCAAAACGTGATAACAAATAACGTCTTTTTAGCGTGCCACGTAAGAGAATTATATATATACTAGGGGGCCCGCCCCCCGCTCGCTAAAGCTCGCCAACCCCCGGAGGATTGCTTCGCAATCCTTCTTGGTTCGCTGCGCGAACCTATTCTCGCTTCGCTCGCATCTATGAAGACATGTGTCCTAGCAGAAGGGATTGTTTACAAAATATAATATTCCAAAAAAATGTTTTAAACCTAAATTTGCTGTACTCTAGAAAATATATATACAGTACCTCTGAAATTAGAAATCAAATAAAAACTTTGTGAGCAAATTTTGACTCGAAATGTGAGCGCTGCTTTGGAAATTGAATACCCAGCATGTTGTTTGTATGTACATTTACCCCTGAACTCGATCCACCCACGCTTTTTCATTGAGTTTGTAGTCGAAAGTTGTAGCGCAAGCGTCTTGTTGAACTATAATTGTTGGCCCTGAAAAGTACCGTTTTTTAAATGGCCCAGAAAAGATCCTCCGCTTTCTTTAATTTCTATTATAAACTGCAACAGCTCAACTAAAATTCATTTTTTTACAATAAAATTTCATCCGATAACGCTATAAATTCAATTGATGCGCGAGGCTTTGCGGAAAACAAACAATCGCACAATGTTGCCAAAACGCGTTAACAAATAACGTCTTTTTTGCGTGCCACGTAAGAGAATTATATATATAGATAAGATAGATATCTGTAACTTGTTCTGAAGAAAACTACATAAAATATTTTTTTTAAATAGTAAACGGGTTTTATTTGGAAAATCAATAATCAAATAGTAACAAAAAAGTTTTACCTCACAAAAGTCTTCATACCCGTTAAAAAAAATCTCTACGTATTAGTAAATATTGTAATATTTCGGATAGTTGGTACTTGTAGGATGTCCTCTCTACTATTATAAAAGGAAGTGTTTGTTTGTCTGTTTGTTTCGTGGCTGCAAAATCCTGACGATCTATGGCACTTGCAGCAATGAGATTTGGCACACAGGTAGTAATTTTTCCAAATCATTTTAAAATTCAATCTAGAACATTTTTAAGTGAATTTAATGAAACTTAATCATTATTGAATACTACTGCATAGAAGAGATCACAGATTCTAAATTTATTGTTTTCGTTTCCGTTTTGATTTTGCTGGGAGGAATAATTTTCCAGCCAGACGATAAAAACAAACAATCTTTTAACTGGAGTCAATTAGTTCTTTTTCTATCTCCTAGACCGTTAAAGATAGAGTAAAAATTTCAGAGGATTTGAAATCTGCGGAAAATAACACTTTAGATCCATACCTAAAAATATTATTTTCTTTATATAAATAACTTCTAAATTGAAGATCTTTTATATTTTCGCACGAGATTGTGACGTCACGGTAACTTTCCCTTCCCAATAATAAACAAATTGCATTTCATGCCCTTCGCGTTAAAAAAAAAAAAAAAAAATTTATTTCCTGCCCTCTTCGATTTCAGTGGAGAGCAAAAAATAAAAAAACATTTTGGGGTTGCCCGTGGCACTTGCAACGCCGGGCTAGCCACGCAGTGGGTAGTATAACATATATATATATATATATATATATATATATATATATATATATATATATATATATATATATATATATATATATATATATATATATATATATATATATATATATATATATATATGTAGTATTGGCTCGGTGGGGTATGATTAAATAGTCGGAACAACACGATTAAACTTTGTTAAATTTTACTACTAAATGATAGTGAATTATATACAATGAAATATATCAAACATAATTTTTGGATTACAATGTCATCACGGGAACGCCACCCGCGGACAATAACGAGCGAATCTGCTCGACTGAAGCACTCAGCTTCCAGAATAAGAATCGTCCCGCATTCAGGGATCACATATATTTATAGGTTTCGTAAAACCGCTCATTTTCGTTAGCTTCTGGAGCCTCACACGTGCAAGCACTTGCTGTGTATTGAGGTCATGGACAAGATTCCTCGCGAGAAGCGATTTCCGATTCTACACTCGGCCCTCCTGCTAGTCCTGTGTCCTCACAGACTTCACCAAGCCTCATGACCACATCAAAAACCAGCAGACCTCAATTACATGAAAAATACTAAAATACACAAAAACAAATATTTTCTACTATACTATAAACATAAACTGATGAAACAATACTTTTTAAACACAATGTTACTAAATGAAACACAATACTTTTTAAACACAATGCTACTAAATGAAACACAATACTTTTTTAAAATATTAAAATGATATCAAATGAAAATATTCAATTAAATTTAATAAATGAAATTTATGTGACAGTCCACAGTTTCATAAAGTCAGCTGCACTTGAAGTTTGGGTTGGGCCTTCATGGCACCCAACTTTTTGAACATCGTACCTATCGTTGTTCTTTACTTTGGTCACCTGATAAGGGCCAAGAAATTTAGGACGTAATTTCATTCCAGTTCCGAATTGAGTTTTTTGTATAGCAACCAAGTCTCCTGGTTTATAGGTGTTGGCTTTCTTTCGTTGTTTATTATACGTTTTTCTATTGTTATTGTCCAACACATGAATAACATCAAGCTCATTTATAGTGACGCAATTAGCCATCTCTGCTAAGTATACAAATTTTCCTCCATTCTCGACAGTTGCTTTTATTTTATAGTCTCGGGTATTTTTACAATAACTGTCTGCAGCCGGTGAAATGTTTAGACTATCGGAGATAGAGAGTCTCACTTTGTTGTGACTATCGTATTTTTCCTCTATGGGGGCGATCACATTACTCTTTGCAATAGGTGAGAAATTGTTTTTCGTTGCGGTTTGTTGACTAACCTGATTAACATACACATAATTAACAACAATATTATTTTCACTAACACAATTTTGTCTAATTCCCGTAACTGAAAAACCATGTTCACTTATCACAAAATTTAACTTATTCAAAAAATTATGGCCTAGAATTATAGCATTGTTTAAATCTTTCAACACATAAAAGTCCATTTTTACCACAAAATCATCAACCCTAATATTAGCATTGAAAAAGCCTAGTGGGGAAACTGTACTCCCACTAATGCCAGACAATGTTATAGAATTTTTTGACAGTTCTGGACATCCTAGGGCAACATAAAAATTATAACTGGCCATGCACACTTCACTTCCGGAATCAATCAATGCATCCGCAGTTTCACCCTTAATTTTTATAGTTTTGATTATTTTATTAGAACTGGAGCTATTACTACAAGCTGTTTTAGCATCTTTCATTGGGCAAACGTCAGATTTGTGACCTGGGGCGGCACACCGAAAACACACGGGACCGTCTTTCTTACGGGGACAATGCACAGATTTATGTGAAAATTCACCACATGTATAACACTTCAAATTTTTGTAGTTACCCTGTATTTGATCTTGAGGTTTCAACGCGTTATAGAAATTTTTCCTCTCTTGTGTTCGATTCTGTGAAAAATTATTTGGGACTCTATTATTAGTATCACGGCTGTTATATCTGTTACTCTCATTGCCTTGGGCAAAAGACTTTCTTGTATCGGGACTAGAATATTTAGGACTAAACGCACTCTTTAGGTTATTTCGCGCAGACTCATAGTCATCTAACTTGTTTATTAAATCGTCTATTTTTACTAGTTTGGGCAAGTCATCTACAAAGTGTTCTCTGATATCAGTTGGAAGTTTTCGTCGAATTTGGTCAACTACAAGAATCTCTTTTAAGTTATCGAAAGTTGAGATTTCTAACCCGGTGACCCACTCTTCCAAAAAACTATTTATCTCAAACGCGAAGTCGCGCCAAGAAACCGAATTTTCTTTCCGATGGCCGAAAAATTTTTGACGAAACTGTTCGGGAGTTAAACGGAAACGATTCAACAATACTTTTTTGATATAATCATAGTCGTTGGAGTGAATCTCCGGTTCTCGAGATACGACATTAACAATTTCCAGAGGCAATAACCCTAATAAATATGTTACCCAATTCTCTTTAGTGATTGACATTCGCTTAATTTGTCTCTCGAAAAGACCTAAGTAAGCACTAATATCATTTTGCATTTCATATCTGTTCATTAATTTTAGTAAATTTGGATCTTTAGTAGTGTTTGTTATTATCGGTGAATCTTTGCTTTTGGCCAAAGCTAATTCAAGCTCCATTTTCTTAATTTCAAAATCCCTTTTCTCTTTTTCCTCTAATTTCCTTTCAGTCGATTCCTCACGTTCTTCTCGTTCACTGGTAATTCTCGCGAGCAGACCCTTAACCAGTTCCTCATTATAATTAGTATCCTTTACTATTAAATCGGTTAGCTGGACTACTTTCGCATTTACTGGGAGAGCTAAATTTAATTCCTCCACAAGTACAATTAGATCACATTTGCGAGATCTTGCCAAAAAGGCCATGGTTCTTGTACTAATTTTTACACATGTAAGAAAATTAAGAAGGCACTTACTATTTTAAAAAGACACCTAATATATTTTTTCCACTCATCTGGAATTATTATTTAATACATCTTTCATTTAATTCTCTGAACTAGATTTCTGAGTCTTTAAAAAACAAACCTTAACCACAATCACAAATCAACACAACAGAGCTACGAATAATCACAGGGGGAAAAATCACTCTTCCCATTCATTCAAAAACACTGAATACTTTTTCTAAAATACGTACGCCAATGTACACTTGAACACGACGAAACGCGCACAGACTGGAACGAAGAAACGCGCAGAAACTTGAGCGAACACACGCGCACAAACTTGAACGAACACACGCGCACAAACTTGAACGAACACACGCGCACAAACTTGAACGAAGAATATACCCGCTTGAATGATGAACCACCGCGTACACTGGACAAAGAACCCTTTCTTCAGCGATGCCAGCAAAACGACAACCGTCAGCACAGGCTCCAAGCAACAGTCCGAAAACGTGCTTTACTCCACGGAAAATTTTCTCCAAGCGAAACTCCGGAAACGTACTTTGCTTCACGGTAAATTTTCTCCAAGCGAATCTCCACTAACGAACTTATTCCTCAGAAAATTTTCTCTCTCGAGGCCACATCCCGGGCGGACACCCCATTTGTAGTATTGGCTCGGTGGGGTATGATTAAATAGTCGGAACAACACGATTAAACTTTGTTAAATTTTACTACTAAATGATAGTGAATTATATACAATGAAATATATCAAACATAATTTTTGGATTACAATGTCATCACGGGAACGCCACCCGCGGACAATAACGAGCGAATCTGCTCGACTGAAGCACTCAGCTTCCAGAATAAGAATCGTCCCGCATTCAGGGATCACATATATTTATAGGTTTCGTAAAACCGCTCATTTTCGTTAGCTTCTGGAGCCTCACACGTGCAAGCACTTGCTGTGTATTGAGGTCATGGACAAGATTCCTCGCGAGAAGCGATTTCCGATTCTACATATATATATATATATATATCCAAAACACCTTTTAAAAGTGTGGGAATAGAATTCATTAGTTTTTCTAAGTCAATTTTCCTCCATTCTTCAATCTTTACTGTTTTAGTTCGCTTCTCGTTTTAATGTCGTGGCTTCGTACTCTCACCTCCAGTTATCTCCAAATGTGTTCTATTGGGTTTAAATCTGGTGACTGAGGTGAATTTCAGAACTTGTGGACAATTATAGACACCAGAGGTGAACGTTGAGAGCCATGTGCTTAGGATCGTTATCTTGATTTAAAAAAAAAAAGTTGTTTCCAATACCCAAAGTTTGGGCTGATAATTTTAAATTGTCTTTTAAAATATTAAAAAAAAAAGCATGATTCAGAATGCCATCAATAAATTCCAAATTACCTAGTCCTGATGTTGACATCCACCCCCACACTAAGTTCCAACTAAGTTCTTGGAATTAGGTTCCTCATTTTTCTTCTCCATACAATTATACGCCCATCAGAACCAAAAATGTTAAATTTGCTTTCATCTGCCAATAAGATATGATTCCAATACGTTTCGGGTTTATGTATCATTGATTTTGCGAAGGAAAGCCTAAGCTTTCTATTTTACGCACTTACAAAACATTTACTTCCGAAAGAACGCCCATTTAATCCAACTGATCTGAGTACTCGACGAACAGTTTCAGATGAATTGAAGTAGAAAATTTTTCAGTAAATTCTGTAGAAATGTTTACAGCACTCAAACTTTATTTTTCACAAATTTTCTAACTATAAATCTTAAATAATGTTGAGTTAACTTTGCCAGGCGACCTTTTCTTACTTTGTTTAATCGATCTGATTTTCTTCTATAAAATGTTTTATCACACATTGCACCATTGAATGGGACGAATTTACTAATTTAGCGATATTCCGAACATTTACCAGTACTATACATTTACCACTACTAAATACAATATTACTACGTAAGCAAGCAAAAATTAAAGCTAAGCGAGTGTTAAATGTCATCACAATACAAAAATTTAAAAAAGTGATGGACGATAATTTTATTTATGAACTTATTTTAAAATGTTTCGGTGTAAGTACGATCACTTTTGTCTTCTTTCTCTGCCTCCTTGCGTTTTCATTTTTATGAAAAGAAAAACAATCAATATTATTTTCTAAAATGTTAGGTTTTATTCAGAATTAAATGGAGATGATATGAAAAAGTATTGGGCCTTATATCCGAATTCAATTCCAGGCTACAGCTTCTTTTCTACAAATTTTTAAAGTGCACGAACACGTTCGCTATTTAACTAACCGGGACCGGTTGTTGGTAAGAATAATTCACGCAAAAGAGTTTCATAGCTATTACCACTTGGAATTAATTTGCAAAAGTTTATCCAACAATCCTGGAGTGAATATAGGCCATATTGTTGTGATACGCCTCATCTAACCCGATACTGGATCTTTCATCTAAACTAGATTTAAAGTCCACTATTTGAACAAGTACTTAAAACCGTCATCTAGCCTCGTACTGGTATAACCTCATATCCTCATAAAGCTCTTCCTCTAAACTGGTTTTAGGTAGAGTGCCTGTATAATAAAAGTGGCGACATTGACCAAATTTGGCCCAATGCGCATGCGCGGCAGCCATTTTTCTACCAGAATCGTCTCAAAGAAGATTGCTGGGCGAATTAATATATCATTTCAAGGAGAACAAAAAGCATATGAATGTTATAATATGGATACATTCGGTATAAATGAATCATATAAACGCTCAAGTACATGTGTAATTGATGAGATGGATTGCACAACGCGCTAACTTAGATTGCGGGAAACACCACGTTGTTCAAAAAAAGCTATTTCCTTAAAAAGTCTTCAAATTTATACTGACAAAACACTAAAA
The DNA here is from genome assembly GCA_947359465.1 of Metellina segmentata. Classification (NCBI taxonomy): domain Eukaryota; kingdom Metazoa; phylum Arthropoda; class Arachnida; order Araneae; family Tetragnathidae; genus Metellina; species Metellina segmentata. The sequence goes on from OX375881.1 coordinate 65,175,486, forward strand.
TAATAATAAATAAACATTCTAGAACACGAAATGGAACATGAATAAGCTATATTTTCTTTTTAATTTAATATACACGTTTTTCTCGAACACACAAAAAGTTCCCATGTTAAGTCTACGGGAGCTAGGAAAAGACCACCTCGGGCGGTAGAAAAGATCTCTAAGCCAATCAGAAAGTGTTTCCTGTAAGTCGCCACTCTTATTATATAGGCACTCTAGTTTTAGGACCCTTCATTTCAACTGGGACTGGGGCCCGTCATCTGTCTCGATACTGGAGCCTTTCATCTAAACTGGTTTAAAATCCCGATATTTGAATTGTTGAGCCCGTCATCTAACCTGATACTGGAGCCCGTCATCTAAACTGGTACCTGGGCTCGTCATCTTACTCGGACTGCATACGGGAGGGGGAAGGTCTGAAATTGGAACTCATTGAAGCATTTTTCCCTTCCACAAATGATTTCAACTTGATTTGAAACCCAATGGGGCACTGAGCTTCTTGCCATTCGGGCAGTCGGGAGAAGAAAAAAAAATCCCAGAGCGCGACCTTGGTGAGCGTCTTGCCTGCGGGTGGGCTGTCAAACAAAACCACACCCTTCTCGAGATACGAACAGGAGAAAAGACGGCAGATATGCTTTTTTTAATTCCCCTTTGCTGGTTTTCAAAGCGGCGGCCGCGATCCGCGAAGTAGATGGACGCATACATGACGCAAATAAAAGTTAGCAGTTAATTGAATGTGTGCATTAACGCAATCCAATGACCTTGGGTGCAACGGTCGATATTTCCCCCCCCACATATGAGTGAATTTCTGAAAGAGCTGTAGCCTCCGGTCTGTTGGAGAAAATATGTCTTTGTTAATATCTAAGGCACGTGATATGGAACACCAGATTTTGATGTAGAGAAATGAATTTTCTTTTGAATGAATCACTGTCAAATAATGATAATATTTACTGAGATTTGTGCTATCGATAATATTACACTTTGAAAATTTTCGAGTTATACATAATATTAAAACTGCCTATTTGAAAAAATGGCATCTAATGTAGAACATCGAAAGTTTGTAACAAAAACACAGAGAAAACATAACTTCAAAAGAAATCTATATTTAATCAGCGTTAAAGTAATCCGTGCCCTAGTCAGTGCTGTGGAATCGAAAACTAACGACCTATTCCTGCAGACGAATAGCCAGTTTTCAATATAATTGTGACTCTCTTCAATACGGCCGAAATCTATCAGTGATATTTTGACTTACATTTTTTACCTGACCCAAAAAAATACTTCTCCCTCCACCTTTATAGTTTGAGTGCAAACCGCACTTCAATTTTCCAATTTTTGCGATTTTCATGAATTACTGAAATGTTAACAAATTTATGGGATACCAGTATATTTGTGAAAAGGGGACAGGAATGTAGATGTAAGTGATCCAGCCATTTTACATTAATGAACGTTTTAATTAGTGATTGAAGACATTTGCATTTTTAGGGAATACGGATTTTTCTCTTGCTGTTTAAGCGGGAGAAACGTAAAACTTAAGGTACTTATCAGGGACTCCTAGCAACCATAGTGCTTATCCTCAGAAATTAAGAGTCGTGGTAGCTCGGTTGGATCACCAACCAGATGGTTACGATTTCGAATCCCACCAAAGACTATCGAGTACATAGGAGCTGATGCACGTTAAAACTGTCAAGGCATACAATGTCTTCACGTTAGCGTTATGTGGAAGTTTGAAGAGTGTGTGGGTGGGTGCTAGCTCAGGTGTGACCTCATCATACGATAGTAATTCAAAATTACATGTCCTCAGATCTTTGCCTTTGGGTTTCATCAAGGACCGTCGCCTAAAGCTCGTCGCCTATCAACTACACAAAAATAAACTTAATTGATGAAAAAATTAAAACCTAATATTCAAGAGGATCAAACTAATTTCTGATTGCTTGAATCAGTACTTAATACTTGGATGTTTACGATAATATCTTAAATAATGGACGAAGTATTATAATTTTGGAATATTTTACTCACTAGGAAGGCTATGGGTTTGATTCCTATAACTATCCTGGATGTATTTTAATCTTCTGAGTCAGTAAAACTTTTACTGTGTGTGTCCATTAGTTTACGCTTTTGGTCTTGTGTTTGGTGCAACTTGGCCAAATATGGCAAGAGTAAAATTGAAAAACCTTCAAAACACCGATTAATAAATATTAAAACTTAGGAAAGATCGTCGATGGACATTTCAGAGGAGCAAGGTGGCAAGGCTGCGAAGCACTTGCATCATTCACCACCTAGTGCTTCTGACAAATAGGTAAGATTTCTCTGATGTTTAACTGAAGAATAGATCTAGGAGATTGGATCACTATTGATAGTTTGAAATCCAACTTGTGAGGAAATTCCCAACAGTATTAAGCGATTGCAGATTAGTTTATTAGCTTACTTTGAACAATTCGTTCTAAAAATGAGCGAACCTAGAATCGTCCTCAGTCAGGCGGTGTTTTAGAGGAATGCTCCGCATCAAAAGCAGCTTCCGGTGAAGGGCAGAACATAAAATGCTTTATGATTTATCTGTCGTCCGACACAAAGGAACACCGGAATGAGATTCTGACGCAGCAATTTATCGATCGCAGACCGCTGTGGGACATGGCCGAAAGATGCTGACGTCGCAAACCCTCCTCTCTCTTCGTTCGCCCACCCCTTTTAAGATGTGGAGAGTTTCAGTTCGGGGACATTTTTAGACAGAGAGGGATGAAAAGCACGAAATGAATTTCTGAGCTTCTCCTCCTCAACTAAAAGTTAAAGGTTATTTCCGAACATAATTTGCATATTTTCTTTTATACTATGCCAGAAGACGGGAGGTTATCCATTGTTTTACTGTCTAGTAGATGCACGAGTTTGCAGCCCATTCGGTAGGTTGACTGGTTAGGTTTGAGGGCATGTATGGCTGAACTGCCGAAAACAACAGACAACGTCTAGTAAATATACTTGGGATCCACTCATCAGCCGACTCTTGAAAGATTTTCAAGCAGCTTTTCTAGCCTCATACTGAGGTCCGTCATCTTACCTAGTTCTAAACTCGCAATCCTATCTAACTTACAGTTATTTCTCACATGAACCTCAGCGTAAATGAACCGGCAATAAAGGAGGGTTCTTCCAAGCCATTCCAATCAAAACACTTACCTTATCATGAAATGTTTAATGAAAAAGGGACAGAATAATATCTCCCTTGATATTATTCTAATATATATAAGAAATCCTTGAAATATGAAGAAAAAAGCATAAGTGGAATTTTAAGACTCGGGCCATTATATTATGTGTCTGAAAGAGACACGTTTCTTTTCCTAGAAAGGCTAAAGACTATTTATGCAAAGTAGAAGCGAAATATAAGGAGACTGAGCAATGCTCATGCGACTAGGAGTCACGTGACTGCTCTATGGAAAAATGACTCCTATGTCGTCTGAACCAATTAGAAGATGAATCAATGGACAGTAGTCATCTTCCGTACCGTGGATCAATCATATGATGCATGTTCGTTTCTTCACGGCAGACGAATGTAGTCTAAAGATCCCGTTACTACTAGTTTTGGTCACATGATCCTGGTTACATAAAAAAGTTACCATCACTCACTCTTCTTTTATATCTTCTCTATGATATGCGCCGACCTCTGACCAGATAATTGATCGATGACATACAAGTCAACATTTGAGGAATTTTGCTTGATTTCTACATAATTTAAGTGGAAAAGGATATTTGAAAATTGGATACCGGGTGCCCAGAAAATGTTAATCACTTTGGAAGCACATTTGCGTGTAAACAAACTCTGTCAACTATGATCTAAAACAAGAATGGATTGCAGGTCTATTAAAAACGAGAATTTTAGGGATGTCCCGATAATTTTTACAATAAATTCAACTTCCGAATGAAAGAGTCGTTAAAGAAACATATTTCACATGTCAAATTGATGTTTAACACATAATTTGCCTTAAAAAAATAGATTGTTGGTGTTCTTTCCTTCCTTAGGTAACATGAACCCCTTCAAACTTATAACTCTCCTCACAATGTTCCATAACCCACTACAAACACCGGCTCTATTTCAATAGTATTTTATTAAGAACATTTTGAAGAATCTTTTTATTCACATTTTAATGTCTACTAGCTATAAAGTTAATTGATTTTCGAACTATTAATCAAAATTTAGACAAGGGGTGCACAACTTACGTCCGGAGAGCTAAATCAAATCCGGTGCACAAAGGTTTTACACTGAACTATAAACTAGAAAAAACTGCCTAAAGTTGAAGTTTTTCAAAAAAATAGTTTGTTAAATATTCTACGACATGTAGAAGAATGAAAATATATCACTGGGGACGCAGACAGAGCAATGCTTTATATGTCTGAGAAAAGCTAAGTCTCTTTTCCAGGGCAATGTGTACATTTAGTTACATAAATCTATCTCTCATTGAAACTGTTAGAGCTATAAATATAGAGCTGATGTGACTTTTCAGATCTTTAACATTGCATCGTTTGATTAATTAACTTTTTATCTTTCACGTTTCAACAAATGAGAGACGAGGCGTAATTTCTGAAGACAGATATTGTTGTTTAAAATCTAGCAATACATCACTTTCTCAGCGGGAACAGTCACTTTTCAACTGAAGTTACAATTGAATCGTAGACTAGATCAATCGAATAGTAATTGTTCAAAATATCTCCCGAAAAGAAATTTAAAAGTTTAGCTACAAAATCTGAAAGCATGTTTCTCCATTCACGGATTTTCAGTAAATTATTAAAATATGTCTAGTATAATCTTATTTAATCATCGTTACTCTGATATGTACAGATAAATTAATCAGTTGTTTTTAATATTAAAAAAGTGCATGGACGTACGAAATGTTAGACTGTTGAAATTTATTTCTAGTTCCACATTTTTTGAATACTATCGGTGCTTATTTTTAGTATAATTTTCTTTCGTAAAATAATATATAATCTAAGAAAATTTTTGCATAAAATATTGCCAATATAAATTTACTATTAGTAGGTTACTTAATGTTGATATTCTACATAAAATTTCAGTTTTTGAATGATCAGAATATTGCTGTTTGTGGTTTTTGCATATTAAATATTTTTATTTTCATATGCATTTATAAAACCTATCGAAAAATATTTGTTCGTTATACAAGAAAACTCTGGATATTGAAATATTCTGTTGAAAATCTAGAACATCATACTTTAACTCGTCTTGATTTCCGTTTAAAAATATTGTATTCTCAAAAATGAATACCTTTGTTGTAACATATGGGGGTGCAAGGTTCGAATCGATAGTGTATTGTACTTGAATCAAAGAGTAAAATGGACGTTCCTTTTGAAATTCTGATGCTGTAGCTCCCAGACAATGAAACGCTCTCTATAGAAACGGTGGAACTATAAATTAAACTCACATTAAAATGGCGGCCGAAGGCGGGAACTCGATTTATCATTTTCTCATTACGAAAATTACTCAGCAAGTGTACGGGTTCTAGGTAAACAAAACTGTCACTAGTGTGTCTAAAATAGCGAATTTATTACGACAATTCATTCATTCTGTGTTTTGAAACAGAACACAATGGAAAAGTGCATAATAAGGTCCTTAGAAGTATATTAAATATGTTTGCGCGAATGAAATTCCGAAAGGGACGCTGCCGTCTTATTTGCGAGTGATTCTTTTGTCAGCTGGGTTTCGGAAGCGCAGTGAAATGAATACAAATATTTGCAAGGCCAGTTAATTAATGAAAAAAAATCGAATCATGGGCTGTGCTCGGATCTTTGTTGAGAGGTAATGTGTTTTGAGAAACGATTTGATATCCTGTTTGAATTGTTCGATTTTTTTATTCATTCAAGAGTTTAATTTTATTTTTTCATTTTTAAATTAGAAGGCGTTGTATTAGGTACGAAAGTTTTATGTAGCAAAATTTTAAGTTGTTGGTGAGCAGGCACATAAGCCATTTTTAGACTTAGCTCCACAAAATCTAAACAAATCAAGGGCCGCATGATTTCCTAGAAGTGTAGTATTGCTTTCACTTTACAACACATTAACCATTCTGGCGGCTTGTCTCAACATGGTATCGTCTCATTAGCAAAACTGACCAGATATCTCTTCAGATGGACTAGATTACCCGTCATTAGAAGAAAACTGACCAGTTCATGATCTCGTCATAAAAAAAATCGTCAAAGTTTTGATGACGAGATATTTCGCCAGTAGCAAAATTGGTCAAATCTTGATGGACGAGATATCTCGCCAAGATCACTTGGAGGATTAATAACTAAATAGCCACATTTATAGGATAAACGAATCCTAGAAAACAAACTTCAAGAAAGCCAAAATTGGTAGTCTGCCGAATATACACTCTATAACAAAAAAAATCGACGCACCAAGAAGGAGTTGTCCGATGGAGACAAAAATTGGTGGATAGGAAAATTATGTACAGAATAGAAAATGATTAAAATTTCAGAATAATTGAATGATTTATTTCAGAGTTACAGTAACGAGCTCAATAAGGTGTTGACCCTCCTCTAGCCTGGATGCAAGCTGCCACACGGCGTGGCATAGACCGATAAAGCTCCCGGATGGTCTCCTGCGGTATTTCTTGCCATATTTGCTCCAATTGTCGGACTACGTCATCAACATTCCCTACCGGATGCAGTCGCCTTCCCATCATATCCCAGACATGCTCGATGGGAGAGAGAGATGGTGATCTGGCTGGCCAAGGAAGTGTTTGACAAGCTTGAAGACAGTTCATAGCAACACGTGCCGTATTTGGTCTGGCATTGTCTTGCTGAAAAATAAGCCCAGGGTACTGCGAAAGGAACGGTAGCAATACAGGTCTCAGAATGTCGTCAACGTACCGCTGTACAGTAAGTGTACCTCTAATGACGACCAAAGGGGTCCGGCTATCAAGGGAAATGACACCCCAGACCATAACTCCTTGTTGAGGGCCCGTGTAGCGTGCGATAGTGAAAACAGGATCAGCACGCTGCCCTGTGCGTCTCCAGGCATGTCTTCGATGATCGTTAGGACACAGTTGGAAACGGGATTCGTCGCTAAAGACTATACGTCCTCAGTCAGCATCATTCCAGCCTGATCGAGACAAGCACCACTGTAATCTGGCTCGACAGTGTGCAGGCGTGAGTGGCAGGTGGCGTAACGGTCGGTACGAGCGTAGATTTCGCTCTCTCAGCCGTCTGTGAATGGTCATGGTGGACACTCGTGTGTGGGTCGCACGACTGATGGTGGATAGCGATGAATCAGGCGCTGTGACAGCTTATCTGACAATCATTCTGTCCTCGCGATCTGTTGTAGACCTACGTCGACCGCTACCATCATGACGCTGAAATCTGCCATTGTCCACTCACTCTTGCCAGCATCTTCTAATCGCCGCATCGTTTGACTCACATGACGAGCGATTCTCCGATTTGCCCAACCTGCCTCTTTCAATCCAATGATACGAAAAAAGTTCTCTGAAAGTTGCTCGTAATGAGCTCGAATCCTGCGGCGAGGCATTTTTTCAGTCGTTGAAAGGTATTCTAAATCGCAATGCAGCAGAAATTTTTAACAACAGTTCAAGAACAACTCTTTATATACATCTGCTGGATGCGCAGTTCCGATACGCTGTAGATCGCACGATTCATTCATTTTACACCAAATTTTAATCATTTGCATATTTGGTCAAAACATTTTTACATACGAAATTTCAAAGCAATCGGATAATTCCTTCTTGGTGCGTCGATATTTTTGTTTTAGATTGTATTTTCGCAAGTGATTGTGACGTTACGCCGATTGGATCTATTCGCAATTGAAATTTGGCCGTATTCGACAATGTCGAGGCCACCACGGACAATGCCGTGAATCCCAAATTTCACCAATTATAATTTTTTTTTATTTTAATTGATTTTTAATAACAAATAAATTTTACTACAAAAACTTCTTGAAATACTCAAGGAAGTTACTAAATACATTCTTTTCGCGTGTTTATCTTCATAGTCCATCATATTAAGGAATATGATGTGTTGCCAGACTCAAAATAAATATTTTCTCAAGATAAATAGAAATCAGATAATAGATCAAGAAAGTTAATTAACGTCGCACTGGAGCAACACAACGGGCTATCCATGAATTTAGCACTTGTTTGATTTGAACCTATTTCGGGAAATATCCACAACCAAAAAACGGTCTAGGATCAATCCCAAAAGGAAACATACAAGAACAATGCCTCATAATTTTGAACCACGGTCAGATAATGAGATCTACTCCTGAGCTGGAACTCGACTCTCTAAACTTCCACGCACACCAAGGTGAGAACATTTAGGCCACGACGGATTTACTGTTCAACAGCCCCCTTATACACGATGGTGTTTGGCTCGGTCGAATTTCGAAATCGCAACCTTTTCAGTAGCTAATTCGTTGTTCTTCCAGACGTGGCCTTCTCAAGTGAAGAAAGCATGATTCTGAGACGAGTACGAAAAAGAAAGAATAAAACGAAAATAAAGCACAACAAAAAGGTAAATTAGAAACTTTCTAAAGTACACTTTGACACAAAGCCATTTGTGATGGATCCCTAAAACAAAAGTTTTTTAAGTACTTGAACTTCCCCATACTTAAAATTCAAGTGTTCTAGAAAAACATGAGAGCGCTTAATGTATGTAAATGTAGAGTACCTTGGAAGGTTCTGTATCGGCAAACTCAAAATGTAGCGCTGCGATAAAAAAATGTTTGGGTAAAACAAACAGCAATTAATAATTTATATTTTATAACAGTGCTGATATCAGGTTTGTTGCACAAGGTGAATTTTACTTGCATGTTTGCTTTTCCATCCACCAATGTAGACACAAATGACGAGCATTCCACTTTTATGTTTTTATGTTATAAAACATAACTATTTTACTTGGTTGAATTCAACGCATGAGTTGATATTGGGGGTAATTATATTTTTTCAATGAGAATATCTTAATTTAAAGCATTGAAATTTCGTTTCCAATGAGTGTGAAGGAAATTAAGAGTTAAAGTAGCAATATTTTGAATAAAAAATCTGTATAGTAACTGTATATTTAAGAATTTTCATTTAAAAATAAACAGTCTCAATTAAAAAGCAAACAAATCCGTTTTAGTGAAATTACCTTTAAATGTAAATTAAGCTTTCTGTCTCCTTTTGAATGAAATTAACTTTTCACATTAGTAATTCTGGAGAAGGATTTGACTGAATTCGCATGTGTCACTTTTTACAACACTTAATATTGCTTTCAACATTAGGTTTGGTTTGCAAATTTTTTTTTATGTATTCGTAAAGGAAATAAAATTATTTCAAGAATTAAATGCATTTATGATACAAGAAACGACTAATTTTTTTCTAACGTTAAAAATTTTCCATATTCGAACCTGACATTATTTCTTTTCGCAAACTTCACCTATAATTTTTAATAAAAAGGACGCTATTCTAAGACAATTAGCAATATAATCTTTCCAAGGGATTCTATTCTACGTAAATGAGCTATAGAATATTTCCGAAGGATACTATTACAAGGAAATGATAAATAGAATACATATATATACGCTATAATTTTATGGAATCGACTAATGTTACTTCCAGGATGACAACGCTCCATGTCATGTTGCAGCCTCTGTCAAGCAGTGGTATCAAGATATGGATGTAAAACGCCTTTCCTGGCCTGCTCAGAGTCCCGACCTAAAACCCATGGAACATTTCTGTGTTCAGATGGCAAAATGTTATAAGTCATTTTTTTAATGTTTCGTAACAGAAATTTTACGATTCAAGATTCAACATATGGTTCTGTGTTTCTTGACTTATTACATTTTTTTCCACCTTCGTTTTCTCATAAACTGAAAGAAAAAGACTTACGACATTTTGCCACCTTCTAAACATTAACAAACCAGACTACGGAATGAGACTTACTCAATTTTTTGAGAAAAGTGACATAACATTTTGCATCTGAGCACAGATTTGTGGGACGAGTTAGAGCGACGCTGACGGACCAGGGAACAACGTCTGAAATATACAGCTGAGCTGGCGACATTCTTGCAGCATGAATGGACACAAATACCCATAGCTGTATCAAAACCTTGTTGAAAGTATGCCCAGAAGGGTTGCTAGTGTAATTGCAGCACGTGGGACTACCCCCCTATTAAACAAATGTTTTGGTGAGTCTACGATTTTTAGATGGCATGGTGATTTAAAAAAAAAGAGGTTTGTCTGCAGAACTGGCTCCTAAGCCTGGTCGACCAGAAAGTGTTGTGAATGATCAAAATGTTAACACTGTGTGGGCAATCTTGCAGGAAAATCGGCGAATGACATATGAGGAGATTGCAGCATCAACTAACATTTCGAAAACGTCGATATCTCGCATTCCACGCAACAATTTACAGCTTCGCCATTGTTCCAGATGGGTCCTTCATCACTTTACTGAAGAACAAACGCAAACAAGAATTCACCAATGTTGTGAGTGGAAACATATGCTTCAAAATGATCCGAATTTCCTAAAGACTGTAATAATAGGTGATAAAACACGGGTGCATCATTTTGATCCCTTTACCAAGTCCTCAACAAGTGTATGGAAACACAGTGATTCTCCGCCTTCAAAAAAAATCCGACAAACCAAATCTTCTGGAAAGGTCACGATGATTATTTTCTTTGATCATAAAGGTGTAATCTATCAGCATGCTGTGCCTCCAAAAACTACCGTGACTGGTGAATATTACATTTCAGTTTTGAAAATTTTGCGACAGCACATATCGAGAAAGCGACATGAACTATTAGGGAATTGGACATTACATCACGATAATGCTCTCCCGCATGTCGCTACTTCAGTTCAGCAATATCTTAGTAAATGCAACATTAAAATCATGCCACACCCCCTTACAATCCAGATCTCGCACCATGCGATTTCTGTCTGCTTCCGACGTTGAAGGAGAAGCTCCACGGTAGAAAATTTACTACAGATTCTGAAGTTATTTCAGCAGTGCAGGGTTCTTTGAAGCAGCTTCCAGAAAAAGGCTTCTCTACTTATTTTGAAAAGTGGGTTGAACGATGGGACCGTTGCATATCATTTGAGGGAAAGTATTTTGAAAAAGAATGATGTATTTTTTTCTGTAAATATATTTCTTGATTTTTTATGATTTTACTCTCAGTTTTTATGGAATGTCCTTTGTAGATATAGATATGTGCCACAAATACTTTCAAAAGGATTCTATTCTAAGGAAATGAGCAGTAGAATCTTTCCAAAGGATTTTCCATTCCAAGGTGGTATGATCTATTCATTCCAACAGCATTCAGTCCCTATTCATAGATTCATTTAAACTTCTAGCGCTTCATGATACTATTTAAAAGCGTGTGTGACGGTCTTAGTTAGCAATTGGTCTAAATGTTCAGCTGTTACAGGCTGCCCAGTCACATAAATTACAATAAACAATTTAAAACCTTTCAAACAACGTCTAATAAACATTAAATCTCAGGAAAGGTAGTCAATTGCCGTGAGGCAAAATGTCAACCACCACCAGGACAGAAGTAAGTCACAAAAAAGAAACGCGAGTTTAAATAGGCTAGTCCAGAACAGTGTTGTCACAACTCACTTTTTAACCAAGCCTTTCATGCCGCGTGAAAGGCGGTAAATCACCTAGTTTATTCTACAACATAACAATAGATAATACTTCTCTGATGTTTAATTGGAGAATTAAATATCAGAGATTGGACCAATGATGCTTGTTTGAAATTAAATTGGTGAGAAAGTTCTCAATAGAGTTGAGTGATGACAGATTTGTTTATTTTATTATAAAAATTTATAATTCTTGAGTTGAATATCAGAGATGCCTTTATCTATTTTTTATGCTGTCGAAAACGCTGGTAAATGATGCTAGTGCTTCCCCTCTTTAACACGCGGTCTGGAAAGGCTCGATTCAGAAGTGAATTGTGACAACACTATTCTGCAACAAAATATTTAAACTCGCGTTTCATCTTGTGACTTACTTCTTTCCTGATGATGGTCTGACCGTTTCCCACACCGAAATGACTATTGAAGATCATTTATAATTTTTAACCTTTATTAGTAGTTGGGTTGGAGGGTTTCCAGTTTTACGACTAATTTCACTAAGGTTGCCATCTGTTTATTCACATAAATTACATATTGGGGAATCTGCAACTCAAATTCGAAAAAGGTGACCCCGTAAGCAATCGCCCCTGGTCAACTGTCTGAAACGAGCAACAGGCGTCCCCCTTGACGCATCGGAAATAACAGAAAATATTCACATTGAGCACCAGTACAGTTCTTATCTCCAGACAAAAGCAATCGTTCTGTTTTGAAATCCTTTAGTTTCATTGATGTTATTAACCCTGAAGAAAGAAAAGTTTCTGGTCTACAAGATCTTTGGAGGACCAAAGTACCTTTTGAGCAAGAGAGTCAAAAATAAAAGCTGTAAATCCATACAAAATGCGTTAAATTCTCTCACTCGTCTTATTATATTAATTCATCAGTGTTTGTATTTCTTTGAGACCGTTAATTTTAAGTCAACTTCAAAAATGGCTGAGTCTTCTGTAAGATTCTCCAGCCTGACAAGAAAGAGAGTTGACCGGCAGGAATCAGTTGATCTCCTATGGATTTAGGTGAGAGTATCCTTGAGACCTACATCCAAGTCCTCTTAAGAGGTAGAATTTCGGAGGGGAAGGAAAAAGGAAGGGGACTCAGGAATGGGCATCGAGGAGAGAGAACACGAGAAGAGGCCGTCGGCGTCCTGTCGATAAGACTTGGAATTATTGCCTTTGATCGAAATCTATATTGTGTAGTATATAGAAATTATGTAAAGCAGAAGAAAATAAATAGTTTAATGCACATTATGTAGTCATCTTGTGAGCGAAAGAGAAACGAAATAACTGTAGGTTCTTATATGCTTATATTTTTTGGCAGTAGAACAGAAAAGCATGCTTAAAAGAGAAAATATTTATTCCCTCCGTTAGACACAATGGTCCTGGCAGTTACGTGAAGAAATCAAAATTTTCAATATATTTTTATATTATCCAATAAAAAAGAAAACCGTTTGAAAAGATTTACTTACAAATTTGAAAAATATATTTTTATAGTTATTTGCTCTTTGATGTCCGTAAAATATAGTTAAGTTCGGAGAATGGGGTGCTAGCTCTGGCGTTGTCCTTGTCATTTATCTCACCGTGGTTCAAAATTACGAGGGGTCGTCGAATATTTCCCTTCGGGATGGGTCGAGGATCGTCGCCAAAAACTTGATGTGTTGCTCACGTGTGACGTAAATTAAACCACATACCTAAAATATAATCCATATTTTTTTAATACGTAGATTTTGTATACATAGATGCGTACGTATACAATTAATGTGCGTGTAACTAGTCGAAAAAAACGTTGAGCAGCTCATAGATGCATCTCGGTCGCTTTTGTTAAAAAAGACCAACACTAGAATGGAAAGTTAAACAATATCTCTCTATATTAAAAAAATGTTACCGCCGCCGCCGCAGAATTGAAAACTGTGCTATTTAGCTCGATTCTTAGACGGTTTCCCGAGAAAGTACTGATCGGAAAAAAACAAAATTGACATGGTTTGTTCTTCATCGTATTCCCTGGACAATTATTAAGATTTTTTTCCGATGCGGCTATTAGTTTAGGGTTTATTAAGTGTTAAAATTGAAGAAGCGAAATTTCTTCCGCGAGTGAGCAAAACACATACAAATTTTCAGTCTTCAGCCGTGAGTTTTTTTTAAAGAGTACCTCTCAACGTAAATTTTTGCAGCTCGTCGAGTTTTTTTTTAAATTTCAATTTGGTTCGTGATTATATTTTTTTGAAATTCGGGAAAAATCAGGACATTTTTGTTACTTTTTTTTAAAACTGCCGTATCTATATTTTATTACTATTATTTTTTATTTTTAAAATATAGCAGTATACCTCAGAATGTACTCTTTCTTACGGTACTATTATTTTTGATATCGGTTAATAATTAAATTGGAAAAAAAAAATCAAAAGTTGGTCATACAAAATTCGGAATCTTTGGATATTTTCGCTACTTTTTGTTACTACCGTTAACTAAAACTGTCATATCTATATCGTATTACTATTAGTTTTTTATTTTGAAAATAGTGCAGTATACCTCAGACTTTACTCTTTCTTACGGTACCATTATTTTTAAAATTGGTTCATAAATAAATTCGATGCAATCAAAAGTTGGTGACACAAATTTCGTATTTTTTATTTCGCTTAGCAAATTCGCGGAGCATTGTATTCGCGGAGGGTTGTATTTTTGACTATCGGGTTTGCCAGATATCAAATTTATCGTAGCAACAATTGCCATAAAAACGATTTCTTTTTATTTGGCGAGGAAAAAGGCTCGCTTTATTCCCTCTGTTCTCAGACGCTTTACCGAGAAAGTACAAAGTACACATCGTAAAGTTTGGAGATTAACAGGGTTTACTTAAAATTGTACAGGGAACAAGATGCAGAAGATTTTTTACTGATGCGGCTATTAGTTTAGGGTGCATTAAGTGTTAAAGCAAAAAAGAGTGAAATCACTTGCGTAAGAGGTATTGGTTTGCGAAGCAAACCAAACGGGATTGCGTAGCAACCCACGGGGGTCGGCGACCGTAAGCGATCAGGGGGAGAAGCCATCGCTGTGACGTGATAGACCGTAAAGGGAAATCAGGATAATACAAATTATTCAGATAGTTTCACTCTGCGAAAGGAATGTTGGTTTGCGAAGCAAACCAAATGCCATATGTAAAAGGAGTGTTGGTTTGCGAAGCAAACCAAATGGGATTGAGTAGCAATCCCCGGGGGTTGGCGAGCGTAAGCAAGCAGGGGGCGGAGCCCCTAGTAATTAAAAAAAAAATTCCATAAGCCATTACCAAGAATATTTTTATTCTGCATATTTGTTGAACATCTATACTGAAACATTGTTTTCATCTCCTTTTTTTACTGCTAAATAGCAGAAAAATACAAAAGAAGATAAATACATAAATTAAAACAGTAACAAAAATCGTTTGCGAAAGATATATCAAATTTGTTCTTTTGAATGAATATATAAATTGAAAATTTTACTTTTCAATAAATATCGTTTGGTAAAACTTTCTTCTTCAGCCATTTTAAAAAGTAAAAAAGCCCCAAATCCTGACAAATTTAGAACAAAAGAATAAATATTTATAATCAAGAGACAGCTTTCAATCTTTGGAAATGTATTGTTTAGATTGTATGGAACTTCAACATAATTTGTAAAACATTACTGTTATTGAAAAACTGCTTTCAAGTCCAACTTGAATTTCTAAGCAATAAATATTCTTCACTTTGTGATAATGCAAACATAGAAAAACGTACGATAAGTTTAAAAACTAAAACGGCCCGTTTAGACATGTGTATTTTGAGTTATGTAAGTTCTAAAATCTGTCGTGTGTTTTATGATTATTTTTTATTTTTCATATTCTATATATATATATATATATATATATATATATATATATATATATATATATATATTAGCTTTGCTCGGAAAATTGAGCGATAAAATCGAGAGCCGTTTAACTAGGACGGGAAGCTCCACGTGTAGGCGACTCACATCACCCCCTCTCTCCCTTTTATTAAGCCACCTTGGGAAGCTTAAGTCGCCTTACAGTGGATTCACTGTGGCATACACGGCAATGAACAGGCAAACCAATTGGCTAAAGCTGGAGCGCAGTTGCCCCAACCTAAATCCCCTAACCTCTACGAGAGTTTAATATACTCGTCTATGAAGACTCAATCTTCAGCTTTATTTAGGCTCGTATGCCAGGTTTCTTGCCCAGAGTCGTAGGAATCGCCTGCTCTTTTGACTTCTTTCCAAGAAATGACTTACCAAGACTACCTTAAAATTCCTGTCAATAGGTTTTCAAATACTGTTGATAGTATTTTCCCAAGCCATATTTTTCACTTCAAAACTGGCCTGCTAGTAGATTGATTAAAAAAACCCCATATTTTTAATTTTTGTCGTGACTTTTTTGACTAGTCGGCTCGAAAAAAACTAAGTTACCGGGATGTATGCGGGTTGGCTGTTATGTTCGTACACATTCAAATGAACTGACGAGTATTACGTTATTTATGTATGCGAGTAGGGAGTATTTTTCAATTCTCCATAACCATATGACTAATACACTCCAGATGTTAAGCCGTAATTCTTGCTATCGTCCACAACTGAATATTTAATGTGCTAGACCTAAATAGGACACAAAGGTTTCTTCCGCACATCTCAATGCGATGTCAGTCATTTCGTTTAATTATTTATTCACCATGATTGCTCTCGAATAGGAGGGCATTAAGTGTCCCTATTCCGAGCATAAATTCATTAGGTACGAAATGGGTCACTAGCAATAACTCAGGAGCGATGAATTCATTTGTCGGAAGGACACAGAAAATTCTATTTCCCTCTGTCCAGTTGCAGCATTGCTTCTCTCGTTTTTCTAAATGGCCTTTGTCCTGATGTTAGCAATTTAATATTCATTAACAAAATAACAAAAGCCACGGTTATTTGTAGCCGGCGTATTTTACTTGCGGTTGTTAAGGGAAGATGATGGAACACACAGACCTTTTACGGTCGAGTTTATCTCTCTATATATTAAAAAAAAGTTACCGCCGCCGCAGGATTGGAAACTGTGTTGTTTAGCTCGATTCTTAGACGGTTTCCCGAGAAAGTACTGATCGGAAAAAAACCGAAATTAACATGGTTTGTTCTTTATCGTATTCCCTGAACAATTATTACGATTTTTTTCCGATGCGGCTATTAGTTTAGGGTTTATTAAGTGTTAAAATTGAAGAAGCGAAATTTCTTCCGCGAGTGAGCAAAACGCATACAAATTTTCAGTCTTCAGCCGTGATTTTTTTTTGCAAGAGTACCTCTCAACGTAAATTATTATTCTTTCAATTACGGCATTATTCTTTCAATGATGGCATGATTAAACCTAAATTTGCTTTATTCTTTCTTACCTGTCACTTTTTTAAGTCGAATACTTTGCGTTGGTGTTGCGTGTGAAACACAATTTATTAAAATAATAAATATTTAAAACAGAATACAGCAAAATTAAACAAAATAAAAGATGTCGATAAAAAGTTTTTCTAAAGATATTAATTTGTTATTCATTTTTATCTCTTGATCTCGCAGTTGCCACAACTTTCAACAAAAAAGTGCACAAAATTTAGAAGTACGAAATTAATTCAGAGCAAAAGAAACTGAAAATTTCACTGCACGTCAACAACCAACACGAGTTTTCGTTTCATTCCCGTTCGTTGAAAATATCGTCTGTCACAAATATTCAGAAATCGTTTACATTGCGCAAAGAACAAAAATAAGACACGAAATAAATAAAGTATCAAAGCTGAAATTCAATAAAAAAATTTTTTTGGAAAAATTGTTATTATTTTTTTAGAAGTACACGGTAAAGCAATCCAAGTAATCGTAATACTCAATATACATTATAGTTTTTCCCAAACTACCAAATTATGGTTGATTTAAGTATACTTACTCAGGTGTTTTTTAGCATAAAACTCATCTAAATATAACAACATCGAAAATTTTAATATTGCATTCATTAAACTAATAGATAAAGTATAAAATAAAACACATTGAAGTCAAATATCGGGAATGAAATTCAAGTGATGCCTGTACAAACACACAAATACAAAATTGAACACAGAACAGAAAGACGGACAGAGAGAGTTCAGTCACTAACTGAAGATAAGTACTCACAGTATGCAAAGTTTCCTGACTGTATATAAAGCCGTGTGGACGTGTACAGGGCACGCAAATACAGACAGACACCAAACGCGCAAGAGGCGGATTTGGCATCAGAAGGGTCCAAAACGGATAGAAAACTTGAAATGGGTCGAAAATATTCTATGTACAAACAAACACTCCATTCTTCTCTCTTATAAAAGGAAGCGTTTGTCTGTCTGTTTGTTTCGCGGCTGCAAAATCCTGACGATCTATGCACTTACAGCAATGATATTTGACACACATGTAGTCCAATTTTTTTGCAATTTTTGGGTCCCGGCGAAATTTTAAAATTTAGTCTAGAAGATTTTAAAATTAATTTAATAGTTTTTTTCTCTACCTGGCTTCTCTTCAAACGTTTTTCCTCCAGACGAATGAAGAAACCCCCTAAAATGAATCTTTTCTCCCCACGTGACCTTTCGTGAGGTCACGTGAACTTTCTCTTTCAAAAAAAGAACAGATAGCATATTCTGCCCTTCGCGTTAAAAAAAAAAAGAAACATTACATTTCCTGTCCCCTTTTCGGCGAATGACAGCAAGAAATAAAAAACATATTGACTGGGATTGTTAATTTTTTTTTCGTAAAATCGGAATTACTAAAGATAGATTAAAAATTTCAACGGATTTGAAATCTGCGGAAAATTTTACTTTGGAAGGTTGCCTAAAAATATGATTTTCTTTAAGTAAATACATTTTAAATTGAATATATCTTCAACTGATTTGAAATCGTCGGAAAATTTTACACCAGATCACGGCGTTGCCCGTGGTGTTGGTTTGCTGCACCACTGGCACGGCCAAAGTCGGGCTTGCCACGCAGTGCCTAGTATTTAAAATAGATACACTCGACAATCGAGGGTAATTGCTCGTATGTACTGATGACAGAGTGTTAAGCGCTTCATACTAGCTTATTTCTTACATAAGTTATTGTTAGATATATTTAAAAAAGAGAAATGGAACTCACACAACCACCTTAAGACTATTGTCAGTGCTTCGTTTTTTTTGTTACTTACAATACTTATCTGAAACAAATTTTTATGATTAATTATTTGAACTATAGCAAAATGCTAAATAAATTAATAAACATCCATTTATTGTAATGCATGAGAATGAGAAATACGAAACATGCACAAAACAAAATTGCAGTTCACCAGACTGAAAAATAATTTTATTAGAATGGTAATAATGGTTGGTAAGCTCAATTTTTGTAGTTTCATTAATAATGTTTCCATCTATGAATCAAATCAAGCATGTTTTAATGAAGTTGTGAGATTAGTGAACTTCGTTGAGATAAATTTTGTTTACAAGTAATTTATTGCCATCCTGTTGTTGCTAGTATCTGCGCTACAGCTCCTTTACTGTTCATGCATTGTGTGTGTATGTCTCGTTACTCAATTTCTTAATTTTTAAATTCCATTTACAACGAATATACTACTGCGATTCAAAAGTATCCGGAATTCTTCCTTTAAAATAAATATGTAGTAAATATCGTCTGCAAACTTTTATCAAATATTTTTTGACTTATATAAACACGTGGCAACAATCTGGGATTTATTTAATTTTATCGTCTGAAAAAAAATTTGTTTTTGATAAGAGAAGGATTTTTACTTCGTCGATTTTCCAAAATGTCGAATGTAGTTGAGCAAAGAACAAGCATTAAATTTTGTTTCCACAGAGGAATTTCTGCTACAAATACATTTGAAATGTTGCAAAAAGCTTTAGCAGACGACTTTTTATCAAAAACAACAGTATTTGATGGATATAAAAAGTTTAAAGAAGGCAAAGAATCCGTCGTAGATGATTCACGATCTGCTAGACCATCCACTTCGACTAATGATCAACATGTCAATCAGGTTAAAGAATTGGTGTTTAGTGATCGTCGTTTAACAATAAGATACATTATTGAACAAGTTCCTATATCAATTGGTTCCTGTCAAGCAATTTTGATAGATCATTTAAGATCACGATAATACTCCTTTTCACAATGCCATTATTAATCGTGATTTTTTAATAAAGAATTCAACAAATAACGCTCCACAAGCTCCGTTTTCACCTGATATGGCCCCATGTGACATTTTCTTATTTCCACGGGTGAAACTCACTCTTCGTGGTTACCGTTTTGAGTCCATTGATGCAATAAAAGAAAATTCAATACGAACGCTGAAGGAGTTTCACTTTTTAAGGCAAGTTTTGGGGATCGGAAAAAACGTTGGCAGAAGTGCATTGAAGTCGGAGGAGATTACTTTGAAGGAGATTTAATAAATTGTGAGCAATAAATTGATACTTTTTGTTTTATGACAGCATTCAGAGTACTTTCTGATCACTGTAGTATATATTGTATACGTATTTCATACTTCTAAATGAAATAAAGTAATCAAAAATTGTAAGCAGCTTTCGTGTACCCTTCTTGCTGGACTTATTTATTCTTAATTCTAATAAAGGGCGAGGCCGTGGTTGCCCAGTTCGAAGAGTAACGAATTAGCAGCTCGAAGGTTGCGAGTTCGAAACTAGGTCCAGACAAAGACCGTCGTGTGCACAGGGACTGATGAACGTCAAATCTGTTGTGGCCTCAAATGTCTTTATTTTGGTATTTTGTTTGGAGAGTGGGATTCCAGCTCAGGTGTTGTTCTGGTCATCTGACTGTGGTTCAAAATTATGAGGCGTTGTCCTTCGATATTTCCCTTAGGGATTGATCCTGGGTCTTCGCGAATAACCCGTTGTGTTGCTACAGTGCGACGTTATTTAACTATCTACCCAATAAAGGGCATGTGATCAAGTCTCTGTCATGTCATTACAGTTCGCTTCTGAACGTCCATTTCAATTTCATCTCATCCACCAATGCCGATTTGGTATTTGGTTTTCCTCCTATTTTCACACCTTTGCTCCTATTTTCTTTTCTACTCTGATTTGTACCTTCCAAATATCTCATTACTCTATACCAATAGGAGGACGGTTAAAATAATTTACATTATTTTAAGAAGGTAATTTGGCGCGAGGAAAATAATTTGCACTCTTAAGCCTGGTGCACACATCCGGTTTTTCAACGTGCAACGCCGCTGCCGGAACGCAAGTGCGGTCTGAGATACATTAGATCCAATGGAGTAGTGCACACATACCTCCGGAACCGCTGCGGCGACGCACATCTAACTTGCGTGCAATTTGTACCGCAGTTCCCCATGGCGCCGCACACGCTTCTCCGGTCTGAAGTACATTGTTTCCATAATGGAATATAAATAATAATTAATAGTGTTGTTGTTGTTTCTTATGCCTACACTGGCAGACCAGAGGAGTGCCAGGCCCGTCGAAGACGGCAAGAGGCGAGGGGGGTGCGCCTTCCATGTTATTGAGCCCCATTGGGAGGAAGTCCGACTTTGCTCGATATACATGACACATCCGTTTTACAGGAAGGTCCCTTTCATACATCCATTCACTCACACATATCGTAATTTAGATTCCAATCAGAGGCCGATAACCCCCTGATCAGGTACCCCCAGAGGTAATGATTTGGTATGGGAACATGGGGGACATTGTGACCACGACCTATTTAACGTGCCCCAGTCACCATTAGTGAACACGACGGTCTTTAGCCAGGTCGAAGCGCCGA
The DNA here is from genome assembly GCA_947359465.1 of Metellina segmentata. Classification (NCBI taxonomy): domain Eukaryota; kingdom Metazoa; phylum Arthropoda; class Arachnida; order Araneae; family Tetragnathidae; genus Metellina; species Metellina segmentata. The sequence continues at coordinate 65,196,851 of OX375881.1, forward strand.
TCTCGAAATCATCAGAATTGTAGGCTCCGCCGAGGACAGAACCCACAACCCTTCTGATGCGAGCCCGACGCTCTACTGACTGAGCTACCGCGGCTCTATAATTAATAGTTGTATCCATTAACGTCTATTTTGTTTCAAAATATACTTTTTTAGACCAAGTAAGAGAAATAAACACGTTTTCTTTGATAGAATATTAATCGCAAATGGTGCGAAATGAGTACTTGCGTCATGTCACGGTTATGTGTGCATAGTTCGGATTCTGTACCGCAGCGGCGCCGCACGTTGAAAAATCGTCATGTGTGCACCGGGCCTTAGTTACTCCCCTGCGAAGTTTAATAACATTTGATTTCAATAATTGTATTTCTTATGGCTGATCATACTCAGTTACTTGTCTCAAGATGACGTCACATAGTGGAGGTCATCGTGTGCCGTTGTGAGGCGAAAGTTTGATTGCTGGAAGCGAAAGTGAGTGCTCTCATTCCGAGAAATATGCCTCCGCCAGCTGTGTTTGCCGTTTCAATGCAACGGGCTACACAACGAGAGCTTCTATTTAGAGAAGATGACAAGCGTATGTGTCTTGGTCGTAAAGTAGTTGGGCACTTCTAAGGTGCACATAAAACGTGACAGGTAACGGCAATTACTGCAAGAGAGGGTCTGTATAGTTAACACCAATCAAAACAATCCTTTCCACTAGTGTGATAAATTTTGAATGATTTGAAAATGTATTTAAGTAATTGCAATTAAAAAAAAATTTTTTTTTGTAGTTTCGTTTGTGTTTTGGAGTTTTTACTCTGCTTTCTACTCGAAAAAAAATCGCTCCACCCTCTTTCATTACAATCCCTACTTCTAGGATAGGCATTTTGTGCCTAGCTAAATGCAGGTAGCGCAGGCCTCGAAATAGATTTTTTAATACAGGTGCACCAAATGCACCTAAGTTTTTTAATTAAGTGCACTGATTATATTTTATAGGAACACATTAAAAAAAAACGTAATACAAGAGTATTAATGTAATGTAAACTAGTTTATTAGTTCGGTATGTTTATATAGGTTCGAAGTAGATAGTAAATAAAAATATTTAAAATCGAAACTCTCCCTTCTCCGGCATACGACTGTCGCGACAGTGACTTCAACAGAGCTATCTGGAAAATGTTTCGATCATCGGAAAATTCTGGTGGCAGGGACACAAGTAAACCTTCCTCCTGTATAAACCCGTTACGACCCAGCGATTTTGTTTTCGCATTGTGTGTAGTTAGGAATTTTAATTACGTTTCTTTAGAGAGAGAGAGAGAGAGAGATTGATACTAATAGTTTGTTCAAAATCAAAATAACATAAAACACGTTCCCACTGTGTGCACCTATCGGAAAAAAAATTAGGTGCACAATTTTATTTCCATGTGCACAGTGCACCCGGGTATTTCGAGCCCAGAGGTAGCGGTAGTGTTTTTGCGGCGATACGGTGTTTTTCTACGCATTCGGAACAACCTGACCACTTGTTTTTCGAATAGGATTATCAGCACTTCGTTAAAAAAAAAATTCTATAAAATTAATTCCGAATTGGTAAATGATAGGTGATTGCTTAACGCCTATTAGATTAACCTTCAGACTGTCAAACGTTGCTAAACCGGTGATAAACTACATTTTAAAGTAACCCCCGAATGGATTAAGAGATAAGTATTTTAATTAACGTCGCAATGGAGCAACACACCGGGCTATTGACGACCGTCAGGAAGCAATCCTAAAAGAAAGATCCGAGGACAACACCAACCGGTCTGTGGTTAAGGTATTAGCCTCTAGATATTAAAATTCCTAGTTCGAATTCTGGTCAATGCATGAATGTCGCACCTTGAATCTGTCGTTGCCAAAAGTCCTCACGTTGGGTTGGTGTGGAAGTTTGGAGGGTCGGGTGCCAGCTCAAGTGCTGCCTCGTCATCTGATCGTGGTTCAAAATTTACTACAAAATACATACTACAAAAATAAACATCATTTCATCCGATGCAGTACATCGTACCGTAAAAACAAAAACAACCTCTCTCAGCCGAGGCAAGTATCCGAATGCAATTTTCTCTTTGGCAACCCTTCCACGCAGGAAGATAAGTCGCCAAGAACTCTCCTAAATTGATCGCCAACAGCGGCCAGATATCACAATGTCCAAATGCAATTTTCATCCAGATTTGTGTGTGGACCTTTCAAGATTTTCAAAAACCTTTCACGAAAAGTCTAAAAACAAACTTTATAACTTAGGACTAAATCACAAGAACATTATGAAAATGCTTAGTTTAAGCATAAAAAGTGACAACTCGATTTATCAGAGTACAGGTAGTTGTAATAACGTCTCACTGGAGCAACATAACAGCTCTTTTACATGCTCATCCCTCATGTGTTCCCCAAATATTTAAAAGAGTTAAAAAAAATTAAGCAATAATTCAAAGCTTGAACCTTTAATTTATTTCTCGTTTTCACACCAAATTGACGTGTTGATGCTATATATCGATATGAAATATATGGAATTTTTGTATCAGTGAGAGAAGGTCTACGTAGAATAACAACCGGAGGGTTGCGAGTTCGAAACTCGATTCAACCAAAGACTGGGGTTTTGGTGCACGTTAAATCGGTCGAGGCCTCAAATGTCTTTACATTGATGTGGTGTGGAAGTTTGAGGAGTGAGCTGCTAGCTCAGGTGTCATCTGACCGGGGTTCAAAATTAGGAGATATTGTTCTCAGATGTCCTTGGAGAGAGATCATGGACCGTCGTCAATACATCGTTGTTGCTCCAGTCTAGTGTAAATTCAATTGACTAATAGCCTCTATGCGTCAAAAACCTATAATTTATAAGATGAAAACACTGCTTAAGGGGGGACCAAACATTTCCTTCCCTCTGAATACACCACTGGTCAATTTCTAAACTTTGGAGGAAGTCTTAATTTTCTCAAGCCTTCTATTGTTTTGACAAAGCAGAGCTGGAAAGATTCCTAGAGGAGACCACAAGGCATAAAAATCGTTAATCCTACTGACAACGACAACAGCGATTCTAACAGTTAGCTGCCTCCTAAAACAAAAGACATACCACAACCACACACCACTATCTTCCTTGTTATCCTATTAGAGGAATTTTTTCCCATCTCCAAAAACGTTCCTTAAATAAACACAGAAAAAAAAGTCTCCCGGAAAGATAAAAAAAAAGGACTGATTTTCAAGGAGGTTGGACATAACCAATTCTCACTTTTCCAACACTCCTTGAAAAAAAAGAAGCTCTATAAGCCCCTCCCACCTCTTCACAAAGACACCAAGCTTAACACTGTACAGCGAAAAAGAAGAAAAAACTTAAATGCATTTCAAACCAAAGCGGCTCTTTCATCCCAGTTTTTTTCTTTTTCTTTTTATAACGGCGTGCAGTGGCAACGGCTATTACATCAAGGACGTTCAAATTGATGAAAGATCCATGTCCCACTGATTGAGGAGGGATAGGAGGGGGGAAAGATATCCCACACGCCCTCTTTTTAAAGTGTGGAATGTGGAAACCGTTGGGACATTATCATTTTTGAGTGAAGCGGCTCGATGCTGCAACTGCTCATCTTTTGAGTTGTGGACAAGGATGGTCATTGTTTTCCGAATGTTTGGCCTTATGTTTTGTTGTGGGAAAGGACAAGTGCTGTTTATTTTTAATTTGTTCTTTGTTGATCAGTCTCAAATCGTGAAGTTGTTGGTTCGTGTTACCGAGATCGGAAGATAGCGATATTTGTATGGGTCTATCCAAAACTCCAATCAAAAAGATGTGGAAATCATGGCGTCAGCGCTATCTGATAAAAAATAACGATATGAGCCGCGGTAGCTCAGTCAGTAGAGCGTCGGGCTCGCATCAGAAGGGTTGTGGGTTCTGTCCTCGACGGAGCCTGCAATTCTGATAATTGCGAGATCGGCGCTTCGACCTGGCTAAAGACCGTCGTGTTCACTAATGGTGACTGGGGCACGTTAAATAGGTCGTGGTCACAAAGTCCCCCATGTTCCCATACCAAATCAATACCTCTGGAGGTACCTGATCAGGGGGTTATCGGCCTCTGATTGGGATCTAAATTACGATATGTGTGAGTGAATGGATGTATGAAAGGGACCTTCCTGTACAACGGATGTGTCATGTATGTCGTGCAAAGTCAGACTTCCTCCCAATGGGGCTCAATAACATGGAAGGCGCATCCCCCTCACCTCTTGCCGTCTTCGACGGGCCTAGCACTCCTCCGGTCTGCCAGTGTAGGCATAAGAAACAACAACAACAACAACAAATAACGATATACAGAGTGTCCCAAAAAATCAGTACAACTTCAAAAATTTATTAAAAAAAAGAATAGGATTACAGTAAAACTGGTTACAGGGGTGGCCAACCTGTGGCGCATGCGCCAAAGTTGGCGCATTGGATAATTACAAGTGGCGCATTACACTATTGTGCCTCCTTATTCTTTTGAAGTAAGAGCCATAGCTGAAAATATCTTCATATTTTCAACAGCATAGTACTCTCAGTTTAATTCATAGACCTTTCTTACTCCTCATTTCATCGCAATTTTTTGAGTTTGCAATTTATATTCTGTGTGATACGACGTACTTGTGATCTGTTTGTTCTTTTCCAAGATTTTTTTTTTTTTTTTTTTTACATTCCTGTTATCTATCACTGTGCAAAAGAAAATGAGCAACAGAAACGCAAAAAGTATGAGAGAAAAAGTAAATTTAACGAACAGTAAGAAAAGGAGTTATTTACAGCAAGTCCATCAAGAAAATCGTTTTTTACATTGTTTTGGAAACTTCTCTTTCACATAATGGAAGACATGATCTTAATAAACACTATAAAACACAGCATCAGGCTAACATAGAATGCAAAATTAAACTTCCACACTTCTTTACGTGCTCGGGTCGGAGTTACGTAATTAATATGTGACTAAAAAAAGGAAGAAATCAGAAGACAAAATATTTTTGCTAATGTAAATTGTGAAGACGACATGATGACAGAAGCGTCTTATGAAATTGCTTTAGCACTGGCGAAAAAAAAAACCTATTCTGACGGAGAAGGCTATTTTTCAAATATTTGCACGCCATCTTGGTTATAAAGGTATTGAAAAGAAATCAGACGAAATTGCTATACCAAGGCAGACTAATGCGAGATGTATCGTGGATGTTCTGCGGAACAATTTGACCAAATATATTCAAATTAGTTATTACAAGGGTCATTTGAAAGCCGTTTTCTTGATTTGGCTACAGAAGAAAACTACATGATCGCATTAATAAAGCATTTTCACTTAGTGAATGAAGATGCCTAGTAACATACAAATGGTACTTATTGATTTCAAAACAAATTCATTATTGAAATTGAAGTTTCATGAGCTTTATTATTCCGATCAAAATGCTTGTCACGTGATTAATTTCTGGCTTTCATTTCACTGTAAACACTTTCCGGAACTAAGAAAATGTGCAAAACGTTATATATGTCGTGTTAGAACGACATACAGATGGGATAAAGCATTTTCATCCATGAAATTTATTAAAAGGAAAACGAGGTCGCGAAGGACTGATTCAAATTGGAAGAATTCTCTGTAATAGACATTGTTTTACATAGAATATAGTTAAATCATTTAAAAATGTTAATTATGTCGATAAACATACTTTTATTCAAAAAGTTACTAAGGATATGTCAGGACCATGAACGTTAGATAGAAAAGGTGCTTGAATTGTATGGTGCATCTGAACTCGTATGTGAAAAAAAATTGGCGCATGGTATGCAAAAGGTTGGCCACCCCTGGGTTACAACAACAGATAAGAATACTCAAAAAGTTTTTTTCTACTACCTTAGTAAATTTCCACATGAGATCCTTTCGTAGCTCGATGAATGTCAAGACGATATTTCAATTCAATTCACGAACGTTTCAGCATGCTAACATGAACAGTAGCTACAGCTGTTTGGATCTTTTTTTTTGTTTCAATTCCACGACACTGTTAACTTTTGTTCGGTTCACAGCATCTTTTACCTAACAATCTTACACATCTTAAAACATAATTTCTTTGCGTTTGAGTATCAGATATTATTTTGATAAACCACTGGACACATTGAGCTTTCTTCACGGGATCCTCCATTTTGAATAACTCAATTCTTTAATAATTGTTTGCGTGTTATGCAGCGTTATCGATAAACAGAAATATACTGTAGAAAAAAACTTTTTGAGTTAGTCATCTATTGAAGTAACTAGTTTTGCTGTAGGTTTATTCTTTTTTTATATAAATTTTTTAAGTTGCACTAATCTTTATGGGACACCCTGTATATATGTATATATTTTAGTTTTGTGATTCTTATGATTTTGATATAGTTCTCTCTCTCCTGTTGGGGGAATATCCGGGACCGAGATTCAAGGGGGCCCCGAGAATTGTGAAAAGTACTGTTTTGTTTAGTCTGTTTGATGGGTTCAGGAATGTAATCTTTTCATTGTGTGTTGATAAAAAAGAAAACAGCAATTGAGTACAGGAGATGGAGAAGCATTTGTGTAATTAAACAGAAAGGAACACATTTATTCCCTGAGAAGCTCATCATCTAAACGCACTGGATCCCGTCACCTAATTTGCTATGGAAGTCCATTATCTAAATGTTTACCCACTGCGCAAACATCCTGCGAGATGGAGGCGGCTCAGGTTCGATTTTACTGTGACAACACTGGGTGTATTTCTCTCTTTTGTGTCAGTAAAAACTTTCCTTGTATGTGCTATACCTGTACAGGTGACCCTCTTATAACACGGTACTCTTATAACACGGATTCCCTGCAACACGGTACTAAAATAAAATTGCGACGACCCTCGTATAACACGATAATAGTTTCTGTATAACACGGTTTTAGATATGTAGACTGTCTGTATGTCGTCTGTCTTGTCTTTTCGTTTGTATATCGTGTCTGTCTGGTCTGTCGTATCTGTCTGGTCTGTCGTATCTGTCTGGTCTGTCGTATCTGTCTGGTCTGTCGTATCAGTCTGGTCTGTCTAGTCTGTTCGTTTGTCTGTCTGGTCTGTCGTGTCTGTTCTGTTTTGTTAGTCTGTCCGTACGTCGTGTCTGTCTGGTCTGTTTTGTCTGTCCGTTTGCTTGCATGTCTGGTTTGTCTGCTCATCTGTCTGTATGTATTTTGTGTGTGCCCTATACACGTCCACACGGTTTCATACATTTTGATGAAAATTGTGGTTTCAATATAACACATACAACAGTCCTTTGGTTTCCATATAACACATACAACAGTCGTTTGGTTTCCATATAACACGGTATGCATTATCAAATATATCATCGCATATATAATACCGCATCAAGGGAAGTCCTTATGCTATCTTGTGCCAAATTACACCAAGCATTCCGCAGCGGCAGCTCTAGACCCCTTATATTCCAGTTAGTGCAATTGTGGCCTAGCATATCCTTGACTCTCTCATGGAAAACAGATCTGGCTGGCCAAGAAAAGGTGTCAAGACCACAGAAGCACTCCTGGGATAGGAGAGCCGTGTGTGACACTGTTTTGATAAAAAGTCCCTTTGACAAATGGCATGGAAGGCAAAGTAATAGTCCAATCCTCTACTAGAAGGAGAGTAGCTGTTGTAAGAAATGTGCTAATATTCGTGGAGCGGTTGCACTGACGTTTTTCTAGATTCACACAGTGGTACAGAAATGCGAAATGACTTCCCGAAAAAGTCTTCACGAAAACCATTGCCTTCTTTTGAGGCGTGTTTTGAAAATTTAAAATGGCATAGATATTGAAATCAAACAAGACTGGTAAAAGAGATTTTTTTTAGTTTGAATTTTGTTGTTTTCTCTGTCCAACAACCATTCCAACTTCATTGCCCGTGTCAACTGTCCAACTGCTGACCAACCGGTGTAGTGGTTAAGGTGTTAGCTTCTAGATAGGAAGGTTCCGGGTTCGGGTCCGTGCATGGATGTTTCTAAGCGATGGTGTAGAGGCGGCTGGTGCGCCTCAAATCTGTCGTGGCCGAAAGTTCTCACGTTGGGTTGGTGTGGAAGTTTGGAGAATGGGGTGCCAGCTCAGGTGTTGCTTCGTCCTCTGACCATGGTTCAAAATTACGTGGTGTTGTCCTCGGATCTTTCCCTTAAGGGATTGATCTCGGACAGCCGTCAATAGCCCGTTGTGTTGCTCTAATACGACGTTAATTAAAAAAATACCAATCATTACCTGTCCAACAAACATTTAAGTTCCATGAAAAATATTGATTTTATTTTAAACCTTCACAAATCAGGAATTTCAATTTTTTGTTGTTGATTTTTCAGCTTGTTTCCCTTCGTTTTTTTATGCTTCATCAACAACATGATCTGATGCGAAATGACGTAATTAAAACACGAATCTGTTGGGAAAATTTTGGCCGGAGCCGAGTTTCGATTTTCTTTCCATCTTATCGAATTGAAATTAAACCGCATGCTGCCATCTGGTGAATAAACACAGAACTATACAAATATTATAAAATGTTGTAATGTGTCTACCAGCAGACAGTTTCGCTCCCGAACTTGGGGAAGGGTTCCCATCCTTTCATACTACGTGGCAAATTTAAAGGAATAATCAGTTGATCCATTATTGTTTGGAACCCAATATGATCTACAGAAACAAGATAGATATAGGACCCCAGTTACAGTTTAGATTTTGGCCGCTTGTTACGAAATAAAAATTTATCGACAATTCAAAGTTATAAACTTAAAACATTTCCCCTATTTCTTTCTATCTATCTATCTATCTATCTATCTATATATATATATATATATATATATATATATATATATATATATATATATATATATATATATATATATATATATATATATATATATATATAATATTTATATTTATATACATATAGAACTGATCACAGAAATTGTAGAAATGATACAAATTCAAAAGTAAGTTGTGCTTTTAAAAATCATAACGCTAAACCTCACTGACTCAGACAAACAACGTAAATGAATGACTATGTCAGAAAAATCAAAACCATACCAAACAGTCATAAACAAAATTGCATAAATGATAAAAATACAAAAGTTAGATTAAATCTTTGCTATACTTTAAAAAGTCTTAGCGCTAAACCTCATTGATTCCGATAAACAAAGTAAACGAATGACACTGTCAGCGAAATCAAAACCAAATCAATTGCAGAAATGATACAAATTAAATATAGCTGTACTTTCAAAAAGGCTAAAAGCTAAACCTCACTGATTCCGACAAACAACCTAAATGAATGGCACTATCGTCGAAATTAAAACCAAATTAAACAGCAATAAACAAAAATTGCACAAATGATAAAAATGAACCAAGCTATACTTTCAAAAATTCAAAGCTAAAGAAAAAGCAAGAAACAATACAACCTGATGCGACTGCACTGTGGACCGTGACTTAAATCAGATTGAAGGTGAATTCTTCCAATTTATATAAAGTGGAAAGAAAATCCGTTAGGAACCGGGGAAAACAACCAATGAAATGAAAGGAATAAATAAAAGAACATATGAAATCAAACGATATAAATTTCACTTTGAATACGTTGGATGGTTCGCAGTTAGAAGCTGTGATCACTCTCACACTGTTGACATTCTTAGGAAACCAAATAATACAAAATATGCCAATAAATTAATTAAAAAAAGGTTCTATATTAAATTTTAAAATACGGGCTTCGAGATGCATTTAGTCACCTTTAAGACTACCTGTGTGCCAAATTTCATGGCTGTAAGTGCTATAGATTCGTCTGGACACACACACACACAAACACTTCCTTTTATAATAGTAGCTGCAGTAGGGAACAGTAATGGCACAACTAAAAATATATAATATTTTGAGGTAAGTACACGTCAAATGTGGAAAACTACATTATTTCCAGCAGCAACTGGAACCTCTCTTATTCAATACTGAGCCGTATAGTGCTGTTTTGGCAAACGAAGGGTTGAAACTTAACGAAACCTTCGTTGGATAAAATTCGTTGGAAAACAACAAACGACAAACTTTGCCTCAGGAAAGAGCCTCACAATATACGATCAGTCTACAGTGCCGAACGTTCATCTCCCCTTCCCCTTCAATGACCTTTTCTTATACTCAGACCATCCACTAGTGAAATCCCTCACCATGTCATGTGGTGATTTCCCTCAGACCATGAGCCACCTGTACCTCTGTTTCACCCCATCAAGTATGGATTGGGCGATTGGATATGCTTTTGTGGCTTTGGGTCCTCTTGGGACATATTATGCCAAACTTGAGATAAAAAATCAGATATATAATCTAATGTTTCTGTCGTCGTGCGGGCCATATATGGCCCAATTGGGGGTGCCATTGGCCCGGAGGGTTGGACTTCTTCATATATGACACATCCGTTTCACAGGAAGGTCCCTTTCACACATCCATTCACTCACACATATCGTAATTTAGATCCCAATCAGAGGCCGATAACTCCCCGATCAGGTACCCCCAGAGGTATTGATTTGGTATGGGATCATGGGGGACTTTGTGACCACGACCTATTTATCGTGCCTCAGCCACCATTAGCGAACACAACGGTCTTTAGCCAGGTCCAAGCGTCGATCTCGCAACCATCAAAATTGCAGGCTCCGCTGAGGACAGAACCCACAGCCCTTCTGATGCGAGCCCGACGCTCTACTGACTGAGCTACCGCGGCTCATATAATCTAATAAATAAGTGAAATGAGTCAAGCCATAATAAAATGAATACTATATAAAATTATATGTGAAATGGATTGGGCGAAGGAGCAATGTATTACACTACACTATTTCGCACAATTGTTTAGAACGTGCTATACATATTTATTCTTATAAAAATTTTAAAAGCCGTTACATCTCAAAACGTGATGTTTTGAGATGCTTCACTGATGAAGCCCATGAGCAACGTAAATAATTAAAAAGAGAAAGAAATAGTACATTTGGTATAGGATGTATTTGGAATACATACTTGTATCACACAAAGGACTTGGCATTTAATTTGGTTCTTGGACCCGTCGTCTGCCCTGATACTGGTGCTCGGGGTGAGATATGGAGACTCTGATCCAAAGCCCTATTGTCTGGGGTCTATGGAATCCGAGAAGTGCGGTATCCCATATTAACAACAAAAAAAAATCAAATTCGGTGGATCTTTTTAATTTATAAGACTTGGAGCAAAAACGACGATTTTTGAGGTATATCTGAATGAGATGTCAGTTTCTATGTTTGCTTCCACGATTTTCACCTCAAAAGGCCAACGAGGGACTGAAAATGCACCATCCTTCAGCTTCATTTCTTACTACATGCGCAATGGGCACCTTCAGCACAGACTAGACGTTGAAGAAAAATAGCCTGTCTTCTTGAGTACTTGAGAAATTTCTTATAGTGTGGAACGAAAATTGTTCTGGGCAATGATTTTTTACCATCTACTATAGCTTGTCAACCTTGAATCGCCAAAGCTTAGAACTTAGCTTAGATTTTTGAAGATTTCGCGTTTGAATTCCGTATTCTTTCCTATGTTTCCCTTCGTTCATGCTCTACGGATGGCGAATGAAATTTAAAATAAAATGACTCTATTCTTTGCTAATTTATTTCCCGAACCCGTGCTTCCTACTGAGACTGACACAAGTTCAATTTATATGCGCACTAGATCTCTGCGCACGGTCTATCATTCTCTCCCGGTTAACGTATTTTCTCGCTTTTGTAAAAGACAAGCGCTTGAACTATCCAAACGCTGTCTTTGATCATCTACACAGACATACCAGGATTGGACACAATTTAGCCTTTTGAAATCTTAGGCCCGGTACACACATCCGGTTTTTGAACGTTCGGCACCGCTGCGGCACGGAAGTCCAACTATGCACACATAACCGTGAAATGACGCACGTACTCATTTCGCGCCATTTGCGATACATATTCTATCGAAGGAAACGTGTTTATTTTGCTTACTTGGTGTAAAAAAAAAAGTATATTTTGAAACAAAATAGACGTTACTGAATACAACCATTTATTAATTATTATTTATGTTCCATTTGTTTATGAAAACAAGGTACTTCAGAACGGATACTCGTGTGCGGCGACCGTGCGGCGCCGTGGGGAACTGTGGTACAAATTGCACGCAAGTTGGACGTGCTTCGCCCCAGCGGCACTGAGGGCATGTGTGCACTGCTCCATTGGATTTAATGTATCTCAGACCGCACTTGCGTTGCGGCAGCGGCGGCGCCGCACGTTGGTGACAGCACGTAAATGGTGATCGTTGTAGCGGTTACCTAAAATTGGAATAACATCCACAGTACACAGATCTATACCATGCCACTGGTGTTAAAGAAATTGTAGTGGTAACAATTGTCAATCTGCCGCAGCGTAAAGGTTAGGTTTTGAAATTCATTTGTTCAATATCTGTGGGGGAAAAGAAACGATGGAGAATCTAATTGACTTGATACAAATCATTAGGTTTTTTTTAATTTCCCTCGAATCCTTCGGGATTTCGAGTTATCAATATTACCCTACACCAGCGATTACTGGTGGTACGCGGTAACGTTTTAGGTGGTACGCAAGGATGATACGAGCGACCCAAATATTCTACGAAGTTTTTCGATTTTTTTAGTATGTACAGTATAATAAGGTTGTAAAACCACGTTATAGGAAAAATGGGATTATATGAAATCAATTTGGGATTAACGTTTTTATTACATTGTAATAAATAACGCTAACAGTAGCACATTATTTAAAGAGAAACTTTGTTGCTGATTATCAATTTCTATTCAATGGCTATCTCCTGTCTTATGCCATTTGTTACTAGTTACTTGTGTGAGAGTGTTTTTTCTGAACTTTTGTATGTAAAAAATAAATATAGAAACAGAATAAGTGTTGAAGAGGACTTAATAGTGAAGTTAAGCTCCATTGCTCCTGATATTGATATTTTAATGAAAGACAAACAAGTTTCGCACTAAAAATTGATTTTTCATTTTGTAAATCTTTGTTTGCTTAGTTTGAACTAATTATTTAAAATTATTTGTTTTAAACCTGTGAGTAAATATTAAAACTGTAATTTTCAAAAATTGTTTTATTTTTTCCTTTATTAAAACATCATTAATACGAAATAGAAGTGCATTAATCATAAAATTTGAAGCTTTCTTAGTATTTTAATTAAAATAGAACAAGCCATTGGGCACTTTTCTGACATTAGATATACGTTCCTAAAAAAATATGACTGGTGGTACGCCAAAAATTTCTAAAAATTTCAAGTGGTACGCAGTTACTAAAAGGTTGGGAACCCCTGCCCTACAATACTGAGGAGTACACGCCACTGCACCTAACCAACCCATTTGCACCCCAAAATCATTGGCAACTCTATGGACCTCTAACCTATCCGGCCTCCCGTTTCTGACTAAGATTACGATCTCGAATGTTCGTGGATTATTTTTTTTTCATCCTATACGATCTTGCATTTGATGATTTCAAAAGACACTTCACGGAGGAAGGTTCCGCATGATTTGACGATGCGATCCACGAAAAGGACAGAACAGCGTTTGAAACAGCATCACCTTTCCCTTCTTCTTTAAGTGGTACTCTAATTCTTTTTTAATCCGGATCAGTGGTAACTTTAAACTCGGTTTCAGATCGAATTGCTTGAAGAAGCGAAAAGTGCAATTTCGATAAATTCGTCTGTAACGTTTTCGTTATTTTTTCGGGTTTCCTCTCACTTCCATTACTTTGGGAGCGAGATTTTGAAGGACGTATGTTCAGTCCATATCGCTGGAAGCAAATTAAATTGAATGGGAAAGAATTCAAAATGGAAAAGGCCGGAAAAATTCGAGGAGCTTTGAAATAATTTTTACAAGAACTATTAATGCACACATCCGGTTTTTCAACGTGGGGCGCCGCTGCGGCACCGAAGAACAACTATGCACACATAACCGTGAAATGACGCACGGATTCAATTCGCGCCATTTGCGATAAATATTCTATCGAAGAAAACGTGTCTGTTTCGCTTACTTGGTGTAAAAAAATTATATTTTGAAACAAAATAGACGTTACTGGATACAACCATTTATTAATTATTATTTATATTCCATTTGTTTATGAAAACAATGTACTTCAGAATGGAGACTCATCTGCGGCGACCGTACGGTGCCGTGGGGAACTGCGGTTGTCACGCAAGTTGGACGTGCGTCGTCCCAGCACAGCTGGAGGCATGTGTACACTGCTCCATTGGATCTAATGTATCTCAGACCGCACTTGCGTTGCGGCAGCGGCGCCGCACGTTAAAAAACCGGATGTGTGCACCGAGCCTTAGCTTTACTACCTGGCTTCGCCCACTGTTTGCTGCGCTTCGTATTCAGCGTCGCACCTGTTTCTTCGTCACTTTCGTTGCGTCATCGAATCGCTTTTTTGAGCTTTGTCCACTTCACGTCCTCGTGTTCTTTCCTCCACCGATTATTCGGCACGTGACCGCTTATGTGTTGATTCGAATTGGATTAAAAATTGGTTTCTCCATTTAGTTGTGAGGCCGCGGAGACTTGTGTACATGGAAGCTGGTGCAGTTAAATGTGTAGCGGGGAGCTGGCTCAGATGTTCTCGTCAACTGAGCATCTGACATGGTTAAAAATTACAAGGCGTTGTCCTTATATCTTTCCCTTCGGGAATGATTCCGGCCACCAAATAGCCTGTTGTGCTGCTTCAGTGAGACGTTAATTAACTACCTACCTGTCTTGCGTTTTATAAAAAAAATTTCTTGTCTTGTACTTGACCAAATATGACCTTTGCGCTATAAAACCAACCAACTATATTACATTTTACTTCTATGGTTCCGATGGAACAAAGTGAGCTGAAACTCGTACATGTCAATTTAATTTTTTCGTCGAGATAAAACCAGGACCGTCGCCAATAGTACGTTGTGTTACCAATAGTTACTCCAGTGTGTGTACGCCAATAGTTACTCCAGTGTGAAGTAAACTAAACTACCAATCAACCAGCTAACCAATAGAAGCAAATTAAAAGCACGTCAGTAAATTATAAAAATCATGAAATTGTTCAGAAAAAATTATGTACTAATTAAAAAATATTGTTTGTTGAACTGTGGACACATTCGTTGATTTTAAAATGAATAACGGAAGCGTAAATATTCTACCCTTTATCCCTTACGCGAAGCTTATACATAAAATAACCGATACTCATATTTTGTTATGGAAAAAGCTTTGAGAAGTTTTTTATCCACATAAAAAATTGATCCTTCTTTCTGCGTCAGGCCATGTTTTCTTTTCTCCTGAGCTATCAGTATGAGTTACGCGCTTTGAAAGACGATAATATTTCCGGACTAAAGTGTCAGACGATATAAAACAAAAGTATATAAATAACTCAACTCCGAAAACAAAACAATGGAAGTGAAGTAACGCTGGAGAAGAAGAGGTTAAAAAAAATCCTCTGGCTTTCCTGTTTCCTGGGCTGACGTAAAGTTAGAGAAGGAAACGCGTAAAAGGCATCGGGAAGTTTAGGCAAAAACAACTTAACGAACACGGCAGCTTTCACGGTCGAAACTCGTTTGTTTTTCTTGTTCAGTGATTGGCGAATTTCCTATCTACTATTTTCAGCAATTGAAAGAATTATAAAATAATATTCTAATTTTTTGTATTTCAAACGATTTTCTAAAAAAAATCAAATTGTTTCCAAAACTTTTCCAAGGTCCAAACTGTTTTCTTCGACATTAATAATTTTAAAAGATTAATAAATAATGAAAGAAAAATGGTGCTTTTTGATTTTTGTGTTCACAAACAAACCAGGTGGAATATTTTGTTTCCTGTTACATAAATGCTCTCGCAGATACATATGAAGCTTACCTGTTGTTGTGAAATGTATTTAATAGCCATTTTAGCATTTAATCTGATTGGCAGTGAATCACTCTATCAGAAATCAATTTGGTCAAACTGCGCCAAACACAAGACGGATGACGTCAAGCAATGGATATACACATACTGTCTACAACTCTCAGGTAACTAATGCTGTGTGGTAATCGCGTAACCCTTCTGATGGGTGTCCTGACGAACTGTCTCGTCATTAGCATAACCATTAGCAAATCATGATGGACGAGATATCTCGTCATTGGAAGAAACTGATCAGATCTTCATTTTGTCAACAAAAAAAATGCAATATCTTGATGAAGAGATATCTCGTTGAAACCCATTGGAGAGTTAATAGCGACTTTACTTTATATTCAGTACCTACGTCTAAGGGGATAATAAAGGGGATAGCAAATCTCGACTACAATGAACGTTTAAGTAAGCTAAACATGTATACACTGGAAAGAAGAAGAAGAAGGAGGAGGGATTTGATTCAGCTTTTCAAGTTGGTAAAACAAGGGGACACAGAGGGCTTAAATTTCAATAGGGATAACAGAACAAGGGGCCATGGGTATAAATTGAATAAGACACGTTTTAATCGGGATTTAAGGAAAAACTACTACTTTAATAGGGTAATAGACAGTTGGAACGCGTTGCCAGAAAATATAGTTAATTCAAAGGGAGTGTACGAATTTAAGATACAATTGGATAGTCAGTGGGAATTGGGGAATTCATAAACAAAGGACCAGCCTTGTTGGGCTTGAGCTTGTAGCTGGTCGTCAATATTTGTATTTGTATTCGTCTACTAGACTGGGTTATACACGTGTAAATAAACAGAGCCATCTTCAATGTTTTTTGTGTTTGAGGCATTTACTATTCACTTCCAGACTGTCACAGAAACCATTTATTTCCCAAATTGCAATCATTCATCCTAGTCAGCTTTCAAAACAAAAAGCACCACAAAACTCTGCGCAACCGACGGGTATACTCCATTAATTCATAATAGCATGCATTTAGCTTTCTCCTGTCATCGACAAACAAGTTTCTTGATTGGAAAAGACTCCTCATCAATTATGAACTTTAATTTAAATAACATTTCTCACATAGAAGAGGACGTGCTGCTTGGCACAGACGGTTTTGTTGCTTCTGTAATAGTTGTTTTTATTACTCCCTTGAATGAGGCATTAATTATTTAACACATTAAAAGGACTTTTCTCCTATCGCGTTCGTAGTTTTAGGACTGCGCAGTTGATAAATTGACTTCTGCGTTTTGGTGCAACTCTCCAAAAATGACAGTCTAATTTCACGAAAGCGTTTCTGGAAATGAGAAAATTCCCGAGTGTATTCAATCAATTAGTGAAATTTTAAGTGCTTGCATTTTTAAGTAAGTAATTATATTTAAACTAATTTGAATAAATTATCTTAATGTGAGCACGTTTGAAAAAAAATTAGTCTTGTCTGTATCGCTATGTGCTTTTTAAGAGCTGGTGTTATTTTTTTCCTTTTTTAAACTTATAAGGGACTTTTAATAAATTATAACTTTATTAAAACTTAAGTTTAGCAGATAATTTATTTAAATTGGCACACACACCAGCTCATAACTCATCTGCGCTGAACTTTCTTAATTGTTTATATACATTGATGACGTCATTACTCACACATTTCATGTCCTATTTTAATACTTTTGTAATGAATATACATCCATATTCACATAAAATGGATTCCACATCTGTATCTTTACTATTATAAAAGGAAGTGTCTGTTTGTTTATGTGTACGCAGTGTCCCGACGAATATGTGGCACTTACAGTAATGAGATTTGGCACACAGGTAGTCCGAATTTTTTGCAATTTTTGTGCGAAGTCAGAATTTTAAAATTTAATCGAGAACATTTTTAAATGAATTTAATGACATATTTAATTATTATTGTTTTGTTTGCAATGGAAACACCATAAAGCAATGACAGATTCTAAATTTTTGTTTTCTGTTTCCGTTTAATTTTGCAGTAGAACGATTTCAGCCGACAAAGAAAAAAAATAATTTGACTGGAGTTAAATAGTTTTTTTTAATCTCCTAGATCGTTAAAGATAGAGCAAAAATTTCAACGGATTTGAAACCTGCGGAAAATTTTACACTAGATCGATACCTAAAAATTGGATTTTCTTTAAAAAATTATTATTTTTTGAAATTGTAACTTTTATATATTTTTTCACACGAATTCGACTTTTGCCATCGAGAAATCAGCGTATTCCATTTTCTGCGCTCAAACGATTTCAGCGAAGAAAAACAAATAAAAATAATTTTGACTGTCATTGTTTTGTTCTTTTTTGTAAAATCGGGATCGTTAAAGATGGATTCAAAATTTCAACTGATTTGAAATCTGCGGAAATTTTACACCAGCTAGCCATCTTATACGTTTCCACGGGCACCGCCGTGATGGCTGTTACCCATTAGTTTTAGCAGTGTTATGCAATACCACACTTCAAATCGAGAAAATTAAAAATAAGTGGCGAAATCGTCAAAAATTAATCCCGTAACGATCTCCTTTGTATTGTTTATATTCACTGTTGTCATTCAACAAAATATCCCTTCGGGGGCACATGTTCTAAAGGTGTGTACGGACTTCATGAACCCGAGGTACCCTAGTGATCCATTCTTTTGCAATGGAGTTTACTGCCTCTGGTAAATATGGGGATCGTGACAAAAGGATCCATCTTTTTCTGCTTTCTGTCATCCATCCCTTCTTTTCACAATTACTTGACATTGTTTATCTCGTGTTTGGCGCAGCTCGGTCCTTTCCCCTTAAAACCCAAAACCAACCAACCAGCTCGTTGCAAGTTTCCCTTCAAACCTGGCTACGTTGAACGTGTCTACTGCCGTGATGTCGAAACGGGAAGTCGTGGCCCATTGCACTAGCAACCTGCGAGTTGTAGACGCCGCAGGTGCAATTCCTCCTTGTGTGTATTTATCTATTCTGTGTCAAAACTTTCTGTGAGTGTTGTCTATAACTTGATGCTGTTGGCTGATGCTTTACTAGTATCGATTTGAATGTGTATATTGACTCCATTTCTTTATTGGTATAGATTTGAATGTGTGTATTTATTGCATTGCTTTATTGGCATTGATTTGAATGTGTATATTGATTGTATGAATGTGTATATTGATCGCATTGCTTTAGTGGTTTTTAAATGAGTGTGTATATTGATTGCATTGCTTTACTAGCCACTTCGTGGCTAGCTCGGCGATGTCCGTGCTAGTTGCTTTTGCGGGGTTATTGGTTTGCTGCGCAAACCAAATGTGAATTCGTAGCCTATTGGATAACAGCCTTGCCCGTGGTGTTTGTTTGCTTCGCAAACAAAATGGGAATTCGGCGTGACGTCACAATCTCTTGCGAAAATATAAACACTTAATTGAAAAATTATTTATAAAAAGAAAATCATATTTTTAGGTATCGATCTAATGTAAAATTTTCCGCAGATTTCAAATTCCGCTTTTTACTGTAGGTCTTACTTCTTTAACGGTCTAGGAGATAGAATAAAGAACTACATAACTCCAGTTAAAAGTTTATTTATTTTTTATCGTCTGCTGGAAAATCCTTCCTCCGCGCAAAATGAAAATGGAAACGAAAAAAATAAATTTGGAATCTGTGATCTTTTATGCTGTTGCATTCTAAGGAAAACAGTAATAATTAAATTTCCTAAAATTCATTTTAAAATGTTCTAGATTGAATTTTAAAATTAGCCGCTACCCCAAAATTGAAAAAATTCGGATTACCTGTGTGCTAAATACCATTACTGTAAGTGCCATAGATTCGTCAGGGCTTTGCGAGCAGAAAACAAACAAACAGACAAACTCTTCCTTTTATAATTTTAGTGATTGGTATTGATATGGTATATTGATTGTATTGCTTTATTGGTATGGATTTTAATGTGTATATTGATTACATTGCTTTATTGGTATGGTTTTTAATGTGTATATTGATTACATTGCTTTATTGGTATTGATTTTGATGTGTATATTGATTACATTGCTTTATTGATATTAATTTACTTGATTATATTACAATTATATTGATTTAGTAATTATTTGGTGATATATATGGTACTTCTTAGATATTATTTTGGTAATTCTTTTAGTAATTCTGTAAAGGAAGACTCTCAAAATCCCTAAACTAAAACAACTAAGGATTAAAACTGAAAATTATATTTCCCCTATAATTGCGTTCTTAGCTAGAGCAAGAAGGAAGACAACTTCGAATTTCAGCAGAGGAATTATCTGAAACGGTTGGTCCCAAACTTTAATTTATTGATTTACGCACAATTATTCTTGATACTGAAAGTACGAGGAGAATTTTGTGAGAGGACCTTCCCACCGATATTGTGGAGAACCAAAAAAAGCAGAGTTGGAGAAATGGAAACTTGAATTTTCTTCGAGACGGACTACTTTTGAAGTACATAATACAGGAGTCGTTAGACATTAATTAGAAAAACAAAAGTTGGTTTCGAGTTTATTTTTTGTGTTAATTAAGAAACAGTTCAAACTTCTTGAAATTTCGGAAGAAGTTTGGGTGACTTATTTCATTGACTTTTTGCCAAGTGACAGCTAAATTAATAGATTGGAAACCCGAGGAAAAGGCTCAATATCATCAACACATTAGTGTTCAAGTTAAGCGCAGAGAAGTTCGAACAAGTGCTTTGAAAATATCTCAAAATACATAGCACTTGAAAGGATATTTATTTTGAAATTCAAAGCTATTTTCATGTATAGTTCTCTGATCTACACAATGAAACGTTGCAGCAACTAAAAGATTTTATGGTGGCCGACCAGATAAAAAAAATCGAGTGGTCAAGGAACCAAACTCGTAAGAGATTTAGTAGGCGAAGTAAACAAATTGGTTCCCCTGTGGAACACCACAGCACATTGAAATTTTATGGTTGTATCAGCTAAATATATATTCTATTTGATGAAACCGTGGTCCAAGTAAAATAGAGCTTGTAAACAAAAAATACTCCTTTATACAAATCTAGCAACATCTGCTAATATTACAATCACCGATATTACAGTAATTGGCGTGAAAGGCACTGCTTGTGCTGATACCGAAGTAAGTTGTCTAGTACAATGAAGAACTCTACCGTAAACAGCAAGAGCAGATTTGAAGCGACTGACTTGCTGATGGGAATCAGTCATCAGTCAGAGCATTAAACGACCAGGTAGAAACGAAGCTGAAAAATAAACAATTTTAAACAAAATCAATCATTTTCCCAAACTACAAAGGAAATCGCACCCTCCTGGGAATGGAACGGGAATTGTGATAGATCTGAGGAGGAGTCAGTGGTATTTTATATGGAACCAGGGATTAGTTGGTCTGTGGTTTGGATCAAAATTACAACAGTCTGCCTGAGTATGATTAAATGTCGTGAAAATGTGACCTCTCCGTAAAAACGAGACGTGTCGATGTGCTGCCATCTGTTGGCTAAAAATTCGAGCTAAGTCAGACTTCCTCCCAATGGGGCTCACTTGCATGGAAGCCGCACCCCCTTCGCCTCTTGCCGTCTTAGACGGGCCTGGCAACCCTTTGGTCTGCCAGTGTAGGCATAAGAAACAACAACACATATCAATTCATAACTTCTTCTTTAGGACTTTTAGTGGCGAAGTATTGAAATCGTATTAAAAAACAAGTCAACGGACGCCAGGTTCAGAATATGTACAGGAAATTCGTCCGTCCAGAAACACTAGCGACATCTACATTTAGCTTGAGAGAAAATCTCATAGAAAATTTGAAATGTCAACTAACCAATCAGTCATTTTAAAAAGCAAACGAGTTACAACTTGGTATGAGGTAGATAGATATCTAAATTAATGTCACACTGGAGCAACACAACGGGTTTTTATAACCCGGTATGGATAGCCCCAAAATCGTTTATTGGTAATGGTCTAAAGATACGGCGGAGGACTAACCAAATTGAGATAAAAGCTTTGAAGTTGCATTTTGCTGTCAGTACTAGCACAAAATGTCAAAATAGGAACCGTAATTCTAATAGAGACGATGCTAAGGATCGTTTTGTTCGTAAAGCTAATGCCGCTTTGTTTAAAAAAAAAAAAAACATTATTTTCAGGAAAAATGCTAAACATTTACTCGTTATACTCACAAGATAAAAACATTTTAAAACAAAAACACATCTAACACTTACCAAATGGAGTTGATTTGATTTATATGTGTATAAATTAGTATGGGAATTAAAATTTTGATAATACGTGGAAAATTCACACGCATATAGACCCATCAACTTTGTTAATTTTTCAAAAATTTGACGTTTTATAGAATAACTTCGAAATGATCAAACTTTAAAAATAGGCAATTTTTTGTAAAATATAAACAGCCTATTGCAAACTTCATAAGAATCGGATGACAACTGTAAAAATTTGTGTTGCCACTACCCCCTTCATAAAGTAATTTTAGACTTCAAGTCCCAACATCCATCAGCTTGAAAACTGTATGTGTGTGAATATTGATGAAATTTAATCCAGTTTTAAAACAACGTAGAATGTATCGTAATTCTTAACAGCTCTGTTTATCTTCTATTTCTGCTGGGACGGAAATCACATTTCTCTTCAAGGTGAAATCGGATTTTCCGTGGATATTGCACACTAAGGGTGAAATTCCCCGATGATTCATACCGCTTGGTACAAAGGATGTTCTGACAAATTGCGTAGGGAAATCAGAATAAAAGCATATTTTCGTCGAATATAAGGAAGGGAATATTCTTTTTCGGGGGTTTAAATTAGAGTTACCAGAGGCGGAAGGCCCTTGCGTTCCCAGAACGGGTACTTGCAAGTTGTCAAATAAGATCGACTTGGTCACAATATCTCTTCAACTTCAAATAAATATGTTCTGCGATAAATTTTCCGGTGTTATTACTTTTTACTATTTATGGGTCTTCGTAGACGTAGACCACTAATGAAAGATGCTTTTTAATCAATACACAGTGGTTCCCAAAAGTGTTCGTACACTTTAAAAATTTGTAGAAAAGTCAATGTAGCCTGGAATTGAATTCGAATAAAAAGTCAATTTTTTTCATATCATCTCCATAAAATTCTGATAGAAACCTAACATTTAAAAAAACAATATTGATTCATTTTCTTTCTATAAAAATGAAAATGGAAGGAGGCAGAGAAAGAAAACGTCACAAAAGTGATCGTACACCCAATCATTTTCAGATAAATTCATATATAAAATTATCGTCTATCCCTTTTAAAAAATTTTTGCATTGTGGTGACATTTAAAAATCGTTTGGCTTTAATTTTTTGCTTGCTTATATCGCAATATTCTATTTAATATTTAAAAATGACTTGTAGTCGTAAGGAAATTAACAGCATCCGCAAATTGATTGTTTTTCATCATCATAGTAGTAAATCAGTTCGGAATATCGCTAAATTAGTAAATTCATCCCATTCTACATTGCAGTATGTGATAAAACATTTTAAAGATAATCGGATCGAAAACAAGGTAAGAAAAGGTCGCCCGGCAGAGTTAACTCAACCTGATCAAAGATTTCTAGATGGAAAATTTGTGAAAAATACACGTTTGAGTGCTGTAAACATTTCGAATTTACTGAAACATTTTCAAATTCAATTTCATCTGAAACTGTTCGACGAGTACTGAGATCAGCTGGATTGAATGGGCGTTCTGCCCGAAGAAAATGTTTTGTAAGTGTGAAAAATAGACAACTTAGGCTTTCCTTCGCAAAATCAATGATAAATAAGCCCGAAATAAATTGGAATCATGTCTTATTTGAAGATGAAAACAAATTTAACATTTTGGTTCCAATGGGCGTTTAATTGTATGGAGAAGAAAAATGAGGAACTTAATCCTAAAAAAATCTTTGTTAGAACAGTAAAGCATGACGATGGAGCTGTCCTTGTGTAAGGGTGCATGTCAGCATCAGGACTAGGTAATTTTTTTTTATTGATGGTATAATGAATCATGCTCTTTATTTAAATATTTCCATAGACAATTTAAAATAATCAGCCCAAAATTTGGGTATTGGAAAGAACTTTGTTTTTTTATCAAGATAACGATTCCAAGCACACGGCTCTCAGCGTTCGCCTCTGGTGTCTCTATGGTCCTAACTGTCCACAAGTTCTGAAAACACCACCTCACTCGCCATATTTAAACCCAATCGAACACATTTGGAGAGAACTGCAGCTTAGAGTACGAAGACACGACATTAAAAACTAAAAGCGAACGAAAACAGTACTTTTACTTTTTGATTATTGATTTTCCAAAAAATGTTTTGCTATGTTTTAAAAATATTTCATGTAGTTTTGTTAAGAACAAGTTATACATAGTATAAAAAAAATTCCCTTTCTGAAATATTAATTTTTATTAATGGATAGAGCAGTATTTCATTGAAATTCGTAAGTTAACGAACACTTTTGGGATTCAGTGCTTTGTTTTAAATTTACACTGGTGTATACAAAAAGTGGTATTCAAGGGTGGGGGTGTTTGGAAGAGAGACGTCCACGGGTCTTAACCTCATTGTTAAATTAATTGACGAATTAAAAAGCTACCAAAAACACGCTAGTTTGACATAACATCAAAGGCACTAATTTTCGTACAATGATTGAATTCATCAAAAAAAAAAAATCATAAAACGCAATGCTTCTTTAGCATTATGGTACTTTTAGGCAACCTGTTAAACAGACTGGGTCACTTAAAATTGTTCTTTGAATATGTGCTTGATGAAGAGAAACTTTTGGAAATGAACTGCTTTTTGAGAAAACAGAGGTTTGCATTTAGGCAGCTAATACTTCAGGAACAGCCCTCCATGGGTGTCAAATAACTCATTGGAGTTCAGCCCCTTTAGTTTCCACTCACATTTTTCATTTGGGGACTCGGCCTCCCAAATATTAGGGATATAAGAAAAATATGCAGATAATATTGATAGCTTTAATGTAGGGCCATTGAAACTCATTAAATAGCAAGACGGATGACAGGGGCACAAACTTCTAGAATCCCCTTAAAATGTGAGGGTATGTAAGTAATTTAATTAACGTCGCACTGGAACACAACGAGCTATTGGCGACGGTCCAGGATCAATCCCCAAAGTAAAGATCCAAGGACAACACCACGTAATTTTGTACCACGGCAAAATGACGAGGTCAGCACCTGGGTTGGCACCCCACTATCAAAACTTCCACGCCACGCCAACAAGAGGACATTTGAGGTCATGTCAGATTAAATGTGCTCTTGCCTCCACGTATAAGGCTGTCTTTGGTTGGATCAACTTTCGGATTCGCAACCCTTGGTTGGGCAGGTGTATCGGTGCAGTAAGTGTGCCCCGCAATAGAAAACGTATCTGTGATTTACCCTCCTGGTCGTTTTCATGACGATGTATCTTGTCATTAACAAAACTGACCAGATCTCGATGGATGATATATCTCGTCATTAGAAGAAAACTGTCCGGAACTTGATCTCTTAATCATAAAACAATAGGCTAAATATTATTGACGAGGTATCTAGTCATTAGCAAATTTGGTCTGATCTTGTTGAACAAGATTCTCGTAAACACCGCTTAGAAGGTTTAATTAGGGTCTGCCACCTGCTGGAAATGCTTGTAGGAATCCTATAGATTATTTTCATCGCAAGAGCTTCGAATTTCGCATGGAAAGTTGCGCAGACCATAGAAGAGCATGAACGAAATGATCTTACTCGAACCAATAGAATTACTTTTTTTAATGATTTCACTGGACAGTTTAAATAAATTAGAGTGTAAAGATATTAGTAAAACGGGTCTGGAAATGAGTAGTAAAAATTTTTAAATTAAAAAAAATTACTCAATTGGTTCAATTTGAACTTTTATAGATTTGGTTTCGCTCTTGCCCCAGCTTACCCTAAAATTTAAGAAAAAACTAAAATATTTTGACGTGAGTACATCCTTAAAATCGAAACAGTTCTCGGTTGCATGCATGAAAAGTCTTGTGTGAGTCACAAAACAGCGTTACTACAGTTTTGTCTTATGATTTCAAAACTAGAAGAAACATGCAGAGTACACTGTATGGACAAAAGTATTTGGACACTGCAGGAATTCGGAGGATGGTCCATCTTAGTGTGGGGTTGTTTTCCTGGTTAGGACTCGGCCCATTGCTATATGTACCAGGTACCATGTACGCTGACGTGTACCTCGACGCTCTGGATAATTCGGCCAAGCCTACACTATGGCAATACTACGGCGATGATGGTTGTTTATTCCAAGAGGATTCCATGGTTCCCACGCCTTTGTCCAAAAAAAATTCAAGGACTTTTCAAAACCAAAAATATTTTTTTTCAAGGACCTAAAATTTTTTATAGCGACCTAAAACAAAGCATGTGCAAAAGTTGTCAATTAAAAAGAAAAAAATATATAAAAAAAACACCAATTTTTTTTTTACTCTTTTTTAAACTACTGACAGTCAAAGAAAAGAGGAAAGGTTGTCATCAATTTTGGTTATAATTTGGTTACATGTATACACTGGAAAGAAGAAGAAGGAGGGGGGATTTGGTTCAGCTTTTCAAGTTTGTAAAACAAGGGGACACAGAGGGCTTAAATTTCAATAGGGATAACAGAACAAGGGGTCATGGGTATAAATTGAATAAGACACATTTTAATCGGGATTTAAGGATAAACTACTACTTTAATAGGGTAATAGACAGTTGGAACGCGTTGCCAGAAAATATAGTTAATTCAAAGGGAGTGTACGAATTTAAGACACAATTGGATAGTCAGTGGGAATTGGAGAATTCCTAAACAAAGGACCAGCCTTGTTGGGCTTGAGCCTGTAGCTGGTCGTCAATATTTGTATTTGATTTTATTTTATCACAGAACCTGTGATTTTTTTACTTCTCTACTTTTTTACTTTTTCTTACTTTTTACTCTTAAGTGGGCTTCTCGTCTCAATGCTAACTATCAGGCTATTTGCACACATATCAATTTCGGTCGTGCGGTAAAATATTGTAAGTTAAATTCTTTGGTAGCACGAAGAAGAGTATGGGAGCTTGCACATGGTTCGATCGACACACGACACAATCTCCGTTTTCGTTTTGCTCTCGTCCACGGCCACTACAGCAGACGGCTGTCGTGGTTTATTTTGTTTGGGAAACAAAACAAATCCAAAGTTTTGACTGCAGTGTTACGGCTTTTTTGTTCTCTGGTCCAAGTTTCTAATCTTCACGATCGTTAAAGATAGTAAAAATTTCAACGGATTTGAAATCTGTAGAAAATTTTACAAGGACACCATAAATGTGCTTTTCTGTAAATAAATAATTTTTCAACTGTAACTTTTATATTTTCGCAATACGAATTCGGCCACATTGGACGAAGATATTCATTACGAACACAAAAAAATGTCTATTGGAGGTTTTCTATCTTCGCAATAGTTAAAAATAGAGCAAACATTTGAACGGATTTGAAATCTGCGGAAAATTTTACACCAGATTGATACCTCAGGTAGGTCCGAATTTTATGCAAAGCCCGAATTATGAGCGTGCTTGAAGAAACTTCTTCGTTTTACGAAAACGGATAATTTAGTATCCTAAACTGTTAAGTTTTCATTCTTGAACGTAAGACGTCAATTGTATAATTTCTTTAATATTTTAAAAATGGAAAAAAAAAAAACAGTGACCCCCTTTAAAAACCTTAATATTTTCTTTGTATTTCTTCATCAATCCCCGAGACAATTTTAAGAAATGTTCTAAGAGGCGGAACTCTTTCATGTATGTATAGTTTATGCAAAAAAGCGATGGGACGACGCGTCAATGAAACATGGTGTATGACCTTGTGTGTTCATATATACATATCACGTGGTTCATGTACACATCACCCATTATGGTTGTTCATATATATAAAACGTGGTGTCAAAACACGTAACACTCTGCGCTCAAATTGCGCACCTGCCGTGAAGGAAACTAG
Organism: Metellina segmentata; assembly: GCA_947359465.1. NCBI lineage: Eukaryota > Metazoa > Arthropoda > Arachnida > Araneae > Tetragnathidae > Metellina > Metellina segmentata. The sequence goes on from OX375881.1 coordinate 65,224,620, forward strand.
TTTGGACACAAGTTCCAACGCAATTATGTACTAGTCAAAAAAATCAAGTACTTTCAAGGACTTTTTACCATAATTTTCAAGGACTCTCAAGGGCCCCTAGTGAGGAAAACAAAATTCAAGGACTTTTCAAGGACCGTGGGAACCTTGGGATCGAGCACCATGTCATACTGCAAAACGTGTGATGGACTGGTTTCCTGTTAATGAGGTGAATTTGCTTGACTGGCATGTTCAGTGTCCCGATCTCAATCCGATCTATCATTTGTGGGAGAAACTGGAGCGACGAGTACGACACTGCCATGCACGCCTATCTTCACAACAATCTCTTACCACAGCCTTGCAAGAGGCATGGTGAGCTATTCCTGCCCTGACTTACAGAGAAATTTTGGAAAGTATGCCTCGACGTGTTGCTGCTGTAATACAAGCAAAAAGAGGGCCTACCCGTTACTAAATAGAATAATGAAGCATTTTTTCTGGAAAACACGAAGCGTCCAAATACTTTTGTCCATATAGTGTTTATACTGTCGTGCAGACAATGGTTGTCTATAGCTGAAATAACCGCTGGTGTACTGTGCGCGGAGAAGGCGTTCAGAAAATGTCGAAATTCTACGATGCTATACAAGTTTTGGGCCAGTGCAACTTTGGATTTGGCTGCGTTAGGTGATGTCCTTCGGAAGATATTGCTACAATCTCATTCCTTTAATCAATAAAAGCATCCTTCCATATTAATATCAAACTGCACTTTAATCTTTCAAACTGTAAAGTGTTGAATATTCAGAGTAAACAATTGTTCAATTTCCTATGTCTGCTTCATTCATTCCACAATCCAACATCAGGCCGGAGTATTCACGCCAAAACAACGGTTTGTGTCATGTGTGTGTGTGGACACAACCTACCAATTATTTTCAATTTAACTGGTACAGCTACACTCTACGTTTATGAGCTATGGCAACGGCCTTGGCGATTTTTTTGGCGCACTTCTAAAGTCGCCAAGGAAATAATTATTTCCTAATTCTTTTTCTGTCACAAATTTTTTTCTTTTCACAACACACTTTTTAAGCACATTTCAGAACTCTTAAAAAGTATATTTTTAAAAACTTTCACAAAAAGTAGTTAACTTAAGCACACATCAAAACACATTTGTGAACCAGCAGAGAAACTAAGCTACGAATGTTGGGTAAGAATACCCTGAAACTTATCAATTACACTAAATACAGTGGGCATGTTGTAAAAGAAAAAGATTTACAAAAGAAAAAAAAGCAAGAAATAATACAACCTGATAACGTCAGAATTCTTTCGTAAAAAAATAATGAAAACGAAAATAGTCAAAAAAACAACTCTTAATCGTATCGTGAAAGCTATTATAGTAAAATAAAAAATTCCACAGCTGTCAAAATACAAATAAATGGACCAATGGTATCACAGAAAACGTTTTAAAAGGACCAATGCAATCAAAGTATATTTTAAAAACAAAATAACCAATGGGAAGAAAGAAAAAATTTCAAACGAATCAATGCAATCAAACGACTTTAGCGGATTTTGGAAGAACTTTCTAGAATATTCAAAATGAAAATTAAAAGTTTCCGTTTGCCGAGGTTGCCATGAAACCCACAACAATAGTAACGAAAGATAGGTTGCCTTAATTTATCGTAACTCGCTACTAGAAGTGCGCCAAAAAAATCGCCAAGCCGTTGCCATCACTCATAAACGTAGAGTGTAGCTGTACCATTTAACTCTACTAAACTGACTAAGTGAATGGCATGCATGGTTACTGTCGCCATAAACTTAATTTATAATAGTGTACTTACATTGCTTCGACAAACCCTTTCGAACACGGGTAGACATCCAATCTTTCAATCAAGAATCCAATTACTTCTGAAGAATGGTTGGGGTCGACGTTTTTATCAATAATTTTAAGCAAATAACTTTTTTAAATTGTCTAAATTGTCAGCGCTTGTAATTGTAAATCCAAGATCCCAAACCAGATACCACATAACGAGAAAATGTATCTAGGAAACTTCGAACTAGGTACATTGTTGTGTGTAACACTAGTTTCTCTCGAAATGATCGAGATTGTTGTGTTTAGTGATTGTTTCAATACTATCATTGGATTAATGCATTTTTTGTAGAACCCCACTGTCTAAAATTCTTACGATTTGAGTTTTAATTCTTAAAATGATTTTATGATTAGTATTATTTTATAAAAGTATAATCACACAAGACTGATTTGAGAAATGTTCAAAGGTCCAAAACATGCTAGTTTTGATGGGGGTTGCTATTTTTGTTCAGTATATTAATCAATCGATTAACAATTGGTTTAATAAATTGAACTAGGGGGCCCTCCCTCTGATCGCTAACGCTCGCTAACCCACGGAAGATTGCATCGCAATCCTCATTGGTTCGCTGCGCGAACCTATGCTCGCTTCGCTCGCAGACATATGTCCTAGCAGAAGGGATTGTTTACAAAATATGATATTCCAAAAAAAAATAATAATAATATTTTTCAAATCTAAATTTGCTGTATTACAGAAAAGATATACAGTACCTCTGGAATCAGAATTCAAATGAAAACTTTGAGCAAAATTTTGACTCGAAATATGAGCGCTGATTTGGAAATTGAATACCCAGCATGTTGCTTGTGTGTACATTTACCCAGCACTCGAGCCACCCACACTTTTTCATTCAGTTTGTTGTCGAAAGCTGTAGTGCAAGTGTCTTGTTGAACTGTAATTTTTGGCCCTGAAAAGGACCGTGTTTTAAATGGCCCTGAAAAGATCATCCGCTTTCTTTGATTTCTATTAACTGCAACAGCTCGACTAAAATTCTTTTTTTTTTCAATACAATTTCATCCGATAACGCTATAAATTCAATTGAGGCGCGAGGCTTTGTGGTAAACAAACAAACGTACAATGTTGCCAATATGCGATAACAAATAACGTCTTTTTTCCGTGCCACGTAATATAATTATATATATATAGATGAATCTCATTGTTCTTATGATATTAATACGTTTTATTATTATAAAGATTTCAAACTTTTCACAACGTCTCTAATTCCTGATTGACAGTAATCCGAACACTCCACATACGTTCAAAGAGGAAATGTTCAACTGGTTCCTCCAGGTCAGCGTTACCCGGTGACTGGCCAGAGAATCTCCCATCAGATATACTATTCGATTTTTTTTTTCAGAATTTAGAATCGTAATTTACATTTTCATTCTTTTGCTGTAATAATTTTTTAATACGGATCGAAATAAAAGAACCAAACTCATATCGCGAACATAATGTCCGGAACATCAAAAAGAATTTCCATTAAACGAGATTTCCATTAAACCATCACGCAAAATCGACAATCTTAAAAATAGTTCCTTTTGCAAAGGTAATGGGAAATTGATTTAGTTTCTCATAAGAAAGATAGAAGTACGCCATTAAATATTCTTATACAGTTCCGTAAATTAATAAACATTAAAACCGTCTTAAAAATTTTAATGTCGACCATCGATGAAGAGAATGGTTTTATTGAAGAGGGCAGAAGTTGGGGCGAGGAATCGAGCAATTAGAAAGAACGCGCGAGAGAAAGAATTAACTGAGTGAAATGGAAAATTACTAATGTTTTTCTATTACGTTCTTGATTATTAGGTGATTGCTCCAGGTGTTTTATTTGATTGGAAACAGCGCAACAGAAAACGCGTTTTCAGATTTCGAAACGTGTTATTGTAACCTGAACTTACGTTGTCTCACATTACCAGCGTTGCCGCGATTTTTCTGTCTACGTGCAAACACCATGCATGCCTTTTTCAAAAAAACATTCGATTAAAGCAAGGAAAGCTCTTATAGGAACGTATTCAGAAAATAATTGCGGAAATGGCCTTGTCTTCTTTCTCCCAGTTACCTACAGCCGACCAACCGGTATGGTGGTTAAAGTGTTAGCCTCTAGATCGGAAGGTTCCTGCTTCGCATCCAGATCAGTGCATGGATTTAAGCGCATGGTGTAGAGGCGGCTGGTACACCTTAAATCTGTTGTGGCCAAAAGTCCTCACGTTGGGTTGGTGTGGAAGTTGGAGAGTACGTTGCCAGCTCAGGTGGTGCCTCGTCATCTGACCGTGGTTCAAAATTACGTGGTGTTGTCCTCGGATATTTCCCTAAGGGGATTGGTTCCGGACCGTCGTCAGTAGCCCGTTGCGTTGCTCTAGTACGACGTTAATTGAAAATTACCAATTACCATAGGATCTGTATCTTAGGGGATTTATTCAGGACCGTCGGCAATCCGTTGTGTTGCTCTAGTACGACGTTGATTAAAAACTACCAAATTACCATATAATATCTATCTGTGGTATATTATTTGCTTAGCAAATTGTATATTTTGCTAAGCAAAAAATTAGATTAGAGATCATGGGCACATCGCGGCACCCCTCATCTCTCTACGTGGCACACACTTTGGAAACCCCTGCTATATACTACTTCTTTATTATATTTATTAAAAGAAATTACTTATTTTTTCCCCTTCTCTTATCGTACTGGTTTGCAGATTTTAGTAATTTATGTATTAATAAACGAAACAAAAACTGATTTAACATAATGTTTTCTTAAACTTTAATCCAGTTCCCCATATACCGTAATGTTATATGAGCATTGCGGTGATTTTTTTTCAACTATTTCAGAGTATTGCCGTATGCAGACGAATATTTTAATTATATGATTCCAGCTCCTTGGACTCTCCCCTAAATACATCCATGTCATATAAATACATCCCTATACATATAAATACTCCCTCTGTCATAGAAGAGTCCTTATGCCAGTGATTCTCAAAGGGTAATCCGGCACACTGATGTGCCCTATGAAATCTCAGATAGATATATGTGAGGGGATAGAAAAATAAATTGATAAGGGAAGGGAAATGATAGTTTGCTTCTCATACATACGCCCCAACGTTGAAGAAATCGCTACGACACGTCAGGCTCATTTTTCTCATCGTCAGAAATTAAATGATGAATAATGTAGCATTTTATAGCTATTTTTATATTTCTCTGCTTTTTTTGCATGTTATTTCATAGCATTTTGAGTCAAGTGCGCCTTCGATTTTTTTGTTGGATTTCAAGTGTGCTGGAACTTCAAAATGTCTACCTTATCAAAAAACCTTATCTAGAAATCTAAGTATCCTTTATTTCAATCACGAAACAAACCCACGTGGAGCAAACAAATATAAAAACAATAATATCAAAATATTTATTGCTGACATGTTTATTTAAAGTTGGAGGTTTGCTGGCGCCTGTCGTTCAACCGCCTTAATTTTCCAGACTATGTGCAAGTACACGTTCAGCACACCACTCAGAAACGGCCCATCACTATTCAGCAGCTGCTCAAATTACAGAAACACTAAAATCCGCGAGGATCTTGAAATTACTGAAATTAAACAAGTTTTCAGTAAACTCGCCAGTAATTTCTATGCAAATCTTGAAATCGTAGATAACCCTGGAATCCAGTGTATCCCCAGATACGACTTTCTCCATCCCAAGTTCAGCAAAAGGCCCCATCTTAAATAAATAATTGTTTTTTAATTTTTAATTTAACTTTCCTTTCATTTCGTTTTTCTCTTGCTTTCATTCAATAATCTTGGCATCAGCTGTAGAGCAGTAAATGGACTCGCTTTATGACTCCGTCCTACCTCATATCCAGCCCCCTCATTGGACCAATACAACCCTACTTGCCAATATATATAAAGCAGGCCTTGAAATAGATTTTTTAATACGTGCACCTAAGTTTTTAAATTAGGTGCACAGGTTATATTTTAGGCGCATATTTAAAAAGAACGTAATATAAGAGCATTAATGTAATTTAAACTGCTTTATTAGTTGGGTATGTTTAAATAGGTTAGTAGTAGATGGTAAATAAAAATATTTAAACACCTAAATTCTCCCTTCTCTCCGGCGCACGGCTGTCGCGACAACAGAGCCATCTGGAAAATGTTTCGATCATCGGAAACTTCTGGTGGCAGTGACACAAGTAAAACCTCCTCCTGTATAAACCCGTTATGGCCCAGCGATTTTGTTTAAGCATAGTGTGTATTTAGGAATTTTAACTACGTTCCTTTAGAGCAAGAGAGGTCGATACTAATATTTTGTTCAAACATCAAAATGACATAAAACACGTTCCCCCCCCCCCTTTTTTTTTTTTAACGTTAGGTGCACCTAGCGGGAAAAAATTAGGTGCACAATTTTATTTTCATGTGCACAGTGCACCTGTGCACCCGGGTATTTCGAGCCCTGATATAAAGTTATGTGTAACTAATTTTCAGTTCAGTTTACAGCTACGTTCTGGATGGAGACAGAAGGCCTTCGGCCTAGGAACTCTGGCTCACCTGTTATTTCATTTCATTTAATCTGCTCAAAGTGAAACGACAGACTTCAGTACCAGTTTAGGATACAAATTTCTCATGAAATAAAAATATGCATCCCAAGAACCCATAACCTAGTACAAATGTAAAAAGAACTCTGTTCTTCAATTCGTGACATCGTCCGATGCATTAGATGGGCCAAAAGTCTAGACAGCTTCATCAAAAACTACCACCTTTCCCTGGGCTGTGGTAGCCAGGCTGGAAGAGTAACGAACCAGAGGGTTGCGAGTTCGAATTCAACCAAACACCATCATGTACGTAAGAGGCAAGTGCGCATTGTATCTGTCGTGGCCTCTAATGTCCTCACGCTGGCGTAGTGTGAAAGTTTGGAGAGAGGGGGTGCCAGTCCATGTGTGACCTCATCATCTGACCGTGGTTCAAAATTACGTGGTGTCGTCCTCGATCTTCCCCTTTGGGATTGATCCCAGACCGTCGTCAATAGCCCGTTGTGATGCTCCAGTGTAACCTTGATTAAAGAGTACCAAATACCGTAATTTTGAACCACGGTCAGATGACCAAAAGAGCCCCACTCTCCAAACGAACCCATCGAACATATATGGGACATGATCGAAAGGTCAGTTCGTGCACAAAATCCTGCACCGACAACACTTTCGCAATTATGAACGGAATATTTCTTCAGGGGACTTCCGACGACTTGTTGAGTCAATGCCACGTCGAGTTGCTACACTTCGCAGGGAAAAGAGGAGGTCCTACACGATATTAGGAGGTCAGTATATGCCAGTGAAATGCCAATGACTTTTGATACTTCAGTGTATTCCATTAAATACTATATACTAGGAGTTCCCAAACCTATCCAAGTCGTGGCACCCTTAAGATAATTAGAATTTTCTCACGGCACCCTTAAGATAATTAGAATTTTCTCATGGCACCCTCGTCGCCGACGGTTAAAGTGTTAGCCTCTAGAACGGAAGGTTCATGGTACGAATCCGGGTCAGTGCATGGATATTTGTAAGCGTATGGTGTAGAGGCGGCTGGTGCAACTTAAATCTGTCGTGGCCGAAAGTCCTCACGTTGGGTTGTTGTGGAAGTTTGGAGAGTGGGGTGCCAGCTAAGGTGTTGCTTCGTCATTTTACCGGGGTTCAAAATTACGAGGTGTTGTCCTCGGATCTTTCCCTTAAGGGATTGATCCCGGACCGTCGTCCATGGCCTGTTGTGTTGCTCTAGTACGACGTTAATTAAAAATTACCAATTACAATAGGATCTTTATCTTAGGGGATTGATGCAGGACCGTCGGCAATCCGTTGTGTTGCTCTAGTACGACGTTGATTAAAAACTACCAAATTACCATATGATATCTATCTGTGGTATATTATTTGCTTAGCAAATTGTATATTTTGCTTAGTAAAAAATTAGATTTGAGATCATGGGCACATCGCGGCACCCCTCATCTCTCTACGTGGCACACACTTTGGAAACCCCTGCTATATACTACTTCTTTATTATATTTATTAAAAGAAACTACTTATTTTTTTCCCTTCTCTTATCGTACTGGTTTGCAGATTTTAGTAATTTATGTATTAATAAACGAAACAAAAACTGATTTAACATAATGTTTTCTTAAACTTTAATCCAGTTCCCCATATACCGTAATGTTATATGAGCATTGCGGTGAATTTTTTTCAACTATTTCAGAGTATTGCCGTATGCAGACGAATATTTTTATTGTATGATTCCAGCTCCGTGGACTCTCCCCTAAATACATCCCTGTCATATAAATACATCCCTATACATATAAATACTCCCTCTGTCATAGAAGAGTCCTTATGTCAGTGCTTCTCAAAGGGTAATCCGGCACACTGATGTGCCCTATGAAATCTCAGATAGATATATGTGAGGGGATAGAAAAATAAATTGATAAGGGAAGGGAAATGATAGTTTGCTTCTCATACATACGCCCCAACGTTAAAGAAATCGCTACGACACGTCAGGCTCATTTTTCTTATCGTCAGAAATTAAATGATGAATAATGTAGCATTTTATAGCTATTTTTATATTTCTCTGCTTTTTTTGCATGTTATTTCATAGCATTTTGAGTCAAGTGCGCCTTCGATTTTTTTGTTGGATTTCAAGTGTGCTGGAACTTCAAAATGTCTACCTTATCAAAAAACCTTATCTAGAAATCTAAGTATCCTTTATTTCAATCACGAAACAAACCCACGTGGAGCAAACAAATATAAAAACAATAATATCAAAATATTTATTGCTGACATGTTTATTTAAAGTTGGAGGTTTGCTGGCGCCTGTCGTTCAACCGCCTTAATTTTCCAGACTATGTGCAAGTACACGTTCAGCACACCACTCAGAAACGGCCCATCACTATTCAGCAGCTGCTCAAATTACAGAAACACTAAAATCCGCGAGGATCTTGAAATTACTGAAATTAAACAAGTTTTCAGTAAACTCGCCAGTAATTTCTATGCAAATCTTGAAATCGTAGATAACCCTGGAATCCAGTGTATCCCCAGATACGACTTTCGCCATCCCAAGTTCAGCAAAAGGCCCCATCTTAAATAAATAATTGTTTTTTAAATTTTAATTTAACTTTACTTTCATTTCGTTTTTCTTTTGCTTTCATTCAATAATCTTGGCATCAGCTGTAGAGCAGTAAATGGACTCGCTTTATGACTCCGTCCTACCTCATATCCAGCCCCCTCACTGGACCAATACAACCCTACTTGCCAATATATATAAAGCAGGCCTTGAAATAGATTTTTTAATACAGGTGCACCTTGTGCACCTAAGTTTTTAAATTAGGTGCACAGGTTATATTTTAGGCGCACATTTAAAAAGTACGTAATATAAGAGCATTAATGTAATTTAAACTGCTTTATTAGTTGGGTATGTTTAAATAGGTTAGTAGTAGATGGTAAATAAAAATATTTAAACACCTAAATTCTCCCTTCTCTCCGGCGCACGGCTGTCGCGACAACAGAGCCATCTGGAAAATGTTTCGATCATCGGAAACTTCTGGTGGCAGTGACACAAGTAAAACCTCCTCCTGTATAAACCCGTTATGGCCCAGCGATTTTGTTTAGCATAGTGTGTATTTAGGAATTTTAACTACGTTCCTTTAGAGCAAGAGAGGTCGATACTAATATTTTGTTCAAACATCAAAATGACATAAAACACGTCCCCCCCCCCCTTTTTTTTTAACGTTAGGTGCACCTAGCGGGAAAAAATTAGATGCACAATTTTATTTTCATGTGCACAGTGCACCTGTGCACCCGGGTATTTCGAGCCCTGATATAAAGTTATGTGTAACTAATTTTCAGTTCAGTTTACAGCTACGTTCTGGATGGAGACAGAAGGCCTTCGGCCTAGGAACTCTGGCTCACCTGTTATTTCATTTCATTTAATCTGCTCAAAGTGAAACGACAGAGTTCAGTACCAGTTTAGGATACAAATTTCTCATGAAATAAAAATATGCATCCCAAGAACCCATAACCTAGTACAAATGTAAAAAGAACTCTGTTCTTCAATTCGTGACATCGTCCAATGCATTAGATGGGCCAAAAGTCTAGACAGCTTCATCAAAAACTACCACCTTTCCCTGGGCTGTGGTAGCCAGGCTGGAAGAGTAACGAACCAGAGGGTTGCGAGTTCGAATTCAACCAAACACCATCATGTACGTAAGAGGCAAGTGCGCATTGTATCTGTCGTGGCCTCTAATGTCCTCACGCTGGCGTAGTGTGAAAGTTTGGAGAGAGGGGGTGCCAGTCCATGTGTGACCTCATCATCTGACCGTGATTCAAAATTACGTGGTGTCGTCCTCGATCTTCCCCTTTGGGATTGATCCCAGACCGTCGTCAATAGCCCGTTGTGATGCTCCAGTGTAACCTTGATTAAAGAGTACCAAATACCGTAATTTTGAACCACGGTCAGATGACCAAAAGAGCCCCACTCTCCAAACGAACCCATCGAACATATATGGGACATGATCGAAAGGTCAGTTCGTGCACAAAATCCTGCACCGACAACACTTTCGCAATTATGAACGGAATATTTCTTCAGGGGACTTCCGACGACTTGTTGAGTCAATGCCACGTCGAGCTGCTACACTTCGCAGGGAAAAGAGGAGGTCCTACACGATATTAGGAGGTCAGTATATGCCAGTGAAATGCCAATGACTTTTGATACTTCAGTGTATTCCATTAAATACTATATACTAGGAGTTCCCAAACCTATCCAAGTCGTGGTACCCTTAAGATAATTAGAATTTTCTCACGGCACCCTTAAGATAATTAGAATTTTCTCACGGCACCCTTAAGATAATTATAATTTTCTCATGGCACCCTCGTCGCCGACGGTTAAAGTGTTAGCCTCTAGAACGGAAGGTTCATGGTACGAATCCGGGTCAGTGCATGGATATTTGTAAGCGTATGGTGTAGAGGCGGCTGGTGCAACTTAAATCTGTCGTGGCCGAAAGTCCTCACGTTGGGTTGTTGTGGAAATTTGGAGAGTGGGGTGCCAGCTAAGGTGTTGCTTCGTCATTTTACCGGGGTTCAAAATTACGAGGTGTTGTCCTCGGATCTTTCCCTTAAGGGATTGATCCCGGACCGTCGTCCATGGCCTGTTGTGTTGCTCTAGTACGACGTTAATTAAAAATTACCAATTACAATAGGATCTTTATCTTAGGGGATTGATGCAGGACCGTCGGCAATCCGTTGTGTTGCTCTAGTACGACGTTGATTAAAAACTACCAAATTACCATATATCTATCTGTGGTATATTATTTGCTTAGCAAATTGTATATTTTGCTTAGTAAAAAATTAGATTTGAGATCATGGGCAAATCGCGGCACCCCTCATCTCTCTACGTGGCACACACTTTGGAAACCCCTGCTATATACTACTTCTTTATTATATTTATTAAAAGAAACTACTTATATTTTTTCCTTCTCTTATCGTACTGGTTTGCATATTTTAATAATAATAATATTCATAGTACGTTCATAATTTATGTATTAATGAACGAAACAAAAACTGATTTAACATAATGCTTTCTTAAAATTCTGTTCTTAACTTACCTTTGGGCATAAGTAGCGGGAATCAAGTCAGTTATGTGGTAACAGTTGTTCCCTTTGCGGAGGGAATGCGACAGATGAAAAAACAGAAAGATAATCCGGTGCCTGTATTTATGGGGTAGTATGTATAGTTGTATGTAAAGTTCAGATTTCAGCATTTTCTACTTTATGAAAAAAGATACTTCATTTTTTTATGAAGTACAAATTTATTAAAAAACTCGTAGGTGCGTACCTATTGGCAATCCGACACTGGAGACATAGGTAATTTGGTAATTTTTAATTAACGTCGTAGTAGAGCAACACAACGAGCTATTGACGACGGTCCGGGATCTATCCCTTAAGGGAAAGATCCGAAGACAACACCAATCAATTTCGAACCACGATCAGATGACGAGGCTGATGACCTGAGCTGGCATCACACTCTCCAAACTTTCTTATCAATCCAACGTGATGACTTTCGGCCACGACAGATTTAAGGTGGTCCTGCCGCCTCTATACAATACGCTTACAAACATCCATGCACTGATTCTGATTCGAGAACTAGGAACCTACCAATCTAGAGGATAACAACCTTAACCACCAGACCGTTGGGTCGGCTGGACACATAGGAAGAAACTCCATTCAGGCCCAAATCTGTCCTCACAAAAGTTTGTGCTCAGATTTTAAAGACATATCTTATAATACCTTACGCGTTTTCGACACATCGATACAATTTAAATTTCAAATATTATGATAGGTAATTAATTAACATCTCACTAGGGCAACACAACAGATTATTGGCGATGTTCCGAGATCAATACCCGAAGAGAAAGACCAAGATCAACGCCTCGTAATTTTGAAACATTCTTAGTGGCGAAGTCAGCACCTGAGATGGCCCCCACTCTCCAAACTTCCATACTACGCAAACGTAAGGACATTTGAGGCCACGACGTATTTAACGTGCACCAGCCCCCTTGGACACGACGATCTATGGCTGGAACGAGTTTTGAACTCGCAACTTTCCGGTTGCTGATCTGTAGCTCTTTCAACTGGGCTACCGCGGATCTCATTAAATATGGACATTTCTGAACAATTTTGCTGTAATACATATTTTTCAATACCTTTTTTAGTAAAAATGAAAAAAAACTTATTGGTTTCAAGAGGCAAAGAAAGTTATTAAAAAAACACCTAGGCGCATCACCATTGAGTAATCCACTATTGAACATAAGTACAAGCTCCTCTCAGGCCAAAGTCTGTTTGTCCCCACAAAAGTTTGTGCTTGGATTTTAAGCACTTCTATATCCATGATCATTATACGTTTATTTAACTATCAACACAATTTAAACTTGATTAATTTCGGAAGTTTCTGAACTCTTATTAGGTGTGTTTCTCAATACATTTTTAATAAAAATCTGTGCTCAGATGACAAAATGTTGTAAGTCACTTTTCCCAAAAAATTGACAAAGTCCCATCCATTTTTTGTTAATGTTTATAAGGTGGCTAAATATCGTAAGTCGGTACAGCTACACTCTACGTTTATGAGTGATGGCAACGGCTTTGGCGATTTTTTTTGGCGCACTTCTAAAGTTGCCAAGTAAAGAATTATTTCCTAACTCTAATGTCACAATTTTTTCTTCTTTTTACAACACACTTTTTAAACATATTTCAGAACGTTTTAAAAAGTATATTTTTAAAACTTTCACAAAAAGTAGTAAGCTTAAGCACATATCAAAACACATTTGTGAACCAGCAGAGAAACTAAGCTACGAATGGTAAGAATAACCTGAAACTTATCAATTACACTAAATACAGTGAGCATGTTGAAAAAGGAAAAAGATTTACAAAAGAAAAAAAGCAAGAAATAATACCTGATAAAGTCAGAATTCTCTCGTAAAAAAATAATGAAAACGAAAATGGTCAAAAAAACAAAACTCTTAATCCTGTCATGAAAAAACTATTATAACAAAATAAAAATTCCACAACTGTCAAAATACAAATAAATGGACCAATTGTATCACAGAAAACGATTTAAAAGGACCAATGCAATAAAAGGATATTTTAAAAACAAAATAACCAATGGAAGGAAAGAAAAAATTTCAAACGAATCAATGAAATCAAACGATTTTAACGGATTTTGGAAGAACTTTCTAGAATATTCAAAATGAAAATTGAAAGTTTCCGTTTGCCGAGGTTGCCGTGAAAACCACAACAACGAAAGATGGGTTGCCTTAATTTATCGTAACTCGCTACTAGAAGTGCGCCAAAAAATCGCCAAGCCGTTGCCATCACTCATAAACGTAGAGTGTAGCTGTACCCGTAAGTCTTTTTCTTTCAGTTTATGAGAAAATAAAGGTGGGGGAATTGTAATAAATCAAGAACCACAGGTTGAATCTTTGAATTTTAAAGTTGCTGTCATGAAAAATTAAAAAAAGTGAAAAAAAGTAACAATCTGCAATCTAAGCACAGAAATAAACTAATTGGTTTCAAGAGAGACAAAGACAAAACTCCGTTATAGGTTTAAAACTCTTATCTAGCGTCAAGCAAGAATTTATTTAAACAAGTAAAGAAAACTTGGGGGCCTTATCACTAAACTCGTCGGTTTATGTGCTTAACTTCATAAATGATGCATGGCCTTTCTTGCGGGAATTTAAAGTTATTGAATAGTTTTAAAAGGGCGTACTTCGTCTCGTTTATTAAGTTAAGTAAATTTACTGCGACGGAGATTATATTAGAAAATTTTTTTTGTCTAGGGAATGCTTTATTTAATAGCTATTTTTAGTTGAGTTGGAACATAAAATATTCAAACAATTTAAGATTTCTGTCGAGTAGAAAAAGTCAGTATTAAATTTAATAAATCTAAATTAAATTTTTGATAAGATAGTTTAAAAACTATATTCATCCTTGAATTGCGATTTTCAGAGCATTTGAGAAACGTATAACGGAAGAAAACTATACAGTACAAAGTCCCAAATCATGACGTCCGAAATCCGGAATTGTCCAAAATCAGGACGTTTTACTGACTGGCGTTTTTTTTTTTTTTTTTTTGTTTTTCTCACTTTTTTACACTTTTCCAACAATTTTGAAAGAACAAGAAGTTAATCTGGACCTAATTGATGAAACAACGCAAAATAACGGACATGTTCAGAGTAAATACCACACAGAAAAATGAGAAGATTTGCAAGTAAAATGTGTTGCATTGTATTAAAAAGGTTTATTCCTATTTTAAAAATTATTCATATTTATATATCTGCTATATTACTATTGCAATCGCAAAATTCGCGCGGGGAGGGGGTTAGATTAAAGTTTATTTTGATAAAAAAAGCAAAAATAATACGGTCCGGAGGATTCCGGATTTGGGACTTTGTACTGTATTTAATCTAAGACTAGCAGTCGAACATTTGCGCTTTGGTTTCGTAGAGAACTGTTTCATTTCAATGGAGTTTAAACCATAGTTTCAAAATTATCGATTTTGAGATTTCTATAGATTTGGATAGTGAATTTTAATAGATAAATGTTAATTTGGAGATTTTTATTTAACGTCGTACTAGAGAGCAACAAAACGGGCTATTGACGACGGTTCGAGAACAATCCCCTAAGGGAAAGATCCGAGGACCACACCACGTAATTTTGAACCACGGTCAAATGATGAAATATATAAATGAAATTAATGATAAGCTAAATTTTATAAACTGACATTTTGAACTCGATTTTCACAAATGTAAAATTTTTCTACCTTAGAGGTATTTTTTGTAGAAACTATATATTGGTTTGTGTTTGATAGGGTTTTTTGGCGAAAGAGCCATATTTGTCTGAGTGGCGCAAAACACAAGCGAAACAACGTCAAGTTATGAGCATACAAATAAACTTTACTGACCCAGAATAGAGAAATAAACACACTCAGGGGAGGTCACAAGAATAGAACCTGACCCCTACAACTCGCAATTCACCGTCGCACTGGAGCAAGACAAAGTGCCATTGATGACAGTCCGGGATCAATACCGAAGGGGAAACTTCGAGGACACCTCGTAATTTTTAATCACGGTGAGATGAAGAAATCAACAACTGAGCTGGTTACTCTAATTTCCAAACATCTTCACCATGCCAACGTAAGAACATGTGAGGCCATAGCAGGTTTGATATGTATCATCCACCTAGACGGTTTTGATTGAATTGGGTTTGGAACTCGTAACCCTCCGGCTGCTAAATCGCGAATCCACCAAGTGGGCAAACACGGCTCACCCTTGGAAAGTAAAACTGCCCGAACATGTTTTCAAGCATCCCAGATTGTACTCAAGTAACTATTTAGTAAAAGAAAAAAAATAATAATATTTTTTTACAAATTTTTAAAAGTCACTTTTTTTCTATTAGTTTTTTTTAACCTTTTCACTACGGCTATAGATATAACAAGTGCGAACCTTTCTAGGTGTGATTCTTATAACTTTCAATGTCATACATTTCAAGGTACAACTGATGTACTGGCCGTTGTCTAAATCCTTTCTTGGCGCGATCATGGTGTTGTTGTTGGTTCTAATCCTCAGTGTCTGACGAAGGCAGACAAGATCCATAAGTCCACTGACTCCCAGAAAATCAAGCAAAGTCAGGGGGTCAGAGTAGATATCCTCTCTAGAGAGACCCATGCAGTCCAAGATGTGCTCAGCAGTGGCCGGTTGGGCAAGACACTTGGTACATGTGGCGAAACCTTTTTACCCTCATGAAACGAAAAGTTTTTGAGATGACCAGTGGCTAAAAGAGAGAGCGCAAACTTGGAGCCTCTGTCACAAGCAAGGGACAGCATCAGTCCAGGCTTTTTACTCGTAAACCAATAGTGGACAGGAGGCTTCAGCCACTTCGTCATTTAATGGGGTTTTTCCAGGGTAAAGAGTTCTAGGGAGGTGAGTGCAGAGGAAGAGGCTGTTGGAAGTCCGCAGCCTTCCTTAGCGAGCTTGTCTGCCATTTCGTTGCCGTGAATGTCTACATGGGAAGGAATCCATTGCAAGTGGACCTCGTGGGGCAACGAAAGCTGCTTCAGCTTATTAATGACAGAAATACTGGTCTTGTCGCCCACGAGTGTCCAGTAGCAGAGGTGTTGGAGAAAGTTGCGGCTATCAGATAGTTCGACAAAGTTCACTAAAGTCTGCAATCATGGTACAACTACTGTACCGGCCGTAGTCTAAAGGTTAAATCTCTCTATATTTAAAAAATGTCGCCGCCGCCGCAGGATTGAAAGCTCGCGTTTTTCGCTCGATTCTTTGACGGGTTGGTGAGCGTAACCGAGCAGGGGGTGGAGTCCCCTAGTATTAGAAAAAATTATAATACCAATGGAGAATCAAGTAATTTTTATACACTAGACGCAGGTTATTACGGCCGATTGTTCTGATTATTCTCAGATTTGTGACAAATCTATTTGGAGGCGTAGCTAGGGAATGCGACAGGATCAATACGCCAATGTCCAGGGGAGGCATTTTGAAAATTATAATTAGTCTTGTGGTGTTTCTGAAGAAATGAAAGTTAAATGGTTAAATCGGCGATAGTTCTTTTTGTCTGGAAGGTGAGTTGGTATTTAATGAATGTCGCACACGTAAAATAGACAGGTAATGCATCTGGTGAGGTCCATGTGTGGCCATCTAAATAAGATTCCTGTTTAAGAGCATTAGAATTTAAAATCAAACATGGACAGAATCAAGGACCTAGGAGTATTTAAAAAAAGTGACAATATTGATTAAAACAAAAAACAAAAACATTATTTTGTATTATACTATGAAATAGGTTTATATAAATCCAGATAAATAAATAAAATTTAAATATACAGTGACCAATAAAATAATGGAAAATATTCCCTTCAGTCCATGAGTATCTGTCTATTGTGTTTACAAAAAAAATTTCAAATCGGCATCTTTTACATGTTTTAAGAAAAGGTATATAGAAATTAACACTGTTCTATTGGTTCTTCCAACTACCAACAAAAATAATTCAAATATCTAGCAATCTATTTACTAAATGGATCAATATTAACTAAATTTTATATTTAATTGGTAGTTAAGGGGACAAAATTTATATAAGAACATTCCTGGAAAATTGCGGTCATTATCTAGTTCTTAGCACTCAGGTCTCCAGTTGTGGAGTTCTGAAAGGTCTGTCGTGGAAAGAACGGAGAATAGTAGACATAAAGTGTTCCCTCTGCTGCACTATCGATTTGTCTTGGCAGTTAAAAGACATTAATGACGACGTTTGCCATTTCTCGTTATTACTGTGAGCAGGGTCGCTATAACAGTCATATGGAACATTTATTTTTATACCCGTAAGTAGTGCCTTTCAAGTGTTATGGAATGACCCTGCACTTTGCTGAAGGACATGTAATTCATTTTATGGTGTAAAATAACTTTAACATTCTGCTACTTACACAAGCCCAAGTGCAATACTTAAATAAAATATACGAGAACATGCCGGCAACCCATTCTTTTACATAAAAAAATAATTTCCTAAGTACGTTTCAAGGACCTGTGATAAGTTTTCAGCGATTTTAATCAACAAATGGCGAATATTGATTTGAAAACACGTTCATACATTTGGAATGTGAAATTTAGGGAATTAAAATTTTACTCCAGTTTCTTTTTAATAAATAATTCAAATTTTTATTCTTTGTCTTATTCCGTTTCGCTAAATGTAGATGGTGTTAGTATTTTTACTGTACGTAACCCCCCATTGGGAAACTGAAATAACATCTTCAATTTCGATGTTTTGTTTGTTTACGCTAAAAATACCTCTCTACATAAACATGCACCTGGTTTAAAAATCGATATTATTTGGTAACGGATCGCTCAAGATTCATCCGCTAATTTTGCTGCTAGGTTAAATGCTTCATGTGTGTTATGGAGTTGGCATTATATTGCTAAAACTACACGAAAGAACTCTTCAGCAGTCGGATGATTGAAGGCACAGAAATATGGAAGATAGAAATCAGGGTTGAAAAGGAAATGCAAGTGAAGGCGAAAATATGTTTGTCCTCTACAAGTGAATGGTATACATTTAAAGTGGACGATCAGAAGCTAATTTTGGTAACATGATTCAGGCAACAAGTTTCGGGACGCACTATATTAGAATTAAATATTAACACACATAATGCTATTTTACACGTACACAAAATAAATATAAGTACACAAAATGCTGTTTTACACTTCTGATATACTTCATTTGGCGGTATTAAATTGTGCATGTCGATGTACACACACATTTCATACTTTTAATTACTATAAATTAGCTGAATAAAACGGCGTTGCTCGTGTTTCAAATATGATCATGACAGCTAAAATATGACCGCGACATTTTCCTGTGTTAACTCAAATACACAAACCCTGTAGAAGGTGTTTCCTTGTCCATGTCCATTTATTGCAGGAAAACAAACTTTAGATTTTAAAATTGAGACTTGGAGAGTCACATTTAGGACTACCTGTTTGCCAATTTTCATGGCTACAGATTGGTCTCAAGACAGGAAAGAAATAGCCTATCTCTTCCGCAGTGTTCTAAAGTATAAGTGTACCAAATTTGGTGTGGATTGGTCAAACGGTGTAGATTTGTATAAAGAATATACACACACATCCTTTTTTATGTGAGCCTTTTAGAGCCAAAGTGGTGTACGTACACTTTCTGAAAAATCTGAGTTAATATTGGTAACAAATTCTGAAATTGAAAAACTACTTATAGGAATGATGGTGTAACTCCTAATTCCTCAAATAATCACACAGATGGCATCACAAGGTTATGCAGTCCATTGGCTACCCAACTACTATTCTACTAAGTCTCTTTATTTCGCAACAATGTTGAATGGGCTTACACCATTTTAGCTTCAAACGGTTCATATATAGATGGACACAAATACGGTGTCGCAGTTTTGAACATTAGCGCTCCAAGCAAGATAGATAAGCACTAAATTACTCAGCAAGGTTTCGTCGAGTGCAGCGACAATTTAAAGTTTGATTTTGGAGAAAACCCTCAACTCTTCCTAACGGGGGAAAGAATAAAGGGAATCCAAATGACGTAGGCAACTATTGATTGGCGGAAAAACCTTACTCGACTTTGTCAGAGCTTACGTCATACACGTCATCTTTATGATAGCAAGTTCTTTGTGCCGGCTTGAATTCCAAAATCTATTTCTCGGACCGGGTTTCTTTTACAAAACTTGCCATAAATATCAAAAAGATTTATGGTCCTCGACTGAAATTCTCCATGGGACTTCCGTTTTTGTAATATGCACGGTTGGGAGAAAGCACATGTTTTATTTATGACTCCAAAACGTTCTATTTGGTAGTCGATTGTGGAACTCGAAATGTGTTCTAAACAATGGCAGATTGAAAAATAATTTCTCAGAAATTTATTTTTGGATTTAGGACACGAGGGACTAAACCGGCTTCAGCCCAGAATACAATTGTGAATGCTTTTCATTAGTGTTATTTTGCTAACTTGAGCAGAATTGGGAATTGACTTTATTTTCTCCACGGGTTCCAACTCCTTAGAGTTCAAACCCTTTGCAATAATATCATTCAGAGGCTGCTCCAACTCTGTAAAACGGGGAATGGAAACATTAAAATGCTACCAACTAGTTGATCCACGCATAGCATCTGCGCTAGTTTCTTAATTGTTCGACTGATAGTAGTGTCGTTTCGTCACTTTTCATACCTCATTTAAATCTATTTACTAGGAATATGCTTCGGAATACGCATTTCATACCTCAAAATGAAACTTATTAGTAATCAAAAATAAAAGCAGTATATCTTGTACTTTTCATTGCAAAAGTGCAGTCATGTCCCAATTAATTACTCCGTGTTTACTAAAGACAGTTAACCCCATGAGAATAGGTCATCTGACCGTGGTTCAAAATTACGAGGTGTTGTCCTCGGATCTTTCCCTTAAGGCAGTGGTCCCCAACCCCCGGACCAGTACCGGTCCGTGGATCAAATGGTACCGGGCCGTCCAAGAAATATTAAATTATTTCCATTTTATTTACTTTGGTGTATTTATCTCGGGTTTGTGCGGTTCTAATCTATGAAATGTCCACTCAAATTAGAAGGCGGTAAATCAGAACTTGAAATTTGTTCTGTTACTATAGAGCTTCAATTATGATTTCTGAATGTCTCTATTTTCTAATTTTGACAAATGTAACAACTGTTTTCAAGTTGGCAGACAAAGTAGCTACATTTAAATCCAAACTCAAGCTGTGGGGACGGCGCGTGAACAGAGGCATTTTGGATATGTTTCAGACATTAGCGGGGATTTTAGGCGAGACTGAGCCTAAACATTCATTTTCCTAGTTGGTGCACGATCACCTGACTTTGCTTTTAAAAGAGTTCGAGCGCTTCGTGGGTTTTTTGTGGCTGGGAAACTATTTTATTGATTTAGCGTTCTAGTGAGTTAAAATGTTAAATCATATTATATTCATTTTTTGGTGTAACTGTATTTTATTTTGAAGGCATGTTTAAATCCAATTAAATAAAAATTATTAAATCAAAACAATCTAAAATATAAACAATCAACGTATCTCCACCCCCCCCCCCCAAAGTGGGCAGCGTTAAAATTATCAAACGTTGATCCGGTCCGCGGCGATAAAAAGGTTGGGGAGCACTGCCTTAAGGGACTGATCCCGGACCGTCGTCAATAGCCCGTTGTGTTGCTCTAGTACGACGTAAACAAAAAATTACCAAATTACCCCATGAGAATAGAAAAAAAAAAAAAGATTACTAGAATACTTCATGAAACCTGAACACATCTTAAGGTAGGTAGTTTTTTAACTAGCGTCGCACTGGAGCAACACAACGATCTATTGGTGACGTACACATCTACTAGAGCAGGGGTTCCCAATGTGTGTGCCGCGGCACAATAGGACGCCACGTAGAGAGATAAGGGGTGCCGTCAAGCGCCCATGATCTCTAATCGAATTTTTTGCGAATAATTGGTAATTTTTTGTTAACGTCGTACTAGAGTAACACAACGGGCTATTGACTACGGTCCGGGATCAGTCCCTTAAGGGAAAGATCGAGGACAACACCTCGTAATTTTGAACCATGGTCAGATGACGAAGCAACACCTGAGCTGGCACCCCACTCTCCAAACTTCCACACCAACCCAACGTGAGGACTTTCGGCCACGACAGATTTAAGGTGCACCAGCCGCCTCTACACCATACGCTTACAAACATCCATGCCGGACCCGAACCAGGAACCTTCCGATCTAGAGGCTAACACCTTAACCACTATACCGGTTGGTCGGCCCGAGGAAAACACCACGTCATTTTGAACCACGGTCAGATGCTGAGACAACACCTGAGCTGGCACACCACTCTCCAAACTTCCACACCAACCCAAAAAGAGAATTTTCGGTCACGACAGATTTAAGGTGCGCCAGACGAATCTACACCATACGCTTACATACATCCATGCAATGGCCTGGATTCGTACCAGGAACCTTCCGATCTAGAGGCTAATACCTTAACCACCAGACCGGCTGGTCGTCTACGAGGGTGCCATGAGAAAATTCTAATTCTCTTAAGGGTGCCACGACTTGAATAAGTTTGAGAACCCCTGTACTAGTGTACATGTGCTCCTGAGGACTCATGTTTTTAGAACTCTTAATTTTGTTGAAAAGTCTGATATTGTTTAAGATTATTTTGTTTAGAGTGGGAGACCTGGCCCGAACCATAAAAAATATTGTGTCCCAGTGTGTTCGAAGCCACTTGGCATGGCTGTTCTTGATTTATTTGAAAATTAGCTGAATCACCTGCCGTTTCTCGAGTAAAATTGGTTAACTTTTTTTTTTCGTTGGTAAATTATAATTTCTCCGAATTGTTTCATATTATGAAACAATTACCACACTCTAATAAAGATAAATTTTGAATTCACAAAGGTAAAGTCAAATTATCGTTTTTGTAGAATTTAAATTTTTAGGAAGAGAAAACTCTCAAATGTGTTATTGTTACCCAGGATGTATAGAATAACTGAAAATATGCCTTGTGTGTGTCATTTAAAAACAAAACCGTCTTCTAAAATAATCATACAATGATTCAAAATTGTTTTAAAAAATTAAACATACCTTGAACGAAAAACGTCAAATATAAAACCTAGAGAAAAATTCCTTAAACATAGATTATTAAAAAAAAAAAGAATGAAAAGCAATGAATGCTTTTTTTTTTCCCCACTTTAAATAGGATTTCTGGAATATAAATAAATAGTAAACATACACACAGAAATTTAAAAAAAAACAAAAGATTAATAAAGATTGTTTCGAACTAATGAGGGACTTGCAAGTTTTTTGTTTACATTTACATAATATAGAAAATGATAAAATATGATGAAAAGTATCTTTCTTTTTTACTTTTATAGACCGAAAAGGTAAAATAAAAAAATTTTAAGTTCGCACTATTTACTTCATGTCAAAAACGTTAGTTTTCCTACGCCGCTTCTTGTAACATCACTGTGCCCCATGATGGTCTGTTTACTTTGATAGCAACGTTGAAATAGCAAGTGAAAAAATGTAATTGATTGTTTAAAAATTAAAAGAGCAAGCAATATGAAATTTCAACGCGCTAGACAAACGTAAACATTACATCGTGGTGCACAATGACGTCACGTAGCGTTTTGTGGTCATGTGATTTTACCGTACTTTTTGGTAATTTAAAACTTGAAATTTTAATTAATTAAGTCCATTTTATAGGTTTTAAATATCGTTTATCACGTTTTTTGACGATCAATCTATTAATAAACACAGAAATTAGCATTTTCCTCACTAGTGCAAGTTCCTCATTCAAGCCAAAAATAATTTTCTAAAATTTCCAAGATTGTCATATCAGATACCAGTCCTATTATACAAGGTTCTTTACTGTATAGGTTACTTAAAAACAAAACCTTATTAGTTAGATTATTTCCTATATCATCTCTATCCCAAATATTCTGATTTTTTTATACTTCATAAAGAAAAAATAAGGCTCTATAATTAGAGTTTAAATTATGTAAAAAGGGTTTTGGAAAATAATTGCTTTTTCCAGTTGTACTGGAAAAACAATCCAAGTAATCGCAATGCTCAATATACCTTCCAGTTTCTCCAAAACTACCAAATTATGTGTATGAAGTATTGTTATTCAGATGTTTTATCTAAATATGCAAGCAAAGGAAATTGTATCCTCTAAATTAACATATGATTTAAAAAACATAGAACATTATATTAAAATACATTGAACAAATTTTGTTACAACAGGAAGACAGGAAGTAAAACAGGAAGACAGACAAATGCAGCTATGTTCAGTCACTAAATGAATGCAAGTACTCACAGTATGCTGTTTCCTGAAAATAGGCTCTCTCATTTGGATGTAGTATGGGTACACACATACACACAGATTTTGCATTAGAATGACCAAAAATAGATGAATAACTTCTAAGGGGCCGAAAGTATTCAATGTAAAAACACATTCCATTCTAAGTGCAAATCTATATAAAAATAGATTTGTACTTAGTTCTCATGCCTGAGGATTTGACTTTGGCGAGTGTAAGCCAACAGGGATCAGAGCCCCCTAGTACTGTAAAATTACACAAAATGTCCAAATTCTTAATAAAAAACCATATCCTTCAAGTTACCCAGAATTGCACCAAATTGATATTTGTAAAAAGCAGTTCAAAGATGAAAACGCAATTCTGTTCTCTTTAATATATAAGCTTAGCGGTAGATCGAACTTGATATAACCGATTTGGTAATATTTTAACATAAAATGGAGTAAAATAAATGCAAAAATGAGCAATGCAACTTTTTCTTCAATTTCTTGCTGTATATTTAAAAACAAATTATTGTTTCTGTGTAAGAAACGGTTTTTTTTCCAAAAGCATTTAGTGATTCCAAAATGTTTATTTCCATGCTTTTGCATGGCTTGAAATCTTCAAAACTGGTATCATTTACAAATTTTCTCCATAGAAAAGAAAAATAAATCCAGAAATTATTTTTCTGTCTGGGTAGTTAATTGAACATATGTCGCACTGGAACAACATAATGGGTTGTTTGCGACGTTCTAGTGTCACTGGAAAAGCAAATGCCTTTGAGGAATATGATTGGTAGGTATGGCTCTACTATTACAAACTGGCCTAAGCAATAAAAAAGAATTACACAACTTCCTTGACTTAGCTTTCATTACTATATTGATACAATTGAAACAAATAATGACTTTTGAAAAATGTGTCTGTTTATTTATAAACAATAATTCCCAAATTATACAACTATCATCTCAATAATTTCTTCCAACTCTATGTACAGAAGAATACAATATTAAAATACATAATGATAATATGTAACAATTTGGCAATAAATATGATTGAAATATAATACTATACTAAATTTGAAAGTATCACATTCAACATGGAAGTTGGATAGCTTTATCACAATAAAAAGAAAAATATATTTCAGATCTAACAGAAATTTTTAATGTCGTTTGAAAACAAGTGTTGATAACATTTTACTAAGAAATAAATCAACAGAAGTAAAAAAAAAAAAGTTTCAGTTGTCACATTGACTAAATCTAATGGGAAAAAGTGTAACTCTACCCAATATATTACAAATTATAAAAATTGCCCTTAATGTATCTCATGCTGTCACATTCAAATTTTATTAATTATGCAACACAGTTTTTTATTAAATTTTTGCGTTGTTACAGATAGTATGCTGCATGATGAATATCAAAGCATTTGGATGTTGGAAAGGAGTTAAAATATGCGATGGAAGATACAATTTTTGTTCATCATGATTTACTAGAAATATTAAAATCTGTACAGACTGATAATCTTTTATAACATGTTTCCATTATATATAAACATTGTGTGGGATGCTCTGGTGTTTTGCTTTTTACAGATGTTATTACCAGCGATTCCTTGCAAAATCAATATAACAAATGCTACTCACCTATGAACTACATTTCCTTCACAATTTAAAAGTGAATTGTAAAAATACTTTTTTTCCAAGATTATTTTTTAAATACCTGATGGCAAGTTTTTTTCAAATAACATTTCAATTAGTTGAGTTTAACAGCATTAACACAACCGTTCAGAATTTTAATTTTCTTTCGTTTTTTATTTTTATTTTGAAGAAACAAAAATTCAATTAGTGTTAAGATTGAGATGAAGATGTAATTAGAAACCAAGAGTGAGGAATCATATGAACTCTTCAATAATTCATTACCAATTCCAAAACTGGAAGCCTACAATTTAATTATAATTTTTTTAGACAAATATCCCAATGGAATGCATGTTTTACCATTTACCATTTCATTAGAATGATCAATTTTAATAACTTAAAACTTCTCTAACTATTCAACAAAAATATATAAAAGAAAGCACAATGGAAAATGAAATTAGTTTTCTAATCATATGGTAGAATAAGAGAATAATTTCTGAATTTACATATTATTTTGTTTAATATATCATTCTGCAGTCCATTCAACTTCGGCCTAAAATAGAAATGATAAATGTGTAAATCAATATTTATCTTAACTTTTTTAGTGTAAATGTAAACAAAGTAATTTGAAAAGAGTTATTTTTTTTAAATTATAATTTATAAACAAAAAACAAAAAAAAATGTTGCATCCAAAAGATTTGGACTGGACAAATTTAAAAATTTCTTACCATAGATCCTTTTCCAAGTGCAGTAATGCACTTTCATTCTTTTCATCAATAGCAATCTAAAACAAAATTAATATCAAAACACAAAATAAAAATCAATAAACAAAAATAAGATGACACACATTTTATTTAATTTCTTTCATCATTTAATAACCACTAGTTTCAATAAATTGTTGGTTGACATAAATAGCATTGGAAAGCATTATGAGCATTGTAGAAATGCTGAGATTAAAAATTAACATCAACTAACTTACAACACTATGTCTGGGGAAAATTATTATTGAAAAATGCTTTTAGTTAGTACTGGTCACAATTTTCTATAAATGGTGCATCAGTATCCTTAATAAGTCTACAATATTCAAACACAAATTCAATTTATTTTAAAACTATAACATTTGCTAAATAATTTTAAAAATAAACTTCTGTAGTAAATTGCTAAACACCAATGACATAAATCATTGTATTGTGTATAAAAAATTACGTACCATAAGAGATTGAAGCAGGAGGTAAGTATCTTCTTCTATATAATCAACTAAAACAATTTATGAAAACTCTATAAACATTTCTTCTAAAACAATTACCAATAAACAAAACAATAATGAAAATTCTTAAGTATTTTTATAGTACAAATATAAATTAAATAGAACATACTTAAAAATAAAAACATTCTTAATAAACAGTTTTGCAATTCCTAATATAGAAACTTTTCAAAAATTAAGAATCAAAAAGTGTATTACTTTGAAATACATGAAACATTGTGACTTTTTCTAATTAAATGTAAAAGAATATTACAAATAATTTTTATCAACCTGCTCTGAAATTGATTATGATAATTTTGACACTAATAATGGACAAGGCATTTCAAAGGATCCATAGAATTTGTGTTACAATTAGCAATAGAACTTTCATTGACTATGAAGATTCAAGGGAACCAGGAAACGAATAAATTATAAGCAGACTATTCATGCAAGTTGAAAGTTCTACTGCACGAAAATGTTATCAAATAGGTTTTGGTACTGAAATAAAACCACAAATATCTGTACTGGGTGTATAAATATGTTTGTGTGAGATGGACACTAAACATAATTTTTTGTCATTATTGCAGTTAGCAAAGTGTTAAGTAATGAAAAAACTATTAATACAATATAAAAAATATGTATTTCAATAATTAAGGGAAATTATTGTATAAGTAGAAATTAATTTTTCTTTTTATATCGCATTAATTGGCTCAACTATAATTTGTTTTTATTAAATATCAAAACGATCATTTTGAATGGTTTGGTAGAAATAGGTATCTAAATGTTCGTGCTTCTAGTGTTAGAAACAAACTTTATTTATGAAGTATATAATCCAGTAAGACAGAATCATGTAGATCCAATGCTTTTCAGTAGAATATGATTTGCATATTCTAATATTTTTACCTATCTAAACAATTCTATTTAAGTAATATTAACAGTTTTCATTCATGAAGCTTGTAAACGAAAATAGTGCAGAAGCAGTAGCCTTCTAAACTTGTCAAACGCATTGGAATTTTGAACCAGCATGGCTACCATAACATTATCCAACATCAAGCAATACCAAGTGGAAAGCTCCTGATTGGAAGTGGACTTGTTTTCGCAGGAGACAGTGACCCCAAGAATTCTTCAAAATTATGACATGGATAGCTTAAAATCATGCATTGGGCATCCCAAAGTCCCAATCCAAATCCAATTAGTTTCTGAGTTATGAATTTGACAAAAAATTTCCAAACCTTAAGTCTTTTAAACTTAAGTCAGCTGTGGGAAGCTCTAACTGAATGATGAAAACAAATCAAGCAGATAAATATTAAAAAGGGGGGGGGGTATTTTTAATAATTAAATATTTAGACTCAACAAGTATCTTTTTATTTGAATTATCCTAGAATGAAATCATTGTTAATTTGAATAATTAAATATCCATGTTAAATTAAAATAATATTAGTTAGTTTCATTGGTTTTTGAGCAAATGTTGACCTGTTTCCAAACTTATGGATGGTAGTGTAAATACAGTGGGAATATTTGAAAACAAAATTACTCCATACCCACACTTTTGAGACACCCACATATTTGCTACTAATTCAGCTGAGGTTAACTACTTGTGTGAAACAAGTAATCTTCCAAATCTTAATAACTAAAAAGAACTAACTATTTTTTTCTCATTTGTAAGTCAATTAAGGAGAAATAAAGAAACAAGTAAAAAAATTGTATAGAAGACTATGTAATATATTGAAGTACGAAGAATGTGGGGTTAATGCACAGCACAAAATTTATTGCTGTTATTAACTACACCTAGAATAAAGATCTGCATTAATTTGGCTCATTTGGAACATTCCATAATCTACCACGTTTTCTGTCATATCATATCTGATGTTTTGCAACTTGGAGTAATCGAAAGTGAGTGAAACAAATACTAATTCTTAAAAAAGCATTATTCAGTTACGATACTTTTCCATTTAAATTGGGTAAGAAAAGAAATGTATGCAAAAATTAAATACATGTCTAAAATGCAAAAGAATTCATACATTTTATGCATTATGAGTAGAAGTTGGGATGTGTGAAAAGTCTGATGAAATAAATTCAATCTTTCATATGATAAATCACTCCCTTTTCAAATTAAAATTAAACAAATTAAATTAATTAAAATAAAATTAATTTTTCAATAAAAACATGAGCTGCGGTAGCTCAGTCAGTAAAGCATGTTGTTTTAGCACTTTGATTCAATTACAACATATAGAAAGTGCAAAAACATGTCAAAAAAAAATATTATATTGAAGTACTATGCAAATTCAAATTTATTAAGTCAAAAATTATGTGATAAGGTGATCATTATTAAAATTATTCTGTTAATAAAATATTTTCAATACTTTTTCATATACAAATTAATAAGATAAAAAATAATAAGATTAATTAATAAGATAAATTAATAAGATAATACATAGATAAAACAACTTATGAAAATGTATTTTGGTACTCACTAGGTTCAATATCCATGTCTGCATACCTTTCAAGTAATTTGATGTGCTCAACATTAAGCTTATTTCTGGATGGCTAACAAAAATTTAAAGAGACTTTAAATTTGGTTGACATACATAAATTTCTATTATGTATTCCAATACATACACACAATTACTTTTTATATTTAAATACATCTCAATATTGATAGTAACAAAGACTATTTTGGTAAGTTTGCTTTACAGACAAGCAGAAATAAAAACACTCAGTACTAAATTATAATTTGAAACTTTCTAAAGCTGTTTTTGTAGGTTGTTCAAAACTAAAAAAAAAATCTATATTAATTTTTTTATGAATGAGCATATTTTATTGAATAAATAGAAATCCCACTTAAGGTGTTTTGAAGTTTGATTCTTGTTGTATTTAATATTTAACTGTAAAATTTTCATTCAAAGAAAAGTAATTTTTTAATATTTTAAATCTAAATGTTTAAAATTTAGACTACGGCCAGTAAAGCAGTTGTACCTTGAAAGTTATAAGAATCGCTCCAGTTATATCTATAGCCATAGTCAAAAGGTAAACTATACTGCAATTAGTTTAATTTCAGATAAGAATGCAATCAAAGAAACAGGCACATTAATTGTACTATTTATTCAAATTCATAAGATCTTGGCAGACAAAATACTAGTTTTAACTATTCATGTTGAACCTTGAAGGTTCTCAGTATTAAGAGGAAAATTTAGCTTCAAAATAACAACTGAACCAAAAACTGTTTCAACAAATTCATTTTCAAACAGGAATAAACTCTTCGGTATAACTAATCATTATGGTTACTAACTACATAAAGAGTAAGAATAAAAATATGCAGCTTAAATGAGTTTAAACTTAAAGAGCAATATACTATAATTCAATACTGCAGAGGTACACTTTACACTCGTACACTTTTGCAGAGGTACACTAAAATATCTATAGTGGCTAAAATATCTCATTTGAAACTGTTTTTAATTATTCTTGAAAACAGGGGGAGAAGTACCAAAACAGTATTTAGTGCAGTAAACAGTAGTAAAGGTAAAAATATTAATGCAAAAATAGAAATTGAAGCCATTGGATCATTTTGTGCAAAATGTGCAAATCAACTGTGGCTGCTGTATCTCTACTATTATAAAGTAAAGTTTTTGTGTGTGTGTGTGTGTCATGAAGTTGCGCCCTGACGAATTTATGGCATTCACACTAATGAAATTTGGCACACATGTAGTACAAATTGTTTTGCGATTTTATAGACCAGCCCGATTTTTAAAATTTATTCTTGAAAATTTTAAAATTAATTTAATGCGATGTTCTATTATCATTATCTTTCTTCCGAATGGCAACAGTTATGAATCGGTATTGAATGAATCCGTATTTACTGCGCGTGTGTATCCGTTGCCGTGTAGCCACCCGATTACTGCATATCCTTTCAAAAATGTATTGCTTTTTTTAAAGCATGTTAACTTTAGTTTAAACTAACTGCCGTTCATTTAAATTTACAAAAGCATAAACTTTTACTTTTGGTTTTTATATCTTTTTGGAAGTTTAGTCATTTCTGTGTACTTCAGTTTTTTTATCGCATCATTTCCACCGTTTATCAAAGCATCTCTCAAATGTGCATACTGTTCCACTCTGAGTAATCTGATTCAGTGGTATGTATCACACCTTCTCCGATTCAATCTCGGAATACATAGCGACAATAAAGTGATGAAGCAGGTCTCTGCTTTTGAAAAAGATATCCAAATAATCCAAACGAAAAGTTAATATGCTTTAAAAATTATAATACAAACTATCGTACTCTCAAACAGAAACAATAACAAACAACGTATTGCACAACTGTGATCCAGTTCCAAAAATGGAGGAAACACAAAAATATATATACTTATGTTATACATTATGATAGTCCAAACTAATAGTTAATATGCTTTTAAAAATGCAATAAATTTTTATAAGGGATATCCTGTAATCGGGCAGCTACATATGCACAGTAAATACGTATTTAGTCAATGCCAATTGAAGACTTGCTATTCGGAGGAACACAATAATAATTAAATATCTCATTACATTACTTTTAAAATGTTCTGGATTATATTTTAAAATTCGTGGTGGACTATAAAATTTTAAAATATTCACACTACTTATGTGCCAAATTTAATTATTGGAAGTACTATAGATTCATCAGGACATGCCGAACATACAACACACGTAGTACTTCATTTTATAATTGTCTACACTCGCTGCCAAAATTAAGGACATTGTGGAATATGTTAATTTCTGTAAGCTAATCTAGACTTGCAATTTGCTGCAGAGTTAGATGGAACTATGCAAATGTGTTATGTAAGAGCCAATCACAGTTTCGTGCCGACAAATATAAAAAGGCAGTCGTATAAGAAGCCAGCACTGTCAAGGATTAGAGGAGTTGCATGTAAGTGCTATAAAAAGTGTTTGCAACTTTTGTAGGATTAGTTTTCAAAACAGACGTGTTTCTGTCACTTCCACAACACAAATAGCAAATAGTGAGCGCTGCCATTCTGTGGGATGCCTTCAAGTTGGGCAATCAATCACTCATATTGCTCTTTTCTTTGCCGTTCATTTCGTCATTTTATGATTATGTAAACAAGCCAAACAGTTGTGCAAACACCTGTGCCCCCCTGCCAAAAGGTTACAACCCCTGTGGTTCATCGATATATTGCTGTTGTAGCAAACCACTCATCATACAGGGCTGTGCCAAAGGGCAAATCTTTCCCAATTAAATAAACATGTCAATGCCATCAAAAAGCAACTCTTGCGAGAATTGCCCTGTAGTTTTTCAATTTACAAATCTATACACATTACGCGTCACACAAATGAGGCCTTAAAACACACAACACAGTTTTTTAACATATTGGAACCATCTGGACTACTCTCGCACATATTGGAGCAACGATTACGCGTCTCACAAATATCAATCCACCTTCACTGTGCAATGGCACAACACTCTGTCAAGAAACTCATGCGAAATAATATTGAAGCCACCATCGTGACTCGACATGCTGCAAGTTTAAACGTATTCATTCGTTAAATACCAATCATCACTTCTGATATCCCATTCCAATTTAAAAAACTTCAGTTCCCAGTTCGTTTAAGATTCACTGTCAGCATCAACAAGGCACAATCACTTAAAGTCGTACAACTCTGTCTCATTCAACCGTGTTTCTCCCACGCTCAAGTGTTTGAGATTATTTAATACCTTTTTACTTTTTATAAAGAGATATCACTTAAATTTCTTGCCACATATGGTTATTTTAATAACTGTACATGTATACTCTCTCAGGGAAAAATAATCAAGTAAAAAATTCACATTTTAAAAATTTGTTTTCCTTTCGCACATGGCACAGACTTATTTCATTTCATTTAATTGTTTCTAAAGTTACATTTCACATCTACAAACGTTGCTAATTTTAAAAATTCAGGTAAGCAAAAAAATAATTCTTTTTGTACTCAACAAAAGAAAAAAAAACATTTTATTTTGGTATATTAATCTATTTTATTCAAAATTACCTCAACTTACAAAAATATTTCTAATTTTTCTGTCTACCTATTATTTAAGTAATTTGGGGGTTAAAATATACTATGTTGCCCAAATCAACACATTTCATTGTTGTGTTCAAAATAAGATACACATTTCAGTTGTAAAATTTAAAAAATAATAGACTCATTTTTTCGGTTTTCAGTAAAAAAAAGCATGTTTCTCCTTTCACCATTCAATTTTCTCAACTGCCTTATTCAAAAACTTAAATCTCTTTAATTCTTAGAAAATACAATTTTTGCCATTGTAGTAAAAATGCATGTGTATAAGATCGATTTTAAAAATAATACAACAATAAACACAAATTGTGCAAGTTT
The DNA here is from genome assembly GCA_947359465.1 of Metellina segmentata. NCBI lineage: Eukaryota > Metazoa > Arthropoda > Arachnida > Araneae > Tetragnathidae > Metellina > Metellina segmentata. The sequence continues at coordinate 65,257,556 of OX375881.1, forward strand.
TTATTACAAATTTCAACCAATTTTAAATTTGAAGAAATTTATAATTTTTAATTAACATCACACAAAAGCAACACAATTGCCTATTAACGAGGGTGGGTCTGGTATCAATTCCCTAATTAAGACATCCGAGGTAATTTTTTATTATCGTCATACTATAGCAACTCAACGTGCTATTTACAACGGTCCGGTATCAATCCCTAAGTAAAAGATCCGAGGCAATTTTTAATTAACGTCGTACAATAGCAACTCAACGGGCTTTTGACTACGGTCCGGGATCAATCGACTAAGGAAAGTATCCAAGAAAATTGGGTAATTTTTAGTTATCGTTCTCAAGCACTACAACTACCTATTAACTAGGGTCGTAGTTAAATCCAATAAGGGAAATATACGTGGACAACCACGGTCATATCATAACATAACACCTCAGCTGGCACCCCACCCTCCAAGTAATTGTGACGTCACACCCATTCACTCTCTTCGCAATTCCAATTTCACAATAACGAGGCCATCACACCGTTGTCCGTGGTGTTGGTTTGCGGAGCAAACCAAATGGGAATGTGTAGCAAACACCGGTGGTTTACAAACGTTCCTAATAGACACACCTAACCCCACAAAGTACAGCACGGGCAATGCCGTGCTAGCCACGCAGTGGCTAGTCTCTGATTTGAATGAAAAGCAGGTTTTAAGCAGGTCACATATACTAATGAGCAAATTCAAACTATTAGTATCCAGAAATATATATTTTGTTATTTGTTGACATTGAAAGTTCAAAATCACAGAAATGAAGATCTTTTAGCACTAAATGTAACCTGTTTGTGGCCCAATATTTCAATGTTTATGACACAAATTTAACTTTATATTGATACATTCTTCAGAAAAAGGTTCCATGGAAAAAGTCAGAATGTAATTTAATAGCTCCCATTGATGAATCTGAGAGATCAACCAAAAATTTTAAAGATGCCTTTAAATTATCTTAGCCTATAAAAACATTTTAACACTGTCATCAATTTTTCATTTTTTGCAACTAATTTTAAGATTAAATATAATGCTCAAATTCGTTATTTACAAATATATTAAAAGAACACGTTTCATGGATTACAAAAATATAAAATATTTTTGTCCATGTAAAGTGGTTTTTGAAAAATAAATCTTCTAACATGCAACATTAAGCTACCTCACAACTGTTCTTAAAAGTTTCAGTTCCTTGAAATACCCTAAACTTAAGAAAATATAATAATGCACCAAAATATTTTGGATATTATTAGTTATATGTAGACTAAACCCCTAAACCAAGTTTTGTAAAAATTGGCTTTAAACAAAGATGTTTTTATTATTTTTGCTCATTAGATGGAATTATTCTATTCTGACAAGGAAACATTTTCAAAAAGAGCAATCACCAATTTAAACACAATAACGAAAATATATAATTATGCCTACACTCAGAGACACAATACAGGAAAATCAATATATGCATATTGGTACAACTATATTACAAATACAAATACAAATATTGACGACCAGCTACAGGCTCAAGCCCAACAAGGCTGGTCCTTTGTTTATGAATTCTCCAATTCCCACTGACTATCCAATTGTGTCTTAAATTCGTACACTCCCTTTGAATTAACTATATTTTCTGGCAACGCGTTCCAACTGTCTATTACCCTATTAAAGTAGTAGTTTTTCCTTAAATCCCGATTAAAATGTGTCTTATTCAATTTATACCCATGGCCCCTTGTTCTGTTATCCCTATTGAAATTTAAGCCCTCTGTGTCCCCTTGTTTTACAAACTTGAAAAGCTGAATCAAATCCCCCCTCCTCCTTCTTCTTTCCAGTGTATACATGTTTAGCTTACTTAAACGTTCATTATAGTCGAAATTTGCTAGCCCCTTTATTATTTTTGTAGCTCTGTGCTGAACCCTTTCAATTGATTCTATGTCCTTTCTCATATACGGAGCCCAGAATTGTACAGCATATTCTAGATGTGGTCTTACTAAACCCTTATATAATGGCAAGATTATATTCTTATCCCTTGAAGTTACAGTCTTTTTAATATACCCCAATAACCTATTAGCCTTTTTACCCGCAGCTGAACATTGGTGACCCATTTTAAAATCCCTGTGAATTATCACCCCAAGATCCTTGACTCTTTCTCCCTCCTTTACCTTTACTCCCTGCAGACAGTACTCGGCTCCACTATTCCTGTAACCCATATGCAGAACTTGACATTTCCCTACATTAAATGACATACCCCATTTTACAGCCCATTCGGATATCTTATCAAAATCCCCTTGTAAATTTTCTATCTGTAACTTGGTATCCACTGTCCCCCATATTTTTAAGTCATCTGCAAATATACTGATTCTATTCTTGATCCCCTGACCTATATCATCTATGAAAATTATAAATAAAATTGGTCCCAAAACTGATCCCTGAGGCACCCCACTTATAACTTCTGTCCACTGTGAATAATTTCCTTTTACCTGCACTCTCTGCTTTCTACCCAATAACCAATTCTTTATCTATATTAATGTTTTTCCCTGAATCCCCAGCCTTTCCAATTTAAACAGTAATGCCTCATGAGGTACTTTATCAAAAGCCTTTTGAAAATCTATGTACATGATATCCACACTGCTCTTATTATCCAGCTCCTCAGTAATTTTTTCGTAGAACTTCAAAAGGTTTGTAGAGCAGGATCTGCCCTTCCTAAACCCATACTGATTCTCTGATAACAGTCCCCCCTCCTCCAAGTATAACATTATATGCTTTTTTAACAGAGATTCAAATATTTTGCAAATTACTGATGTTAGACTTACTGGTCTATAGTTGCCCGGATCACTTTGTATTCCCTTTTTGAAAATTGGAGTTATGTTGGCCAACTTCCAATCCATTGGCACCCAACCTGTGCTATATGTTGAATTAAATATCGTGTGAATTACTTCCCACAGTTCTTCCGCGCATTCCACTAGTACTCTCGGATAAATATCGTCTGGCCCTGGTGCTTTAGATGGCTTAATTCTTTTCAACTGATGTACTATTTCTTCCCTGTTGAATTTGCATTCTTTAATTATACCCCCTACAAAGGCTCCATCCTTGGGGTCCTTTTTTAAACTATAGTTACCATTGAAAACCCCCAGAAAAAAGTCATTTAACACGTTTGCCATTCCCTCCTCGTCTTGAATTAATTCACCTCCCTTCCCCTCTAACGGTCCCAGTGTAGTGCTAAATTTATTTTTACCACTTGCATATGCAAAAAATTCTTTTGGTTTTATATTTATTTCCCTTGCTAATTTTTCCTCCAAGGACACCTTTTGCTTCCGACTAATAGTTTTAAACTCCTTTCTGGCTTTCTGATATGCCTCCATGTCCCTGTCGTTACCAGTGCTTTTATATACCCTGTATGTTCTTTGTTTTAATTTTAAAGCTTTGTGTGTTTCCCCTGAAAACCACATAGGGAGCAATTTTCTAGATTTTCCTTTTTTCCTGAACGTTACATGTTTTTTTAACACCATGTCTAACTTATTCTTGAATTCCTCCCATTGTTCAGAATGATGCAGTGCTAATAATCCCCCTTTGAATGTTTCCTTTAACTCTTCCCTTATCTTATGAAAATTTACCTTTCTGAAATTTGGAATTATTCTACTATTGATTGTGTATGCTGACTGAAAATTTATACTTAATCTGATACTTCTATGATCACTTTCTCCCAGTGGCTCACCTATAACCAAATCCTGCACCCTATCCTCATCATTGCTTAAAATCAAATCCAATATTGCATTGTCCCTAGTATCCTCATACACCATCTGGTACAAAAAACAATCCTGTATCACTTCCAAAAATTCTGCCCCTTTCCCATTTGTAGCTAGATTGTTTGTCCAGTCAATATTTGGATAGTTATAGTCCCCCATTAAAATTAATTCTCCTTTTTGACATGCTTCGTTTATCAGATTGCACATGCCCTTTTCCTGCTCTTCACTACAAACAGGAGGTCTATATATATTACCCAGAATTAGTCCTTTGCCTTTGTCTGTATTCAGTTTCACCCAGACTGATTCTATACCCTCAGTTTTACTATTTAACTTTATTTCCGTACAGTTTAAGAATTCTCTCACATAAATCAAAACCCCACCCCCTTTCCTATTCTCTCTGTCCTCCCTAAACATTGTGAATGTTTTTAATTCTAAAATTTGTGCATCTTCACTGCTTGCCCAACTTTCAGTAATCCCAATGATATCTATATCCTCTGCTTGTGCAATTCCCTTGAGCTCATCCATTTTATTTCTCACACTGCGAGCATTACAATAAAATACTTTTAGCTTATTTTTCACCCTTAGATTGCACTTTCCCCTTGTATTATTTGTTTTGGTATTGTTTTTCTCCCTTACATTGCACTTTCCCTTTGTATTGTTTGTCTCCTGCAATTTAGACCCTGTTAGTTTTCCTAAGCAATTACTGTGTACTGTCAACCCTCTATGTCCTTCCCATCCCTGCTTGTATACTAGTTTTTTGACTCCAGAATATTCAAAACCCGCTTGCCAACCTCCCTATTACCTATCAAGCTTAAATGCAAATTGTCCCTGCTTATCCAATCCCTCCTACACTCCTTCCAAACATCTAAAAATCTAACCTCCTCCCTCTCACACAAATCCCTTAACAACCCGTTCATCTTATTGGCCCTTTGATTTAACCACCCATTGCCTAACCCATACCTAGGTAGTAATCCTAATACTGTTACTTCTGCCCCATGAGACTTAATGCCTCTTAAAAGTGTTTCTGCTTCCCTCTTAAACTCGACATAATAAGGTATTGGTAATCAATATAAGTATATAAGGACTAGAATTGACAAAACACTCAGTACTCCAATACCTTTACTTTAACCTTGATATACCCTGTATATGTAAACACAATTTGTAAACTCGGAAGTTAACAACACCAAATCATGTTCCTAGCTGCAATAGCATGTTTTCAGTTTTGTTTGAAACCTGAGCATATATATTCTACCCGATATTCTAAATTTTTCAAAAAGATGTTTAAGTAAATTAACAATTGATTATCCAATTGAAAAGTTTGCATTTAGTGCAATGAGATGGCATGATGAGCTTTGCCTAGTTATTTAGGCAAAGCTTATCATTCCACCAGTCACAATCTTGAATAAAATGCTTTCAGTACTGTTACGGTTTGTTGTAGAATTTGAAACAAATATAGTGTTTGCTTCTAAACTCATGGAAAAGAGCATTTCAGGCAACCAGATCTCCATTACATTTATCAACATTTTTATAACAAAGTGCTTAATGCTTTTAATCTTCTGTGACATCATTTTCAGTTAAAGCAGGGCTGTTACAGCAAAAATACTCATGAAATAGTAGCTTTAGGGGCTAAAATCTTAATAATTGCAAGACAGTGATCATAAAATTTTGTAGTAGCTTTTTAGTTTTTATACAAATTTTCCAGATACAAATTAATCAGCAAAAATGGAATAGGTTAATTATTGAAAGTCACTAGAAATTAAAAAAGATTCTTAGTATGAAATCTGAATTTCGAATATTGCTGTAATAGACAGGGAATTTTTAATCACAGCAACTTATCCTAAAAATTGACAGTATTTGGTGTGAATTATCAAATTTTGAATTGAGACCAAGTCAACTACATAAAGGTTTTCTGCGTTAATTTTCTTTCCCAATTCCTGCTTTGGTGCTGTTTGGAGTATCATAAAGTAAGAAGTACTTGGCACAGCTTTGTACATTCTGAATTAACTCACTTCTTTTAGTAGAAAAAGTGACACTATATGCTGTGTTATGTTTTTCTCTTATATTGGAGGCAATCACTTGAATGTTTATAATTACCAAAAGTTTTTGTTTATTGGAATGCAGCAGGTCAAGGCTACAAAATTAAGTTTTAGTGATGACATAGAAAAGCATGAACTTGTGACATAAACAAGAAATTATGCTATTTAAAAAAAATGACAACTGTTAATTTTTATTGATCGATGATTTTCAGAAAAGGTTGTGAAATTGTTTTAAACTTTTGATACAATTTCCCTCTGAACATAGCAAAAGTTGAAAATAGCAACAAAAGTCGCCTTTTAATCATCCAGTTAAAGTTAATTGTTTTGGAGTGTAACATTAAGTTACACTTTTATGAATGCTAGACATCATAGTAAAAACTCCTAGTAATCACAAGAAAATCAAAAACAACTATCCATTAACTAATTTTCCAGTTTTCTAATTCATTATTCAGTTTAATCCTGGATACTTATGCACAATTATCAAGAGCTTAAGTACAAATATTTAATTGATTATTCACCTGTAGTAATAAAAGGAGCAGAATCCTAGTAATTTCTACTTCATTTAAAATTGCTGCAAAAGCACCTAATCGATCACCGCTTTCTTTAAATCCTGCAATAGAAAGATCAGATTCAGGCAAAAAGTATTTTTTTATTACAGCTGAATGCCATACAAAATTTTACAATTAGATCAGTTTATAAGCAAATGACTACATGTTCATTATTCCAAACTAGATTTAGTATAAATTAGCTACAAAGGCATTTAATGAGTATTTTATGAAAACAAAGGATTTTTGGTGTTACATTACTTTACATTTAGGCTAGGTTAATAAAGACCGAGACTGGAGGAAAAGTGTTTTTTAATAACACAGAACATAAAAATGAGAAATCTCTTGGCACATAAGATTTACAGTTGTAATATTAGCTTTACAACACACATGGCATTCACTATCCTCCAATCATACAGGAAACAGGCAACATTTTTCTCAATATCCAGTCTGAGAAAGAATATCACTCTATTTCATTAATGTTAATGAAGTACAAAAAGGAATACTTTGTTATGTTAATGCCATATCATAGGAACATAAAAGCTCTGATTGCAGTCATTCATGCAGTTAATATGAAAAAAACAGATGTCTAATTCTAAATTAATTAATAAATTTCAGATGCATGAACAGAAACCTAAATTTATGTGTTCTATTTCATATTCCAAGTTGTGTGCACTTAAGATATAGGGCTGTGATGGAACTGATGGAATTCTGTCTAGACTCTAGTGTGATACCATACTTTTCCTAGATGTTTACTTCTTAAATACTTCAAATTCTACCATGTGTACCATGAAGGAAAGTATGTATTGTGTCTTGTTACATGTAAATTACATTTCACTTATACAAAATAAAAAAGGCTTTTAAGAAAGTCTATTAGCGTCCAGTGTGATGATAGTTAAATACCTACCAAAACGAATCGCGAAGACGATTACAAAGGACGAAAAAGTTATTACATCATTGTCTAATACGTTCAAAAGAGCCGTGGTAGCTCAGTCAGTAGAGCGTCGGGCTCGCATCAGAAGGGTTGTGGGTTCTGACCACGGTGGAGCCTGCAATTCTGATGATTGCGAGATCGATGCTTCGACCTGGCTAAAGACCGTCGTGTTCTCTAATGGTGACTGGGACACGTTAAATAGGTCGTGGTCACAAAGTCCCCCATGTTCCCATACCGAATCAATACCTCTGGGGGTACCTGATCAGGGATTTATCGGCCTCTGATTGGGATCTAAATTACGATATGTGTGAGTGAATGGATGTATGAAAGGGGCCTTCCTGTACAACGGATGTGCCATGTATGTCAAGCAAAGTCGGACTTCCTCCCAAAGGGGTTCAATAACATGAAAGGCGCACCCCCTCGCCTCTTGCCGTCTTCTCCTGGCACTCCTCCGGTCTGCCAGTGTAGGCATAAGAAACAACAACAACTAATACGTCCATATTCGTATTGCAAAAATAAAAAAGTTACAATTGAAAAATGATTTACTTAAAGAAAATAAAATGTAAGGTAGCAATCTGAAGTAAAATTTTCTGCAGATTTTCAATCTATCTATTTTTATCTTTAGAATTTTACAAAAAAGTACTAAACAATGAAAGTCAAAATTTTTTATTTGTTTTGCTTTTCTTCCCTCAAATTGTTTGTGTGCAGGAAATGAATCTGATCTCTTTAACGATCGAGGAAACCAAATTCATATTGGAAAAAATATAAAAGTTACAATTAAAAAAACATTTATTTAAAGAAAATCTCATTTTTAGGTATTGATCTGAAGTAAAATTTTCTGCAGATTTCAAATCCATTGAAATTTGTACTCTATCTTTAACGATTCAAGAGATAGAAAAAAGAACTATAGAACTACAGTTAAAACTGTTTATTTGTTTTGTTCTTTGGGTGAAATCATTACTTGAAAAATGAAAGGGAAAAATAAATTTAGAATCTGTGATCTATTTATACTGTTGCCATTCCAAGGAAAACAATAATTTTTAAATAAAATAATTAATTGCAAATAAATTAATTAAAAAGTTCTAGATTTAATTACATTCGGGGTGGACACAAAATTTGCAAAATATTAGGACTACTTGTGTGCCAAATTTCATTATTGTAAGTGCCATAGATTTGTCAGGACACTACTTACAGAGACAACACAGACCCACACACTTCCTCTTTAGCAAAGTTATAAGGAAATATTGCATTGAATTTATGTGTTTTCCAACTTGGAACATCAAGATCAGTTCCTGTTTCCTCACGGACATCCAATCATCAGTTCCTGTTAATTTCTTTTTTATTTTCTTTCAGGGAAGGAATGAGACAACATGCCCTTGTCATGTCGTGTGGTGGTGGGTCTGATTCCTTAAACACTTTATTTTCTTTTTTGTGGAAAGAATATTGGTGATATGCCCATGTCATGTTGGGCGGGACTAATACCTCAAATCATTTCTTCTTTCTCTTATAGGGAAGGAATGAGGCGACATGCCTGTGTCATGTCGAGTGGTGTGGTGGGACCAATTTCTTTAAATACTTATTGCCACATTGAACTGAGTAGGAATCACAAGAGTAGTTATAAATATCATGTGAGGTTACTAAACAAGAATTGGAGAATTTCACACCAATATCCTTTTAATTGACTGGATTGAGTTAGTGGTTTCTCTTGTTTGCAATTCTATTACAATGGCCGTCTAACATTACTGTTTGAGTCAATTTGATTTTCTTAAGCTGCTGACTTTTAAGAATGGAAAAAATACCTTAATAAAGTATTCCCATTCTTTTAGTAGATGAACACATAGGACCTATTCAAAGCTATTTTACACACTTGTAAGGTTACATTTAATACAGATTAAAGATTAACCCATGAATGCACATGTAAAGAAACTTTTATGGGTGATATGGTTGGATTTCAGAGATCCAGTAATGAGACTTGTCCTACGATAAGTGTCATTGATATTAGTTTTAGCAGGTGCAAGGACAAATCTATATTGCATAGGACTTTTTAAAATTGCTAAATTACTTGTCTAATATCACATGTGATTAATCATTGATTTTGAATGCAAGTGAATTGAAAATATGTTTTGGCAGAAATATATATGGTGTTTTAAAGACACAGAGAAAAAAAACTTTTTAAGGGTTCTTAAATCCTGAAAAGAAAAATCTTGACTTTTTAATTAAATTGAGCTTAAGTAAACTAAAAATAATTTAAAAGTGTTAGAATTTGAATTAATGATACCTCTGATGTCACATTATTGTTTTTCCACTTTGCCTATATACATAGAGGAACCATCATGGAAAACAGTTCCAAGCTTCATACTTTTGGTTGACTATTCAGATGAATCTTAAATTTGGTTGTTTTGGGGTTTTGTGGCACAAGGGACTTCCACCAAAATGAACAATTTTCTTTTGATTTTGATCCCATTTGCTCAGGTTTCTTGTATTAGTCATAGTCGGATTGAAAACTTTTGATTTTTATGAGTGGCTGTGTTGATTTTAACTGACAATTGTACAGCGATATTGCATGGATTTGAATGAATATTCATGGGACTTTGATTACATTAAGTATAGTCGATTTTAGTAATCAGAATAACTTTACTATTACATAGAAAAGGAAATATTGATTTTTTACCATCTTTTTCAGCAATGAACTGAACTTCAGTAAATGTGTTTAAAGCTCCATCAAAGTCCCCTGAAAAAGACAAAATGTGACATTTAATACATTTTGTAAAATATAATTCTTAGATTTATTTGCGCAAGCATTCTAAAAACTGTATATAATTGCCATGAAAACAATTTCATATTATAAATATTGTTTATGAATCCTCCATTTAAATTTTGAATACATTAATAAAACTACATATGCTGGTAGACCCTAGCATAGCTTCTGTGCTAAAGTTTCTAAACTGTTTATGTTTATTGATGGCATAATGGCAGTGTGTACTCAAATCTGATACCTATTTAAATGCATTTATAATGCATAGAAACAATAATTCACATTTTATACCTCCAAATCAAACAAAAGTAATCAAATATACAGGGTGATTCATAAGTAAGTATACAACAATAAGTAAGTACAACATTTCAATGCACTATATAACAATGACAAAATTTTATGTTACTTGTAACAGAAGTGTAGGTGAATGTTTCATGTTTTTTGACTGACAGTCACAAATGTTCTATGTGTGCACCCTTAGTTACACTACACACATTGAACCAGTAACCCATTTCTGCCCAGGCACGTGTTAGGGTATCTGAAGCAGAGCAGTGATAGTGGTTGCGATTCGCTGTTTAAACTCCACTAGATCAACAGGAAGAGAAGGGTTAAATACATTATCCTTTAAGTAGCCCCCAAGAAAAAAGTCACATGGAGTGAAATCAGGCCATCTGGGTGGTCATTGGGTTTGTGGCATGCTGTTGTCGGTGCTTCGTCCAATCCATCGGTGAAGATGTTAATAGAGGTAATTTCACATGTCACCTGAGCAGTGTGGAGGCACACCATCCAATTGGAGAATAAATATTTTGGACTTTACTATCCAATTGGATGAATAAAGTTTTTGACGACATCTGTCGATACACACTCGGTCTACCTGGCTTTGGAACTTTGCACAAACAGTCCGTAGTTTCAAATTTGTTAAACCAATCATTAATGAATTTTCTGGTTGGAGGTTATTTTCCAAATTGTGATCGAAAATGCCATTGCACAACGGTGACAGATTCCATTTTGCTCAATTCCAGAACACAAAACGCCTACTCCACTGCAGAAGCAGTCATTCCCACTGACTAGTCACGTGACACTCTCGCTATCGCGCATGTTACTTCGCTCTGGAGGGGGAAGCAAACTTTATGAATATACCTAGCTAACAGTTTGCATTTGGGGACCGTGTCTTAAACTGTTTGTGTTTTACAGCATCTAGAAACTGCATATACGTTCTTATGAATCACCCTGCATAATAATGCAATTAAGTAACAATTGTTACTTTTTACAGTATATGATAGTGTATTTTTGGACATATAGACCTGTTTTCACATCAGCTGATATTTTCTTTTTTTACAATTATTTCCTATCTTTCAGATTCATTAGTTTTTCAACTCATCTGTGTATTTTCAGCAATATTATGTAGCTCCTTAACTAAACATGTTTAATTAAGTGGGAAAATTAACAAATAAATTCAAACCATTCAATTTAAATTGTTTACATCTGTTATTTTCTAGCATATATGTAATATCAATTTCTGTGCGACATACATTAATGAAAAATAAGCCAATTATTTACCTGTCAAAATTCTACATTCACCAACTATCTTCAAATCATTTATGTATCCCAAAGAGCACTAAAATAAGAAAGAACAAGTCCAAATATAGAACTGAAACAAATATATAACATTTACTAGCCACTGTGTGGCCAGCATGGCATTGCCCATGACATTTCTTTTCGTGGGGTCAGGGGTGACCACTGCTCGCTAACCCCTGGTGATTGCTAAGAATTCCCATTTGGTTAGCTTTGCAAAAAAATGTGAAATGGGAATTCGTAGACTGTTGGATAACAGTCATCACAGTTCCATTACTGTAAGTGCCATAGATTCGTCAGGGCAATGTGCACAGAAAACAAACACTTCCTTTTATAATAGTAGAGATTACTGAACATATTATTTCATTGCAATACAATTTTTGATATTACCAAGAAGAATTTGAACACCAAGAAATTACACAATTTTCCTTGATGTAGCAAATACAATATTTCTAGAACAATGAATCAAATATACTACATTTGTAATACATTTTTAAACACAAAGTGTTTTCTATTTTTCTAGTTCATTAAGAATGCTTTAAAAGTAAGATATGTTCAGAAGTTTTCAGTTGATGGAATACATGCTATTTTGTACTCAATTAGCTAATGAAATCTACTAATCAATACAATGGAAGAACTCCCAATGTATTTAAAAACAATAAACGTTTCCTTCCCAAATCATTTGAAACTATCTTTTCATTAAAATTATGTGTAAAGAACAATTTAACCATACAGTACAACAGAGTATATATATGGCAATTTGAATAAGCAAAAGTTAAATTGCAATTTAAAATTTCATTTTCCCTTCTGTTTATGTTTGTATGAAATACAAATGAACAAGATTTATGTTATTTATTAAAAAATAAGTTAACTATACAAATAAGTTCGGTGGTAGTACACTTAGTCTCAATGAAAAAGTTTTCTGGCAGCGTTATAAAAGCTATATATTGTAGATTCATCTTTATAATTGGGAATTTTAACATTTTAATTTTGTTTTGAGTAGTGTGTTGGTTAAATTTTATTGAAATTGGATTTGAAAATTTTATGCATTGATAACGAGAAATTCTTTACACTGCTATTGCATAGCTATTCTGTACTTATGGAAATGAAATTTTGAATCTTAAAAATTAATTTGCCCATTTGATAATTGAGTATGTTTACAAAATAGATTATGGATTGAAGCAGAAAGTTTTACTGATTATGATTATTTTTTGCAATTTCACAATACCACTCAATTGGCATGTTCTGGGGGAATGCATTTATACTATGCTGCTCATAAAGAAAAGCTTCATTTTCTTGTATGTTATGTATACACCTGTTTTGTGTGCTTGGAATAACTTTGAAATACTTAACAATGCTAAAATTGTTTTGAAAAATAGGCATATTGGATTTTAATTTATACATATTTTCATGTCTTATCTCATTTTTTACTACTTACTAACAAATAACATTTTTTCGAAAATTAATACTTTTTTGCATGTTAAATATTATGTAGAAATTTTTTCATGAACTATGCTTTAAGTTCCTTTTATTTTTTTAATAATGATATTTTATCCCTCAAAAACAAGTCTTAACTACTTTAAAAAAAAAAAGGAAATTCTCTATACATTTTATTCACATATAATAAATATATAATGCAAACAATTCTGAAATTTGACAGATTTTGGATTAATTTTATTCAAAAAGTTATAACACTGCATTAGCGGGATCCTACAATCCTATTGATTAGGTCCAAATAATATCATGCCAATGATTATGGGTTAAAATGAAACTAATCTCAACTGCTTGCAAATGAGATGGGAAAACATTGCCTATGCAAGGCACTAGTTGTTCTATCGACTCTATCATGCAACTAACTTTGCTGATTCCTATATCATGTTTTACTCATTCAAAACTCTCCACTCTGCTATATTTCCTCATAAATTAATGTATACTTCATCATAAATACTAATGTGCTTTACATAAATCAAAACTATCTAGAACTAAGAAATCTATCTAAAAACTAACTAACTACATAAATCATAACTATCTAGAAACTAGTCTTTGATTTGTGAGTTTAAAAAGCTTCAACTTGTTTGGGCCAGCAATTAAATAGAATCATAAAAATCTGATTAAAATTTTTTTAAACCTAATTTAAATATAAAAAAATTTTGAATTTCTTTTTTCAAACAAGTTTTTACAAATTTCAGAATTAAAATTTCATATTATGTTTTTTAATTAAGTAAGTATTTGTTCCTTTGGACATCAACATTTTTCAAATTATTTTTTTACACATGAAAATTAGACATACATGCACAAAAATTATTTATTTGTCTGTAAAGTCAAGTATCAACATTTTTCAATCAACTAATTTTTAAAACAGATACCTCACTATCTATACTAAAAACCAAAACTTAATTATTATATATCATGCCAAAAATGTCATAAATTGGATTATACCAATGGATTAGCCATAAATATTTGATCAGATATTAATTTGGTCAAAAATAAATTAAAATTCATGATTATTCCTATTTAATACATTGACTCACAGAACGATGGAGATCAGCAGCTTTTAAAAAGAATGGAATTGATTCATTAACTCTCCCAAGTTGCTTTAGAGCTTGACCAACTTCCAGATACATTGCAGCAGCTAAAGCAGGTTGCTCATTGTCTAGGTGCCCTTTAATGCAATCACGATATGCTTTGAGAGCTGCTTGGAGATGTTCACTATAAGTTGGACATAATAGTTCATGATTCAGTTGTTCAGCTTCCAAAAATAGCCTTGCAGCATGCAACAAATTTTGAGTTTCGTAAACTGGGTTTCCAACTGTATGTTCACATCTGAAAACAAAGAATTTTATCAGTGAAAATGGGATTATATTGATACAAACAGTGACCTCACCAGGATCTTTAATTCTTTGGAGGGGCTTGAGATGAAATCTACATGCATTTTAAAAAGTTGTTTACTAAGCTATAAACATAGCTAAAAGTTATAAACATAACTTTTATTTCATAAAATCATTATTAAGGAAATTGAGCTATTCCTAGACTGTGTAGATGCACATCATTGGATCCCAAGTCAATTTTAAATGTGTTTTTTCTCTTATGAAGATTTTCAGACAAATATTTACATTGCAAGATTATGTTGTGAAATAAAAGTTGAATATGGAAACAGTTGAGAAAAATGAAATATGTAATTCACAATTCTACAAATCACATAATTAGAAAGGGCTAACACATATTTAGCTTAGCTGTGCTAAAGAGAAGACTGCAATGTCAGTGGAAAAAAGCAGAAGAGTAGTGAGGGTAAAATAGAAGGAAGGACAGAGGACATGTGTATCTTGGGCTATGATTTTAGGGAACTTAGAAAACGAAATCTTTATTCGAATATAATAAGACATTTTATTCCCTAAATTTCAGGGTGTAAAAAAATCTTGATTTTTTCAAAAAAATCAATTAATCGGATTTATTTGATTTAAATCGGATTTATTTGATTTAAATCAAAAATCGGATTTTTTTATTTAAATTTCTGTAGGGCCTATAAATTTGTTAAATAAAAAAATGAGTTTCTGACATGATATGAAACTAATATTTAATTAAGTAAACAATCAGAATTTGTGATATGGTAAATTAATATTTATTTTACTAAATATCATTGTGTGTTACATGACAATACATTTAAAAAATGAATTTTCAAAACAAGAGCAAAAGATAAGACATTTTTTTAAACTTTAAAACACAAGTTGACATCCTCCATAGTTTTTCTTGACTAATTAACATAATCATGTTAACAAATGTATCAGTAAGTGTAAGTGAGACCTAAATTAGTCTGATTAAATAAATATTTGTTATGGGTCACTACTCTTAAAGTGAAAGGTGACTGTTTCAGGGTGCATTTTGCAAAATAAAAGATGTTCACTGTGTTTAAACTTTCATCCTTTCAAATAGAAAGCTCAGTTGAATTTTTTATTTAATACATTATTAATCACATTAACTGTGTTATTTTGTATTTAAGTCTCAATTAAAAAAAAGTAGTTGAAAAATCACTATAGCTAAGCCATTGGTCAATCAATTAAAGGTGTAACAAGTAGTTTAGGCCTACTTTGTGGGGATTTTCTTTTGCTGTCTTGACATTTACGTAGATGTAGGCCTACTGCTTTATTGTTTGTAACATAAAATTATGCATAAACATTGTAAAAACTTTCAAATAGATGTCAACTTATTTTTTACTTTACTGTTTGGCAGAATCCCTGACTCAACAGATTACTTAGTCCATAGACACCTCAGATTATTTGCAAGTGTCCAGTGGCAAACATTTTTTTTAAAAGCTCATCAGTACGAGGTGTAGCCATTAGTGCTGAAATCACCATGTGTGCAGAAAGTTCAAAGCATTTGACAAATTCTGGGATTTTTCTAGAGTGTATTTATTTAGTTATAAAAATGTAAGATTGGTTGTGATTTAAATCAATGATTTAAAAAAACAATCATTTGATTAAAATCTTGATTTTAATCGTTGATTTAAATCAAGTGATTCAAATCTTGACACCCTGCTAAATTTGAAACAAAATTTCTTGAATCCTCTGCATTTAGTAGAAGGTTTGTGGTAACATTTCTCGAGTTCTTCAAAAGTTCCAGTGGCTTATGATAAAGATGCAAGCATCCTTGTCTTGTCTAAATAAAAAGTTAATTCAGGAGATACAAGAAAAAAATTATGATAAAATTAAATTGTCATACTTAAATTTAATAAGATTAAATGAAAGAAAAGCAAACAACTCTTCCCACTTCACAAATTTAAAAAATATTCTTATTACCATGAAGTTATTTTCTAGATTGTCTAACTTTTCTTCAAAATTCTGATTAAGGGTCATTCTGAAATTAAGTGGAAATTTGAGTCACCTGCATTTTTTTTTATGAATTTTATGCATTAATTGATTTTTATACAATAGTAATAAATCTTAATTTAGGTATATTTTCATTAGATAGAGTTAAAAGAATAAATATTTGCAGATTTATAGTTAAGAAAGTAAATTAACCATGGAAAATGTCACCTCCATGGCTGTCCCTGACCCTGTTTCTAGGTTAAGATATAGTTGAAACTTAAACAGTGTAAGAAATTCCTTTATTTAGTAGCTCTATTTAGTATTAAGAGTTTTATTGTTACACAATGCACTTGAAATTATTATATTTTTAATTAAATTTAATGTTGAAAAATCAGTAAATTCCTTTGTCCCTGCTATTTTTGTCAGCTCTGCATAAAATGTAAATAACCCTTAAAAAAGTCTACGAGAAAGCAGCACATGTCTGAAAGTGTAACTAAAAGAAGCGCTAATCGGCTATCTTTACTGTAAGATATCTTAGACTCAATAGTAAGTATTATTTTGTCCGTTTCTTATCTTTATGTTTAGAAAATTTTTGAATTATTTTTACAATGTCACCTCCATGGCATTTTTTAAACTTTATATAACTTCATTTATGGCTGAACTTTTTTCAACAGATAGTTAGAAATTGTACAAAATAATCTGGAAATCAAAGCACATGGTTTGAATAGTTTTAGGTTAGGCATAAATGTGGTCTAACCATTGAAATGTCACCTCCATGGCTAAGTTCCAACATGGAGGTGACAATCATCCATGGAGGTGAGCAAATATTTTTATGTGGAATTTTTTGCAATGACATGGTTAAATATTAATTGTAAATGGTTATTTATTGAAGTAAGAACAATCTTGGGTAAACAAATAAGGAGTACAATTGTTTTTTCTCTAACCTGTACTGATTTAACCTGTAAATTGATTCTGATTTGAACCTGTAGTGTTAGCTACCAGTTTTATTTGATTTACAATGTTTGAACACTTGTAACTTTGAGTCTGATTATGTATGCTGATAGAATTTTTAACTGTTCTTTAAAAATATGGCATTGAGAGTTGGGAGATAATTTAAGTATCCTCATGACTGAAATTCTCTTTGCAGTTTCTGACATGGTACCTAGTTGGTACCATGTATAAGAAATCTGATACAATCAAATTTAGGAAAATCAGGAAGGAGTCTGAGCAAAAAAGAAATAGAATTAAAAATGATCCAGACCTATATGTAGAATTTAAAAGGAAGGAGCTGGAGAGATATTATAGAAGAAAAGAAGAAGGAAAAATAAAAGGTATTTCAGTACTTTCTGACAGAAAAGAGGGCTTAGTAAAAGAATGGGTTAAAAAAACAAGAAAATCTTGATTTGAAGAAGAAAAAAAGAAATTAATATTCCACCAAACAGTGAACTAGTTGACTTAGTAGAAGCTGTTGGTGTAGGCCTTCAAAGTGTATCTGTTATTGGGAGAGTAGTAAGCAACAGGGAAAGAGGCAGAAAAAGGCTATCTAAAAGAAACAAACAAGTGATTAAGCAACTTGAAAACAAAAAGAATGAAAAAAATAAGCTCAATATAAACAAGGAGAAATATAAGAGGAACTATTGTTTGAAAGAGAAGTTTAAAAATATGAACAGTTCTCAGTAGAGGGTCAAAAATCTTTTACAAGTAGAAAAAGTTGCTCCCAGAGTAAAAGTCTTGAATTTGGAGCTGTGTTAACTACCCAGATAGAGAAAAATAACAATAAAAAAATAAAGGAAATGCCAAAAAGCATTTGGTTTTGTACTGTCTGGGAAAATAATTAAAAAGTATCAAAGTTTGCACAAGGTCCCACGGATGGTATGTAGTATCCGATACGTTACAACTTTCGAGCGATGTATTGCCAATTGTGGTAACCTTCCCGTGTTCGCGTTTTTCTTAGTTTTAAGGCAACCCTAGATATTTTCTCCTGACGATAATAAACGGGTCTCATGATTGGTTAAGGAAGAAAATACGCTTTTCCACTTTTATTTTTAATGTAGAACGGAATTAAAATTTAGACAGTCTTTGAAATTGTTGGGTGCATATGAATTTTGCTCTTGATTTATAAAATCGACTTGTTTTATTAATTTTCAAAATTTTTAGGATAAGTTTGGAAAGCAGATTGTAAGTTACAATTTTTTAAATTTGTCACTTTATTTAAATTTCAATTAAAATTTCGAAAAAAAATTTGGATTAAATTTGATTTTTGAAATTGCAGATTGGAATTTAGAATTTTTTTCCCCTTTTGGTTGCTCATTTCCCCTTAGTTGATTTGATTTGATATAGCAGTGGATAGTGTTATTGAACGTTAGAAAATGTTTTTTTTTTTTTTTTTTTTTGCAAACATGTAGTAGCTTGATTGGGAAGAAGGTGAAATGTCTTTCATGTGAGAATGATATGATTTTAACATTGAGAAAGGATGCTGGTGATAGGTAGGAGTGGAAATGTAGAAAGATAGGACAAAAATTTGGCAAAAGAAAGTATAACAGGAGTAAGAAATTGGAGGGTAAATGGGTGTTTGGAGGACTTGAACAAGGGACGGATAAATGTTTTATGGTTGAGGTGAAAAATAGGAACCAGAAAGTTTTGGCTGAGGTAATTCAGAGCTGAATTTTGCAAGGAACTACAAAAATTTCTGACTATTGGAAGTCATATGCTGGTATCAATACCCGAAGGACAAAGAGTTCAAGGGTTATCGATTCGAGCATATGACTGTTAACCATTGTCAGAATTTCAAGGACCCGGCTATGAGGGTAAGTTTGATTTATGTTTAGCTTTTGGTTATATTACAAACACTGGACTATGCTTGGGTGGGCACCCAATACGGTGACTTATACGCATGGAAGCCAACGGTGAAAGGTCCTCGCCGGCCCCGGAGGGGCGGCGAGGTAGCCGGCAGGCGGGGATCGCGCGTTATACGCTGTGACTTATCTACAAACAAATTTCTCCCGGTATACTGGTTTAAACGCATTGAAACCTTAAGCGCAATACGCTTTGACTTCTCTAAAAAACAATTTCCTCTTGTAAAGTCGTTACAATAAAAATATTTGTCTTGCTTTTCCATATATGGCTCTATAACCTGGAATATCCCCATTGAGTTGCTCACATAATGCTTATTGCTAGAAAAATTGTGAAAAAATATTTTTTCACACTTTAGGATAGCAGAAGAATTTTTAGATTTTTGGTTTCTCATCAAAAACCTTTGTGTGGATTATGATCACAGAAAAGAACTACCTTATTAAAAAAAGATTTCTTGTTTTGAATTTTCTATGCATTGCAAAGTTTCTAATTCAAAATTGATAAAAATCCGGACGTTTTAAAAAAATCACGTTTTTTTATTATTATTATTATTATTATTATTATTTTTAAAAAATTATAATTTTTTTTTTTTTTTTAATATTATTTTTTTTAAGTGACAAAACTAGGATGAAATTGACGCAAAATTGCGTACATGTTCGGAGAAAACCAGACTGAAATATTAGAAAATTTTCAAGTGAAATTTATATTGCTTTTTTCTTAATTTTTAAACAAATTATTATTATTATTTATGCACTGTATGCAAAGGTTCACGTTGTATATGGCGGCCATCTTGGAAATGCTTACATCGGCCGCCATCTTGATTTGGCGTAAACAATCGCTTTGGCGGCCTAACGTTGCGGATGCTACCACTCCACCGGTCCCACTTTAGACCATACTGGGAAAAACTGAATAAAATAGATAGTGAGAAAAACATTGTTGAAGTAATTAAAGAGACAAGCAGATACCAAACAAAAAATAAAATGAGAATAAGATCTGACATCGTGAAGTTTTTTTAGCAAGATGTCAGGCATTAAGGACTATTACTAAAAATAAAAGAGAACCCTAATGGGAAATCTTAAAATCTCCATAAAAAGTTTGAAGTAGAATCTGGCTATAATATTCCATACTCAACGTTCTGTTTTTTTTAGTTTTTTTTTTTACCATTTTAGGTAGAGGAATCTGATGTAAGAAACATGCATGTGAAAAGCATAAAAATGTTTCCAATTTTTGAAAAATTAAAAAAGCCTCAAAGTTCTTAATTACAATGATTTAGACCAGATGGTTAAATCTCTGCTGTCAGAATGTAGTAAAAATTAAAGAAGAATGTCTGGAAAGGAGATGTAAGAAGTACATTAACAAACACATTGAGACAAACGATTCTGAAAATGTGATTACATGTGTTGAGCAATGGAAGACAAAAGAAGTAAAGTTTAGTTAAAGGAATAAAAAAGTTAGCTAAGAAAGTGGTTAAATGAAAAATAGAAATCAAAGAGCTAGTTAATAAAATTTAATCATATGCTTCCTCATTTCATGAAGCATGTTTGCAAATAGTCCAATACAGGTCAATTTTAGTCCTAAAAATAACCTTGAAACAGATAAGATACTGATACATGTTGATTTCAGCAAAAATTATTAATGTAAGCACACCAAGGAGATACAAAGTGTGCATTTCAGAGGTTCAGACGACCAAATCACATTACATAGGTAGGGAAATAGAAAATAGTGAAAAACTCTGTTCTGCTCATTGTTTGAATCTTTACGACCCAACTAAATTGCCCCCCATTCAATGAATATATAATTGTCAAAGTATTTGGCAGAAAGAGTGTTTGCTATTATGTGGCAAATGTCTCAGAATGTTTTGAAGCTTCTTACCAGATCTGTTTCATGTCAAGATGACATGACACTAAAAAAAAATTTGTTTTTTTCTGAAGAATGTGAAGCAACAGTGCAAGATGAGGTTGTGGCCATTTTAAAACAACTGATAATGAACACATTACACTGTGTTAGATGAAACTGAAACATTTTGTCACCTCTATTCCCATGAATGTCTCCTCCATGGGACTATATGTCACCTCCATATTTTAAGGAAATAAAAAATTGGCTTTAATTTGCTTAAAATGCTTCCTTGACCTGTGTTTGATGGTTGTACAACTTCATTTGCCCTAACAGGACACTAAATACATAAAATAAATAATAAAATTTTAATTCTATTTTTCAAAAGTTTTGACTCAAATTTCCACTTAATTTCAGAATGACCCTTAAACACCCCAAATTTGTGATAGTTGTTCTGAATTTTGTTTTGCAATTTATTATTCTAGAATTCAAGCTTTTATCTAAATAACAAGTGAACCTGATTTAAATTTATAAATGAAACATCAAATCGAAGAAGAAACAAATCTGAAATTAGATTATATATGAAACAAAAAGTTGCATAGTTCATTAAAATAATTTGGTTTAAATATTACCTGGCAACAGCAAGACAGCAAAATGCAGCATAGTGTGGGCACTCTTGGTTTTCTAATTCTTTTGCTAACATGCCTACAAATATTTTTTTTATAATCAGTGATTAGTAAAAAATTTAATTGTATAATGAACACTAAAATTTACTTACCAAATTGAGCACTAGCTTCTGCTATGTTTGGCTTTCGAAGAAAACGCCTTTGCAAAAACGTGGAAGAGGAAAAAGAAAAAGTTTTAGTCTTTCACAGAAGTAGAAAGGGTTTTCTACCTACTAAGGGTGAACCAGCCAATAATTGATTAGGTAGTACCCACTAATTTTTCAAACCTTAATTTTCCCATGGCTAATTTACAATTGTACTTTCAAGATTTTTTGTAGCTAGCAACTTAAACTAGTAAAAATTGTGATCAAAATAAGCAATAGTACATTTTTTAATATTTGATAGTTTTTTTGCAATATTTATTTCAAAACTCAAAATAGTGATTGAACCAGGGATCGATATATATTGCACCCCAGCAAGACAGTGACACAACTCAAATTTGCAGAATTTTAGAAACATCAACTTAAAGGATACTATAAAACTTATATTGAAATAGTATAAGCTTCTTTTAAATTTTAGGTAAATATTTATGGTGGTAACTTATATTCTGTAGAATAGTAATAGGTATAACACGCTGGGGCACCTCATATATATTTTTCAATGACATAGCATAACATTTTTTATTTTTTGACTTGTGTCACTTTTTTTTGCTAGGGTGCGATATGTTGCCATGGTACAAAAGAATTATTTTTTTTTATCAAAGTCACAGCACAAACAAAATTGACATGTTCATTGTCTCAAAAGACAAAAATAATCGAAATCCACCTAATATGCAAGTCTTTTTGTAATGAATTTTTAACGTTTTAGCAACAACTATCACATTTATAGCATGTGCTTTTATACTAGTCGCTTTGCCAGTTATATTCACGGTTTTCTCAAATTCCTCACCTACACCAATGAAGTCGTTGGAAGTACCTATTTTTCTTTCCATTCTCTGTTTGTAATTGTTTTCTCCTTTGGTGTGAGATAACCTGACTTGCTTACTTGAACCTTTCTCATTTTATCTACTCTTTCACAATATAATAACAACCTTTTAGATGCAACTGTATGAAATAACTTTGTATCCATTTTGAAAATTTCCTTTGAGGGTACTACTCACTAAGGTTATAGCACATGATCTAGAATTATAATGCAGGTCTACCATGAGAATGGGTATTGTAAATTGGGGTATTATATTTTTTCCTTACAAAAAAATTCCATTGTTACAATATTTATTTACAGTGCTTGGGCACTTCTTCCACTAATTGATTACCTGGTGAAATATTGAAGACAGGCACATTTTTTTTAAATTTATTTTACACAACTGCCAAACTTAGTTATAAAATATCTAGCTTCAAATTTAAAAATAGTTTACCCAAAATCCAGTAATTAATCAGTAACTGAAACACGAAATTTGCAAAGAATACATCCACTATTCGGGAATTTCAGATTCCAGTGAATTATTTGACACTTCCGATTGGTAACCATCAATTGGATTTAAAAATATAATTTTTTTTTAATTGTGGAAAAAAAAAGTTTGCCTGTTTTGATGAGAAATATGGGGAAATGGTCAACTACTGGTGGGTTGGTCAGAGATTGGTTGGTTTACCCTGTATATTTCAAAACAAACATATTTTTCTATAATTTGATCAAAGTAAAATCTATTATAAATAATTTGATGCGTCAAAAGATTCCAAAGGGGAACTTTCTGCAACTGTCTTCAAATGTTTTTCATTAGCAGCCCAATTTTTAAAAATCTTAAGAGAATAGAACTTACTTTTTAAGCTTAGCAGAAATTGCTTTATATTGAGTAAGGAAATCATTGTGAGAGGGTTCCATGACAAGTTCAAAGATTGTGATCTAAGTGGCCCTCTAAAACTTTTAAATCAAAGTAAAATTCATTTGATAAAAAATTCCTACATTGCGAAGACTTCCTTCGGAATTTGTAAACAAAACTTCTGTCTGCAAGTACAATTTATTTCGCTTCATTTCATTATTTCTTATGGAAATTGATTTTAAATTGCTTGTGGCAACTGTATTTAAAAAATATGTTCCGAAACTTTTTTAAGATTTTGCAAAACTCCTCATTTTAACTGTTCATAAAGAGATACCTCAAATAGTAATGAGTCTTGAAACTAAAAATTTGTTCAATTACAATTGAATAACGCTATATTTCGAAAACATGTTTCTTGTGTTTGTGTGTGGAAATCAAACTCCTTACGAGCAATTTGCAGAAAGAAAAGTTATTGAAACTTTTACAAAGTTTCAATATTTTGAATGTATTTAGAATTTATTGAAACTTATTCGTGAAACTTCATAAAATATCTTTAAAACAAAGCAGACGACAAATATTGTTTTCTAGTTTTCAATAAAAGACTTTCCAATATTTCTGAAAGGCGAATTCGTAACAGCTTTGAGTTCCAAGAAGAAACGCTAGTAATGCTTTTGTTTTAAAAAATAATTGCCCTTTCTCAAATATTTATGAGGTCAACTGACAAGTTTTGATGGGTCATCAACAGCTGAAAATGTTACATTTCTTATTTTTATCCGGGCAACTGCAGCAGCGTATGCGCATGCTCAGTAGGAATGCTGTAATATTTGTCGTCACTGTAATTTAAAAAATCTAATTAATCCTAATAAAATAATCTCCATGTCACCTTGTTATAAAATTTTTATTTTTCTTCAAAATCATTTTTAACGTAATAACTGCTTCTTTTCCTTCCATCAAATGTGGCTGTTACGGGAAAAGATAGCGGAAGCTGACAATCTCTTATTGTTGTGCAGCAACCTATCCAATTCCAAGATGGCGATCATTTCCCACCCTGGATATTGAGAGAATTTTAAGCTCAAGTTGTTTCATCACCACTTTTCAGTTCCGTGATATTCTGACAGTGTATCCGAAAGTATGGAATTGAGAGTGGGAAATAAATACCGTCTTGGGCGCAAGATAGGAAGTGGATCATTTGGTGATATATATCTGGGTGAGTTCTCTTCCTCAGTAATACAATGAACAAAAGATTCAAATGCGTATGTTCAACATTATAAGAAATTATTATATCGATGGAAATTGTGCTACCTTTTGCGCTTCAGTCTGGAAAACTGTTGACGAAAGTTAAGGTCTTTAAATTGGTACTTCGTACTTGCAATTGTTTACGATGTTTGTCTCCGTGTTTTCTATTATAGGAATGGAATGTTTAAGAAATCAAAAACGTAGTCATGAGGAAATTTATTTGAAAACAATAATGTTTGTATTTGAAGTATTCAATATCCAAAATCTCAAAAATAATCTACTTTGCTGAAATCAAAAACAACTTAGAAATGTTAGCTCAAAGTGTAATTTGTTATTTTGATTTACTGTCACACATTAAATTTAGCTATTTCATTGTTTAACGTTTTGATACTCGTCTCAACAAACAACTCTCTGGAAACAAACAACTTTCAAACTGCTAAGTTAAAGCTAATAAGCAGCATAATCTGTCCTGCAATTTTTAATTGGGTTATTTTATAAAGTTAATTAGAGGCATATCAACAGTATTGACTTGAGCGTTTGCTTATGTGCTTTTACAACTTCTCAAATGATATACTTCCAAATCTCTTTTGTAAGTTTGAATAATGATTGCAAATGTTACAATAATGTTCTTGTGTACTATCATCAGAAAAATCTTATGTCATGTATTTTAATAACTAGCCATTAAAATAAGCTAACACAAAATGTTATTAAATACTTGTTTTTCTTAGGTACAAACATAACTACTCTTGAAGAAGTTGCAATCAAATTAGAATGCATCAAAACCAAGCATCCTCAATTGCACATAGAAAGCAAGTTCTACAAAATGATGCAGGGTGGTGGTAAGCTTTTTATTATTTCTTTATATTTTATGAAGTACAACAGAACTATTAAATTCGTCTACAAGGTCTTAATTTTAGAGTATCATGTTAACCGAGTTACTGAGTATTCTTGCGTAAGTGTGTTGAAGCTTTCCAATTACTATCACATTTTAAGGTACTGCTGCATTTTATAAAGTAATGCATGTATGTCCTGTAAATTGACATACTGTAAGCCCTCGTGTAATTACATCAAAAAGACTGGTTATCATGATAAGTTATGCTGATTATCTTTATATTGTTGAAATGGAACACAAAATACTTTTAATAGTATGAAAATATTGCTTCATTAACTTCAGTTATTTTAATTTTGTGCATCTTCATGCTATCGCACTTCCTTCAAGCTATTAGCACAACTAATAGCTTGAAGTAGGTGCATAAAATTAATCTTCTAATTAATGATTCTGCATTAGTATTTTGGGATTGGTGTTTCTTAAATTTCATAAATGTAAATCAAACTGATTCCTAAATACTTGCACATTTTTAAATCCCTTGTTTACGTTGTGAAACATTAACTGTTCTATTTATTAGTTTAATTTGGTTGCAATTTGTAGGTCCTCTGGCTTAAAATATATATTCACCATAAAACTTAAATTACTCTTTAATGTGCAATTAGTCAGTTTTGTATGTATAATGTACTTTTAACAAACTTAATTTTATCCTTAAATGTGTTTACTGATAATTTGTAGCTTTTAAAGTGTAAAAATATTTCAAAATTTTATCTACAAAATATTTGTGTTTCCAAATTTATTTGAATAATTTGTTTTTCTGTAACTCATTTCCAGGACTTTTAGTATGCCATCTGGAAAAAACTCTTTCAATTTCTGTAAAAATTTGAGATGGTCCAATGTTTAAATTACAAAGAACCTGTAAAGGGAGACTTTGAAATAATACCGTGATTCATGTATTCAAAATGAAGTGTCCTATATCTCAAATTTTGTTGAAGCATAGTAATTTATTATGAAGTTTTTGAAATCTTTGGAGTTTTATCCAGTTCTCTCAAAATCAAATTTAGATGTAAGTTTCAAATAGGTAAGATTTGTACCTTGGATAAATTTTCATTGACTTTATGCAAGATATAAATTTCTCAATAATTTAGAAACTCGTAAACTTTTTGTAGAAGTATATTGGCATGCACTCTAGACTTCACATGTTCCTTGAACCAATTAATGTACACATTGGATGACACTTCCTAAGTCAATAATTATTTTGGTGTTATTTTATTTATTGAATTAAAAATTCATCTTAAAAGATATTTTTACCTCAATGCCATTATCTTAAATAAATTAAACAAAAATTTGTTCTTAAATTATGTGGTATAGAGTAAAAGGGCATAGTGCAAAAGAAATTACATTTGGTAACCTGGTACTCAAAACCACTTTTATTGCATACAGCAATTTCAAAAATATGAGGAACATGCTCTTTTGTCAAAAACTACTTTAGTTAATAACTTTCTAAAACTTGACACCTTCCTAAATATCAAAAACTCTTGTGACATGCTTTTTTGCTTTACTTTCATGATATATCTATCAGGATAGAAATTCATGTTTATACCTATATGGTACTATTTTCTTTTTTTTTCATCACCTGTATCTTGTCCATCTGAATCAATTTACATCCTAGTCCTCTTCAGAACAATATGTGCACTCATCTTCAGAGAAGATACTTTTGGATAAATGCTTTTCCCTCCATCTTTTCTAGTGTTGTAAAATTCTTGTCCTTCCTCCTTGTCTTCCATCTCTGGCTTTCTTAGAACAGCTTTTTGGATGTTATTTCACTGTATAAATGATTTTTCCTGGACAAAACTAGATACTTTAGTTTCATAATTTATGATTGAAGGGCAAAGCTGTGGAACATAGCCTATTTTTTTTTTTTTTTTCATTGGGTACATCATTTGGTCAATAACAAACATAAGATGTTATTAAGTCATTGGTCACTGGATTTTTATTTAAAAGGCATTTTTCTGTCACCTTGAATTGTGACAATATTTTAGTCCTGTTAGCTTTGTAGGTTCTACAACTTCACATTTGTTTTTCATTTGTAGATCAAGGGTCGTGCTCATTAATTCCAAATGTAGTTAATATAAATACAGACTATACTTAATGTGTTTAAAAATTAAGCTTATAAATAATAATTGGTAGAAACAGGTTTTTCATTCCTTTGTGTGAGTTTATGCCTATTATCTGAATATTAGAATATCATTATGGCTCTAATTATTCTCTTGCTTACTGAGTGTTGGTGTTTGTAATGGTTACCAGCACCATAAATATTACTTGGTGTTGCATATATTAATTACATTTATTTTTATTGAATTTCTACACTTGATTTGTTAGATGTTATAATTTGTCTATGCTCTGCTCTCTTCTGCCATTGTTTTTCTAGTTCATAATACATTTTACAATACTGATTTCGGTAATTTAAAAAAGTTTTTTTTTAATATTTTAGTTGGCGTCCCTGGAATTAAATGGTGTGGTTCTGAAGGAGATTACAATGTTATGGTTATGGAGCTTCTGGGACCAAGTTTGGAAGATCTGTTTAATTTCTGCACCAGAAAATTTAGTTTAAAGACTGTATTGTTATTAGCTGATCAATTAGTAAGTATAATTGATTTCGTAAGAAGTTTCAGTTAGTTATTCTGCATTGACACTTATGTGAAGTTTATTTTCATAAATCCTGCTAAATAATGAAGTTTTGTGGTCTTAAGTTACCATTTTCACTCTAAGGATTTCTAATAATTGTTGTTAATGAACTATACATATCAAAGTATATTATAGTTCTTAAATATGTTTTAAAGTGTTGCAGCTATTGGTAAGTAATTATCCAACTGAATTATAATAGCTATTAATTTCCATGCTGCTGTGTGGGGGTATTTATTTTTTGCAATTATTGTCAAGTAACTTATAATCATGGTGGATTTAACAGCATATTAGCTTCAAAAATTGTTATTCAATATTATCCTCTAATATTAAATGCTTATTTTTTAAAGCTGTTCCTTCTAATTTTTAACCTAGGAAATGGTTTGTTTCACATCTTTGCAAAATCTAGTTATAGTATAATCAATGTTAATTTTTTTTTATACAAAAATAATTTAGATTCATTTTATGTGATTTATCTCATTATTTTCTATTGTAACTTGCCAATATTGTCAAGGAGTGGAATCAAAGCATGTAAATAACAGTGTGTTAAAAAAACACTAGCATAAAAGAAATTTACTGTATTCTCTGCTCAAGACTAACTTTATCACATTTGTCTTTAATCTTCCTAATGTTTTTTTGTTTAACAATATATCTATCTATATATAGTAAGATTAATTTCATTTATACTGTAGGATATGCTGTAAATAATATAGGAAAAGGCCAAATCGTGTTTGTTATTTCATTTTTTAACAAACTAATTTCTAGAATTCAAAAGCAACAGTTAATTTTATGTTTCATAGTTTTTGAAATTTTATCACCTGAGTTTTAGCCAGAATGTTTTCTTGAAATGTTAAGAAGTATTATATCTTGTGTACCTTTAAAAAAACTCGTGATTTGTGATTTGTTTTCAAAAACATTGCTAATTTGGTTTTTTTTTTCTTTCAGATCAATAGAATAGATTATATTCATAGCAAGAACTTTATACACAGAGATATTAAACCAGACAATTTTTTAATGGGACTTGGCAAGAAAGGTAACTTAGTGTACATAATAGACTTTGGACTAGCTAAAAAGTACCGTGACTCCCGTACACATCTCCATATTCCATATAGAGAAAATAAAAATCTCACAGGCACAGCTAGGTACGCAAGCATCAACACCCATCTAGGAATTGGTAAGTAACTAGTAAATATTTCTTGTAAGTAACTAGTTTAACTAACTAACTTAAGTAACTAGTAACATCTTTAAGAACCATCAGATGATATGTTACTGAAATTCAGACTGATCAGTTGTGATATTATACTTTAGTTTCTATTCATTTTAATGTTAATATTGGATTGATAAAGTTCATCCCATTTTGGGCGCTAGAAAGCATTGCATTGCATTGCAAAGCTGAAGTGTTACTTCACGCATGTAAAGTTTTGATGTTTGACAGAAGGAATTTCAGCTAGTACTTGGGGGGAAAGTGTGTTATTTGGTTGTGTTAGAATAGAAAGCATTCAAAATGGCCGAAAATAAGGAGCTTTTTTTTACGTGCTTTTTTTATTTCCAATAAGGTAAGAATGCTTCTCAGACTTAAAAAGATGTATGTTGTGTATGAGGGTGCTGTTGACGATTCCACGTACCGTAAGTGGTTCAGAATGTTTCATCGCCTGAATGAGTTCTTTAGCTTTAGCCAGAAACCTCAGAACTTTAATGAACGCAGGATTATGCCGTTACTGGAAAGATGGTGAAAGATGATTATTAAATAGAATGGCACATACTATATTAACCTTTATGCTGCCACAGATAGACAATTGTTACCACTAAAATTTCGTTTACACCAGTTTTTGGTATAGATCTCTACTGTGGATGTTATCTCTTTTAAGTGACCACTGGTATCGATCACCATTTACAAGCTGTCAACGACTGACTTTCTAGAGCAGTGTTTCCCAACCTTTTTTGTGCTATGCCTCACCTAAGCCTTTCTAAAAAATTCTAATGTCCCTCCCCCTAACATATCCATAATTTTTAATATTCAAAAATTGATATGTTCACTAAAGAAACTTGAATGATAGGTTTTAGGAAATTATTGAGCAAACACAGTAAATAAATTTTCAAAACATAATGAAGTACTAAAATTCAAGTACGAAATAATTTTATGAAAGATTTTTTTTATACTATTTTAATTATTAGTGATTATTTAAATTTAGTGAGATCCTTGCAAAGAGATTTTATGTCGGGTTCCAATTTAGTTAACTTCAGTCTCAAGTCTCCCCGTTTTGTTATTCCTAGCCGATTTCTTTTTTTTAGCAGCAAATCATTTATGGCACTAAATTTGCATTCAGCTAAATATGAATATGAAGATGGAAAAGGTAACAATAGTTTTTGCACGTTTGGATGTTTGATTTCGACATCCTCACAAAGCCATGCCATCGCTGTTTTTGCATTAAATGAAGTATTAATTGATTCATCATTTTGCATTTCTGCGAGTTCTTGATAATGCATTTTTGAAATATTGTACAAATCCCTATCATTCACTGCATCATCCAAGTTGAGAAATCAATTTTTTTTTCACATGAGAAAATATTTCTTTTAAATTAGCAGATAAAATTTTCAGATGGTCGACAATAACATGTATAGCGGTATCAATCACTTCACATTTTTGAAGCCAATGAAACTTTAAAAAAAAAAAAATTTAATATATGTCTGACATAATTTAATAAAGCTTATGAAACCAAATATCTTCGCTTTTGCATCAACAAAAGTTTTAATTGTTCTTTGAAGTTGTTTATTTAAAATATTAAATTTTTCAAAGATATGGACTTAGTAACTCGCAAGTGCTCTCCATCTACCGCTAACATGTTTTTCATTTGTGTTTGTCGCTTAAAAAATCACAGAGTATTAAATAGTTCCATAAATCTTTTCGAGCAGTTCCCTTTCGAGAGCCATCTTACTTCAGTGTGAAGTATAAGTCTCACATGGTCTTCATTTTGTTCTTCACAAAATAACTTGAAGAGACGTTCACATTTGGCACTAGCTTTAATAGCATTGATACACTTTATAACTAAATTTACTACGTCATTTAGAACAGGTGAAATATTTTCAGCTACCAGGTTTTCCCTGTGAATAACACAATGCACAAGAAGCGTTTTTGGATTCTCATCTTTCATCAGTTTTAAGCAACCATTTTCCCTCCCCATCATATTAGGAGCATCATCTGCAGCGCAAGATGTTATATTTTTCATTGGTATATTATTGACATCTAAGTAATTTTTTAGATTACTATATATTATTTTTAGAGGTAGTGGTGCTTTCTAATGATTTACAGAACAACATTTCTTCAGCAATATCACCTTTATAAATATATATTATGTAAATTACAAGTACGGCCTCACTGTCTATCAAAGTTGATTCATCCATTTGCACCGAGAATTTTCTTGTTTTCAGCTTTTCAACCAGTTGTATTTCAATATCCTCACTCATTTTGTCTATTCTTCTGATAACAGTGTTGTTACTTAGTGGCATAGCTTTAACGTCTTTGTCATCTTTTTCCAGAACTGTTTTAAGATGTTGATATTGATGGTTGGATTAAATTCTCCCCTATAGTACGACTTACCTGATTTAACTATGAGTAATGAAATTTGATAACTAGCCTCAAGAGTAATTACAGTTGATAGCTGTATTATGAGCAGTGAATAGAGAAGTTTGAAAGTAATTCAAATCTGAATTAGTATGAGCATTATGTTTCGCCTTCAAATGTGCCTCAAGATGACCTTGTTTCATTGATTTGTTGGTCAAGCATTGCTGGAGTAAACGTAGACTAAAAATGCACTTATAAATGTATGGCACATTAAAAATTACCAATTAAATTTGTATATCACTTATATTTATACAATTTATATATTTTTTTAATGAGACTTTTACAACAATTTAAAGGACGCTTATTTCAAATTATCACCAACGGTGAATGCTGAGCGTTACTGCAAGACACTGCAGAAACCGAGATTCCTGCACTTAGCATTTTGCGCCATTCATAACAAATAGCACAAAGTGCTTAGCATAACCAGTAGTTCAACTCTAATGTCTAACAATGAAATCACGTCTACTAACATGGCGAACAGAAGTTGTACTAGAAGTTTACCTTTGCTCCAGTAGCGACTGAGAGTCGCTATACGGATAACTTAAACTCT
Organism: Metellina segmentata; assembly: GCA_947359465.1. Taxonomy (NCBI): domain Eukaryota; kingdom Metazoa; phylum Arthropoda; class Arachnida; order Araneae; family Tetragnathidae; genus Metellina; species Metellina segmentata. The sequence goes on from OX375881.1 coordinate 65,290,032, forward strand.
GGATGAGTCCCTTTTTGAATTGCCCCCTTAACAATAGAATGGCCCCACGATGAGAAAAACTGTTCTAGATTTCCTCCTATTGTTCGATACCCTACCCTGTCTACCGTGAGGTGTGAACGTTTTGAGGGAAAGGCAGAAGGTCGCTCTTGTGATATCTATCACATGCCAAATGATATGGCACACAATACTTTGAAAGGAAAGTGTCAGTCCTAAATACCACTCAAGACTCTATCACTGAAGTTAGGTAGGTGAAAGCCGTTCTGCGAGATGATTGAAAAAATCTAAGCGCTGCAACGTAAAGGTTAATTAAATGTAATTTTTAGTAAAAATAATTTTTCAATTTTGTCAAAAATCAGAACACATTTTGCATTGACCCAGTAATTGAAATGTTTTGAAGTATTAAAGGCTGTTTTTCATTGGTCGTGCACAGTTACGTCTACTAGGATGGAGTGAAAACTAGTCTTTTGATAGTCACTTTGAAACAACAGAAGAACCTGTCTGAAGAATAAAATTGAAAGGGCGATGTTTTATTTTCATAGTTTTAATGTACCCATATAATTCAAAAAATGTGAATTTTTTTTTAGGGGAATTGAAAATTTTGTAAAACTAATGTTGCCATAGAATTTTAAAGTAAATTATAAGTCATATATTCTACTTTATGGTATGGGTATTTTTTTGCTATTGATTGCTCCTTTAATAGATCCCCAACCAACAATTCAGAAATCAGTCCTCATTATTCTGATGTCCTCTGGCCATAAATTAAAACATCACCTCAAGGGTAAAAGGGTAAAAAAATGTATGTAGCGGGAACATTTTATGTAGCCATATCATTTACTTGGGAGATACACTTGCTAACAGCAAAAATAATTGATGAACTCATGACATCACAGGAATTTTAAAATGATATTTACATGCTAGACAGAACTAAGCACTGCCAATAAAAAGCATTCCAAAGTTAGAAAGTACAATACAAATCGAAAATCCGGACTTCAGCCGTTCGGGATTTCGCATTTTTATTTATTTTTTTGTCCTTTAAACCTTAATCTACCCCATCCCCACGTGAATTTTGCGTTTGCAATAGTAAAACAGCAGATATATAAATAGGAATAATTTTTCAAAAAGGAATAAAGGACTTTTTTACTTACATATCTTCTAAATTTTTCTATGTGGCATTTACTCTGAACATATCCGTCATTTTGCGTTGTTTCATCAATTAGATCCAGGTTTAACTCCTTGTTCTTTAATAATTGTTGGAAAGATGTAAAAAAGTGAGAAAAACGAAAAATGCTGGTTAGCAAAACGTCCTGATATTGGACAATTCCGGATTTGGGACTTCATACAGAATTTGTTTGTGAAAGTTAGCATTTATAATTTCTTTAATTCTTTTTGTTTTTGCTACCAGTAAAGTTCACATGTTGAGTATATTTGTAAGCTATAATTTCTTGAGCCAAGAAATATTTTTCTTTAGAAAGCTTTTAGTATATTGTAAATTAATTGCTATTATGTGAAATCTGGAGGTGTGAGTAAAGAAACGTAGTGCATTAGCTTTTACTCAAACTGCACAGTGTCCTGATATTTGATAAAACAGTCTGGCATGTTGCATGAAAACTACTCCAATTACTATATTGATGTAGAATTTATGCCTTATTCCATTTATCGTAGGGGATGCTTGAAGTAATACTTTCAACTTTATAATTCTAGCATACTTAATGACAAATTAGAAATACATTTGTTGAGATTTTTACTTATCACATTCACTATCTATACTAGTAAACTTAGCTTTCTGCTGCTGATATTTGGCAAAAATAGAATTAAGATATCATTCAGTTATCCCTAATCAAAATGTAAGAGCCCTGTACCTATAATGACTGCTGCCACCCAGATTTGGTGATGGGAGTAGGTCTTAAGGTAGATAGTTATTTCTGTGTTTAGAATGCACGTATATGTTGGATGCTTGTCGTTTGTTTGACCAATGTATGGCTTGCATTAAATCTTAATACACCATAAATGTCACAAGATATAATTTAAGTTTCATTCTAATTTGCTGAGATGGGACTACATGATGCTTTGTCTAAGAACTATTTTTTAAATTATTTCTAAATTTAGAGTATTAGTATAGCTTTTGAAGTTATTTTCGGGTCATTCCACGTCAGTTCAACCAGGGTCTGACACCCATGGTCTCAGATTTTGATGAAACTTGGCATGTTTGTTCCTTTTATGGATTTAAGAACACGTATAATTTTTTTTTGCTCTATCTCAAATGGCTTATGTTTTATAGCCTGTTAAAGTTTTTGGAATTTTCCGGTTTTTATCGATCAGACGGAGGAAACCAAATTTGTTTTTTATAGAAAATAAATTATATCTCACTTGTTTATCAACCAATGATGATGAAATTTTTTAAGAGTTTACATCAATATGTAAGGAGTCCAGAAAAAAATAAATTATACCTGCAAGTATCTTATGCATAGTCAGAAAAAAATTTCAAAGTTCTATTTAAAGATTTTAAAAATAAAATGGCGAGTTCTACGCTAAGTGGAATATCTTCAAAAGGGTTAAGGGCAATCAAAAATTTTTTTGTATTCTTGTTCTAAAAGATATGCTCTACCACATGGAAAAATAAAATGAATGGTTTTTTCACTCCTTTATTATTTTTTCTCACTTTAAGATAGAAATCACTTAACTCACTAATTTTCTTAAAAACGTTCAATTAAAGTTACAATTTTAGTAAAATTTTAACTACAAATGTCGCATATCAACCAATTGCAAATAAAATTAGACAAAGCTAACACAAATTTAAAATTATTAAAGTAATATAGTGTAATTAATATTGTTAATCAGGCCTGTGTGTTTGTGTACAAAAAAATGTTTTAAAATAGGTTATCCACAATTATATCTTGAGATTATTTAGAAATAAGATAATTAATTTCTTTATTTTTAACAATTAGGTCTAATTAAAGTAAATAAAATTACATTACAATTTAAATTTAGTTTTAAAAACTAGTTCTAAACTAGTCAACTCACTAACACAGTAACTTATTTCAAGAGAAATATTATAAGCAATAAATACACTCAAGCTGTGACAAAAAAAGATGTGTTTTCAATTTTGATTAGTACCTGATATGGTGTGTTTTGGCTGGTGCCACTAGCACAGACTTAGTGTATGTTTGCACAATACATCAAAATGTGATTTTATTGATTCACTGAGCAGGTATTGAAGAGGATTACAAAGACCTTTTTCATATATTGTTTGTGAAGGAACAGTAAGAGAATATATGCTAAGGCATTGCGACAAGTGTCCATCAAAATATAGCCTTGTCCAGTTTTTACAGTCAAAATTTGAGAACTATGATGATGAAGACCCTGTCGAGTACAATCACTGGGTTTTGACTGATCGAACTGAAATGATAGGGTGCTCGAGCTCAGTTGATGAGGTTAGTGATAACTTAGTAGAAAAACTGAACAGGTCAATACCTCATTCATACATTGCTAAATCACAAGATTAATTTATTAAAAGTTTAAAGGAAACAGTTTCTTTAAATACAGCTGTTATCTCTGGGTTTTAGTGAAAATTATGCTTTCACAATACAAAAAGAGGCGCAAGGTTACCACTGGACCTCAGATTCATGCACTATTCATCCTGTCATTATTCATTCACTGCACTGATGCAAGCAATAAAAAACTGAATTTACCTCTTTGTATCAAATCTGATGACCTTAAACATGACGCGAGTATGGTGTATGAGATCCAAAAAACTGTAACTCCCTTTCTGAAAGAACTACCCACATAGAAAACATTCACTACTTCAGTGACTGTTGTTCTCTGGGCAATATAAAAATAAATACAACTTCATTATTCTGTGTCTGCATGAAAAAGACTTTCAACTAAAAGCCCAGTGTTCATTTTTTGCAACCAGTCACGGTAAAACAGAATGTGAAGGAATATGGGTTTAACGTAAGACACTTAGCCCCCCCCCCTGTGGTGTTTCCTGTGGTGTTGGTTTGCTCCGCAAACCAATTGGACAATGCCCATGACAGTTCTTTTCGTGGAGGTCACATTGCCCGTGTGGTGGTTTTCTTCGCAGACCAAAAAATATAAATATTTAATTGAAATAATATTTTATTAAAAGAAAATCAAATGTATAAGGTATCTATTGAAGGCCAAATTTTCTGCAGATTTCAAATCCGGTGATATTTTCAATCTATCTTTAATGATCCCGATGTTACAAGAAAGAACTAAATAATGCCAACCAAAATTTTCTTTGCTTCCTTTTTAATGAAATCGTAAAAAGGCTGGAAATATAATCTGTTTATTTTTGGAACACGAATGTTAGCTTGATGTCACATTCTCTTGCAAAAATATAAAAGATATTCAATTTAAAAATTTCATTTATTTAAAGAAAATCTTTTTAGGTATCAATCAATCTAATGTGAAATTTTCTGCAGATTAAAAATCCGATGAAATTTTTACTCTATCTTTAATGGTCTAGGAGATAGAAAAAAAAACTATGTAACTAAAGTTAAAACTTTGTTTTTTATGGTCTGTGGGAAAATCATTCCTCTGTGTAAAATGAAAATGGGGAAAATAAATTTTAAGTCTGTCATATATTTATGCTGTTGCTATTCCGAGAAAACAGTAATAATTAAATTTCATTAAATTCCTTTTGAAATGTTCTAGATTAAATTTTAAAATTCTGGCTGGACTGAAATTGCAAAAAATTTGGACTACCTGTGTGCCAAATTTCACTATTGTAAGTACCATAGATTCCTCTGGACATGGCGAACACCCAATACACGAACTTCATTTTATAATAGTAGTGATACATTTGTTTATACTATTGGGTCAAAGTCCAATAATCATGTAGGCTTCGTTTTTGTTTGTGGGTCTGTCACTTAACCATTTACTGCCTAGTTTTTAGCCATTTACGAAGCTTTAAAATATCTTTCCAGCTTTGAAGCTGCAATTTTTGTCTTATGCACACTCCAAAAGTGTCTGGGTGACATTAGCTTCAAGCTCTTCAAATCATCCTGATGAATCCTGGCAAATGATGTTTTACAACTTCATAAAAAGCTCATCTGACATGGCTTCGGTAACACATTCTGTTGGTGTACCAGGGAAAAAATTATTAGCAATGAACTCACTTATTCTGCTGTGAAAAACGCAGTGACTAAATTTAATATTGAAATTCACTTTCTCCATTGTATTGTACACACAGAATATTATATGGAATGAATGGCAGACTGGGGTGAGCAAATCAACAATAAACTTAACATCCACCTGACCATCATTCCCCTTTCTACGTTTTTCTAACTAGTCTACTCATCAGCCAATCTAGTCACCCTTACAAGTTTTATTGGTCGGTGAAACTGTTCCATCAGGCCAGCATTTTTTAACTTTTCGCCTATTTTATCCAATTTGTTGCATCACTCAACACATTCTCATAGTTTTTTACATCACTGGATTTTTATTTCATATATACATCATATGGTCACTTAAAGTGCAAAAGGTTGTATGTCAAAAATTCCAATTTGTTATTGCTATGTTTGTGGAATTTTGTGGTTTCTACCTGGTGGCACAATTTTATGTCATCATAAGATCCAATAAAAGTTACAACCAAATGTACTTTATAATAATAGAATCAAATCATTAGAAAAACTGAAAAAAAAATTATGCACCTAATTTTTTCCCGTCGGGTTCACACAGTGCTCCTAACGTTAAAAGAACGGAGGTGAACGTGTTTTATGTTATTTTGATGTTTGAACAAACTATTAGTATCGACCTCTCTTGCTCTAAAGGAACGTAATTAAAACTCCTAAATACACACTGTGCAAAAACAAAATCACTTCGCAGTAACGGGTTTATACAGGAGGAAGGTTAACTTGTACCACTGGCACCAGAATTTTCCGATGATCGAAACTTTTTCCAGATGGCTCTGTTGAAGCGACTGTCGCGACAGCCGGAGAAGGGAGAATTTATATCACTTGACCACCCGCGAACGATAGGCATCCCACATTTTTGTAAACACCTTGTGTTTCAGTAAAGTGTAAAGCCGTAGGTATTCCTGAGAAATGTCTGACCACTGCGTGTCGTAAACAAATATTTTTATTATTTATCTTTTAATTCAGATTTTATCTACTTAAAATATAGTGTACTCGTTTATTTTTTGTGTTTTCTGCAGACCAATGTCTAATGACTCAATATTTGTAAGTAATAATTTCGCAGATAAATAAAATTGTTTAAATATTTTTATATACTATCTACTACTAACCTATCTAAAGGTACCCAACTAATAAAGTAGTTTACATTATATTAGTGCTCCTACATTACATTTTTTTAATTGTGCACCTAAAACATAATCTGTGCACCTAATTTAAAACTTAGGTGCACCTTGTGCACCTGTATTAAAAAATCTATTTTGAGGCCTGATATATATATATATATATATATATTGCTCTCCTGAAAAATGCGGTTTTTAGACACACAACCTTTTTAACTTTGAGTTACTACTCTAATTGTGTTTCATAATTAAACTCTTAAGCTTTATTTTTGGAGTACTTGTTCATGTATTTGCATATTTTTGTACCTGTTTTTATTCTACTTGCTATTGAATATTATTATTTCCCATCGTGTTGCGCAAGTAGGATGTTAATTAAAAATACCAGTACCAACTGAATATTATTTAATCTTGTGTTTGTCGCAGCTTGTCCACTATCTGACCTTGTACCATAAAATCCAAACCAACCATCTTATTATTTAAATTGATAAATATAGTAGTTGAATGAGTGCAATAACGTTAACTTGAACTCTCTTGGAATCCTTCAAGAATCTGATCACAGTTTTGTTAGTCCTTGTTTTGCAAAAAAAACACTGCAGAATGACAAATCAAATAAATTATTTTGGAATCCCTAGAATATCTACTTAATGGTATATTAAAAATTTATGCATTTGAGAAATCCTAAATTCATCCAGTCTGTAATTGAACAAGATTATTAAGAATTTCATGTGCCTCACCTTATTTTATTGAAGCAACGATTTTGACAGGTACTAATGAAGACAAAACAAAAATACCACAAGTTCAATTCAATGTGTCCCTTAAGTTTATTAATAGCTTTTTAATGAATGATATTTGGTATTCCTCCTTTGCAGTTTTGGTTAATTTGATTCATTAATATGTTTCTACCTGTGGTAACTTTAATAGAACTATTCCCTGTCAATTCGATGGAAGTTTTAATATGTATTAGTCAGCTTACAAGTGAAACACTAAAAATAGCTCTGAGAAACAAGGGTTGGGATTATACACCCTAAATGTGCTTCTCAAGACAAACAAGACTTTACACAAGAAAAACTAATTTAGTGAACTTCCAGTCTCTAAAGATAATGATATTATGGTCTAGAGAAAAGCTAAAGAAAGCATAGTATCTTGAAATTTTTAATTTGTAAGCTTATGATATGGTTTAATATGTGACTTGCGTGGTGTTTTTAATACTTTTGTTACTTGTCCTGATTCAGCCCTTAAAATGTGTTGGCATCAAATCTATACACATGTACAATTGTTAATTTTATAAATGTTGAACATTGTTATGTGGAGACACAGCTATATTTTATTAAAAATCTTGTCTAACAATATATTCTGAAATATTACATATACTTGAAAGTGTTAAATTATTTTCAAGATATTTTTAATCTATCTTTTGTTTTAACACTAGAAAGATAGGCAGTGGCCCTAGTACTCTTTGCCAGCCTGTAACTCCGTAGAACCAGATTTATAGGACATAATACCTAGAAAGACGAAAGTTGTTGTACAATACTTCGTAATGATTCCTGCGATGTTCTTCCATCTTGGGGGTGTCACCTTGCAATGCCATTCAAAGTAGTTTTACCTTGTTTTTCTCTTTTTTACATTATGTTCCCTTCTCCCAGCATGGAAGTTTTTTCCTTAAACTTTTGGAATATCTGATATCTTGCTAAGGACATAGTTAGTTTATTTTCTGATAGAAAGTAGAGAAGATGAGCCTGATGACAGTCTCGCTCAATGGAATTTTGAAATGATTGTAAAAAATTGGATGGAATGGATGTGGTAAGCAGTGAAAGCAGCTATTCCAAAAATGAATGTTTTCTATCCAATGAAGATAGGAAATGCAGACGTTTTAATGACGAATAAACTAAAACTTGATTTCAGTCTTTTAGATCTGAATAATCCACAAAGCCATAGAAGTGTGCCAGTGGATAAGAGATCAGAAAATGAATAGACATAAACATTGTAGAACGTGTAGAAAAACTCATCAATGCATTCATGTATTTTAACAAAATTAAAAATATATCTACAGACGTGCTTGGATGTTATATAAAAGAGGTGACAGGTGCTTAGCTGGATAATTCATCCTCCCGATATGTGAAGACATTCGCATTCAATATTTGGCATCTAGAAATAATAGTACAGCTAACACAAAGGTTTTGACCTAGGCAATACTAAAGAAATAACTTGATAGGATCAAATGCAAGTTGTGAAGATCTTGCAAACCAATCCACCCAAAAGTAGATTCCTATGTTGTAAAAGAGCAGTGTGCAGAATATGCACTTTCTGAGAAGTAAGAAACGCTGATTACTTAAAATTACAATGGTAAAAATTAAATTTTAAATGATCAAAGCTTAAGCGGATTGTATTTGAATAAGCATCCGTTTCCTAAAATCTGTTTTAATTTGATTCTGCACTTCAAGGACCATAGGGCCACACTAGCCTCTTCCGTCTTTCTAGGTGTAGGGCAACTTCCTGTCTTTTCTAGTGTTACAGGATTTACTTTTTTAATTTATTTCAACCCAAATTTCAATTTTTGTTTTGTACAAGTGGTTTTTTCTTTCCAGAGCAAAGTCGGAGAGATGATCTGGAGTCATTAGGCTATGTCTTAATGTACTTCAATAGAGGCAGCTTACCATGGCAAGGCTTACGGGCAGCTACAAAAAGGCAGAAGTACGAAAGAATCAGTGAAAAGAAAATGTCCACTCCTATTGAAGAGCTATGTAGAACATTCCCATGTAAGTAGGAGCTCTTATTTTACTTTGTTGGAAATTGAATGAAATATTTAACTAACAAATTATTTTGTCTATTTCAGCGGAATTCGCCACTTACCTAAATTATTGCAGATCTCTGCGGTTTGACGAAAATCCCGACTATGCATACTTACGAGGGCTTTTGAGGAATTTGTTCCATCGAGAAGGTTTTACATATGATTATGTGTTTGACTGGAACATGCTTAAGTTTGTAAGTTATGCATTTGTGAACTTTAGTTTTCATTTCTATTTCTAATTACAATATAATAATCATTAAAAATGTGCAAAAAGTTATTTTTTTATGAGGAATTTTAAAACGACTGCAAAGTGTTGATTCCCAAAGAAATGCTCTTATTGACATGCTTCTTTTCCTTGGATGCTGTATCAATATTAAGAAGCACTAAATATTGCTTTTTGTTTTAAAAAATTTATTTATCATCAGTGTTTTGATAAAAAAAAAAATTTTTGAAAATAAATGGTTATTTCCATACCTGAAATTTTTTTTGTAGGTCATGCAGTTAATTCTTGATGAGCTCATAATAATTACATGGTCTGTATATAACTACATATCATATGTACAGGACTAATGGTGGATAACATACAGGATATAGTGGACTAAAAATGGACAAATTTTAAAACTTTGTAAAATTTTCAATTTTGATTGTACAGGGTTGAAAATAATCACAATGTGTAGAGCAACTTCGTAAATTTTATTAACAGAAGGGGAGTAAAAATCAAGTGTGAAAAATAATGATCTTCACTGGAAATGCATTCGTCAAGGTGGCCCTTGAAGTTCGTCATCACTCCCTGCACCATATCGTCCGGTATTGCCGCAATTTCCTTTGTGATAGCATTCTTAAAATCTGCGAGGGTTTGTGGTTTGTCGACTTAAAACTTTTGACTTAAGGTAGCCCCGTGTGCTTGAGAGCGGCGTTTGGTTGACGGGCTTGTATTCTGAATAACAGACACTCTGAGGCAATCAACATTTTCTGATGTGACTAATGTTCGACGAGGGACAGTTTTTTTTTTCACTTTCACATTGCCGTGACTGCAAAAATCATTCTACCTCAAAATTTGTGTTACGAGAAGGAAGCACTATACGTGCACTGGGGTTTAAACGACGACGGAAGGCACGCCGAGTGGCCACTATAGACTTGCCATTTCGAATAAATTCCTCCATGGCAAACACACGATGCTCCAATTTTGCATTGTAACTAATTTTACATGTGTGGGCTACGAGTGTAGGGGGTTGGTCACCTTGTGCTACCCCTCCCCTAAAAGTACTGTAAAGACATCAGTTTCCCATCCACCACTCTTATGAAAAATAGCCATTAGCTCTTAACCTAATGATGTCATAATTAAATGCCCGGAGTTGACTGAGGAATCATTATTAAATACCCTTACTGAGCCTTTGTATAAACATATCGTAAAGGACCTGGCCCATTGCCTGTATTGTCAATATTGCTAGATCTTTCTGGCTGTCATGCTCATATTAACAATAAGTAGACTGGCTCATCAAAGATTTTGCTGTACTTGTATCCCTCACATAACAGAATTATATTGACATTTAGTCTATAAACTTAACTATAATGAGTCTAAATTACTGGTTTTAAAAGAGTAAGGTGCCTTGCCTGAGGTTCTGCTTTGGAGATTGCATTACTTTGGTCACTATGGAACCAACACTGACTGGATTTCAATTTTGGGTTTTGATATGATGAATTGTGGTGTTGCAGTAGGAATTGTAATATGCCTTTTAAATTCCATTATAGAGGAAAGTGGTCATTCAGAGGTACAGTTGATACCCTCCTGTTTTTGAAACCCACTGAACTTATTTGAAATCTGTAAAACAGGTTCTGACGATCTTATGGCAATGTTTTTTACTTTAAAACTATCTGGACAAGATTCATTGAATTCCATAAATTTGTCAGGGTTCATTAAATCAGGGTATATTCAAACAAAAGTGCTGAACTGCACTGTTATTTATGTACCTACCACAGAAAGCATTGCCAAAACTAAATTGACATTTTTTTATCACTGCAAATGGTTATTGTATTTGTATTACCTTTCAATTTTCAACTATTAAATAATCTTGTTAGACTCATTTCATTACACACAAATAACAAAACAAAAAAAAATGTAATTAAGAATAATGTACATGCAAACTGTTTCTTTGGTTTTAATCATGAGAAAGTGTTGAGTTTTTCACAACTGAAAAAATTTAGCTTGGAAGGTAATTAATTTTATTGAATTAAATTGCCTTTTAATTTGGATAAATAGTTTTTATTTGGTGGGGCATAGATAATATTTGTTTGCTATGCCATGAATAGAAATTACATATGCATGCATTCAATTCATTCTCTTTTTATAAATTGTAAAAAATTACAAGACAAACTGCAATGGGTTTCTTCTATTTATCCATGAATTTTACTTACCATATTTTAGCTTTCAGTTTCAATTTTTCAAATAATGTCTTTATCAGCAAACTTTGATCTGTGTCAAATTAATTTGAATCTGCTCTGGATTGATAAAAGAGTTCTATTTAAAGATTAACCCATATTTGCCATTGACTTGTATACAAACTTAAATTTGTTTATTTGTATGCATTTAGGATAATTAAACATGCTCTCATGGCAATTTAAATGCATTTAATTATAGACGTGGGAGTTTTCTCAGCATTGTTAATTCCCAATTTTCTTTAGGGAGGTAATCGCAATCAGCAGGAAATGCAAGAGGACAGGCATCGCCGTGACCGACATCATCAACACACGAGTACTACCTCTCGCGGAGCTCTTCCCGCTCCCACCACCGCCAGCAGCAGTCGACTGAGAGGAGCACCCGACTCTGCGAGTCCTGCGACTGGCCGATCTCTGCCCCATCATCTGGCAGCTTCCGCTAACATGACACAAGCCATCTCTTCTACGCCCAGTGGGCCAGCTCCAGCTGCCGCAATGGTGGCCGCCTCGCATGCTGCTGCCCCTTTGCCGTCCGCTCTACCGTGCATGCGATCTCGGACTCGTTCGACGCCCCACGCTGGAATTCCTGGCCACGAACCCAACTCTCAAAGATGACCGGTGCTATTAGGGACTATTGAAAATTGAATGGGAAAAGATTTTCTGATAAATGAGGAATCCTAAAAATTGTACAAGAATTTTTGCGATTGTAACAGCCAGTTGAACCAACATGGTATATAAAAAGCTTGGTTGTTGTGTGCACTGCACTGTATTCCGATGGAGTTCGGTGTACTACAAAGTCTCGGGATTTTCGTATGCTTACTGTGGTGCCACTCTGAAGAGCTGATCGACAGAGGAAAAGAAAAACTCCTTTTGTAAGACTTGCTTCATGTTCATTAAAATGTTTTTGAATCTGACTATGTATAGTTTCATTCCCTGAATTTTGTGAGTCATTTGATGTTTGAATTTTTATTAAGTGGCTTTTGGAGGGCTGTTGAACATTTTGATATAGAATTTAAGAGCCAAACGACCTCAAATGTAAGAAAATTCTTCATTGTATTGATTGAATTTGCTCACCAATTTAATTTGAATAGTATTTTGCTTCAATACAGCATTACCAGCTAGAAGTATTGGTTCAAAATGCGTTGTTCTCATGTACATTGTTTTATCTCCTTGGGAGTGAGTTATGTGCTCATTTTTTTTTTACAAATTATTTATTCATTATCCCCTTTGATATTTTTGTAAAAACTTGTATAGACATAGTTGTTTTGTACTATGAAACCTTGTATTTCTTGCAAAATTAAATCTTACTTTCAGAAATGCAGTCACTTATGTTTGTGTCCCAACAGCTGTGAAGTGCAGAGTGCAAAATATTTTTGTTTGTGCAGACTATTTTATAACAATGCTGCAATTCACTTAATGTAAATAGATTCTCATTTCCTGCGGGTAGCTTCAAAATCTGAAAGAGTTGTACAATTTTGTGACTTATTTGTGATTTTTTTTTCCTTATGTGCTTAAAATGAAAGGTCAGCCATCTGTAATATTGTTTTATATTATCAATAAGTTTAATATTAACACCTTCTTGTAAAGAGTTATCTTCCAGCTTATATCCATTTAAATGTAACTATTAAAAATAGTTGGAATTTCTAACTATCAAACATTACTGATTTCCTGCTTTTTGGTTTCAAACCTTATAAACAGGAGTTTTTATTAAAATTTTAAACACTTAATTTGAAATCTCTAAGGTATTCTATTGAGGTTTTGACATTAATATAAATATTTAAAAAAAAATTCTTTGTAATCTTAACAATGTTTTTTTGTGGAAAATTTGGCTTATTTGGGTAACATTTTCAGAAATAGAATAAACTCTTTAGTTTAGAAGTCATCTTGAAGCTGTGTTCATATTTGGTGAGATGAAATATTTAATTTAAACTGTTTTGTTTTGTGTCAGGAATTAGTTATTATGAATTACTATCGGTGTTTGTATATTTAGACATATTTTCAGTGCTTAGATATGATTTAACTCTTTTGGTGTTATGTTTGACTAATTTTGATTTCCAATCAATCAATCTAGTTTTGTGGAGTCCTTTTATGTGTTTTACTTGTAATTGTGTTTAAAAGAAGTAATTCTTACTGCAATGTGTGCATCATTCCAGAAAAATTATCTTTGCCTCAGATGTGGTAACACATTTTTACACTTTTGATTTAAAGCTCTGGATAGCTGAAATTAGGGGTGTATAAATGTGCGATTGAAGGAATAGTTTTGCCCATTTTTTTAAAGAGCTGTGCATTTTGTTCAAAAATTACTTGTATTTTTTTCGTATACATACTTTTAATTGTCTTCTTATATAGAGTAATGAATCAAGTATCTGCATTATATCATACAGGGTAATGGTTTTGAAATTTTAACTGTAAAGGGTTTGTCATGAAACACAAGTTGCAATTCAGTAAAACAAATTAATCAATATTTGTTAGTGGGGCTTTATTACATAAAGTATATACATACTGACTGAATTCTTTTAATTTAATAATTCTTCATTTATAGGAAACATTAGTATCACAGTACTGTTTTTGCTTAATTTAGTTTTATGTTATCCAATTGCCCATACTTGAAAAAGTTGGCTCAGTGTCTGAAAAATAAAGCTGTACTTGCAAATTACTTATTGGCCCAAAGTTGCACGTGTATGTAATGGTACCTTGGGGGTGTCCAAGTTAAGTATTTATAAATTGTTCCAGTACAAATGAGGATAATCATATTCCTTTGAACTGTTACAATTTGAATGCTAGAACTCTGATATGGTTATTAGTGTATAGGAAATATGGATGAAACTAAATGCCATGATTCTATCATTACCGAAACAGTGTCTAATCCTCACTTATATTAATTTACTTTTTTTTCCAGGCCAAATTCTGAACCTCAGTAATGAGTTTGTTTTTATGATCTCTGAATTACATGACTGATTTCTTAATGTAATCTGCTTTTTTACATTTCCTTATAGTGCTGATATCTTAATTTTTTAAGAAATCAATCCTGATTCTCAAATATTTTTAGAACTGACTCAATGTAACAGATTATTAAGCATTACAAAACTCATACAGCATCTTTAATTAAAAGGTTTTAAAAAATATTTTTCATTCTTACTGATGTTTTAGCTACTGTGGTCAGATTTGACTTTAAAAAATGTTAACAATGAAGCACAAAAGTTAACGAAGCAACCCTTGTCTGTTCTAACATTGTTGGTATGGTCAGGAAAATGAATTGGTGTAATTAAATATTACCTATATTATACTTGATGAACAAATGTGTAAACTACATTACTAAAATTAGGTACCCACATCATATTTCCGTAATTCAAAGATTGGATAAAATTGCGAATTCACTTGATGGAAATGGTAGTGCTATTTTATTATCAATTTGGCAACTGTCATTTCCAGATAAGAATTCATTAAAACTATCATAAGTCATCTATTTCTTAATTTTAAATTGGAATTCATGCATCTGTTTTCTAACCTTGTGAGAGCAAAAACACAAGAATGATTTTTCATCTAGTCTTTTTGCTTGAACGTTATAGTCATGAATGTTCTGTCATAGCAAGAATCTGACTAGTTCCGACCCTGCAGTGTTGCCTCTCGAACTGTTTTACATATCGAAATAAAAATATTTAAAGCTAGTGCAGATTTATGTGATGTCATCTACACTAATCAGCATGTCTTACTGAGAGACTTAACTGTCATAACAAATATTAGTGATTCTATACATATGATGTGCCTAGTTTTTGATAAATAATAAACCTGGTGTTTTTCCTTTTGTTTGTATGTGCACAAAACAAGTAAAATTTTATCGAGTGACTATTTTTCACACTTTGCAGCGCTGCTCTATGTTATGTGTTGCAAAAACTGCTTGTATATTTCTACGCGAAGGACATAGAATTGCATTTCAAAATGTGTCATTGTTATGCTATATAGACTGATTTGCAAATATCAGTGAATGCTGTATATTAATGCTGCCTCTCACCCAAGATTTGTATGGTATAACAAACTAAGTAAAAATGTGAAAATGTTTTTACGATTAACAAATTTTTACTTTTATTTTTTAAGTGATGTGATGTAAGTTATGTAAGTATACTAGGAATTTGAATAAATTGTAAAGAATTACTTAGTTTCTGTTTCGTTTTATGAATTTAATTTTGAATATATATATATATATTGCATTCAATCCTACAGCGTTTTAAATTGTTTCACTCCCAAATGCCTTTAGTGATTAAATTGAACTCCAATTTAGAATAATTGAAATTCTAATAAGTCAAAATCAGACAAGACTGAATAAATGTGAGGTATTTGCTTTTGGATAATTCAGGTTTCAATGTTTAATTGCTAACCAAGTAACACCTTGGTTTGCATGCCATATTATGCAACAATTGTGTGCCTTTACATGTGTGATTTAAAATTTACCAGAATGTTCCATATTAGCCTTGTAGTTTATACATTGATAAATAATCTTTGCATAATGTAATAGAATGAATATTGAAAATTCTGTTTGCACAGTAGATATTGAATTAAAAGTATGGATTTATACCTAGTGTTTTCATTATAATTTATGGGCACGTTTTGAATTTCTGACTATTTAGATTCATAATATATAAATGTATGTTAGGGTTATGTATGTTAGATTTAGAATATATTAATTATATGTTTAGGGTTGCGATATCAACCCCATCCCACTGTAAAACATAGTGGAGTGAGGTTGCTATTGCAACCCTAAACATACCGTATGCCTATGGGCGGGACGATATCCCATTGAACATCAACATTATAATTTATGGACACAGTTTGAATATCTGGCTATTTAGATTTAGAATATATAAAATCGTACGTCTGATTATTTTTTAAACTAATACAAATGACTCAAAATTCAAACGTATAAGGTGCTTGTGTAACTTTGACATAGTGCCTGACCTAATTAGCTCTCGTCACTAAACCACATGTTAGTCTGGTATCTTCATGTTACACCATACGATTACTCTTCCCAGCACTGCATTTCAATGCCATGAATTATTCAGAGATGCAAACCATTACACATTTTTCGTAATTATGGATTTTCAACTTTTATTACAGTGAAATGGGCAGTCTTGTGACCATTAAAAGTTGGCAACGTCTTTTTACAGAAATTTGGTGCCTTGTAACAATTTGAGAAAATTACGTTTCATGTTTTTTTATCTGTAAATTACCCTGTGGTGTTCCTTTCGACGCATTTTAGCAGTGGCTTGGGGACCCAAACTGGGATTACCAAAATTCAAATTTAAAAGTGGGTAAGGATAGAAAAACAGCGAACAGGAGCTGATGGTTGGAAAAGACTTCTGTGTTCAGATTAAAAGAAGGCACTTCGTATGCATCCTTTTCATAATAGCCCGTGTGTTGCTCCATAGCAACGTAAATTAAAATACCTACCTGTCTATTTATAATGCACATCCACTGCAAGTCTCGGTACTGGCAGGTAGTAGGCATACGGCTGGTGCACCTTAAATCTGTCGTGGCCGAAAGTCCTCACGTTAGGTTGGAGTGGAAGTTTGAAAAGTGGGGTGCCAGCTCAAGTGTTGCTTCGTCATCTGACCGTGGTTCAAAATTACGAGGTGTTGTCATCTGATCTTTCACTTAAGGGACTGATCCCGGACCGTCATCAATAGCCCGTTGTTTTGCTCTAGTATGACGTTAACTAAAATTACCATCACCTCTACGTACTTCGAGACCTTATTCTCGGAGTTAAGAGCGGAAGGTTCCTGGTTCGAATCCGGGTCCGGGCATGGATGTTAGTAAGCGTATGGTGTAGAGGTGGCTGGTGCACCTTAAATCTACCGTGGCAGAAAGTCCTCACGTTGGGTTGGCGTGGAAGTTTGGAGAGTGGGGTGCCAGTTCAGGTGTTGCTTCGTCACCTGACCGTGGTTCAAAATTACGAGGTGTTGTCCTCGGATCTTTCCCTTAAGGGACTGATCCCGGACCGTCGTCAATAGCCCGTTGTTTTGCTCTAGTACGACGTTAACTAAAATTACCATTACCTCGGAGTTAAATAATATTAAAACCGACTGACAGATGAAAAGTCAGCGCTTTCTTGGGCTTGAAGTGTACGAAATACCAACCTTTAATTCAAGATTTAGCAAATGCAATTCAGCAACAAAAGGTCATTAATGTAAATAATTATTTGTATTTTGGTAATTGGTAATTTTTAGTTAACGTCGCACTAGAGCAACACAACGGGCTATTGACGACGGTCCGGGATCAGTCCCTTAAGGGAAAGATCCGAGGACAACACCTCGTAATTTTGAACCACGGTCAGATGACGAAGCAACACCTGAGCTGGCACCCCACTCTCCAAACTTCCACGCCAACCCAACGTGAGGACTTTCGGCCACGACAGATTTAAGGTGCACCAGCCGCCTCTACACCATACGTTTACAAACATCCATGCCCGTACCCGGATTCGAACCAGGAACCTTCCGATCTAGAGGCTAACACCTTAACCACTATACCGGTTGGTCGGCTTATATTTTGGTTTTTAATAACTAAATATATATATATATCAATTATAACTTTTTTTTTATTGGGGCTGCAAATATCACAAAGTTATAGCCATTTCAAGATGTGACACAGCGCCCGGGTTGAGCTATTTTTTTGACACACGGAGCTCAAAACATTCGCCGTCACTGGCATAGTACGTGAGGGCGCATATTACGTCTGTCGTCCCTAATGCCCTTGTGTTGGTGTATGGAAGTTTGGAGAGGGGTGTGGACCGAATCATCTGACCAAGTTTTAAAATTACGAGGTGTCCTTGGATATGTCTGGTGCTTGCAGAAATAAATACAGTTTTCATATTAGCACAGACATTACCTCATCTGATCGTGGTTTAAAATTACGTGTTGTCCTCGTATCTGTACCTTCGGGGTTGATCACGGACCGTCGCCAATTGCACGTACACACATTCGAGTTTTTGGCATTTCAGATTCGATTCCTGTTAATAACCCTGGATACATTTCTGTGTCGGTTTCGCGGTAGCACAGTTGTAGAGTTCCATATTAGCAACTGTAGGATTGTGAGTTTGAAATTTGTACCCTCAAATGTCCTTGGAGAGGGACCGCGGACAGAGTCGCCAATAACCCGTTATGTTGTTCCAGTGCAACGGATGTAAATTCAACTACCTACCTGTGCCAGGAAAAACCTGTTTAAAAAGAGGAAGAACATAAAACAACTGAATCTTTTTATGAGAACAGTGCTCTAAAAATGTTTGTATATTAGTTACTTGTACCCTTAAAATTTCGTATTTTTAAATAAAAAATGTTTTGCTTACGCAATATATATAACTGAAAAGGCTCCCTAAAATCATATGGATTCCCGAAACAAAATTGGCATCTGTCATTGTTTTTTGCATATTGATCAGACGCAAGGTATAGCGTATACAAGCATGATTGATTTAAATTTATGTCTAAAAATAAGTCATAAATTTACTGAATCTTTTGTAACGTAAATATCGGACTGATTGCATAATTTCTTGAATGAGTACGATATTTTTGTCGTCCATTTGTTTACCACAATGTCAAGGCTCTCTTATTGAATAATCGTAATCATTACTGAAATTCTGCGCGTAATTACTGAAAATAAACCTTATTCCTTACACGGTCAACCAAAGGTTGGCATCTAATTATTTCAATGTCATTCCATGTGAGTATACGAAAACCTTATCAATTCTATAGAACCACTCCCAAAGAGCTATCCTATTACTCTAGCTCCTTAAAACAATTTTCCAGGTTACTCTTACGCCAGATGAGTTTTCGATTCCACTAGATTTTGTGCAACCGACCAGCAGTGTATAAAGAGAAAGCACATCAATAGTAGAAATCGGATTCATTGGAGGAGACATGGTTCTCTTGTTACTATAATTGGGGTTACATAAAGATTAGAAGGTAATGACTTGTACCGAATATGTGAAACTAATGATACAAAATTTCATGCTCACAAGACAACTATAATGATACGAAACGGATACTTGTTTTCGTTTCAATGTCTCTTGGGTTAAATAACATTGAACAACTAAATGCCAGTTCATTTTATCTTTGCTTTTATCAAATCATGTGCAAGATGCGAGTATCATAAAAGATGTACGTTTTCTTGCTGATCAATGAATTAGACGATCCATGTGACATTATCTTTTCCCTGGAATTACGGGCTTTATGCCTAAAAATAAGAAATAATTCATTGATGGAGGAAATTGGAGGGGGGGGGAGTTGGCTGTATATGTTCCTATTACCAAGTGTGCATTCTGTACTTTTCTTCTGAAGGGGCAAGAAATTATCGTAATTATATAATACTAGAAGCTATTTAGAGGATATACACAAATTTTATGATAGCGAACGTTCAAGCATTTATTTTTGACTGAAGAAACGAATATATGACTCGTCCCCTCATGGGCGTATCTTTAAGGTGTGTATGGGATTTACTAACGCGAGGTACCCTACTGATACATTTTTTCCCACGGGGTTTACTGCCTCTGGTAAACTTGAGGTCGAGACCCCAGGATGCCCAAGCGAACTTTCTCTTCTTTCTCCTCCAACCCCTTTTCTTTCTTTTCACAATTACTTGACACAAAAGTGTTTAGTGCAGCGAGACCAAATATATCCATTATGTCATAAAACCACAAACCAAATCGAGTGCCTCTACTAACAATATGACATCGGCTGTACTCTAGATCAGTGCTCCCCAACCTTATTATCGCCGCGGACCGGATCAACGTTTGATAATTGTAACGCGGCCCGCTGGGGGGGGGGTACGTTGATTGTTTATATTTTAGATTGTTTTGATTTAATAATTTTAATTGAATTGGATTTAAACATGCCTTCAAAATAAAATACAGTTGCACCAAAAAATGAATATAATGTGATTTAACATTTTAACTCACTAGAACGCTAAATCAATAAAATAGTTTCCCAACCACAAAAAACCCACAAAGCGCTCGAACTCTTTTAAAAGCAAAGACAGGTGATCGTGCACCAACTAGGAGAATGAATGTTTAGGCTCAGTCTCGCCTAAAATCCCCATTAATGTCTGAAACATGTCCAAAATGCCTCTGTTCACGCGCCGTCCCCACAACTTCAGTTTGGATTTAAATGCAGCTACTTTGTCTGCCAACTTGAAAACATTTGTCAAAATTAGAAAATAGAGACATACAGAATACAGAAATCATAATTGAAGCTTTAGTAACAGAACACATTTCAAGTTCTGATTTACCGCCTCCTAATTTGAGTGGACATTTCATAGTTAAGAACCGCACAAACCCGAGATAAATACACCAAAGTAAATAAAATGGAAATAATTTAATATTTCTTGGACGGCCCGGTACCATTTGATCCACGGACCGGTACCGGCCCGGGGGTTGGGGACCACTGCTCTAGATGACTGGGAAAACGGGAGGGTTCGAGTGTGGCTCAGACCCCACGAGGCCATGGACCCAAATGTCTAAAAAGCATTGTGCAAGCTGGTGGTGGCTCCATAATGGTGGAGGGCTGTTTTTACATGCCCTGGACTGGTCAAAATGAACCAATCATTGACTGGAAATGGTTATGTTCAGCTACTTGAAGACCATTTGCAGCCATTTATGGACTTCATGTACCCAAACAAGGATGGAATTTCCCAGGATGACAATGCACCATGTCACCGGGCCAAAATCGTTCGCGATTGGTTTGATGAACATTCTGGTCAATTCCAATTTTGGAGACGTCCAGGGCAACGTGGGAATCCTGACCTTACAATCGCACGCCACACATGCTCACAACAGGGCGCTATGGTCTGGGATACTATCTCCTTTGATAGCCGGACTCCTTTGGTAGTCATTTCTGGCACACTTACAGCACAGCGGTACGTAGAAAGACATTCTACGACCGGTTGTGTTACCGTTCCTTTTGCGACACACCGGACAAGATAGTCCGGCCGAACACGCCATGTGTTGCTATGAACTGTCTTCAAGCTTTCCCAACACTGCCTTGGCCAGCTAGGTCTCCTGATCTCTCTCCCATACAGCAAATTTGGGACGTTGTGGTAAGGCGATTGCAACCATCCCGGAATGTTGACCATTTATCCCGACAGTTGGAGACAATTTGGCGAGAAATTCCGGAGGATACCACCCGGGAACTTTTTAGTCTATGCCACATCGGATGGCAGCTTGCCTCCAGGCCAGAGGTGGACCAACGCCTTATTGACTTCTTTCCTTTGTAATGATCAAACTCTGAAATAAATCATTCGACTCCAATCGCCAATTGTTCTGAAATTTTAATCGTTTGTTTTTCTATGTGTGCTTTTTACCCATTCACCAATTTTTATTACAATCGGACAGCTCCTTTTTGGTGAGTCAATTTTTTTGTTATAGAGTGCATATCCATCAGAACTGGGGGGGGGTAACTTTTGTCTTCACGTTTTTTTTTTCTGTCAAATATCTGAAAAAAATCGTCAAGACACTGAAACTAATGTGTGTATTACCTATAGCTGAAATTAATTTCACACCTAAATCTAATCTTTTATTAGAGATTGGTGTGCAATTTTTTATCAAATCCTCTGAACACCAATTAATATTTTCAAATCTACAGAAATTATTTTTTTTAATAGTTAATCAAGTGATGAGACCATCAATCACACCCTGGGTACGCCTCTGTTACTAGTCAAATGAAAATACGCATTAAAGTTAAAAAAAAATTTTCAATCACAATGTGTTAGAAAGGGCTCAAAGCCGTTAGTTTTTTATTTTTTAGAATATCATTATTTTATTGATATGTGTATTCCATTGAACTCAGTAACTTTTTAATGCCGTAAAGAACCATATTTAAAGACTTTTTCGATCCGTCGACTCTTTTGGGAGGTTGATTTCACTCGTGTTCTCAAGCTGTTTAAATTTCTAAAAATCCCTCCAGTGATTTTCACCAGTTTTAAAAACTGCTTGATCAGTGGTGCACTAATGCACTAACCATAAATCGATATTCCATTTAAATTTGCGACGGGAAAAGGGACCTAAAAGTGAGCTACCAACGTGTCAGCTTGCTTGTTATCGTAAAACTAAAATCCAAACTGAAGTCCGTTATGAATTGGTACGTAAAGAAAAGTCGCTATCCAAAGATAATCTAAACACCATTGTACAAGATGAGTCATTATAATTAAGTATTTAGTACACTTTATACTAATCAATTGATCCCAATAAAAATCGAAGACGCGTGTTTTAAAAACCTTCATTTAGAATTGTTTCCACGGTTCAACATCCTGTTAACTAAATCCAAAATCTTTAACCGTATACCTAGTACAACCATTCATAAACAATACAGAATTCTTGGCACCTTCAGCTATAGCGTGCTTTGCCATGTTCGGGTGCATGAAGAAATCAACTGCCTTGATGATCTCATTAGCTCCAAGGATGTCTTCGTCCTCAGCTAATGAACGGGATTTTTCCACAATTGATTTGCACATCTGCTGTAGAATATCAGCGACTATTTCTTTCGCATCTCTGTCTAGTTTCGTGTCAGGACTCATGCGATAAGCTAGAATAGTAACAAACTTCTTAAACTGTTGTCTGTGGTCTAGATGCCTGACTTTCTTCTTCACTGCTGTGATTCGTGGTTTGTACTGTATAAGACCCGCTTCAAACTTTGTTAGATATCTGTGTGCATTAGCTTTGGCATGCGAATACAATTCCTTAGGAAATAGAGTTTCGATTGCACTTTCAGCAATTTGTTCTTTCATTACTTCTTTTTGTTTCTTTTCCCCGTAGCTTTTCAGGCAGAAGTCGACAAGTGAGTTATTCAAATGTGTCAATGCAGCCTGTAAAACTTGGAAAGCTCCTTTGGAGATGCCTAGGCTAGGATGTACCGTTTTGATTAGACGCTTAGATACATTACGAACGCCTGTTTCATATTTTTTCATGTTCTGTCACATATTTTATAAGGGATAATCAATTTTTTAAGAGAATAAATATATTGAGTTTACATTAGAATTATTTTAATTTATTTATTTACTGTATGTTGATTTATGCTCTAGCTTCACAGTATTGGCAGTCACCAGTATTGTTACGTTTAAGTTCATGAGAGATCATGTTTTCGTACAAAATGTTTTGGAGACGTAACTTTTTATCAAACTTTTCTTCAGTTAGCTTCGTCATTTGACCATGGTTTTAAATTACCAGATTAGCGGGAAGCAATTCGCTAAGACGTAACCGTTATTGGCCGAGATAATTTCAAAATTTTCGAGATTCAAAATTTATACTTGAGATATTTTTGGGACAAAACACAAGGGTTTTTCTGTCAAGCTGGATGAAGGTGGCGGTGGTGTTTCCTATATGTATTCCGAACGTGACGTCATTAAGCTTGTTTTTAGAATACGATTAGAACACCTTCATCACTAAAAATTCCAAATAATGACTTCCGAGATAGATGATTGGTCAACGTCAGTTAAAATGCCGAATTCGCCCAAAATGGTAAAAACCTGCATTTTAAAGTACCTCGATATTTACCATTCGACAGCAATTGAGTAGAGGAAATAAAATGTTCGCTTTTTGTCAGAATTGTTTGTGCATACTGAAAATCCCTCTCATGGAACATTTTTTTTATATTTAGATGCGGGCAATGACTAAAACTTTAATTTTACAGCTTTTAAAATATTTCGATGTTTTGAAAATAGTGATAAAAGCGAGCTTCTTTACGTTTTGCGAATGATAAAGGATGTACCTCTAAAATGAATGAAGATATTTTCCGTTAGTATACAGGTCGATTTAATTTCAACGTTTCTTTCCCAGATTGAAAAAATAATTTCCGGGAAACAGTCGGTTTCGAAACTTTACTTGATGGGACTTTAATTTCAAGTATTTGGAAAGAAATCTGCAGTAAAAAAAATCATTTATTTACAAATACTCATAATTTGACTCAAAATAATACTCAGAAATGACAGCAATATGTGAGGCATCTTTTTTTGTCAAGCAAAATGTAGGTGGCGATAGTGTTTTTCTGCTGCAGAACCTATTTCCGTACGTATTCCGAACATTACGCGACTTGTCTTTCGATTACGGTTACAACACATCGACTGTAAAAATTTCAAAGAATGAATTCCGATTTTATATATGATAGTTGATTGGGATACTTCAATTAGACTAAACGTCAAACGTCGCCAAGTGGCAATAAACTACATTTTAAGGTAACCCCTATATGTATCATGCTAGAGTATTTGGGTAGAGGAAGTAATATTTTCGCATTCCATCTGATCTTGTTTGTTTACATTGAAAATTCCCATCGTATTCGCTGCAAACTCAGAATGCAAAACTAAGAATAACCTCTTCAAATTCAGGAATACAGTAAATCGATATAAATTCTACAAATTGAAAAAAAAAATATCTGGCGTTCCCAGATACAGAATTGTTAAGTTACATATTTATTTTTCGTTGTTGTGTAATGTAACGTTCTTTGATATACCTTTATATAGCATACGAAAATTGAACTATCCTAACGTACATCCATCTTTTCCTCGCAGACATTCTTACATTTTATTTCGATAAAAAATTCGAATACAAAATTTGACTTCGCATTTTGTCAGATTTCTCATTAAACTACTCATATTTACTTCATTTCAATGATGTGAATGAAAAGCATTTAAGAAATTTACTAACTTATATTCTCTTTTTCTCCTAATATTTCATGTAACTCAAAGTAAGTAATATTTTATGGAACTCAAAGTAAATAGTTTCAATTCACCACACAATAGACTCAAATCCAAGTTTAAAAAATGGTATTTTATTACAAAAGTAAATACTACTACAAATGTAAACAAATAAGCAATGCAAGTCGATTTTATCTAGGTACAAAATGGTAATGAAAGGCTAAACACACATCTGCTATGAGATTCAACACTAAATAATATTGACTGCATCGGAACAGCTCTATAAAATATCAACTGTCTAGTAAAAAATTATAAAACAACATTTATACATATAGATATGAAATGTATAGAACCTTTGGTAAGCACCAAGATTTAAAAATTGCATTATTAGAAACGGCGAGAACGTCGTTAATTTGGCACAATTCATTAGGAACGAAATAAAAAACCACCATACAAACAACTTTCTCAAACTGAGAACATTCTTCTCTCTATTTCCAAAAAGGTTAAATAATCCTATAGTCTTCAATCTCGAAGAATTCTGCTCAATGAAATGCAGTTTGAAAATATAACCATTTTTGGAAAATGAATAGCATAAAATTATTAAAACCCGATAAATATTTTAGAGATAGCTTAATCTCTTTAGCTAGCTCTCTGCACGTTTACAATATATTTTTCGTTTGAAGAATTTCTAAATAAGTACCAAACTTTTCTATTTGCGCATTGTGTGTTTTGCAGCATTTATTTAGAACATTAACTGCTTTTGTGGAGTTCATGAAAACTTCTAATGATTGATATTGCAAGGGGGAGTTTTGATCCTCATAGAATTTTTTTGAAGTATCAGAGTCCATTTTTATTGTGTGTATGTGTGATCTCCGGCCTTTTTAAAAAATAACTATACAGCCTTTGATATTAATTAAGTTTTCCCTCAGTCCCTTACTTACACCAAATTGATATATTTATATGCAATAGTTAAAATAATATTTATGCTTAAATTTTGTGAATCGATTAGTGAAAAATATACTGAAAAATCTCGTTATTACTTTATTTATGCTTACTATAGAATTACTCTACTGTAAATAATGTTGGAAATTCACTTTAAAGTCATTTATTATCCAGCGTTTTAGTTTTAGATCTGCTAAGTAAAAACCAAATACTTATTAAGTACAATTCTATGAAATATTAAATTTAAAAAAATATCTGACAGCTGACACAGAAAACAATTACATAACATCTCATTGAATAGGGGGAAAATTGGGTTTACAAAACATTTTAACTCTTCAAAAATCGAGGTCAGTAGTTCTCAACGATTTAGCTTTGGCAAACCAAATTTAGCGACTGGTTAAGGTGGAAAATAAAATGTTATGCCTGACAAAACTTCAGATTCAAATTTTACAGTTTATAAAGCTGCAGATGAATATTCAACTACTGCCAAATCTGGAAATTCAAAAAATCGTGTGGTAAAGCTGGGGACTGAAATATTTGTCATGTTCAAATGTATTGATCAATATTTGGCAAGCAAAACTGTAGCATTGATGCACAGACCTAGCAGTCTATACCTGGTTATACCAGAGGGTCGAGTTTTATGTTTG
Source organism: Metellina segmentata (assembly GCA_947359465.1). NCBI lineage: Eukaryota > Metazoa > Arthropoda > Arachnida > Araneae > Tetragnathidae > Metellina > Metellina segmentata. Next base: position 65,316,784 of record OX375881.1, read on the forward strand.
GAAAAGCCAGACAGCGTTTAAAACCAGCAGAGATAAAGACAGCCAGAAAGAGATACAGCGTTTTAGGGCTGACAAAAGCCATAAGCTCAAAATTCTTGATAAAACTGGGTAACTCAAATTTGACAATTAAGCATAATAGGAAAATCAACGGGGATATTTAGTAAAGATAGAGACCCTGATTTTTTCTAGTGAAAGTGATAACACACATTGTTTTGAGATATTTACTTATAGTTAATCAATAAAAGACTCCATGTTATTTTGCTTTAAAATGGGATTATCAAAACAAGTTAGTAAACTGGTGGCTCATCATTTGATCGCTAGTCTGCCCTTCAACACAGGTACTCTGCCAATCCTTAATTATCATATCTGATATACAGGGTGATTTTTATTTAAACTGACACTAATCAGATCCACCTGTAGCTCGATATAACTACCGATATGGCGACTAATGATGACATGGAAAGGAGGATTCCGTAAAAATTAGTTCCAAAAATCGCCGATAGGGGTATTTATGGCGCTGTATAAACTAATGTTCAAAACTAGCGAAGAGCTGGGAATGCATTGCACTCATTACGAAAAAAAAGTTTCACCAGTAGTGCGTGTTCTGGTATTGTGAATCGCATATTCACTTGAACTGTCTCACTTCAGATTAGAATATTTTTCGGAGCTGTCTACATGTTTTTTTGCATAAATTACTGGTGCTGTCGTATATTTAAGCATAAATATGCATTTTGCTTTGATACCCATGTTTTATGCTAATTATCGGTTTAGTAAGCTACAACAGCGCCATAAATACTACTATCGTCGATTTTTGGAACTATTTTTTTTTTTACTGAATTCTACTTTCTATGTCATTATTAGTCTCCATACCGAGTTTGGTGCCATTTCGGTTATTAGATCGAGCTACAGGTGGCTCTGAATAGCGTCAGTTTAAAAAAAAAATCACCTTGTGTAAGTAGATTTCAGTTTTATACGGGTCTTCACCACTATAGTATTCTCGACTCTGATTTCTCTCGGATGGACGGCTCTGATCGCGACACATAACTAAGAATCACTGATAGACCATTTGTAGTATAACTAATCATTGGTTCGTGAGCACCTTAGTTTTAACCGATACCCTTGATACTAATACATTGACACTACCTGGAACACCTACTCGTTTCAACGGTATTTGTTGAGCATATTGTTCGTTTAAAATAAGCTAACATGACAATCTATTACTGACACCAATTTGGGAATATTATAGGGTGTCCAAGTAAAACAATAGATGCAGGGCCGTACCTGAGGCATTGCTGTCAAAGCTCTAATTTCAACAAGCCATCCATTCTCACCTTTTCAACTCAGTGGGTTACAAGGAGGCGCAAGTACGATTCCTGTAGCTTACTCTGAGTGTATTTCTTTCTTCTGTGTCAGTAAAACTTTCCCTGTGTTTATGTCCGTTACAAGACGTCTGTCTTGGGTTTGGCCCAACTTGGCCAAATATGGTCCTTTCGCCATAAAACACAACCTTTGCCTTTTGGAACTCTAAGCCATTTGATGTTCTAAATAAATTGACATCGATAAAAGCTTTTTGGGAAGTTGTACTGAAAATTTAGAAACAAATTCTCGGACTCGTGGATGTAAACCTTCAGAAAGCAAAGATTAACCCAAAAATATTGACTAGAAAAATTCACATTCATATTCGATTCCTGTAGCTTACTCTGAGTGTATTTCTTTCTTCTGTGTCAGTAAAACTTTCCTTGTGTTTATGTCCGTTACAAGACGTCTGTCTTGGGTTTGGCCCAACTTGGTCAAATATGTTCCTTTCGCCATAAAACACAACGTTTGCCTTTTGGAACTCTAAGCCATTTGATGTTCTAAATGAATTGACATCGATAAAAGCTTTTTGGAAAGTTGTACAGAAAATTTAGAAACAAATTCTCGGACTCGTGGATGTAAACCTTCAGAAAGCAAAGATTAACCCAAAAATATTGACTAGAAAAACTCACATTCATATTGCCTGACCCCATGTTTATTTATTTGTAAATTATGCTGCAATACTTATTAAAAAAAAATTCTTACAATCTTTATTTGAAGATATTTTATTTCAAATTGACTGCCCCTATTTTTAACTGACAATATGCAATTGCACGCCCAGCGCACCACTCAGGATGTGTCAGGCCCGGTTGCTTCATATAAGTTTGATTTTGTAATAATTTTTTTTTGTTTGTACAGACCATTGTGCAGTTTGTACAGTATCCATATTACTGGTATATTTTCAATATTTATTCCTCGTGTTGGAGGGCTGGTACTCAACCATTAAAAAAATTAGGACCCTTATGGAGCTCATTAGCAACCTGATGAGTGATATGGAGTCGCCCTACATATTTGATTACTCGAATAATCTCATTTATCCCTCATGGTCTCTAATCTTAAAAAAATTTAGCTAACACCAAGGGGATTTGCATTTCCTGGTGTGGGTGTTTTGTAGAGGCAACTTACCTCGTTACCCATTGGTAATATTTTAATCTAACCTTTCTGTTTGAGGAGAGTCGGTAGTACCTTTCATAAATTTATTAGTGAAACCTAAGGTATTTGGTTCTTTAGGAGTTGACGTCCGAGCAATCTACGAACCAATTACGAGTGACGACCCACAAGATGAGAACCGCAGGATTAGGGTTTAGCAAATGCAAAGTAAATATAACATGTTCTTTCCATGAGTGTTACCATGTTCAGTATCAGGTGTTTCTTTCTACTGTCATAGATTTGACTGCAACGCATAACATACAGCAATTTCTTCGTAAAATTCATGAACAAAAGAAAATTGTTATGCTGTTATTGAGTTTTCTATAGAATGGGCGTAATATACAATAGCACCCTACCCTCTTTGGCAAAAATTGATTTAAGTAACTTTTTGATCAAACATAATACTCTTTTAACTCGTTGACATTTTTTCGATATCCGTATAACTCCAATAGTTTTTCAGCTATTATCCAATCCGTTTCTGAATCGATTTCAATGCATAATTCTTCTGGCATTTCAATGTAACCACACCTGGGAAAAGAGTTTACAGTTTTAAAATATCTGCATAAAAATGTCTGTATGCTTAATACATAATGATGAATTGTTAAACGGAATTATGAATGATGAATTTAGGAATATAAGGATATACACATGAAAAAGGGATTAGGAATACAAGGATATACACATGAAAAAGGGATTAGGAATATAAGTATATACACATGAAAAAGGGATTAGGAATATAAGGATATACACATGAAAAAGAGATTAGGAATATAAGGATATACATGAGAAAGAAAATGTTACATTTATATTTCGTTGTTGTTGCTGATAGTTATTCTATAAAATTTTTTTAATGGATCAACTGACTATTAGGTTGAGAGAAATACAAAAAGTAATTAAAAAAAAACAACATAAAAAATCGTTTTAATGAAAACTAAATTTTACTTTTAGCTGAAATTTTGCAACATATAAATTATTTTATTTCCCTAAGTTTTTGTATCTCTGACGTTATTACACTAGAACATGTGTTAAATTTCCCATAAATATTCCTCTCTATTCGCGGTACCTTTAGCAATTTATCATTAAGCTCAGACGTTTGTCGGTAATTTTTTATCATATCAATCACATCGAGTCGACTGTTCTCTGAGATACGGAAAACGGTTATCACCTGTTCTAAACACGCAGCCAGTAACACCGTTGATAAGATAAGACGTATTCATTCAAATCAAGAATTTTCTGTCTCCATTGAAAAAATATAATCAGAGAATGGAGATCGTAAACGTTGATAAAATTATTGCCGTTCCACTCGTTTTATAACCCTTTTTCTCAGTCATTCATATTATTGTCTAGGAAGTGCAGCTGCTGAAAACACATTTGAATTTCAATTATGGTTTCATTTTTTGCTAGCCGAGATTTCATTACACAGGGACTTATGATTTAACCTTCTTAGTGGCTTATCTTCACGTCGATAACTGTCCTGCAGTGGCCTGTCTCTGATCCAAAAACCTATTCCAAATTATTACAAGCCAAAGAATCCTACTCTAGAAAATATTTATAAATAGTTGTAAATATAATGTAGATACACACCAAACAATTGGATGGTTGTGGGTGAGGTTCCATGAGGTGTTCTAGCAAAACGAGCGACAGTGAAAATTGCGAAAGATTGGTAAATTTTTGTTTTTCTAAGACGTTGCGCGAAAGGAAAAAAATAGATAATTGTTCAGAAATTAATTTATTTAGGTTATATTTGAACCTTAAATAAAAGACATAAAACTAAAGCGCGTTTATTTAAAAATTTTAAATAACAGAAAAAAATGACAAAAATATTATGATTTTTGCAATTTTTTATAAACTTTCAGTACGATGCGCAAACGGAAGATGTTAACCGATTTTAATTTTTCTATGCCGTTTTTCTTCTTATTACAATAGTCAACTTTTCCGCACTAAAACGTTCCGAAAAGAAAATTTATTTTTTTCGACCGATCCTACTGGGCAAAGTGGCAATTTGTGTATCCTACTTGGAGTAATAGGGCAGTGTTGTCTCGACAATGTAATTCGTCATTAGAAAAATCGGTCAGATCTTGATGAATGAGATACATAGTCAAAACCACTTCAAGGGTAAAAATGGATTCCGAACCACTTCAAACATGGCATAGGGAATCCTTAGAACCTCCACGTGTTAAAACGTAGTCATCGGTCACGATCCCACCCCATCAAGTGTTACGACGAGACATCTCGTCCAAGATAGAATTTATTTCGCTAAGGACGAGATATCTCGTAGAGAAAAAACTGCCTTTCACTCCAATGTTAATGAAGATCCAAGTTGAAAAAAGAAGCAGTGCCTTGCTCAGAACTGGTGATAGTTTGGAACAGGTTTTTACATCAGAGGCTGGACTCTATATAGGGCAGTTTTCGACGTGAAGATAAATCACCAAGAGGATTAAGAATATCTTTAGGACTTTCCAGGCAGTTCTTGTGATTTCTTAACTCTTTCTTAGTGTAACACAGAGAATTCCTTGAGTTCTTCCCATGAATGACTTGGGAACACTATAGGAGCTTTAAGAGCTTAAGAACACTATAGGAGGAACGCTATAGCAAATTTGAAAAGCCGGAAAACATCATCCGCTAAATCACAGCGCGGACGAAAGTGTGTGTTGAGTGATCGTGACAGACGATCATTAAGGAGGATTGTGACTAAAAATAAGAAGACCACAGCTGCAAAAGTGACTGCTGAAATGAATGTCGTGCTCACAAACCCTGTGAGTACCAAAGCAATAAGAAGGGAGCTCCATAAGCAGGGTATTTCTGGCCGAGCTGCAATTCAAAAACCATTCATCAGTGATGCTAATGCATGTAACAGGAAAAAGTAGTGCTTAAGTCATAAAGCCTTGACTTTGGAGCAATGGAAGACATTAATTTGGTTGGATGAGTCTTGTGTAACACTGTTTCCAACTTCTGGCCGAGTTTACGTCTAGCGAACGCCACTTTAAGCCTATAATATAGACTGCTTGTTGCCAAGAGTGAAACATGGCGGGGGTTCTGTGATGGTTGGGATAGCCATATCGTGGTTTTCTGTGGGCCCCATAATTACTATGCAAGGGCACATTAAGTCCAAGGATTATGTGAACATTTTGGCCGAACAAGTACATCCCATGGTAAAAACTTTGTTCCCCAAAGGTGATGACTTCTAAGATGACAAAGCCCCTGTTCACACAGCTCACATCGTCCAGGACTGGTTTTCTGAGCACGAGGATGAAATGTCACATCTCCCCTGGCCACCATAGTCACCAGACCTCAATGTTATTGAATCTTTGTGGTCGACATTGGAGAGGAATGTGCGTGATCGCTATCCACCGCCATCATCGTTATCTGAACTTGCCACCGTTTTGCAGGAAGAATGGTACAAGATTCCCTTGGCAAGCATACAGGAACTGTATTTATCCATTCCGAGAAGACTGCAAGCTGTTTCGAATGCCAACGGTTTTTCTGCATCATATTAGGCAAAACACAGTAAATAACACAATGCAAAAGCAAAGATAGTGCTAATCATGAAATATCTAACAGAGAACATCGACACAATCAAACAATAGTGCCACATGGCAAATGCTATCACTACGCAACTAAAAACAACGAACTTCCACCCTTGCACAAATCTTACCAGTGCTCATAGCACTTACATTGTTAATAATTATACTATAAGCAATTGTTTTTTATTCTCATGTATATTTTGTCCAACCCCTGTATATATAACGGGAACCCTCGTCACGAGGAGCTCCCCCCATGAACACAGATAAAGAGTGATTACATCTGCCCCGCGTTCGGCAATAGGTGGCATCACTTCTCATGACAATTGGCCAAAGTTCAATTTGATAGTCAAACTGTAGCAAAACCAATAAGTCCAAAACCAGCGGCGCAGTTGCTCCTACAGCAGAAGCGCACAGCCAAGGGTTCGCCTAAAGCTGTCACGTTCCGTTACGGTGGGCTCAAACCACTTGTTCAGCGTGTCCATCACAAACCACTTTTACTTGTCCTTTTGAACGGGGGTAAGGGGGACACCTGCAGTGTCCATAGGTATTTTAGGTGTTTCCATATTTTTGTCCAACCCCTGTATATTAGTATAACCCCCAACTCTACCATAAAGTACTATTTGTGATAGGTACAAAGTTGCACTGTTTCATTTCGGTTTGCTAAATTCGTGAACTGGACGTGATTTGAACACGCAAAAAAATTTACATATTCGATGGAAGGTCCACGATGGATAGGTGAATCGTCAATATGATGCTAATCACTTTAACCACCTGGGACTCTGTGATATCAGTTACTGCTCATGTCCTATCACGGCTTCACTCCATTCGTGCTGCTCAGCCTTCAATTCACAAAGGGACTCTCATTCGGCTGGTAACTGTGAACTTAATACAGCTCTAACAGTCTCAAGCAAATGACAATCATTCTACTACTGACGTCATCTATCGAATTTCAGCAACCGCTAAATTATGGAGAGGGAACATTGTAGCGAGCTTAGCTACCCACTACAAAAATTAACTTACGATTGAGTAGTATATATATCAGTGTAACCCCCCCCCCCCAACTCTACCATGAAGTACTTTTTGGTAGATACAAAGTTACACTGTTTCATTCAGACTTGCTAAAGTTTCAAGAGGAGTCGACAAGTTGTTCAGATGTTATTAGAAACAGTTTAGGAAACACCAGAAAAGTTACCACATTAGCCTGATCCAGTTAAACCAAAGTCCAGAATATTCAGCATTCGGTTATTTCGGGAATGTGTAACAAAGTTCCTTCCAATACCTATTCATGCCAATATCACAAACAAATTCAAAAGTAATAAATACTTCTTTTGTGTAGTTTTAAACCTTTCTCTTCCAATTTTGAAAAAAATCTACAAGTTGATAAATATTTTAAATTTGATTGCGATCAAAATTTCATTTTCTCTAGTGGAAGTCCATCAAAATAGACGTTACCACCATTTGCAGTCTCCTGATCTTTATATCGTATGAGTAATCAAACAAAATTATATTGATAGTGTTAGAATTTTTTAGTCACAAGACCGCATAATCGTGTATTCGGTCGCTGACCTCTTGTTTGAAGTGAGATAAGACAACATTTCCCAGATCTTTCATATTGCGTACAGGTATAGTTTGAAATATACCTCACGGTCCACCAAACCATTTTTCCTCGCCACCACAGCCATTTTTTTCAACATAAAACAGTAACATTTCTTTCATGTTCTCCCGAAATTATTTTAAGGGTTAAATAAATCCATTTTTCTTTTCTTACAAAAGAGAGAAAATTAACAAACTAAGCAATTTAAGAAACATTTCTTTCGCATGCCAGTGGGAAGATTGGTGCTTGGCATCACTTTAAAAATCGCACATCCAGGAGAGAAATAACTAAATTTCAATCTCAAATCCAATATTGTTTGATATCCAATCTGTTCTTATAATTGTTCTTATGAAGTAAAGAATCAGTTTTCGCATTTATATTGTGGCATTGAAATAAGATTGGTTTTCCTTACGAATAAGTTTTATAGAGTTCTATAAAATTCTGAAAACAAATATTTCAGTAAAAAAAAATATTGAATCATGAAAAAAATTCTATATAAGTTCAAGAGTTCGCAAACTGATTCTGCAAAAAGTTTTATAGAATTTTACAGATAGCTATAGAAAAAACTTATGATTCTACGTTTATGTAATTCTACAGAAATGTACAGTCATGCTTTTAAGGAAATGACACAACTCTGATTAAGCTGCAAGTTTGTTTAGAGTGATATGAAAGTATTTTTAGATACGAAACAGCTGACCCTTCACGTCAACTTTTGGTTTATAAATCATTCATATATTTAACATTTCTAGAATGTTCAATTTTATTACTAAGTAGGAAATGTTGACATATATTTTTATAAACTTTCTAAAACTCGTATTCAATTGAATAAAAAGTAGTTATGTAAAACAGTTGTAATTTCTAAATTGAATTAAAATTCTTATTCAGTTTAGCTATAATAAAGGATTGTGTCACAATAAGTTTAGGAACTAAATTAAATTTAAAAAATTAGCACATAGATGAAGGTACTCTTGATAAGCTAACCAAAATTTAATCGAAGAGTACCCAAAATTTATGTTTCAGGGCAGTGCTGCAATAATTTTATGCAAGTACCCATCTAGCAAAGGAAATCTTTCATAGGAGTGATTGATTTCCTGTTTCTGCAATTTCCAAGTCACTGCAATCAGAACACGAGTTTCTCGGATGTACACGAACGTTTTTGCGAAAGCAACCATTCGTCCGATTGAAATAAATTGGAGGGAAATCGACAAAATTGTGTTCCACGACGACAGTTATTCTTTCTTTCGGTATCGTCAGTTATAAAATATAAGTAAAGAGCTCCTTCTTTAGGAGGTACATTTTACTGTGGGAAATTTATTCGTTGAAGAATTTATGAGAGAGAAACGTAATATTTAATAAATATAATTGATATATATTCTGAGATAAATTTGTAATATTTCAAGAACTATGTTTTATAGCCGAAGGGTCCACTTTGTAGAATATACACATATATTCCATTTAACTTGACCTTAAGTTTAAGAAGTTTATTCTTAAATATTTATTCGTCTAATGAAGCCCTTAAATTTATATTGATGATTTCCAAAGCATGCAAAAGTTGTAAATTGAAATTTAACTAGTTCAGTTCATTGGGACTAAATACATTTATTTCATAGTAGATTATTTGTTTCGAAAAATTTCCTTTTTATTTTTATAACATTGTTGGAGTTTATCGATTCGACGAAGTATGAATAACTGAAGTAGTTGAGTCAGCGGAAAAGGAATGTCCATAATGATTGATGATTGCTTTCATACTTCAAAATGAATATTTCGTCATCCAACTTTTTTAGGGAATAGAAATTTGTAAAAAACAAAGAATGTCTATTTACAAAACAAAATAACTATTATTTTATTGATGAATGTAAAAAAAATATTAAAGCATTTGTTTTGTAATGTTCTGAAATTCAGAAAAAAACTTTTTTCGATAGGGGGACTAAGACTATTCCATTTTTGTAGATTGCTATTATTTAACACTTGATTATTGTATTTTTATCAATTTTAAGAGTGTAAATTGTAAAGGAAATTGGGCTTATGGCTTAGGATCTATCTTACCTCTTGCCTTGAAGTAGGTTCTCCCTAACAAGAGTGGATCTGCTCACATAGAAGTGTCCACTTTCCACCAACTCTCCATCCCAGTCCTGAGTTCGTGGTCTATGATGAGGATTGAAGTTCAAGGCTTCGGTACTTTCACCTACTTTAAAGAATTTACAAAAAAGATGTCACATTGCCGCAGAGTTCGTCATTCTTTCCACATAACAATCAAAGAAAGTAAAACTTATGATGCGAGTGGAATGTGTGTGTGTGTTTATCTGTCTACACACACAGATAACTTTTTTCTTTGGGACTGCAAAACTGGTCATGGTACTACTGTATATAGCTGGGGAAGTTCTTTCTCACTCAAACTCACAACTGATCCCATGATTTAATAGCACTACGCTCGTTAAGGACATGGTAGGTGGATTATGGAGATCATAGAAAAATAAAAATTTGGTTTCCTCATGTGAAATTTAAACAAATATTTTATTATGAAAGCGTTGAACATTCGTTCTGGAATTTCAATAAACTGCCATCCTTATCTGTTGAAGGCTGACTATGTTAAGAGGTGCATATCGATGCAAAGATCATTGGTTTCTTAAAAGATAGGTATTTTAATTAACGTCGCACTGGAGCAAAACAAACGGGCTATTGGCGACAGTCCGAGATCAAACCCGAAAGGATAGATCCGAGGACAAAACCACATAATTTTGAGCCACGGTCAGGTGACGTAGTCACGCCAGAGCTGACACCCCACTCTCCGAACTTCCACTCCAAGCCAACGTGAGGACATTTGAGGCCACGACACGTTTAACGCGCACAAGCCCCCTTTGTACACGACGGTCTTTGACTGGATTCCCCTCTGATTGCAAATCCTTTAATCTTTCCACCGGGCTACCACGGCACGATTTCTTAAAAGAATACTGTTTATTATTATACGCCACACATCAGGCTTTTCGCCATAAGTCTGTATGGCTATAGTCTTAAAACAGAAATAAAGTATGAAATATCATCAGTATTATTCATTGCGTCGTCAGTAAGATCAGGGAATCTATTAACCCTTCTTTGCATAATGGTGGAAATTTCCATCATAGCATTGAATGCCCAAAAATTATATAAAAGAACAAGTTCACTTTAAGTTGATCGTGTCTGGATACCTTTTTAATGTCCATTGCATAAAAAAATAACATAGCTGTCAAAAATAAGCAAGTGCCACTATCAGTAAAACGAGCTTGAACTTGTCATTCCGCTGTTTGTTGTAGTTGCAATAAACGTATGATTTCGTTTTTAATTTTGTTTTATTATATTTGAGTTTCTATTGTGCTAAAAAAGTGAAAATGAGTGGAAGAAAGGTTTGTAACATGTGTTTCTGTTATTTTTAGAGCAATTTCTGAAAAAGTTTGCGTTTAATTTAAAAAATACCACATGATACCATCCTATTGTTTTTTGCTAAATTTATACTATAAATATATACTAAGATTTTTTTAACCATTTTTCCTTTAATTTTGAACATGAATTATATCACCTTGATTTATTTCACCAATAAAGAAAAAATCATGCAAAGAAGGGTTAAAGTCAGTTTCTGTCATGTCAGAAAGGCCAGGCAGAGGGAAAACTGGCGAGTCTTGAGAAGTCAATTCGGCAGAGATAATCTTGCAGATAGTTGTGTCCAGTGAGAACACGAAAACAAACGACTCATCTGCCTCTCGGTACATCCTGTCAACTGAGACACTAGTAGTTTACTTTAGTTATATCTTTGTAACCAAACTTTGTCGTGATTTGATTTTTCTCTAATATTATAAAAGGAAGTGTTTGTTTGTTTGTCTGTTTGTGGCCGCAAAATCCTGATTATTCTATGGCACTTACAGTAATGAGATTTGGCACACAGGTAGTCCGAATTATTTGCAATTTTTGGGTCGCGTTGAATTTTAAAATTCAATCTAGAACATTTAAAAATTAATTTAATAGTTTTATTCTCCATCGGTTTTCCAAACGCGGAGAACTTTTTCTACTCATGCGACCTTGCAGTGAGGGTTTGGAACCATGCCAAGTTTTTTTCATCCGCAGAACGTGGAGAAAATTATTTTTTTCGTTTCCGCTTTGATTTTGCGCGATTGATTTCCGAGCCAGACGATAAATCTTTTAACTGAAATCAAAGTTATTTTTTTATCTCCTAGACCGTTAAAGACACAGTAAAAATTTCAATGGATTTGAAATCTGCTGAAAATTTAAGTTTAGTTTGTTACCTAAAATATGATTTTCTTTAAATAAATATTGTTTTAATTGAATCTATCTTCAACGGATTTGAATCAAAGTTATTTTTTTATCTCCTAGACCGTTAAAGACACAGTAAAAATTTCAATGGATTTGAAATCTGCTGAAAATTTAAGTTTAGTTTGATACCTAAAATATGATTTTCTTTAAATAAATATTTTTTTAATTGAATCTATCTTCAACGGATTTGAAATCTGCTGAAAATTTTACACCAGCTTAATACCTTACATCACAGGCACTGGCAATGCCGGGCTATCCACGTAGTGGCTAGCAGTGCTGTAGTCGTAAAGAAAACAGAGGTTATACCATGGGCGCCCATAGAATTTTTTCCATGGGGATGCGAAACACGTACTTACTACTTACCCCACATTCCACGGTTATACACGCACATACATGTATATATATAGAAAATCCATAAGTCAGGTGGTTGACTGACCCCTCCTCCGGGCGCCCATGGGTATACTCGAAGGACCCGGGTAACATATTCGAGTTAATCGAAGTTTAAATTATCACGAGAAAAAAGCCTAAATTATTTTTATACTATAGGAAAGGGGGGAATTGTGGAACTTTGATGAAACTTCGACTTAAGTAGAAATTCGTGTTCACAAGGTTCGAGTTATTGAGAGTTTACTGTATTTATGCAGAATAGCATAGAGGGAGGGATATTCAAATTTGAAAATATCATTACATTAATATTTAACTATGATATAAAATAATTACAGGAAATGTTAACAGAAAAAATATTTAAACGCAAACAAAGTAGGACGTAATTTATTTGGGACAAATTCTAAGGCTATTTGTCTACTGAAGAGCACTGGTTGGTCAACCCAGAATTCACAAATTTTTTTCCGGTTGAAAGTGTTCTATAGGTGGTTTATTTGCTTTAATGAACATTAGATAGGAGATGTTTGAAATCAATAAAGATGGTCTCAAATCTGTTACACCATATTATTCATTAAACTAAACCCGCACTCGGCCGTAGAACATGGTAATACATCAATTGTTCTTAAAAGAGGCTTTAATTTTTCTGGAACAACTTGGGCGTTTTCATGGGTCCCTCAAACTCTAAATAGAACACATTTCATCTATGCCAAAACGCCGACAGATCCTTTTTACCTCCTTTTCTCCACGGCGAATATAACCTGTATTTATCTTTTCTGGATCAAGTATGAATATCCTTCAAAAGTTGACAATTTTCTTCAATTATATCAAAACAGTCTCGATTTTATTTGATCGACGGTACTATGAATGAGTTGCTTTTGATTAATAGGTACGATTTTGGAATAATGTACCCAGGTGATATCTTGAAATAGAAATGTTTCTTTTGCTTCTTCAGCTATCTGCGTTTCACGTATTTTCTAGGAAAAGCAAAGGGTGTGTACGTAGTTTTTAAGAAAAAACAGAAGGTATACGAAATTTGCTGCAAAAACCAGAGGGTATACGGCGTATACCGCCGTATACCCTCCACTACAGCCCTGGTGGCTAGTATATATAGAATCCTTCTTACTGTATAATATTCAATGGGAGGACATGGCCGGCATAATCCAGAACCGATATTTCTTTAAAAAATACACATTATAAGGACTACTTGTTTCACTTCTTTTGGCAGCATACCGGTGATCGGTCACCTCATCCCATTGTGGTCATTGTGGTCCTATGTTACGAAAAAGAGGGGAACTTTACTCCACCACAAACTGGGAGCCATCCTCTTCACCCCTGATGATAATATCGGTTTCCTTTCCCTGTGGTTAAGAATCTAGCGAATCCGCAAATCTGAAACGATTGTAGTTAAGCTTATATTAACTTTGCCCTTGAATCCTGATAGCTTTTTTAAACTCAAATGTAATTTTTCTTTCCTGCCCTTGATGAGGGTTTTTCAAATAGTCTAACGCAAATGTTAAAATACGCCAGATATGCCATCTTGGACACCGCTCAGAAACGCCAATGTCCTAACAGTTCATCTTGACGTAGGTCGTTTCCTCAGTTTCGAAATCCTTTCTAGGATTTCCGGACAAAAACATACTGAACTACGTGAGAGATAACTAGATTCCTGCATAATTTCGCAATGCATAAAGTTGGGCATCTTATGGTTTGAAAAGCACGCATAACTCGAACTTAAAATAGCATCCCCAATGTGCATTCTTTTGATAAACAGACCCAGTACACAATGCACAGTTTGATATGTAAGGCAATCGTTTGTTCCACCTTTCATAGATAGCGATTCAGCTGCAATGTTGGAGGAAATGCCCTATCTTTGTGAGGACAGATGTTTCTTTTCATTGTCCTTTTTGTTTAGTAAAAAGAACCAAGGGATATCGTTTCTTTGCGAAATCATAATTGTAGGCAGGGACCGAGATCCGATGCGTGTTGTTGTTTTGCGTCAGCGCTTGCGTCTTTATGGCACGGGTATTGCGTACTTCCTTTAGGTAAACTCATAAATACATTCGAAATAGTTTGTATTTATGAAGAAACGTTCGGACGGGTTTATTTTTGGCTACTCATCGCGTGAAAATGGAAAATATTGATCGTAGCAAGTGTAATATACTGACGTACCCAACTTATACTATGATATTTTAGCGCTATTATATTTTTGAAATACTAAAAACATTTTCGAAAGGTAAACTTTAAAATTTCTATGAATGTCAAGGTTTTCAAAGATACAGCTAAAATATTTTAGCTATGTTTATAGAGGGAAATTTTACTTTTCAACTTAAAAACAAAAAAATTAAGCAATAAACTTAAAAAGCAGTTTCCAAAACTTTTTTTTTCAACTCTCCTTTTCAACGACAATTTTTTTTCAAAGAACCTCTCCTTTGGAAAATTATCTTAACTAATAATAAATTGCAAATGTAGCTGCGGCTTTAATTTTTGAATTTATCAAAATATTTAAGCAGCTGTGTGGGTGATATTAGAATTTCAAAAAGCTAGTTTGGAAATAAAAGAACCTGGGGCTGGAATTATAAAGTTATTTATTAAAAAAAATTAATAAATTTTTCACAAACCCGCTAGATTGATATGAATTACTAATAAAAGATAAGACAAATCAATAAATTAAAAATAATCTCTGATGAGTAGGCTGAGCCTAGTGTTCTACAATTTTACCTCGTATTTTTTGTCAGCACATTTTTAATTCTCCAATCAACTGTTTGCAAGCGTCTCCTTTTTCCAATTAGAAGAATCAATGACAATATACACTGCGGTGAATGTGTCTGTATGCTCATGTGGATAAGTATTTGCGTAAAACATTTTTAGGCGACACTTTTTTAAATATCTTATTGGCCCACTCTTACTTCTCAATGCCCGCCACCCTTTTTCATCTGAGTCTAGCATTGCCCGAAAGATTCCTTCTGTGCTCACTTTAGCAAACTGGTTTGAGTAACCAACGAGTTACACGAACAAATGGGTTTAACTTTAATCGGTATCAGTAAACTCAGATCCTTTTATTAAAGTGAAAATCAACTTTAGAATATCGAAATCGAAGACAATAAACATCAAACCACGATTCATCGATAACTTAAACTACCAGAAAATGTGATAACTAGTCTATTTAACTACCCATAGTGTCACTATGACCAATTCTGTATTAGAGTGACCTATTGAATCCCATTCGAAATGACCTAGAACGATAATCTAACCACAGGCTTATAATTCTATTAATGATCTATGATCTTTTATTATTATAAACCGTGATTATTCCTGTGATCAAATGGGTTCTAGATTCCCTCGTAGAATCTCATTCTAAATGGCCTCGAGTAATTCAACCAGGAACGTATGCAGGGGAGCGATTTAAGTGTTCAAGCACTCCCTTAAATATCTTTAATTTAAAAAAATAATCAAACATAATTGTTTAATCAGCGTTAGAAAGTTTAGATTACTTGCATTAGCGCACAGTTAATTATAGGGTTAGGTGTTCCAAATATCGCCCCTGTGCTTAATATCGCCTACTCGTGTTTGCAAGCTACCATGCTCGACATCTATGAGTTTATATAGTTACCTTGACGGTCTAGAGTTTTGCCACACGTAGCGCCACTGGCAAGTTTCCTACCAGTTACATCAACAACACTATTGCATCTCAAGTAGCTGAGGCTGTGATCAACGTATTTTTTGTCTCCAATCCATTCAGGGAATATCCAGGTGTTTCCAAATCATAATTTCGTTTATATGACTTTAAAGTACATTCAATACTAAAGGTAAGTCTGTATGCTCTACTACAACTCGTTTTTATTAGGAGCTCTTCATTTCGCCTGGTGGGTGGTAATAAGAATAGGGGTAGGCGTTATTAGGAACCCACTCTTGAAAATTCTCTTGGGAAACTTTTTGAAGCTTACTATGATAATCATTTAGTTTCCAGCTTGACTTCCCAACCCAGGAGTCTGAGATACAGAGAAATAGCTAGAGTAGTTACGGTTCATCGATGGCAAAATATATACTATTGGGAAGCCCTGAAGTTACTAGCTGTGCTTTAACTAATGCCGTCTGGTCAACAGAATAATTCGCGTAACCGCTTCTTATAAGTAAATATTTTTCATTTAATTTTTGGTTGGCGATTACCATCTTTCGAAGACTTAGAAATTAAACTGAATGGAAATATTGAAAATTTTATGAAGCGTTTGTCATTTCACAAATTTAAGCTGAGAGCGTTATGATACACAAAACATGTGTGTCTAATAATCAATCAAATGATAAATTGAATAATAAATTCGCCGGTACCATTAGACCTGTGAAGTAGCCAAAATTTTATAAGTCAACTACTTTCGACGTAACTTTTTTTTCAGAAAAACAATACAATACAGATAATTTTTTGCTGTTAGTTAACAAGGAGTCCAAAGGATGCACTTTCGCCAGAATCTAGACAACTCTGTATGGATGATCCGCTGTCTTACAGCTGGAGGTAGTCTTTTACAATAGCGGTAAAAGGAGGAGAGAATGACAGACAGTGTGCCAGGACAAACTGCGTGTAATACCTCACCTTGATGCTAGACATAGCCAGAGGCATGCAATGTGGGAAAGAGTGTGCAAAAGATACCCCTTGTGCATGACAAACACTATGGCGCAAGGGTCATATTTGGCCATGTTGCGCTAGACACAAAGCAGATAATCTCAAATAATGGACACACACGAAAACTTGTACTGACGCAGAAGGGAGAAGTACAACCAGGGAGGAATCGAACCTGCACTGCCTACAACTCCAGATAGATAGAGTAATGGGCATTCAACTAGTTACCACCGTCCCATCCTAAGACATTCGGTGTATCGCCACGTAATTTTGAACCACGGTCAGATGACGAGTCAATATCTGAGCTGGCACACCACTCTCCGAACTTCCACACCAATGTGAGGACTTTCGGCCACGACAGATTTAAGGTGCACCAGCTGCCTTTACACCATACGCTCACAAACATCCATTCCCTGACCAGGATCCGAACCAGGAACCTTCCGATCTAGAGGTTCTACCGATCTTCCATCCTCATATTTACGTTTTAAAGATCGTCCCTTTAACTTCAGGTTTTATTTCTGTCTTTGCAACTGAATTTTAATAAATTCTTTTATTAGGGGATGCCGAACTTCAGTACATACATGGAGACTACCTCTCTGAAACTGATTTAACACTCCAAGTGATTTCGACGAAATATGTCGTCATGAAGATCCAACCAATTTTGCTAATGACGTTTGGCTTATCTCGTCGTCAGGACATTGCCGATTTTTTTTATAATGACGAGATGAAGATTTGGATAGGTTTTTTCAAACTTGATGGACGACTGGTCCCAGTTTTGCTAATGACCAGATATCTTGTCGAGACAATCACCAGGAAGGTTAAAGAGTCAAAAAGACTGAATATACTTATCAGGAAGTTCAGGGTAACTTGATTTAATGTCCCTTACCTTGTTTCACTTCCTTCCATCTAAGCTTCTTCTGCCTGACGACGGAAAATACGGAATCGTAATTCTGTTCCAGCATCATTTCGCACGCTTTGTCCAGATACATTGGCAGTAAACAGGGAGAAGTGCACTGGACAAGGGCTATGATAGATATCTCTGAAAATAAAGCTTTGTCAAGAGATCTGTCTATGAAATTATACGTACTACATGTTAACAGGGGATAATTTGGTATATTTTTTAATTAACCGTACTAGAGCAACACAACGGGCTATGAAATTATACGTACTACATGTTAACAAGGGGTAATATGGTAATTTTTTTAATTAACTATACTAGAGCAACACAACGGGCTATTGACGACATGTTAACAACGGGATTAAATAGTCTAGATTAGAATAATTTATCTGGATTAAATTGAAGTCTTTTATCTGATTTCTTAACCCTCTGAGCATCAAGTAATATCCTATATTAGTAATATTGATTTACCCCATAGCAAGCATATAATAACTAGTAACCACAAGAATTGGTTGAAAGAATCATTGGAAAGATTCTATTGATCGAAAGTCAAAACTGATTAGAAGTCATCCTAGGTTACCTAACGGTAATTGGTAATTTGAGTTAACGTCGTACTAGAGCAACACAACGGGCTATTGACGACGGTCCGGGATCAGTCCCTTAAGGGAAAGATCCGAGGACAACACCTCGTAATTTTGAACCACGGTCAGATGACGAAGCAACACCTGAGCTGGCACCCCACTCTCCAAACTTCCACGCCAACCCAACGTGAGGACTTTCGGCCACGACAGATTTAAGGTGCACCAGCCGCCTCTACACCATACGCTTACAAACATCCATGCCGGACCCGAACCAGGAACCTTCCGATCTAAAGGCTAACACCTTAACCACTATACCGGTTGGTCGGCCGTTACCTAACGTATATATGTATGTGCAACCTTCAGCGGATTACATTAATGTATTTTTTAACCACTGTCATTAACCTCAAAGGATGAAAGAGACTAGTGGAATCGTAAAAGGCTAGAAGAATGATTGAGTAAAAGGGCATCAAATATGTGCAAAATCTACAAGTGAAGCAGTTTTTAAATCCAAACATATTCCTGAATGCAGGTAAAACTTGACACGCAATTTGTTTAATTATGTACCAGGTACAACTGGAATTTGTGTTTTAAATTAGAATTACTGCTTCAACTCGGTGGGCGTTATTAGATTAAACGGCACAACAATAGAATAGTTATTAACCAACATCAAACTTTATTGTAAATTCCACAATGCTAAATTGTTAAAATAATCAGAAACTGAGAAAAATCACACCATTACCATTACCAACATGCGCATGCGTATTGGTATAAAAGAGAAAATAGAAAACTTCACTTCACGCATGCGTAAGTCAGCCAATCCTGGGTCAGATCAGTGTGCGGTGTGCCTGATATGACCCGGCTCTCGCGAGTTAGCATTTCAGTCAAGGGGTAATTTTGAACTCATTTATCGTTAAATTAGGAGGGAGGTTAAAAACATAAACATTGCGTTCCCATAATCGCCGTCTTTAGCGCAGATTCTGGCTCCGAGTTTATCGTTAGGTGCCAGAAGCGATAGTAATAATTGCGAGTCGACAAAACAAATAATTGCCTTTAGCAATCTCCGTATAAGATTTTGCCTATAGCTTCCCGTTCCCATGGTGAATTTACCTTTCCAGCAATGGACTTCCCAAAGGTCAGCTGCCTTCTCACTAGATCACTTTACTTTGATAGCGGACTATATTCTTTGAAGTGTTGTTCAGCTGGACAACCTTTCAATACCAGAATAATTGTGAATATCTGGAACTTTATATTATCCACATAAAATATCAGTGTTTAAAAATTATATAGATTTAGTTAAATGAATTTGGCAAAATCGTTAATATTCCTTCTAAAACTGATCTCTGCTTCGTTAAGAAATTATTAATTTGTGAAAACCTCTTTTAACACGCTCGTTGCCGATCTCGCACCAGCGCGTGAGGTGCGTCAACGCTAAAGAGCCAATCACGCGACAGCACGTGGTGTAGCGATGCATCAGTAGCCAGTCACGCGTTCGCGCGGGAAGAGCTGCGTCTCAACATTTATTATCCGCTTCAATCGGCATTATATGTTAAGTGTTGGCGTGGGGTAAACGTTAGAAGCTAGTTGTAAAGGTATGTGGGGGTTTCGAATTTATAGCTTTATTAGTTATTAAAAAATATTATAATATGAGTTGTAGAGACGATAGTTCTGTAGGGCCTACGCGCCCCCTATCAAAAAAAAAATGCAATCTACAAGTTTCTAACAGATGATAAAATTGCAAATTTGTTGGCTGAGCTTTCGCCAGTCTATTCTGGTATTGGCGCACTTTTCAATCATATTTGTTATAAAAAGTAATTCGGCTCCTGGGAAAACCCCATTTCTACGGCGGTGCAATAACTATCAATACATCATCCTAACCTGACCGGCAGCGAATGAGTTAAGAGTACATAAATGGGTTTCAAGAAGTTAAAAAAAAATACGTATTAAGCCCGAAGTATTCTCCACAAACATTATTATTTAACAAGTTAGTTCAATATTAATAATTTTTTTTGTTACCTGGGTGCTTTGCCAGAAAGTCCTGGACACCCGCTAGAGAGGAACTGGAGTCCTTGGCAGTTTTTTTGTCTCGATAATGCACTTGAGCACCATACTTCAAAGCTACCTCGGCAATCTCAGTATCATCAGTGGATACCCAAACTGAAGTCAATTCTACAATGGAAAAGTTATACACTTGAAATTAAAGCTTTGGTGATACTTTCATTAATAACCCATAAGCAATAAAAATATTTCTTCCAGTTTAGAAATTACGATATTTCTTGGTAATTTCACATCAGTGAAAGTTTGCTCAGCAGCCTGGTAAGGAAAAACTCAGTTATAGTCTTAAATGTTTTTTAGAAACATCCAAAATGCTCCAGTTTTAAATTGTAGATGGAGAATTTGAAAAAGAATCACTTTGTGTTAACTATACTAAGTAATTTTTTAAGCTTTTTAGTTAGGGGACATAAAAGGTTTTCTGAATTCTGAGACAAGTTGAAATTAGGAAAAAGAAATCATTCTCCTAATTGCATTAAAAAATTGTCTGACATTTTTGTTTTCTTTCAATTCTCTTTGCTTTAATTCGAGATTGATTAATCGTAAGAATAAATGAATACAATATTTTCTTGTTAAAATGTATCATTATTTTCTTCCTTTAAGCATGAAATTTAATTAAATAATGATTTTATATAGTTTTAAACACAAACGTTATGAATCTTGCTATTGAAAATATTACAATATGTTTATTTCACTAGTTTAATTTCCACCAATCAGTTTTATCTTGTATTTGAACATCCAAGTTTACTAAGCATAGGAGTTCATTATAAGTTTCTAGTGGAGATTGCAAAGTAGTAATAGATTTCAATTTTCCCTCTAAAAAATGGTAGGTTATAAAATTCTTGTGTACAGTGGTTTTTGTAAAGAATGGTTTAAAAATACTACTTAAATCATTCATCTTTAGGCTGGGAGAATTATTCAATGACCATCTGCGAACAATATTTTACGATTGTCAGTATGGAAGATCTAATAAATAAATTAACTTTTATTATAATAAATGTAAAAATTCACTTCGTTTTTATAAAATTAGTGTATGGTGTGACATATAATATGGAGCACAAGAAAAAAATTATGTACAGTTTCCACCAGATAAGTTTTTGTTTTTATGACTTGAAAGGTATTCCCGAAATTTATGTGCATCGAATATAAGTTGCATTGAAACGATTATGTAAGCAATTATATATTTCCACAGATTTTTTTGAAATTCTACAAATCTGATAACGAATTAGGACAAATTAATCAAGATGAAAGGAATGTTAACAAATTGTTGGAATCTAAAATAAAGACATTTCCACGGTGTAATTGAAAAATATTTTCAAAATGTTGCAGTGAATATTTATGAAATATATAGTTTAGAATTAAATATAGTTAAACTTTAATTTTATGAATTATTCTCGGGGAAATTTAATACACCTAGATCATATACCTTGATGTATATTCTGGAAATTTTGTTCAGTGAATAAGTTGCATTTAAATGTATACAACAGAGTCTATGCTTGTATTGATTTATTTTTAAATTTTACTGAACTATTATTGTATCAGTGAAACTGCACTGAAATTAAATTATAAGAATTCTGTGTTTAGCAATATTTGGAATAAATTAGAACCTTATACATTGTAGTGTAATTAAAATACGGTTCTATTAATAAGTATTTAAATAAAAAACCTTTAGTCATTGGATAATATTTTTACTATTTATATGTGTTGTAGTCAGAGTTAGTAATAGCTCTGATTTAGAAATGAGACTGGTTAAGCGTTAATTTTGTGAGATGTGAGCGGAAATTTTATGAGGCGATTGACTAGTCATGCAAATTGAGTACGGAAAACACAAGGAAATTACTTTTGCAGTCGAGCATGGCATGTAAAACCCAAGCTAGTAAGGGTAAACCTGCTATGGAACGCACATTTTTCCTCGGAACGCGAACACTTCCTCCTCTAGCCAACACCAGACCACAAATATGGCATCCAATACCGGACGTTGGGTTTCCTCTTCCTTCCATTTGCGTTTATCGGGCAAGGACGCCAATCGAAGGTGTTTTCTCGACACTCCTTGTTCTCATCTTTTCGCTTTTTTAGCGAAATCCCCGATGCTGCTCGCGCTCGGCAACGCGGCCTGCATTTTCGACTGTTGGAAGAATTCGGAAGATGCAGATGAACTGACGGGATCGTCAGAAGCTGTGAAACTGACGAACCTGCTGCCATCTACCGGACTCCAGGTGAGGAAGTTTTCGAAAACATGGCTTCCGCCCGCTCGGGCGAGACTAGCATGCCAAAACCGCAAGCGTGACTCATGAAGTTAATAACGAGGGCCCGAATATTAATTCATCTTTTCTTTCATTTGAGATGGCTGAGGCAAGGCGCAAACGATTACAAGAGTTGCTGAAAAAAACAGGAAACAACGTGTGTGCAGAATGTGGCAAAAAAAGTAAGTTCAGGTCATTTTGTGAAACGTTACCTTGAACTGCTTGTTTTGTTTAGATAATCGTGGATTTTTATGAATTGTGCGAACACATGCCAATGTTTTTTAATGTTTTTTATTTCAGCTTTGTATTGATGGAAACATGAATACTAAGTGTCTTTGCTCTGTTATTTTAGAACATATCGGAAAACTTTCTCAAGCAACTAAAATAATGACCGTTCGGTGGATATTTATGAACCACCTCTTTCTCTTGTTGCCTATTGTAAACAAATCCTAAAATTTGTAAGAACAAATTTTAATTTGGTGTATTTCGAGAATTAATTTCAGCAAAAACCCAAACTACCTTTTCCCATGTCATTTGCACTTTTCTGTAAAATTAACTTTTTGTTGTAAACATTTTGGTACTTCTGAAGTGCCGTTATTATAATAGGTGCGGTCATATGATGAGTCATACGTACAAAAGCTCAGCACTGGCTCTCAATTATGGATTTTACCTGGACAATTTTTCTATCCGACGAAGATTTGTTGTGTTGATAATGAAATGGTTTTTGAAAAGGATCTCTTTGTTGATGCTTAATATCAC
Source organism: Metellina segmentata (assembly GCA_947359465.1). Lineage (NCBI taxonomy): Eukaryota > Metazoa > Arthropoda > Arachnida > Araneae > Tetragnathidae > Metellina > Metellina segmentata. The sequence continues at coordinate 65,340,235 of OX375881.1, forward strand.
CTCGATATAACATGTATTGTTGCAGTTCTTATTGTTTACATTGAACAGGTGTTCTTAGTTATTTTTGGCTTTACAATTTTAATGTTTTGCAGCACACTTGGAGAAATATGAATTTTTTTTTGACATTGGAAGAAAAAGTGTTTGTTTTAATTAAACATCTTGATAATGCAAAGATTTATCAATTCTGAATTCATTTCTTGTATTTAATACCTCATTTAAAAAATGGGAATTCATACTCTTATTTGCCATTACCTGACCTCCAATTTTTTGGCCCTGTTTTAGGTCATTTTTGAGAACATTAGGAAATGTTTGAGTTTTTAACTTAATGCCATAGTTTATCCCTGGTTTTGATCAGATTTGGTGGAATATTTTCCAAACCCTAATGTCATCCACAGTTTTGTTTTGCACATGACAAATGACGAAATCTGCGATCTAAACTTTTATGCAAAATGAAATACTTACTGTGATTTTTTATTGGTAGGTGATTTTTTTTGGGGGTGGGGGGTAGAGGTTTTTTTTCTTGTCTTGACAAGAGAAAATGAAAGATCAAATACTTTTGGATCTTCAAGTTGGAAATTGAAAGACTTGTTGATGCTAAAATCTGAACCAAATAAAGCATGGTTATCTCTGAAGGCCAATAACGGTTTCTAGGACAAAACCAAAACTGCTCCTTCCAAGAATATTAAAAAGCATGAAAATGTCTTGTGCAAAAATATGCAACCTAGATTAACTGTAGAGGTATTGCACTGCATGAAATCTGAATGACTAACTTCAGATCAGTTAGTGAGTTTTATTGTAGTATTCTATATATAATGAAAGACGAGTGCAAAGAGCTGAAAACACCAAGCAATTTGAGAAAGAAAATGTTTGCTAATTAGATCAATTAAATTTTCAGGTAAATTTTTTTTTCTCATTTTTAGGTAAATTTCTTTTTCTCATTTTAAGGTAAATTTTTTTTCTCACATTTTTAGGCATTTTGTTGGTTATTTTATACACATTTTTGGGTCAGCAAAATCCAGGCTCTGAAAATTAAGTTTTCATTAATGCTTGTTCAAATTTTGTGTGAAAACATAAGTGTCAATGGTTGAATTTTAATAGCAAACAGGGTAGGGTTGCCAACTTTTACTGAGACAATGCAGGACATATGGCGTAAAACTTAAGTATTTATATTGTCACTCAAAGCGCAAAAGGTCATGTATCTAAAATCTGCATTTTTTCCATATGATTTGATTCTGTCATTGCTATGTACTTTGCGTTTTGTTCTTAGTTTATTGGATCAGCTGATGATATAAAAGATTTTGCCACGAGATGGAAATCACTAAATGTCTCATTTTGCATTAATAAAAGTAAAAATAAAATATTTAACATCTGTACGACTTTTTGCACTTTGAGTGATAATATGTATAAGCTTGGGATCGTTGGGGGGAATGGACGTTTGATGTACAAGAAGTCATGTGCAATAGAAAAAATTATTTTCGAGTGTAGGTGGTATTGGTCAATATCTTTCTATGAAATTCCGTGACAATTTGACATTCAACCGAGATTCTGAAAAGCAACTTCAGTTCTGGAACAATCCAGGACGATTGGCAACCCTACCCCAGGGTCAGATGTTGGACAGTAGATCAGACTAATAAAACATAGGACAGACAATACTAAAAGGATAATAGATCACTAGGGTTCCTCAGATGAGTAAAAAAATAAACAGCCTTTATTTTAGTTAAATGTGAAATTCATATACACAGCTCAAGATGTGTATGTTTTAATTTTCTTTTATGCAGGTCCAGAATGGGGCTCTTACAACATTGGTGTATTTATTTGTACTTCCTGTGCTGGCTTTCACAGAAACTTAGGCTCTCATATCAGCAAAGTGAAATCTATTATTTTAGACAACTGGGATGCAGAGCAGTTGAAAACAATGGAAGAAGTTGGAAATTTAAAAGCCAAAGCCAAATATGAAATGTATCTTCCCGTTTGTTATAGACGGCCAGCTTCATCTGATCCAGAGTAAGTACAAATTTTTTCGACTAGATGTAAGAATATTTATAATATGCAAAAACAATGCTCTTCTATGTTGTACTACAACATACAAATTTGTTTACTTTTGATGTCTTGAAATGTAACCAAGAACATTTTGTAAATATGTACTGCAAAGGAGTAATTATATTAAAATTCTTTTTGTGTATGTCAAATCTTTGCCCTATCCTATCCCTTGCTGTCATCGTCCAGGTCTAATCAGCCTTCATGCAGCAGAAAGGTACGAGAGCAACAAACTAAATTGATTATCCATGCTGTGTGTATCTATCATGGTATCTTGAAGGATAGAGTAATGAAGTCCACATGATATATTCTAAAATCAAGCTGGGGTTATCAATATTGCTAAATAGTATACAAATACTGGACTTTGAATGAAGTTGGTGGTGTCCTTTCCTGAAATGTGTTTAGTTGCCAATGTGGCCATAATGTGCCAAATCTGTAAACTTATATTCCACTGTTCAATTTTTCCGGCATTATTCGGTTGTTTCACCATTGGCACAAGGTTCTCCCTCTTTGTTTCAATTCTTGTTTTAGGAATTTATTAATAATAGCTGCTTTGTAGGGGGATAATTGTATGTTATAGAAAGTGAAGGAAAGAGGATTGATTGGTGATAAATATCTATATTTCGTAATATTTATTGTAAATTATTTTATGAAGAAAAAAATATTTTGATCAGTATTGCCCTTTGGTAACTAACATAATACTTGACTTGCTTTGGCATAACCCTGGTTTTACAATTTTCTTAAATTAATAAAAATGTAGTCATTTTTGAAATTTTAAGTCGAGGTTCAATTGTATTTTATATAAGAATATTTATCAAAGCAAATTGTTGTGAAATACACATACATTTGTCTCCTAGTTTTTATTAATGACTACAGTTTATCTTTTGTGCTACAACTTAACACTCCTTTGAACACACTAGTGTCGTACTTGTTTGCAAAAATCTTGAATTTTTCCAAATCTATCAAATTGGGGGCTTGAGCTTTACTGTCTGTTAGTCTGGTCATGTGTGATATTAGAATGTCTCTTATGTGGTTTAGTTAACATGTAATAGAAATGTATTGGAATAATCACATTGTGTTCTTTTGTATGTTTGAGATATGCATCCCCAAAATTGTATTTCGATTATGTTTCTTTCCTTTTTTCAGCTGATATACGAAATTGCGTGTTACCTGGTGCTTTTCTTTTACATTATTTGATAGATTTTTCTTTTGTTTTTAACATGTGGACTAACAGGAAGATTGAAATGTAAAATAGGATATTTCACTATCATCTCGGGTCCCTTACAAAAGATTTCTATAGAATTCTATACAAATTTCTATAGAATATGGTCAGGAAATAAGGCTCATTTGTATAAGCTATAAAATAACCTGTAGAATGTAGAAACATAGAATTCTTTCGAAGCTAATTTCTTTTTTTATGACTACATTTCTATAGAATCAGCTTGTTTCTATATAAAAATGTTTTGGAAAAAATGAAAAATAAATAAAAATTCTATATCAACGAATTTTGTTTCCCTATAGAATTCTACAGGGCTCTAAAATTTTTTTTAATGTGTAATTTTTTTTCCAGTTATAGAAAAAAAAATTGTTTTGTAGATAATAGGATTTCTTGATAAATGAAGTTAATTACAAACACTTACTTTATGAAAACTACATTGATATCAGTTTCATCTAAAGCAGATGTTTGTGCAACGTAGGGCTTCCACTACCTTTTTCCAAACACTTTTACTAGTACAAACATGCCAAGTGAAATATTTACGCATAAAGTGTGATTTTCTGTTGGTGGTTGGGTACTTTTGAAACACTGTTCTGTATTTTCACAATAGCATGACTCTTGTATAGGAGTATCCAAATTTTGCTGGCTGGTAAACAAACAAATGTGGTAATCAGAACTTTTATCGATATGTGCTTTTTTAATTCCGGGAACATCCTTGGCTAAATTCCAATCAATCTGGGTTTTATCTATCTCACTCTGCAACATAGAAATGGCTGTAATGTTTGTTACTATTTTTGCAGCAACTGTGTGTAACAAAGTTGATTGCATTCTGAACTATGAATCTTGTTGCCTTCACTTCTGCATATACTCGGGACTTAACGGTACCATCTATATCACCAACAACTCCCTTTCCATGGGAAGTTGCTGAATATTTCCATTAAAAACCTGAAAAACGCTTTTGTATTTTGGATAACAAATAAAGAAAGTAACAAATAAATTTGTTTTTAAACTTGCTGGATGGGCCATCACTCCAGATGATCAATTTTGGTTCCTTTGCCTGAAATTTAATAATTTCAAGAAGTTTTAAAATGAAAGTAGATACAGATAGCTTAGATTTATCTTTGGTATCACTTACAATAAGATAACAGTGTGTTTTTTGTTTATTTTCAAACAATGCAGATGTAAACAAAGTTATATTTTCCATACTCCAAAGTGCAGATTGTATTTTGTTACCAGAATAACTCATAGCAAAATCTACTTGCAATACAACAGCAATCTTTGCATTTTACTATTTCATGTCACATACATGACTGCTTGAAGTCACATACCTAACCACAATGTCACATACATGACCATTGAAAATTATAATTTAAAAATAATATTAAAAAAAATTTTGGACATTATTTCATCAATTAGTATGATTATATTTTGTAAATAATAATTTAGAATTTTTCTGTAAATTTAATGACATAGGAAATAAAAAACATGTATTAATGGTCATGTTTGTGACTCCCCACAACATTGATACGTTTTGATTGTTTAGAGAATACCAAAATGGACGGGTTTTTTTTTTGTTATGCTTTGATATATTCTTCTAAAAATATATTAGTAATTGAAAATTAAAATATGATAGGTACCTATATTAAAAGTGAAGGAATTGTAGAAGCCTTTAAGAAACTAATAAAAGAGACTACTTACAATTTTTGTCATGTCTTGAAATATGCTATTTATGATGATACCTCTTATTTTTAAACAAAAATAAAGTCAATTATAAGAAAGATAATATATTTTTCATTAAAAATATGTATCCCAATCATGATAATTATAAATTTTTTTTTTAGCGCTTGGTTTCAAAATCCATGGAATGAGCCAAAAGAGTGTACAAATTTTACTGTTAATAATTCTGAATTTGTTACAAATGCGAGTTCCTGGTTACCAAATTTTACCCATAATGTTTTCAAATTTGTTTTATTTAAAACAAAAAGTTGATAATAATTAAATAGAGAGGTAAGCAATGTACACCCAATGCAGATTTCTTATACATGAAGCCTTAGGTAGATACCCCATGCAACTGTTTATCTTCTGATATAAGGTGCAATTTTTGACTGGTAAAATTAATTTTATGAAGGAATTTTAGAAAATACCATACTTTATTCAGAAAAGTCAAGGGGTTATCAGCATTGCTTCAAAAATATTTTAATTTAATTAGTTTAGTTTTATTGACACTCTTTAATTTAGAATTTTATGAAAAATTTCAGATTACATTACTTATGTTTGATATCTATGCTTTATCAATGCTATCTGTTTGTTATATTACCCTCGAGAGGAAGTACAGAATTTTTTTTCTCTTTGGATAACATTAAATTCTGTTACCACAATTTTTTGGTGGTTCATTTAATTTTCATGTTGACAAGAAAGGCTGTATTCTGCTTTAAAAATGTAGAACCTAAGTTAATAGTTACATATTACTTCTTTCTAGTGTTCTGAAAGAACAGTGGATTAGAGCCAAATATGAGCGTGAAGAATTTATTCATGTTGATCGCCAAACGTATACTAAAGGTTTCATGGAAGGAAATTTGTGGAAGCGAGGCAAAGAAGATGGTAGGTTTCAACAGAGGAAATTTGTGCTTTGTGAAGCTGATGGAACCTTAAAATATTATGTAAAAGAGGTAAGTAACCTCATTTGCTATGCATCTTTTTAAATGAATTTAACTTATCTTTATGCATTTTTATTTCTGTAGCCACAAAGTAATCTTTCCTTCATCAAATTTAAATACAAATTACTAAGCCATTTTCAAAAGTCACCCAAAATGTTCTATTCCCTTTTTTATAGGTTGTGCAATCATTGCAATTGTATATACCACTCAGTTTTATCATTTTTCGCCAATACTTTCAGAATACATTAGTTTTTAGTATTCAGACAATATTTAATTTTTTCAAATAGCAATTTCAGATTGGTTTTTATATTCAAGCATTTCATTTTATATTTAAATTTAAAAGCAATTCAAAGCATATATAAGGTTAATATGCAGACAAACTGCAAATTATTTTTTTAATTACACTCAAATGCTTTTGATTATTGTTTAATTATAAGTTAATATAATTCAAGCCTGTTAAGAATTTTAAGAGAAATTTCATTCTTTGAAATGTAGATTTCCATGCTATCTTATAAGGTTTAGATTTATCAGATAATTGAATGCTTGAAATTCATTGATAAAACGTGAGGAGATAAAAGCACATTTTGAAGTAATTGTCTGCACATTAAAATTTGACTAACTGTTTTATAAGTACTTTTAACTGTAGTTCATATACATGAAGGGCAATGACAGATATTTTCTGTGGTTGTTAAATCCAGTAAATAAGCATTATAAACTGTTTATACATGCAGACTTGGATTTAAATATTTTTTGACAAATAAAGATTCCAAGTGCTTTGATGTTTATGAATAAGAACCTTGGCTCATTTTAACTATTTGATTTACTGTTTTTGTGGAAGTAAGTTTATGAGAAATGTGTTTTTTACCTTTAGTCTCATAAAGAACCAAAAGCAACAATTGATGTTTCAAAATTAAATATGACACTCTGCCCAAAGAAGGTTGGAAATCCTAACGGAGCACAGTTTACATATGTGAGGGATGGCTCCACAAGAAACATTTTTGTGTACACATCAAATGGTTCAGTAAGTTATTTTTTTTTAAATGTGTTCTATTAAAACAAAGCAAACTTTTCATTCCAGAATATTTTTCATACTTTTTCATGCTTTTTCATATCTGTTCTCATTACATGAGTTGCAAACAATTACTGTAACAATTACTGAACTGTTGTAACAATTACTGTTTGCAAACAATTACTGTACTGTTGTAACAATTACTGTACTGTTGTAACAATTACTGCACTGTTGTAACAATTACTACACTGTTGTAACAATTACTGTTTGCAAACAATTACTGTATATGTGAAATCAATTAAATGTATTCCTATTTTAGTTGGTTATCTCTATGATTGGTTTTACTGACTGCTCTTTTCGATTTTCAGGCAATCGTTGATTGGTACATGGCTATAAGGTCTGTAAAGCTCAATAAACTACGTGTTGCATACCCTGGCACTAGTGAACTAGAGTTATCTCAATTCCTAACTAGAGATTTCTTAAAAGAAGGATGGATGTTTAAGACAGGTCCTAGAACAAGTGATGCTTACAAATGGAGATGGTTTACGTTAGATGATCGCAAGCTCATGTATCTTGAAGATCCTTTAGTATGATTTTAAACATTATTTTTCTTTATTTTTAAATGATCTGCAATAATGTATTGATCCCATTGATCGAGTTTTTAATACTAATATGTTTTATACAACATTATGTTTATGTTTAATTATGAAGGCAAAGTTAATGTAAAATAAATTAAATTAATCAATTTGTATTACCATTAAAAAATGCTGCTTTTTCAATGGAAGGGTTTAAGTAAATTAATAATAATAATTTAAGAAATTTGAATTCAAGCTTAATAATTAATTGTTTTTAATGAAAAAGATGAGCAGCCAAGTAATGCATCTGATGCCTTTATTTGTATTGACTGAATGTTCTCATAAATGTAAGAACTGCATAACTGTGAACTTCAAAATTCTGATAATGACATTGCTGTTCCTATTCTTTACTATTTAAACTATTAACTTAGCTAAGGAATAAAATAACAAAGAAATTTTACTTCCTATTTCTAGAAAGTTATAGATGTATATTTTCTTCCATTTCTGTAGATATCTAAATTTACCTAAAAAGTCAAAACAATTGAACTATCTGAAGAGTAATCAAAATCATATTTACCACATCAAAAGTATCAAACCCATATAATAATAGTAAATTCAAACTCTTCATATACAAAAATTCAATCTTTTTTTTTATAACCATTGACTTTTAATTGACAAGACAATTTTATATGTTCTTATCCCACATGTATATCCAGAACATTTTCTGCCCTCTCCTTTAGGTCACATCTCGTTTGAATACGTGTATAGGCTCCATCTTTTGATTATCCCTGGAGCGCAATCAATGTATTTACTAAAGATAGTAAACTCCATAGGGGAAGAAAAGCTCACTAAAGTAGAGGTACTTTAGTGAGCTTTTCTTCTATGGAGTTTACTATCTTTAGTAAATACATTGGTTGCGCTCCGGGGATAATCAAAAGATATTTTTCAGCTTTCATTCCCCTACTCTCTGTTCCCCTATCCCTCTTTCCCCTGCCAACCAACCGGTATGGTGGTTAAGGTGTTAGCCTCTAGATCGAAAGGTTCCTGTTTTGAATCCGTGTCCGGGCATGGATGTTTGTAAGCGTATGGTGTAGAGGCGGCTGGTGCACCTTAAATCTGTCATGGCTGAAAGTCCTCACGTTGGGTTGGTGTGGAAGTTTGGAAAGTGGGGGTGCCAGCTATGTTGTTGCTTCGTCATCTGACTGTGGTTCAAAATTACGAGGTGTTGTCCTCAGATCTTTCCCTTAAGGAATTGATCCCGAACCTTCCTCAATAGCCCGCTGTGTTGCTGTAGTACGACGTTAATTAAAAAATTATCAATTAATTAATTACCCTCTTTCCCCCTTTAATATACTATTTTGTATGTTCTTGTCCCAGATGTATGTCCAGAACTTTTCCTGCCCTCAGGGGCACATCTCCTTTAAGTGTGAATGGGCTCCATGAACCCGAAATACTCTTGTGATCTTTTCTTCGCCTATGGAGTTTACTGTCTAGTAAATACATGGGTTGTGCTCCAGGGATACTCATGAGATCTTTTTCTGTTTTCATTCCACTACTCTCTGTTCCCCAATCCCTCCCCCCCCCCTTCAATTTACAATTTTGTATGTTTTTGTCCCAGAACTTTTCCTGCCCTCGGGGCACATCTTCTTTAGGTATGTATGGGCTCCATGACCCCGATGATCTTTTCTTTTCCTTTGGGGTTTGCTCTCTTTAGTAATTACAGGGGTTGTGCTCCAGGATGCAATCTTTTTTTGCTTCCATCCCACTATCTGTTCCCCAATTCCTCTTTTCCTTTCATGACATTTTTGCATTTTCTTGTGTTTGGTGCAACTTGGCCAAATATATGGCTCTTGTGTCATTAAATGCCAAAACCACAACTTTTCCCAAATATGAGTTTTGTTCTTTATAATTTTCTATTTCTAAAAGATTTTGATTTAGAGAAGTTTTTCATTTGTGCTACTGGGATTGAGTAAGTAGGATAAAGTGTGTTATTAGGTTGTAATTTCTCTCAATCCTAGTTACTTTTCTTTTTCTTTAAAAAAGCCATTCTGCTTATTTGATAGTTCAAAAAAAAAGTTTCGAACATAAAACAACACTGTTCATTTAAAAAAGTTCTTGCTAAATTCTTTTTTTTATTGCATAGGATCCTTACCCTAAAGGAGAAATTTTCTTGGGCTATCATGCTGATGGTTTTGCTGTCAAAAAAGGTGTTCCACCTGGTATGAAGGAACAAGGCTTTGGTTTTACCTTGCGTACCCGTGATAGAATATATTTATTTGGTGTCCAGAAAGATGAAGATAGGACGGAATGGATGAAAGTTCTACAAAGTGTGATTGAAAGGCCTTTAACACCTCAAGACAATACCAGTGAGTTCTTTCGTTTGTAACTTTATTGTGGATAATGTGGCTGAAATATGTGCAATTCATATCCAATGCATTAATTGATGGAGAATAATATATACTTTTAGAAAAAGCAAAGTTTTTTTTCAAAATATTTGGATTTTTTTTATTAATGCATTAAAATTCATATATATATGATATTTATAGTTTAAACTTTTGCCCACAAATGTAAGAAATTGTTGGGATTCGTCGGTAAAAGCTGGTAGAAGTACAAAATGTAAGCCTTGCTATAAATGCATGCTTACGAATATTCCTGAGCCAAATTCTGTGTTCAGTTACAAAGATGAAGTTCTCATTCAATGCAAAATAGTTTTGTCATGTGTCTCAGTCTAATTATCACTCTTGTAGCAAAACATTACTAAAGAATTAAATACAAAATAGATTTCATACTGTTGAGAAAATTAAATAAAAATAGGTAGCTAAAATAATACATTTAATTTAATTAAAATGATTACTTTTACTTGTACATTGGTAAATCCCAACATTTACCATCTTGATAAATATTTAGCAAATGTAAATGTTTTATCCCGCATTTCTGACTTGTCCTTTTTATAACGATCATGATGATTTTACTGTTAAATTCTAAGATTTTCTGATCATTGAACTTTCATAGTGGCATGTTTTATAATTTTTTTGTGTATGTGCAATTTCATCTTTTATGCAACTAAATTATATTATTATTTATTAAATTATTTATCTTTTATTTATTTCTTCATGATTTTAAAATCTGAGTTTGGAAATGGTTGTTAACTTTAGAAATAAGATATGAACCAATCTAGTCATTCTTTTAAAACTAGACTAATAAACCAATGTATTCTCAATGCAGATCGAGTTAAAATGAATTAAACATGTAAAATACTACGATGTTAGGGTTATGCAAATGCTGCCATGTCCATAATTAAAAAAAATTCGAATGTTATATTCACCAAGCTGTATGAAAGAATGGAGTGTAAAGTCTGCAACGAATAAGCTAGTTTTCCCTTCCTTTTTCTCGTAACTCAGTGCCATGCATCAGATATCCTTTATCTAAGTGAGTAGTCAACACATTGATAAAGTTTCCTACTTAAATATTTACAAGGGCATATACAGAATTCGAAAAGGGATCTCATTGTCTTATTCATCGAGAACAAGTCGAGTGTTTAATCCTATTACATATCACCAATTTAGGCAGGTGCTATACATCACACACCAGTGTATCATTGTTAATTGGAAAAGCATGAGTGTTCATTACTCTTGTTATAAAAACTGTTGACAAATGCTGAGCATTTGGCTATGTGCCATTAGTTCATGTGCTCTCCAGTACTTTTGAGCCTGTCCAGTTCAGCCTTTAAGTACTGTGCACACATCCAATTGATTAGCATTGAACACAAATTGTTTACAGTCGCATAAGAAACAGAAGGGAGAGTTGGTCAAGCTAATAGAAAGGGGATGGGAAGACAATCAGCCATGATCGATTAAGAGTGCAATGGGCAATTCTTTGGAAGCATGCAAGATGCCTCTTGTCGATGAGAAGCCTCCTTCCAACATCTACAACTTGGAAAAGTCTGGATTTCACCTTTTGATTGAAATTCCTGGTAATTATTAGTTTGTCTGAATGAAAAGGCAGAAGGTTTTTAAAGGACATGTTAATTTTTAAGATATCAGCCATTCATCATAGTAATTAATATAAAAGCCATTTCATGACCCTGGATACTGCAATTGGCTGGGAATCATTGCAAGACGATATGGTCATCATATGGACCTTGTTGTTCTGCCATCCAGAATGCAGTCTGTTGCTTTGTTATTCATCGTGAGTGAAAGATGGACTTTAAATCGGAGAGGATTGAAGCTGTTTTAAAGCTACTTTTGAATGTGGAGTTGCTGAAGAACAATTAAAATAGCTTCTCCATCAAAATTAGATCAATTTTGACCTAAAGGAATGTAAAGGTCACTAAACACAAACCAGTGCTTGACCCTCTTTCACCATCCATTACCATCTTCGTTAACATAAACCAATGTGTCACAAAAGAACATTTTCAGTGGCAAACATAGTCATGGCATGTAATTTTACTGGATTCATTTCTTGTTTGCATATACTTCAAGAAAATTGAGGAGTTTAGGGACACGAGATAATTACTGGCTCATAAAGAACATCAAATTCCCCAACAATCTTGGAAACGTTCTCAGATGAAGCACTCGGGGTCTTTCAATTTCTTTTACTCTACTTTTTCCAAATGGGATCTTTAGGGAGTCTAATCAACTTTTTGTGAATGAAGAGTTTCCAAGATTGGTTATCTGACTAAAATATTTCTATGTTTCAGCTATTTAGTGCAAAATTCCAGTTTTTAAATTTTGTTGGAGATGATCTTACAAAATTTAGTTTCAATGCTGAATTTAGCAAATGTCACTCTCCATAAAAATAAAATGCCATTCTTTATGGAAGATGTATCAAGAGAACAATGTCATTACATTGAATTTTGTTAGGTACAGTTGACTAGAGTTAAAATAACAAATACTCAATCAGTGGTTTATGAAGTCATTTTGAGGCCTTAGGCACAGGTAATTTTAAGAACGATTGTTATAATTATTAGATTTGTTGACCAAAATATATAAAAAAAAATTGTTTTTTAAAACATAAAATATATTTATGAAACAAACTATAAACTACTTAAATTAAATTATAAATAAACGATAGTTCTAAAACTACATATATGTCACACTCATGTAGCGTGACAGATTATATATTGAAACGACTCCACCTTGTTGAGGGCCTACAATTGTCTCCTACCTTGCAGAGGAAAATACAATGGGAGAAAAAAAATGAAACAATTTATTCAGTTCCTGTTTTTAATGTCTGAATCAGTGCAAAATAAGTATGAAAAATATCTATTAATTTAGGTTTTAAATAAGAGCAATTGAACTAATTCTCAGTTAAGAACTAATCCTCATTAAAAGAATCATGTTTAAAAACTGATTTTTATTGAAAATTTCATTAAAAAAATTAATTTTGAGCAATATTTTCCATTTAAAGGACCTTCTGTTTTACAAAAAGAATCCTATGTGTGCATTGTGGGCAATCTGCAATAGTATTAAGTGCATACAAATCTTGACTGCAAGAAAAGTATGTTTAGTTGTGTGTTTTTTCTCAATGTAAATCTGGATTTACCAAAACTGGAATCAAAATATTAAGGACATTTAATATACAAGAAAAAGGAAATTAGATGAACTATTTATATATAAAAAAATTGTGCTTAAATTAAGTAAAGGATTTGTGATAGAAATACAAACATTTAAATTTTTTATGAATTAGATGCTCAAAAAGAGTTCAAATAAACCAGACAAGATGAAAATACTTTTTATATTAAATCAAAGAATTATAAAAATTTTGAAAAGTATTGCAATTTCGTAACTTAACTTTTTATATCAATATGAAACATTTTGATGAAATGGGAAAATTAACTGTGGGATATTTATGTGTAATTATTTTATTATTTATTATATATAATTAATTAATTATTTATTATGTGTAGTGAATCTGTTTATTTTTATGTAATTCATATTGCTCTGTGATACTTTTTTCAAGTGAACAATCATTTCTTCGCCAAGATTTAAACTATTGACATTAACTCTGCTTTTTTCATCTTTTATAATGTATTGCTTCTTTTTTAGTGTTTTACTTGTTTCTTGTTATTTTGTTCAGTGCATGATCTTTTATTTTATAATATCTGAAAGTCTGGCATGTACTTTTTGTGTTGTGATTTGTTTGTTTTCCTTTTAAATGTTTATGTATCATGTTTGTGTTGTCTTATTTTATAGTACCCTGTGTATCTTTGCATGGAATAAAACTTATCACTGATAATAGCTCTTTTTATTTTGTCTTTACTGTCACATTTATCGTTTACACAATATTTCATTGTATTAATCTTAATGCAAAATTATTTATCTTATTTAAAATCTTTTATCATTCAATGCCAAACTACTGAGTATATAATTTTATCATTAGAATGTAAGGTATATTCTCAGAAAGTCAGACTTCTTCTGAGATGCTAGAAGGCAGATACTCATCTAAGTAAGGCACAACAGTTTGTTGTCTAACTCTGCACTACTGTACATAGTTTAAAACTTTAAAATCTTGTACTTAAAACTGGACAGGACCTTTGAAAGTGAACCAATTACATTCCAACTGCCAAAACGATGTAATATTTTGTTTCACATCCTACTTTATCTTAAGTTTAGGTATATCAAAATGAAAAACTACAATTTGTTCTTTTTGTATGTTAGTCTAGGCATGGAATAATTTTAAATATTTAAGATGAATTTAAAATGCTGATATAAATACATTAAATAACGTGCTAGAGCTAAAGGTGAGTAATAGATATAGTATTCATGTACATACTGCAAAATTGCAAGAGTTAAATTATAAAGGCTATTAAATTGAATGAAGACTCATTTGCTGGATATTATAAGTACTTATTCAATCAATCTTACCTGTTCTGGGAGGCCACCGAGGTTCACTGGGAATGCCTACTGCTCTAGCAACCTGCGAGTTGTAGGCAGCACAGGTTTGATTCTTCCCTGGGTGTATTTCTCTCTTGTATATGTATCCATTACTTGAAGTTGTCTGTCTTATGTTTGGCACAGCAAAGCCAAACATGCACCATAAAACTCAACCTACCTGTTATGGGATCCTCTGTTACTCAATGGATTTGTTCACAGCACTAGCAACCTGTAAGTGGTGCAGATTCAATATCTGTCACTTATCCTGGGTGTATTTCTCTATCATGTGTCAATATAACTTCTATTTGTGTATGTCCATTGCTTGATGTTCATCTAGTTTATTGCAGCTTGACCAAATATGGCTGTTACTCCCAAAATCACAACCTAATTAGTATGATCCATGTTGCTCCATATTCTAAATTCAATAAATATGGTGACTAAATTGTTGATTATTTTCTTGATCTGTCTAATTAGAGACCAGTTAGTAATTTCATTTCAGAGATAATGCATTGTACTCAACCAACTGAATTCTAGTTTTCAGTGGATTCAGTTACTAAATTATGAGAAACATTTTAAAAGATAAAAACAAGTTTTAAAAGTTAAATATTTTATTTCAAAGCTAAAAGCATTACAGGGGCTGCATTTTGTTTTCGTTTTATTAACAATGCAAAATAGTTTCAAACTGAATCCCTTTCTTGTAAACAATAATGCCTTGAATCTTAAAAATATTAGGAATTTGAATTAGTTGTTTTATTCTGTTGGTAATAAATTGATATGCATTGAAAATATTAAAAAGATCATTCCAGTTATTTTATAAGGAAAATCGAATTGTATTTTCATATTCTTTTTACTGCTTTAGTTTACATTGAAGATTTGTAATAATATTTTTAAACTTGATACTCTTGACAATTTTCTCAAAACATTAACACCTTATTATATTTGTTTGACTTCAGAAATTTTCTTACATTTATCATATAATCTGTTTTTCTATGAAGCAATCTTATACAAATATCAGTAGTAACTACTAATATGCAACCTACGTTTTCTTGTCAAATTTTTCTATGAGATATTGCTATTTATACAAGAACATTATGAAATTCCAAACATTTTATGTAGCCATCAAAACAACTTGCCATTCTGAAATTGGCTCATACCGATCTAGTAACATTTTGTGTTAATAATATAACTGGTAGTTCAGTTATAATTTATTATATATATATATAGATCTGACTATTAAGTTTCTTATTGCACATACTTGCACTTTTCAGATTTCCAAACCTGAAAATAATGTTTCTTGTTTGTTGTGCCAAAGAAAAAGTCAATTAATTGTATTGTTCTTTTTTACAGTGGCAGCAAATCTGGTGCGTAAAAGGGGTACTATTCGTCATTTCATCTATTGAATGTGATAATTATTCATTATAAATAATTCATTTTGAAATATTGCATCTTCCCATCTTTCTTCATAATCCCATCACGACCCCTTGAAGAGCTCTTTCAAAGGAACGGCATGCAAGAAAAAGCTGAAATTTGACCATTCAAATTTGTATATTTTAATTCATTTTCATTTGTTGATAGTGACGTTCATGAAAAAGTCCTCTTTCTTTCTGCCTGTGCTTTATTAGGCGAATTTGAAATAATTTTTATTAACGATCCAGTTGAGCTAACATTTGTTTACTTATTTTAATATTTGTTCATCTTAATGTTCACAAATATATTTAAAATAATTAAATGGTGACAAAATATACTGTGTTTCTGTTTTTAAACTTATTTTTTCAAATATCAATTGATATAGCATCTAAGTCGGATATATATTATAATTTATTAAAAGTGATTTATTATTGTGTATGTGTACTTAAAACAATGTCAACTTTCATTTATACTTTTATACATATTAGGAACTTATGTGTATAAATTTACTAAAAACATGTTATTTAAAGTTTAAAAAAAAATTTTTTAATTTTAAATCTAAACAAATATTTTTACAATCAGAAATGTTTTTAGTATAAGGTGTTTGTATTAAAAACGGAATTCATTCATTGAAGTAAGAATAATTAATAATAAACCATATGAAGATTTACTTTAGTGTAGATTTATACACATACTCTCTAAATTGTGAGTTTATGAAAAAAACAGTTCTCATAGCTACATAGTTTATGTAGTGTACAACATGTCTTTCCTTTAAACTTATTTGTCAAGTATTTTCGTAATTTTACAATGTAATGTTAAATATCTGAGAGATATTTTCTGTTAAGCTAAATATTGGTGAAGGTAGTGTTTTTTTTGGCAATATTTAGATCCTGTACGTATTCTGAACGTGGCATAAGTTTATTTGTTTTTCAAATGATTTTAGCCTTTTGCCAACAAAAATTCCAAGTTGATAGCTCAAATTAAAAATTGCCAAAATGGCAATAAACTACATTTTGAGATTACTCTGATTTGCACCATGTGAGAGCATCTGGATAGCAGATGTAAAATCTTCGTAGATGTTTGGTTTGTTTACTCTAATAATCTCTCATATTATCAGCTCATTAACTTATAAAAACAATCCTACACTTGCATATCAAATCACCAATTTTAACTCTCAAAAAAAAAATGCAGATTTGTAACTTTCAAGGGTGATTAAAACTGCATTGATGCAAATGGAAACAGTTTTTAAAACTTTTTCTTACATATCATTGCATACAGTTTCTGCCATTCATCATTAGTTATCACTTTTGTATGGGACATCCTAAATTAGAAAATAAACACAAAATCCGATTACAGAATCCTGAAGATTAAGATTCTGAAGGAAGTAAGATAGCAAAATATTTCTTGTTTCAAAATTGTTGCGTGTTTTGATGTAGTACTTGAACTCTAAATATGAATATTAACTGTGAGATTGCCACCTAACTGAATAGTTTAACAAAAATTTTTATCTATATTATTATATTTTAAAATTACAGCCTTAAGATCTTAAAATGTACTAATTTATTTAATCAATTAAAATTATTCATTGATCATTTTAGTTCATAATTTTATTATAAATACGTAAAATTTTCAGCATGGCAATTTAGGGTTGCTCCTGTTATCTTTTAATATCTACATGGTCATGCCACAGTTTACTAAACTCAATAATAGCCTTTAAAGTAGACATGTTGGTAATGTTAGTAAAATTCATGAGACGTACTGTACGAAAATATATTTTTGTAGGTGATGTGTAGAAACTATCTGTTGTAAAATATTGTGCTGAACATTGAAATATAATTGTCTATATTTATAAGACTAAATTATCCTCTAAACAAAGTTAAAAGAAGGTTAGAAAAAAATTTACTCACATTTTTAATACCCCCTCTCCATGTACAACAAGTTGTGACTAAATAATTTTAGGAAATGTTAGTTGAACAGTATATATATTTAAATATATTTACACAGTGGGAATGTTATTAGGTACACTGTAATTAAATTTCAATGTACTCAATGTTCTGAGAAAGCTATATCACAAATTTAATATTTCCTCCTTCCTACAGTAATATTAGAATACCTAAAAGTTAAGTCATCACTACTAGAATATTTAAAATGGAAATATCTGTTTAGAGTTACTAAGTAATGGAAATTTGTCTGTAACCAATTTCAGATGAATAGCTTTTTTATTTATAATTTTCACTTTTAAGAAATACTTGGTCTTAATTATTTTAGTTCAAAGTTTGGTCAGAATTTGAAACTTAAAACATTGAAATCACTTTATTAAAAAAAAATTGCATTCCAAATAATTCATTTGTGATACGCAAAGTATTGTATTTCTGAGATAAATTCTAAAACATTCCTTTGCTGCACTGTCATAACTTAGAAATTGTCATTTTTGATTTATTGATACTGGGAGAATGTTTTCGACTACTTCAGCTAAAACAACATGACTAAAATTCTTGACAAGATAGCAGTTATACAAACGTGTTATATACACAGTTAGGGCAGTTGAAAGCTTTAAGCATGTTTCTGAAAAATCATGATTTTTGAGCTGTGTTGTAGTAAATAATCAATATACTTTTCATTCATTCCAAGTTTGCAATTTCTTATATTATATTATTTCTGTCCACTGCACTTACATGAAGGTAAGTTTTATTTACTGGAGTTGAACGTTTTCTGCAAAACCGAATATAATTTGTCTGAAGAGTAAAATTGTGCCTGTATTGTATGAAATAATATAAGATAGGGAACAAGAAATGAGATGTGATAATACAAGTAGCTTAAGGAAAATTTTGTAAATAATATACATACATAAGTCTGTATTTATTTTAGGTATTTCATTCTCATGTCTATCAATTTAGATAATTCATGTATGTGTTTTTGCTGTTAGCTTATCAAACATCTTTTATTGTTGTACTCCAAATATAGTGATGCAAGATGATGCAATGGATATTTAGTCAGTGTTACTCTTAAAGCATACTAATCGGCCTTGAGAAAGGAATACTTAGACTGGAATGTTTTCAAATACTTTTAGATTTAAGTAAGAAATTTTCTTATGACTTACAAGAAATAATAGCATATTTTTATTTGCAAGTCATTTCACAAAATAATTTAAGTACACTTGACTTTGTAAAACACAATTTGCTTTAAACTAAACTCAATCTTAAAACCATCACGAAAAAAAAATTCTCAAGTGAATGAATGTTGAAGAAAGTTTGTGTTACTTCACACCAATTGAAGAGAACACATGTTACAATATTGTTTGTATTTCATTATATATATCATGTTTCATCCAACTAGTCTTGCTCAATACCTTTATCTGTATATTAAAACATTTAAAGCACATTTTTATACTTTTCTTACACATATCAAAAAAATTGACATCAGAAAATCGACACATATCAGATCTCATGCTGATTTATTGCTATTGTTTTCACACAAAATGCACACTATTTCCTAAGAGCTCATGTATATTATAAAATTAAGCTTAACAATCGTAGAAAATGTCTTAATATTTTGAAATATTCAAGTGAAAATTGTACTTTTGTATACTATTGGATTGACTGACGGTGTTAGTTTTACAAAGGATGTAATGTGCAGTTCTTCACAAGGCCATTTCATTCCTAAGCTTCTTGAAAAGAGCCAAATGTTGCCTCATTATTCATTCAACAGGTTGTTATTCATTGCATCACTAATGCATTATATCGTTGCATGTGATTTTCTTACATTTCGTGTGAGAATTAGCACACAGAGTGTAATATTTTTATAGGACCAAAGTCACTTATTTAAATGCCAGCCAAATCACCTGGCTATATATGAAATGTTTACTTTCATATCAGATTGAAATGCTTTTAGTTGGAGCTTGACAAATTTATGGCATGCTATTTTAAAACAAATTTGTAGTTCTTATACTGTTGTGTTCTCTACTGGGCTTCAATAGTGCAGAATTATTTTGTATAAACTTGTGCATGCTGTACCAATTGTACTACATACACAACTGTAAAGTCAAAGTTAATGAGTTTGGTCAGATTTTTTGATGAAATGCATCGTATGTTATATGGTAAGTCTTGATCTTAGCCCCTGTATTACAAAAAAAATGTCTGTAGACTGTCCAAACCAAACTTGCCTTTAGTGTTTTCCTGAGGATTTTAGAATTGACAAAAGCTGTATGGGTCCTATCCAAGATCTGCTAGGTATATACAATTAATTTTAATAATTTGTGAAAAATTATCAGAACCATTTTTGTTATTGGTGCATGTTTTTAACAACTTGAGTCAGTAAGAGTACTAGCTAGATTTACGTGCTTGAGGAAGTGAATGTTATTTTCGCTTCTGTTTAGTTAGAATCGAGTGTTTTAAAACACATTCTTTTTGTTAAAAACATACGTTTTAATTTTTTGTGAGTTAGTTTTGATAAGCTTAAAGGCTGTAGAGAAGGCATTTTTTAGGCATCCTCAATTATTTAATAAATACCTTTTAGTTCGTTTAGAGTTTAAAATAAGGATGTTTCTATTCCCATTAGTATTTAAACCTTGCAATTGTTCAAAAGAATGAAAATGTATGTCAAAACAAGATCTAGTGCTAAAAGGTTTTCTGTTTGGCTGACTATCCAAATCTTACTCTAAGTAGTCTTATGTAATAAAAATTGACCATGGAGCAACAATCAGATGACTTAGATTTGAGAATTTGATTGCTGTAATTGAATTAAAGTTGATGCCTGCAACATCAAATTGAAAATTAAAATTATTAAACAAAGATTTTTTTTTTATTTCAGAGAAAGCTAAAAAGATTTTTATTAACATTAAAGTTAATAGTAAAAGAAAGCAATAAAATAAATTTTGATTTTAAATGGTCATTATAAGTATTTTATCAGTAATGCTTATTTTACTTTACAATTCATTTGAAATCACCAAAATTTCGATTTAAAAAATTGGTTTGCTTCTAATGTATTATTGGGCTGCATAATGCTTCTGTATAACCAATGGAGTACTAATTGTGAAGATTCGATTGATTTTAATTTTTGACAAAATGAACTGATTTGCATTATGCTTTTAAAATTTCAATCTATCGGTGTGTTTAATGTATTTATTTTTTTTAACCTTTCAATTTCTTCATTTTAAATTTTTACTTAGGAGGTATTATACTAAAATGTAATTTTAGAGGTTGATTGGAAAGTTGAGGTCCTTAAATTCGTGTCATGCAAATAGGCTTGTGCTTGTAAAAATTTGAGAATATCTTCATGGGAATTCTTTGCATTTGGTTAAATTGTTAATATTGTGCAAGTTAAAACATAACTATAATTTCAGGCTGCTTCTATATTTTTCACAGACTACCTGTATGCATTTGTCAAGCTCTATTTTAAATAATTATTTGGAAAAATTACTCATGTAGAAAAAGCAGATCAATACATTTTATTTAACAATCTAAATTTTAAAAATTCGGTATATTGCTGATTGATGTGTTATGTACAAAACTTATTTATTTCTTTACCACAAATCTAGCTTTATGGTGTTCTAAAACGCTAGCATGGTATTATACTTTTGTTACTATGTTTGCACTGAGTTATTAAATTTGAAATTTAATAGATTGTGTGGTGTCTATTTAATGGCTTGTGTACACTATGTCATTGACTGGGAAATTACAAATACAGGGGTGTCTTTTTGCTACAATTTTTCAAACTTGGCGACTCTCCTAGACTCTTATTTTCAAAGTTTTGGCGACTTTTTTTTGAAAATTCACCAAAGTTAAACGAAAATTTGATCACAATTTTTTTAAACAAATAGCTGACAGAAAAAAAATATTCTTGAATCTTCTTTAGGGGAAAATTTTCAAAGGCAGCCAATTTTGGAGTTTTGGCACCCAGCCATGACAATCATGAAAGAAAAAAGTACGAATCAAGTTGCTAGTTGTGATAAAAACATTTTGAAAATGCAAGTTTTATAACTTTTTAATTAAAAAAAAATTTGGGGCGAGATTTTACAACATCTGGTTTTTACTTAATTGGCACATTTTGTATCTTAGCTGTTTCGTTTTGCACCTGAGCTACTAAAATAGGGTTTGAGTGGAGATTTTGCAACCAATTTAAAAAAATGTATGCTATATTCCATAAGCGCTTTGACTACGATTGGGTTTCATGTTGCAAAGGCCATACTAAACACAAGACAGGCATCAAGTAATGGACGTTCATAAGGGAAGAGAGGAATGGAACTTATGTCGCCTATTACTAGCAGGTTACTAGTGCAGTGGGCTTCACTTTGTGGTAGCTTTGCAAATATCTTAATGCTAGTTATCCTTTTCTAAATTGCTTTAATGCAATTTATGCAACAACTTCATTTGAACACATTGCTAAAATAATTTATGAATTAATTAAGAATGCTTTAATTAAAAAAAAATTACTCCTATTTTGATGAATTTTTTCCAGTTTAGGGTATGTAGGTAGGTATTTAATTAACGTCGTACTGGAGCAATACAACGGGCTATTGGCGACGTTCCGGGATCAATCCCATAAGGACAACACGTAATTTTGAACAACGGTTAGATGACGAGGCAACACCTGAGCTTGCATCCCACTCTCCAAACTTCCACAACACGTCAACGTGAGGACATTTGAGGCCTCGACAGATTTAACATGCACCAGCCCCCTTTGTACACAACGGTGTTTGTTGGATTCAAACTCGCAACCCTCCGGTTGCTAATCCGTTACTCTTTCACCGCTGCCCCATTTTCAGGGTATGTGTATGCAGGGCTTTATAGGGATATGGTATCAGTGTTATTTAAATTAAGTGATTTTTTATACAAAAATCATGATAAAAATGAAACTTTAAATTTTCCTTAAGTATAATGGCCGACCAACCGGTATAGTGGTTAAGGTGTTAGCCTCTAGATCGGAAGGTTCCTGGTTCGAATCCGGGTCCGGGCATGGATGTTTGTAAACGTATGGTGTAGAGGCGTGTAACGTCGTGATAAAAGAAATAGCCTTTTTTAAAGAATTAAATAAAAATTTATTTACAATATGGTAGCGACATCACCGTTACAACTACCTCTCATCATACGTTTTAAACATAACGGCTAAAACACGCCATTCGAACACTGCACTCAGTCCACACTTCAACGAAGCATCCAATCGACTAAAAAAAGCCGTTACAAAAAAATATATTTTCACCAACATTATACATAAAAGAAAAAATGAACTTCCGGGAAAACCATTTAAGCTCACATAAATATGTCAAAAGAAAAGATATCCCTTCCAAGAGTAATAAGAAGTAAAAATAAACACAGGAAGTATCACACTATCTTGGGGGGAATAAGGAAAAAGAAATACTATAGAAATACATTTAAAAGATATTCCGGAAGTGTACGTTACAACTCTTCCCCCCTTAGAATTAGTGATGGGGAAAATGACTCTTTTCAGGGATCGGATCGGAACCGCTCACTCACTAAAAAGAGCTAGCTCTTTTTGATGACTCACCGCTCCTTTGAGATATATAATAATGTATATAACATATCGAAATGTATACAATATGTTTGGGCCATCGAACATCCCTCGTTGTCACGTGAGCGCATGTGTCCAGACGAAGAGGCGCCAAGCGTGCTTGAAACACCCACGCACACAACACTTGAAACACTCACTCATCCAGCAATTGAGCAGTTTACCTCTAAAATCAACAAAAGGAGGGAGACGGGGCCCGAGGACGATAGGCATTGCAGCATAGGGCTGCTAAGCTGTAAAATTTAATTGCTAAGGCATAAGATGGCCCAAAACCATGTCAATTCATATAACTTTGAAATTGTCCATAAAGAATAAATTACTTTGAGGACACTTCTACTTTTGTAATTCCCGTCATGAACCCGTTGAGATTACAGAAGTAGCAATTAAAATATCCAAACACGTTAAAAATCTCATTTTTGACCAAGAATTCTAAAAAATTTTTCGATTTTATTGGATAGAGTATTTATTTGACTTTCCAAAACATATTTAATTTTGTTCTCTGTTAATTACTTGAAGAAGTATTAAGATTTTAATCAAGGCGGGAAAACAAGAAGTAAGAATGGAAAACACTGGAAATGGCCATTAAAAGGCCAAAAACATGGCAAAATCTAAATTTAAACCTTACTTTTTTGTGCAAATATAATTTTAGAAAGTTTTTTCAAATATTTAAATGGTTTCTCTTTTGGAAATGGAGTGAACTTTTTTAAAGAGAAGGAAGAACAAAATTGTTTACACAAAGAGCAAACGCAAGGGAGCAAGCGATGCATTTGAAACTACCTTTAACTCTAATTTAATATTTTTGCATTATTTCCTCACTTCAAATGTTATAATACAAAAACTTATAACTGGATTCTAGTAAACTTTTGAGAGTTTGTTATTTATAATGTTGTCAAGTGAATGAACTAGAATAATTATGCTGAGTTCAAAAGTTTCTAAATTATTACTATTTATTTAAGAAGTAGGACTGTAAAACTATAAAAAATCTTCTATTCATTTTTCAATCACTTGTAAAATTGTTGTTTATTTAAATATCCTTTTATTCTAGTTCATTCCCTAGAAATATGCATGTAGTTTATTTTGGTAGCATCATTTTTCAAATTGGTTGAATAGATTTTCATGTAGCACATTTGAAGTTTTTGACACATTTCTTTAAAATTTCATACATAATTATCATATTTTTACAAAATTATTAAAATATACTTTTAATATTTATAGCCCATTGCTATTGTTTAAAACACAAAACATAAAAATATCATTAAAATGTTTCTATACCACATTTAAAAAAAGTGTCTTGGACGTGTTTGGATACATTAAGATTTCTTTCTAAAACCACTTAATTACCAAATGAGACTTCCTAATAATTTAAATGATATTTTAAAATCATATAATAAAAATATTAATAATTTATTGAAGTACTTAAGATTTTTAACTATTTATTTTAAGATATAGGTATATAATACCCTCGAATACTCGTTGTCCCAAAGATTTTCAAAATCCAAGTCCCCTCCCTGTCTTTTAATAAAATATTTTCAAAATGCCTTGTTTTGTGAAGGCAATGCAATAAAAACGAGTTACGTTTAATTTAATTTTGTGTAGCTTTATTAAAATGATATCACTCCCGAGAAATCAAGGTTATTATTATATTAATGTTAAGTGAATAACATAATAACTGTTAGAATATGTTTTAATAACAACCTTAAGACTAGTTTTAATTAGTGCTAAAAGGCGTGACATGACTTAAGCCGTTAAAACACCTTTTCAATCTAAAATTGAATTAAATTTAAAAATATAACATTTATGATAATACATAGATATTTAAAAATTTGAAACTTCAAAAAAGTAACAAAAAGCTAGGGAGCGCAAAAGAACGAATGCGGAATTGACTCTTCGAGAGCGATAATTATCGAAAAGAGCCAAAGAGTTAAATCTCAAAAGAATCAACTCCCAAAAGAATCAGTGAGCGCAAACGATCGAATGCGGAAATGATTCTTCGAAAGAGCCAAAATCTCGTAAAGAATCAACTCCGAAAAGAATCAAATCTCAAAAGAATCAACTCCCAAAGAATCAACTCCCAAAAGAATCACTGAGCTGGTGATCGCATGCGGAAATGACTCTTCGAGAGTGGAAGCGCTGATTCGTTAAAAAAGAGTTACCGCTCTTCAGCCCTGATTGGTTAAAAAAGAGCTATAGCTCTTTTTTGACGAATCAGCGCTCGCTCACTCCGTCAAAAGAGTCGACTCTTTGAGTCAGCTCTGAGCGGATCGCCCATCTCTACTTAGAATAACTTTTTACCCTGTAAAAGTTACCATACACTTTTCAAAAAAAAACTAATTTCTACAAAATTTTATACAAATATTTACAAATATACATACAACTGCCAAGTTACCTAAAAAAACAATAAAAATAAACTCAAAGGACATTTTGGTAACTCAGAACAGTCGCTAAGGCTGTCAGCATTCTGGTGTTTTCTGCCCTGACGATGGATTACCTCATAGTTCCAGGGCTGCAATGCAAGGGGCCCCATCTCATGAGACGTGGATTTACCCCAGAGTTCTTTTTAACCATACCAGAGGATTATGATCAGTTTGGATAAAGAACTTGGTAGGTCCATCCAGGTAGCATCGTAGCTTCTTGACAGCAAACACAATAGCGGCACATTCCTTTTCGGCTTTCAAGATCTGCGAATGTCGGACCGACATTCGATATGGCTTCGCACAGAGGGGCTTTATTTCAGAAAGTTCGATATCAAACTGGATACGGTCTGTGAGGCCAGGCACGTTTGAGAAACAATTGGAATATTTACATATAATACAACTGAGCTGGTCAATCTGGTCGTCATCCAGTCTTCCTTTCACTTCACTGTTTCTCAATATCTCCTTGAGATAAAAAATATTGGGATTGTTTTCCACGGGCGGGAATTCTTCTTCCAACTCTGATTCTCATCCTCACAAGTAGTGACCAGATTTATGAATTCAGGCCTCTGGTAATAAGGTTTTAAAAGATTTACATGGTAGATTTGTGACGAATTTTTCCGGTTAGGCAGGGCAACAAAGTAGTTCGTCTCCGAAATCTTGCTTTCAATGGTCCCAGGACCATGCCATTGAACCGCTAACTTATTTACAGGTGAGGGTGCCAGTACCAGTACTTTATCTCCAACATTGAATTCACGTTTCACGGTATTTTTGTCGTACCATTTTTTTTCTTTTCTTGGCAGCTTCCTCCATATTATCAATGGCTAGGCTGCGACATTTTTCCAATCTTCTGAGAAGATTGATGATATATTCAACAACTGAAGAATTTCCTTCTTCCGGCTGTAACCAGTTTTCATACAGAAGAGTGACGGGAGTCCGTAAGTTTTTTCCATGAACCAATTCAGCTGGACTGAATCCGGTGGATTCATGAGTAACTGTCCTTAAGGCGAACAAGACTGCATGGACATGCTTCTCCCAATCTGGTCCTTCTTCGGTACACAAAACTCTCAAAATCCGTTTCAGGGTACGATGAAACCTTTCTACCGGATTGCTCTGGGGATGATACACAGAGCTAAGTACCACCTTGATGCCGAAACGTTCAAAAAATTCCGATGTGAGTTCGCTCATAAACGAGGTTCCCTGGTCGTGTTGAATCTCCTTAGGAAAACCCATTCGACTAAAAATCTGAAGGAGAGCATTAATTACGGATCTAGATGTTATGTTTGGTACTGCCATAGCATCTGGGTACTTCGACGACATACACATTGCCGTAATCAGGTATCTTTGGCCTGAGTCCGTCACGGGCAAAGGTCCTACAGCGTCAATATTAATACGGGAAAAAACTTCAGTAATCACTGGAACAAGAGTCATCGGCGCTTTTTTCTTGTCCCTTGCCTTTCCAGCTCTCTGGCAGGAATCGCAAGCCTTCACGAAGTCCTCTGCTTCTTTGTAACAGTTTTTCCAGAAAAAGTACTTGGTCATTCTGTCTTTGGTCTTGGTGGTCCCAAGATGACCTGACGTGCCTTCATGACACAATTTCAGTATCTTTTCTCGATACTCTATGGGCACGACGATGAGCTTCCTTTCGATACCACTCTTGTCCTCCTTGATCTTTACCAAAAGTCGGCCCTTCTCCAGTTCAAAATCTTTAGGAGGGTTTCCATTTT
Organism: Metellina segmentata; assembly: GCA_947359465.1. NCBI lineage: Eukaryota > Metazoa > Arthropoda > Arachnida > Araneae > Tetragnathidae > Metellina > Metellina segmentata. The sequence goes on from OX375881.1 coordinate 65,367,673, forward strand.
GGATTTGTTTTACTTGAGAGCTCATTTCTTCATCTTCACCTTGAGCCTTGATTAGCTGCTCAGTGTCCACTTTTAACAATTCAGTGATATCTTGATCTTCTGCCACCTGAGTGAACTCGTCACTTCCCCTGTTTCCATTTCATTTTTTTCCAAGGTACTGAATTCTTCGGCTGGGATAGGGTTTTCGGATTCTTTAATTAAAGATTGAGAGAGAGAGAGAGAGAGAGAGAGAGAGAGAGAGAGAGAGAGATTCTTCCCTTTCTTTCACTTTTTTCTGATGCCTTGTCAGTACTGCATTTATTTGATCCACAGATTGACAATCTTCCCTTTTTAACAAGGCAGCAGTCCGATTCCCTAAAAGATATCGTCCGCGGTCTAGTTCATCTGGAATCACAGCAGCCTTAGTGAGTGTTTTTCCCAATTCACACTCTACCAAAACTTCGGCAAGAGGTAAACAAGTTGAGCTGGAGTCCAAAGGTTGCTGTACCCAAACATGTTCACCAGTCATGTCAGCTGAATTCACCAATTTCCGACACACAATGTCAATGGTCGCTCCGGTATCTCTTAGTAAATTTATATCCTGACCGTTTATTTTTCCTTTCATGATATACGGTTCCAGGTACTTCTCAGGTTCTTTGTCCGAAATGTAATTTACAGTTTCCGAAGGTTTCTTCAACTTTGGACAATTTGGTCGGATATGACCAGGCTGATTGCAATGAAAACACCGCATCTGTCTCCTGCGGTCGAATTCCGGATTTGGGTCTTGTTCGGAAAATCTTCGTTCTATCTTAACCCCTTTACCATTTATGGTATCACTTCTCCTTGGTGGATTATCGGTCTTTTCAAACTTGTTTTGAACTCGACCCTCGAACTTGTCTTTCGCAAAGACAGGGTATCGTTTCACAGTTCGTCTAACGTCTTCAAACTTCTCCAACAGTTCCACCAAATCTGTAGGGGAGTTTATTTCTGTCCATTCTCTGAGATACATATCTTTGAATTCGGATGGTGTTTTTTTCTTCATCTGATCTGCGATGATCAAATCTCTCAGTTTTTCAAAAGTAAGGACCTGACAACCTGCAATCCATCCATCGAAATAAGTAGACAATTCATGATAGAAATCCCTCCAGTTCCGATCAACTGATTTATGGTGTGAACTAAATAACTGTCGAAATCTTTCTGGTGTTAGTTTGAACCTTTTTAACAGAATATTCTTGATGTGATCATAATTTATAGCTAGGTCAGCTGGTTCACGGGCTATTATATGAGCAATCTCTTGGGGGATCAAACTTAATAGGTGAGATACCCACATTTCTTTACCCAGCGACAGCAAAGTTGCCTGTCGCTCGAACAAGATTAAATAAAGACTCATATCATCTTTCATGTCGTATTTCGGAAGGATCTTGGTCAAGTCTCGATTCGTTGGTCTAGAATTATCAACTGCACCTCGCTGGGTTTGACAAGTTGCTTCTATTCTCAATTTTTCCAACTCATACTCTCGTTCTTTCTGCTTTTCTTCGAGGTCTTCAATTCTCCGCTTTTCTTCAAGGGCTTCATTTCTCCGCTTTTCTTCCACTTCAAGGGCTTCAATTCTCCGCTTTTCTTCCACTTCAAGGGTTTCAATTCTCCGCTTTTCTTCCACTTCAAAGGCTTCATTTTTCTTTCGAGTTTCTATAATTCTACCAAAAAGTGCTTTGGTGAATTCTTCATCATATCCCTCACTTGAAGTAATAAGATTCACTAACTGTTTTATGGATTTTTCTACGGTGATTTCTAAATCTATCTCCTCCACTAATTTGATCAAGTCCTCTTTCTTTCCCTTAACTAAATAAGTCATGATTAAATTCTAAACAGTTTCCCCCTTTGGACTCAAATATAACGTAAGGTACAAAATGAAAACTTTTCGAAACCGAAACCGTCCAGAATTCTGACTTACCTTATAGCCAAGCCACAAGAAATATAACTCAAAGATAATAGAACAATAGAAAAGAAATAAATGTACAAAAACCAATTTTGTAACCCAAAAGACCTTCAAAAGAAAATTAATTAAAAAAAAATTTAAATCAAAATACCATTTCAAATACAAAACAAATTTAAATTATTAATTAAGATAAATAATCATCTACGACAACTAAAATCTCTTAAATTTCTATTTCACATAAATTCCAAATCAATACTAATTTCTATTATAAAAGCAAAATTTGCAATTAAGAAATTTTTTTGTTTCGAAACCTGTTACGATAAATGGAAGTTATCACAAAAACAGAAGTAAAATTGTACATTAAATATAATAGTGCATAAAACTTTAGATTTAAAACCGAAACCACTTATCTGGAACAGTTGCTTGATGGTACACAGGAAGTCCTTGAGCAGGAACCCAAAGTTCGAACTGGACTTTGCTGACGATGACAGGACGGGATGCCCAAAAAGTTCGGACCGGATGGCCCTTTCGATGCTGAACACACACGCGTTTCACACACAGGAACAGGACGGGATGTCCCAATTCTACTGACCGGACTAAGCTTCGTTGCTGGACACACGCAGTAACAGGCCACGTTTCATACACAGAAACAGAACGGGATATCCAAAAACATCGGACCGGATGGCCCACTTCGTTGCTGCCGGACGCACGCAAATTCTCCACTCGCGAGGACGGGATGTCCACAAACTTCGGACCGGATGGCCCCCTTCGTTGCTGCCGGACGCACGCAAATACTCTACTCACAAGGACGGGATGTCCACAAACTTCGGACCGGATGGCCCCTTCGTTGCTGCCGGACGCACGCAAATACTCCACTCACGAGGACGGGATGTCCACAAACTTCGGACCGGATGGCCCCTTCGTTGCTGCCGGACGCACGCAAATACTCCACTCACGAGGACGGGATGTCCAATAACTTCGGACCGGATGGCCTTCTTCGTTGCTGCAGGACGCACGCAAATTTTCGCTGAACACAGGACGAGATGTCCACAGTTTATTCTCAAATCAGGACGGGATGTCCAAGACTTCAATTTAATGGGAACGATCGCAGTGCATGCCACCATTAATAGGTAGCTGTAACGTCGTGATAAAAGAAATAGCCTTTTTTAAAGAATTAAATAAAAATTTATTTACAATATGGTAGCGACATCACCGTTACAACTACCTCTCATCATACGTTTTAAACATAACGGCTAAAACACGCCATTCGAACACTGCACTCAGTCCACACTTCAACGAAGCATCCAATCGACTAAAAAAAGCCGTTACAAAAAAATATATTTTCACCAACATTATACATAAAAGAAAAAATGAACTTCCGGGAAAACCATTTAAGCTCACATAAATATGTCAAAAGAAAAGATATCCCTTCCAAGAGTAATAAGAAGTAAAAAAATAAACACAGGAAGTATCACACTATATCTTGGGGAATAAGGAAAAAGAAATACTATAGAAATACATTTAAAAGATATTCCGGAAGTGTACGTTACAGGCGGCTGGTGCACCTTAAATCTGTCGTGGCCGAAAGTCCTCACGTTGGGTTGGCGTGGAAGTTTTGGAGAGTGGGGTGCCAGCTCAGGTGTTGCTTCGTCATCTGACCGTGGTTCAAAATTACGAGGTGTCGTCCTCTTATCTTTCCCTTAAGGGACTGATCCCGGACCGTCGTCAATAGCCCGTTGTGCTGCTCTAGTACGACGTTAACTAAAATTACCAATTACCTTAAGTTTAATGATATTAAAAATGAGATAACCCAAAACTGAATTATATTATTTAATTGAATTCTTAAAATCTTATCAGTAATACTGTTAGCCTTAACGCGGGCTATACGGCGCAGCTTGGCCAAAATAACTTGGAAAACAACCAACCAACTTAGACGACGTCCCACCGCCTCTGAAAGGGTTTAACACAATTGTAAGTTAGGGTTAAAATAGAGCTTATTGAAATTTCTGTACATAATGAAGAAAAAACAACCCCATGATTTGAAAATTTTAGTGAAATAAAAATGAAAATTTTTACAACAATCAAAATTAATCAGCAGTGCAATGAACTATTGAGTCATGTTTTCAAGCGTTTATTACATTGTGTCCTATAGATTGTTGAATTCAGATTCACGTCCCGATTGAATTTTTCTTTCTGTTTACAAATATTCCTGCACATCTTGGTAATCAAAATCCTGATCTGTTTCAGCTTCAATCTGTCTACTAGTTGTGAGTTGTGGTTTGCAATACATAGCATCCTGTACTGCGTCCTCCAGATCAGCCAACGCCAGCATATGTAGCGGTAGACCCACCATCACCGACACTGCTAGGAAACCAATCGGCAAAAGGTTTTTCACGTCCTTTAGGAGAAAAGTGATTTAGTTATAGTTGAACAAGGTACACACATATGATTAAATTTGGGGACTGGTGAAAACATTAAACACAGCGCTTTCACAACTGGCGTCTTCAGAGCGGTGTCGAAAGCGTTAGCGAGTGGGCGGAGAAACATCCACGGCAATCGCCCGTCGTGTTTTGCGTACCTCAGACATGTCTTAGACCCGGTGGATACATCCGGTTTTTCAACATGTGGCACCGAAGCCCAACTATGCACACATAACCGTGAAATAACGCACGAACTCATTTCGCGCCATTTGCGATAAATATTCTATCGAAGAAAACGTGATTCTTTCGCTTACTTGGTGTACAAAAAAGTATATTTTGTAACAAAATAGACGTTACTGGATGCAACCATATATTAATTATTATTTATATTCCATGTGTGCACTGTTCCATTGGATCTAATGTATCTCAGATCGCACTTGCGTTGCGGCAGCGGCGCCGCACGTTGAAAAACCGGATGAAAACCGCGCTTTCACACATTCAAAAATCAACTACTCAGGGTCGATTGTCTTCTTATCGGTGCCGTTTTATGAGATATGAAACTATGAACTGAAACGTTAACGACTCACTCTTGAGGTATTTACCATCCTTGGAGCAATGGGAAATCGCCATTTCTATTCCATGTAATGTCTTTTTTTCGTGTGTATTCTGCATTCTGTGGTTGTTGATTCAAAAAAAAAAAAATTTGCTTTTTGCGTGCTTTTCTAAGAGAAAAGGTAGAAAGTAGAAAGCGGTTCCGTATTGAAAATCACGTCCAGCGATCGTATTAGGATTAATTGTTTCATCAACTTGCATAGTGAGGCTCCAGGCGAGAAGGTAGATGACCTTGGAGAGTTCATTTGTAGAAATATGGTAAACGTGCCAGCGAGAAAGACTGCCATGAGCAGCAAATTTATGCAAGGCGACCGCTATAGAGGAATATTTGTTTCCAAACTCACAATCAACTGCTATCAGTTTCGTCTTTGAGAGATAAACTCGTCTCGTATGAATCTGCACTTAAAGACATCCATTCCGGAACGCATTGTTTACGGTTAACCTGCCTCCTAATTAATAGCCAAATTTCCCAAACTACGTTAAAATAATGTTGGGAATTCGGCATCTTTCGTCTACTGTGTGAATATACTCCTTTATAGAATTTTAAAGATTTTTGAAACGGACATTATATCAAGGATGTTTTACGATTGCAAGCAATTGTAAAGGTAACACATAAAAGAGACGAATAGCTAATACAACGTGTTTTCCAAAACACAGCATTTTACCAATTTATGACAGCTTTTGTGAGCTTCATTTTTTGTAATGTTCCAAGTTTCGCGTTGGGTTTTTTGATGTGTCCAAGTACTACCATTCTCTACCAGAGGAACTCTCACACCTTGACGGTGGGAATGAACTGAGTTGACATTTAATAAGTACAAGACCAGTAGGTAGCAATTTGTTTTGTTTTCTTTTGAAATTATCTGTCAGCAAATACGCTATCAACTTAACTCAAAAAGTTTTATGAACGCTATTGGCGATACATCCGATAACAGAGCAGGTCACGATATTCCCACAAAAGGTTCACAAATAACTTTTCATACACGGCATAATAGTAAGTCGAGGATATGGTCGAAAACACAAACTTTAATTGCAGTCTTTAGTGAGATATCAAGATTTCCCAATATCCCGCTGCATTATGTTTCCAACTTGATCTGACGCAATGACCAAATGGCTCTCTGTAGCTCCTCTTCAAACTCCTCCTCCATTTAAAAAGTTGTGAGTCCACACTAAGACTATTCCACATTTAAAGACACACGGCATAACAATAAGCCGATGGTAAGATCGAAAATCCAATCTTCCATTAGTCTTTAGAAAGTAGGTATTTTAAATTAACGTCGCACTGGAGCAACACAACCGCTATAGGTGACGGTCCGGAATCAAACCCGAAGGGAAAGATCCGAGGACAACACCATGTAATTTAGAATTACGTTCTTTGGAAGGAACAGGTATCAAAATGTCCAGTAAGTACGAAGAGGTACCGATAAATGATGACGCAATAAAGAAACCGTATCAGCAGTGGATATAATAATTTAAACAGCCGTAGGGAATCGGAATCTACATCTAGCTAGTCATCTTGTTCCCCCAACTCGATAAAAGCATTTTTAATTTTGTAAGCTAAACGTGAAGCAAATTTATGCACATGCAAATTACATGTCCTCGGTAACCATGGGAAAGTCACAAAAATTAGCACACACGCACAAATCTGTCTTCTGTTATCTCGTTTGTCAAGACTACAATTCTTCGTCAGACGATTCGGAATATTTAATTAGTAAATTTCGTGGTTCTAAAGGCTTCGTTTACTGTCAAAGTTCTAATCACGAAGAACTTATATTTCCAATTGATAGAAATAAATCTAAAAGTTAAATGAGTTGCATAGCATTCTGCAACGAGACATTTAATAATCACTCATATAGAGTTTTGGTGTACTTAGAAGGAGATCAAAATCAGAGTTTTGTGTTTCTGGGGCTCTAAATCCTTTTAAAAGAGTTAGGTTTAGCTGATGTTAAAAAGGTTTGATCTTATTGGATGTGAAGTGGTTTTCGTGTACGTTGTTCTATGACTAGCCTACCTGCTTACCTCGTGTATGTGTCCGATTTCTGGATTTCCGTACGTAGCAAGCATACCGAGAATCAAACCAATCATAGCAGGGATAACAAACAAGTAGAATGTAAGGAAAGCTGTCCACACTTTACTCACGAATGCAGTTTGATATGGATTCTGTATAGGGAATAGATTTTCACATTAAGAGAAATGAAGAGAACAAAATAAAAAATTATTTTCTATATCTCTACTATTATAAAAGGAAGTGTTTCTCAGTGTACTGACGAATCTATGGCATTTACAATAATGAAATTTGACACACAGGTAGTCTGAATTTTTTGCGATTTTTGTGTCCAGCCTGAATTTTAAAACTAATCTAGAACATTTTAAAATTAATATTTTGTTTTTTTTCACCTTTCTTTCACATTTTCTTACTGGAATGTGACGTCACCCCAACCTCGAATGAAGAAGCGAGCCGATTTTGGGATTTTCGACCGCTGACGTCACAAGTGTTTTTAGGCCGAATGTCTTTGGAACTATGTCACATTATATATATTACAGCATCTGAAAACTATACTTACTTATGAAACACCCTGAGGTAGAGCAGAAACTAATCATCAGAATGAGTTGAAATTTTGCATGGCCATATTAAATGTCTTTCTGAATTAATTCACATCAAAATATAGTGAGGTTGAAATTCATAATTTTTTCAAACATTAATTTAATAATTATTATTGCATACTAAAAACTATTTTTTTAAATAAAATATCAGGTGGATTTTGTTTGTGTTGGATAATAGTAACTTGGTACAAACTATCAGCGTTATATAGCAATAGTATATATCTTATAATAGAAATATTATTTAAATTAATATAATCTATTTAGGAAGATATATATATATATATTGATAACATCTAAGAAAATGATTTTACCCTGATTTTTGATTGACCTTTTTACGGATTTTTTTTTTGAAGTTGGGTACCAGAAGTTAAATTTTGATATAAATTCGAAATTGTGTATCGAAATAGGATGTGCCCTAGTTATGAAATTGGTGCTCAATTCAATATGAAGATGGCCTCTTATGCAAAGTTTATGCATTTTAATTTACAGGAGATGTTAGTTCCTGTCAAACGTTATCTTTGAATTATCTCTGGTGTTACAATTGTTCGAATGAGGAGAGCATACATCCTAGCAAGAAAACTTACCTGCCCTCGAAATAGAATTTCATTCAATTAATTAACTTGAACCATATGCTGCATTTAAAAATTTACTATCGCATTTTTTGTTGTATAAAGTGAATTGCTACAAGGTGAATTTAGTTTTGAGTAGAAAGCAGAAGGGAGAAAAAAAATTGTTAACACATAGCTAATACACAGTCCAGTCACATTAATGTGACCTCCTGTCAAAAGCCAGAATAACCACCTTTGGCATAGCGGACCGCTGCAAGACGTGTGGAAGAGAGTCAATTAGGTTTCTGAAGGTGTTCACTGGTATATTGAGCCATGCCGACTCCAGTGCCGTGTCCAGCTGCGCTAGATTACGCGGTTGAGGATCCATGGCGCGAACAACCCGATCGAGGTGGTCCCACAGATTCTCGACTGGGTCTAAATCCGGTGAGTTTGCTGGCCAGGGGAGTACGGTAAACTCATGCTGGTGCTCTTCGAACCACGCACATACACGCTGTATGACACCTCGCATTGTCCTGCTGGTAGATGCCATCATTCTGAGGAAAAATAATTCGCGTGTAGGGGTGGACATGGTCCGCAAGGACAGATACGTACTTGTGCTGATCCATCGTGCCTTCCACATTGATGAGTGCACCCAGTGAATGCCAGGAAAACATTCCCCAAACCATAATGCTCCCTCCTCCAGCCTGGATCCTTCCGGCAATTGTTGCAGGGTGTTTGCTTTCAGACGTTTCACGCCGTATACACCAACGTCCATCTGTCCGATGGAGCATAAAACGTGATTCATCGGAAAAAGCCACCTGTCGCCACTCTGTGGACGTCCAGTTGCGGTACCGGCGTGCAAATTCCAGCCTTCGTCGCCGATGAACAGCAGTCAGCATAGGTGCATTAACCAGGCGTCTGCTGCGGAGGCCCATGCGCAGCAACGTTTGCTGAACCGTTGTTGAGGATACACTCTTTATAGCCCCTGGGTTCATCTGGGCGGTCAGTTGCTCAACAGTTGCACATCTATTCGCCCGAACGCATCTCCGTAGCCTTCGTTCGCCTCTGTCATCTATAGCCCGTGGTGCACCACATGTGACGTTGATTTTGGATAGTGCCATTTTGCCATGCACTGTATACTTTTACCACGGCGGCACGCGAACAGTTCACAAAATTAGCCGTTTCCGAAATGCTTCCACCCATGGCCCGAAAGTCAATAATCATGCCCTTTTGGACGTCGGATAAATCGCTACGTTTCTGCACTACGCCAACGATTGAAATGTTTCCGATGCCATAAGACATCCTTTATATACACTACACTGCAATGTGCTGCTACCTGCCTTTTGTGATTGGTTATTTCACATTGACGTCGAAAGTAGGTGGTGGTCACATTAATGTGACTGGACTGTTTATATAGGGTGTCCCAAAATTCACGCAAGAAGTAATTTTGATAGAAAACACCGGTTTATAATTACAAATTGTACTTTTTTTTGTGTATTCATAAAGTATACAATATAGGGTTATGTATGGAATAGCATATCGGGTAAATGGCCTCCGAGGTTTTTCCATGACTGTTTTGCATAAATGTGGCTGAATTTCGTTGATACAGCGCTCAATTTTCTCCTTCAAGGAATGGGTGGTCGTGGGCTTGTTTTGCATAAACCTTAGACTTCAAAAAACTTCAAAGAAAAAGGTCCAACACCGTTAAATCGTATGCTGGGCGGCCTATTCTGATTACCAAAACGGAAAATTGCACGGCCAGAAAATGACTCATACAGTAATTGAATTGTTTCTCGAGCTGTATGGCATGTGGCACTGTCTTATTCAAACCACATGTCGTCCACATCCATATCTTGCAATTTAGGCACACAAAATTAGATTATGGTGTCGCATATTTTGTACGAAAATTGCGAACTGTAGTTGCCAATTCCCCTTCATTATTTTTAAAATATTGCTCAGCATTGAAAAGGCGTTGTTCTTTCGTGTAGCGCTCCATTTTTAATAACCCTAAACTGTCAGCTGTCACATTGTCTTTTTTTTTCCTTGGCTACACTTTATCGGACAAATGATACAAAATTCAAATCTTTCGTGAATTTTGGGATACCCTATATAATTTACTTGACACGAATATTCATTACAATGTCTTTAATTAAATTTCCTTTGCAAAGGAAAACTCTGAAAAATGACACGATTGTTCAAAAAATTACTTTACTTGATGATGAATCATTATTTTTCTTATCACTTCAGGTTCTAGACCCAGGTATTCATCATCGCTATTTATCGTAATTTCAGGTTCAGTTGAGACCTCCTCAATAAGACTTTCTGTTTGCGGCAGTACCGTTTCTGTTTCATCCAAAGATGTTACCTTGCCATCACCAATTTCAAATATTGGAATTTTGTCAACGTCAGTTTCGTCTAATATTAAGAAATCGTCACCTTTGAGATAAATACGAATTAATTTTGATGCATTTCAACATCAACGATTTGAAACATATCACTGCATGTGCTATGCTAACTCTTTGAAACGCACTATGCTATAAGTTTTGTGGAAACATTTTAAATGAAGATGAATTGGTACAGCTACACTCTACGTTTATGAGTGATGGGAACGGCTTGGCGATTTTTTTTGGCGCACTTCTAGTAGCGAGTTACGATAAATTAAGACAACCCATCTTTTATAACGGGTATTGTGGTTTTCATGGCAACCTCGACAAACGGAAACTTTCAATTTTCATTTTGAATATTCTAGAAAGTTCTTCCAAAATCCGTTCAAGTCGATTGATTTCATTGTTTTGTTTAAAATTTTTTATTTTCTCCAATTGGTTATTTTGTTTTAAAAATATTCTTTAATTGCATTGGTTCTTTTAAATCGTTTTCTGTGATACCATTGGTCCATTTATTTGTATTTTGACAGTTGTGGAATTTTTATTGTATTATAATAGTTTTCACTAAAGGATTAAGAATTTTGTTTTTTTGACCATTTTCGTTTTCATTTTTTTTACGAAAGAATTCTGACGTTATCAGGTTGTATTATTTCTTGCTTTTTTTCTTTTGTAAATCTTTTTCTTTTTCAACATGTCCACTGTATTTGGTGTAATTGATAAGTTTCAGGGTATTCTTATCCAACATTACTAGCTTAGTTTCTCTGCTGGTTCACAAATGTGTTTTGATGTGTGCTTAAGCTTACTACTTTTTATGAAAGTTTTTTAAAAATATACTTTTTAAAACGTTCTGAAATGTGTTTAAAAAGTGTGTTGTAAAAAGAAAAAAATTTGTAACGAAAAAGTGTTAAGAAATAATTCTTTCCTTGGCGACTTTAGAAGTGCGCCAAAAAAAATCGCCAAGGATGTTGCCATCACTCATAAACGTAGAGTGTAGCTGTTCCAATGAATTATAAAGTATCTATGCATTTTGCAGATATCAAAAAGTAAGTTTTATTTTTTAGCTTTTTAGAAGATGGAAGGATTGCAAATGTTCAGTAGTTACACCAATGTTGATCCAGATTCCTTGAAACTAGAACCATAATGATCGCACCAATGATCCAGTCCTTGTACAAAATTAGGTTAGATTCAATGTGGTGTCGTCGTCCCAAAACGGTAGCGTGATAACAGTACGAATCGTACACAAGGAGAAGACACTACCTACAGCTAAGATATTTTTCTTATTAGTCCAAGAACCTTGATAAAAATATACAGTATTTACATCATCATATTAACACCATTACACCAATACATAAACTTATGTATCATCACTGTCCAGTACTGCGACCAAGTCTCACCTTTTACTTCTGGCTCTATAACAAGCTCTGCCCGCAGTCAAAAAATAAAAGTCAATAGTAAAAGTAGAAAACCAATCAGGTATCATCTGGACGAACACCACCTGCAGTGGACGTTCTATCTGACCTGTTCTCAAGTCGCTGGGTACAGCTACACTCTACGTTTATGAGCGGTAGTAACGGTTTTGGCGATTTTTTTTGACGCACTTTTAAAGTTGCCAGGGAAATAATTATTTCATAACTCTTTTTCTTTCACAATTTTTTTTTCTTTTCACATCGGAAAATGAAAGCTTGAAAACACATTTAAAAAGTACATTTTTATAAAAATTCCGCAAAAAGTAGTAAGTTTAAACACATATGTGAACTAGCAAAAAAACTAAGCTGCGAATATTGGGTAAGAATGTACCCTGAAATTTATCAATTACACTAAATACAGTAGGCTGTTTGAAAAGAGAAAGATTTTTTAAAAGAAAAAAAGCAAGAAATAATACAACTTGATAACGTCAGAACTCTCACGGGAAAGAATAATCAAAACGAAAATGGCGAAAAAACAAAACTCTTAACCGTTTTGTGAAAAATATTGTAATGAAATAAAAATTCCACAATTGTAGAAATGCAAATAAATGAACCAATGGTATCCTAGAAAAAAATTTAAAGGGACCAATGCAATCAAAAGATATTTTAAAATCAAGCAAACCTATGGGAGCAAAGAAAAAATCTCAAACGAACCAATGAAATCAAACTTTAACGGATTTTGGAAAAACTTTCTAGAATATTCAAAATGAAAATTGAAAGTTTCCGTTTGCCGAGGTAGCCATGAAAACCACAACAACCGTAACGACAGATGGGTTACCTTAATTTATCGTAACTCGGTACTAGAATTGCGCCAAAAAATCGCCAAGGCCGTTGCCACCGCTCATAAACGTAGAGTGTAGCTGTACCAGTCGCTGTAAAACGAATGACGAAAGAACAGAAGCTGACACCACACAATAACCCATCAGAATACATTCGGCATTCCAATGACACTATGGAATAAACACCAACTCTGCAAATGACCCTTCCTAAAGGTCAAACACAACGGAATTTCTCACGATTTCACTTCAATATATATATATATATATATATATATATATATATCATGGTACCATCATCAATTAGCAATAAATTAGGGGGGGGGAGGCATATCCTGGCCGTTTGAAGGCCAAAATTTTAACCACCAATTTAACGATGGGTCGATAGCGGATTCTTGAGTTCCGTCGAAGACACGTTTATTAAGAATTAACTTGCCCGTCTTGTTAACAGTTTTTTGGGAATTCACCTTTTAAGGTTTTCGAAAAAATGTATTTGGTAATTTCACGATTGACTCATTTATTGAATGATTTAATTGATTGTTGAGGACTCAAGGAAACAAGATTTGGAAAATTATCAGGGTGTAAGCAAACATTACAATTTAATTATAATATTAATAATGAATCCATTTTTACAAAATTAGGACTAGAAATAGAAGTGTCATCTGTAATGCACACGCATAAAATTTATTTTTTCAAACTTATAATATGTGATTTATTTTAAAAGTTATAATATGTTTCATAATATGTAAATTAATTATTAAAAAAAATTAATTATAAAAACAAAGTAAAGTAAAAAATTTCAAATAACGTGAACATATTACAAAACAAATTAAACGTTTTTCGTCCGTAAAATTTTTTTTCTTTTAATTAAAAATAGTTATAGTCCATGACTTAACCAAATTTATAACAAAATCGTTTCTTACTGATATTCTTTTTAACTTCTGATGAACTAATTTCCATTCCTATTAAATTGAAACTGAGTGAACTGAAAATTTTTAGAGAAAATTTTTACTTTGGCTGTAATGATATTCCGGATTATTATTAATGGGAATTCAAAATAAAGTTTTTGAAATGCCACTAAGGTTTAAGCCACGTGAACATATTGAATAGGAAAAAATATAACTGACGCCAATTAAAAAAAAATATTGATACATTTTAACCGCCTGGTTGCAGGTTATCGATTATGCATTTATTATAAATGACATCTAAAGTCGTTTATCTAACATTTTTGCTATATAGACCAACTAATTAAAATAAATGGAGCACGTGCTTGTATGCTTCACGGCATTTCTACCGATCGCTCGGTTTGAAGATCTGTCACGTGGTATTGGGAACAAGCACGAAACTTAGGCCTAATGCACACATCCAGTTTTTCAACGTGCGGCGCCGCTGCCCAAACGCAAGTGCGGTCTAACATACATTAGATCCAGCAGTGCACACATACCTCCAGCGCCGCTGGGGCGACGCACGTCCAACTTGAGTGCAATTTGTACCGCAGTTCCCCACGGCGCCGCACATGAGTCTCCGTTCTGAAGTAACTTGTTTTCATAAACAAATGGAATATAAATAATAATTAATAAATGGTTGTATCCAGTAACGTCTATTTTGTGACAAAATATACTTTTTTTCCACCAACTACGTAAAATAAACACGTTTTCTTCGATACAGTATTTATCCCAAATGGCGCGAGATGAGTTCGTGCGTCATTTCACGGTTATGGCTGCATAGTACGACATGTAATCATACGATTACATGCGTGAAATTTTGAGCGATGCTGCTTCTACCATGATGCCAGAATATTTTAGAAACTTTTTTTATGTATTTTACTATTGCTGGCGATATTGACGCAGGCCTCACGTGGCTTGCTTTTAAAACAAAATTATGTGACAAGTCGAAAGAAGCAAAAAAAAAAAAATCTCGATTTTTAAGCATTATTTTGAAAATAAAAATTTATCGTTGGAGCAGGTTGGATTGCTAAAGTTAGAAGATGCGTCGTATGTTAAAGATCAAAACGAAATAGATACCTTTATTGACAATCATGAAGAAATTTACAAATCGATGTATGCCCAAATGAACCATGATTAAAAACAGGCATTTGACAATATTGTGAGTGGAATCCAGTCTGGGAGTCAAAAGTTGTATTTCATTGATGGACCAGGTGGCACCGGTAAGACTTTTATTTATACGTGCCTTGTCCATTATTTCAGACTTGTACAAACTAAGATTGCAACGGTTGCCTGGACTGGAATTGCTGCTATCCTTTTGCCGAATGGTCAAAGTGCTCACCAAACCTTTAATTTGCAGCTTACGAATGTAATGCGTAGCACACCGTGGATGAACAGAGTATACGAGGATAGTGTGGGAACAGAAAATAGTTCACTGTATGTGGAATCAGATGTCTCTAGTAGTCGAAAATTGATTCATCTAGTCATATCTAGTGTTATCTAGATGCATTAGCATCGAATAATAGTTCTTTCACAGCTTTTCTATGCCGTAGCTCAAGTGCAACTCAGCTAGCAACATGCCAGTAGTAGACGGTTCGATTTCGGAATTACCTACGGTTTCTCATTTCTGTGTCAGTAAGCTATACGGCAATACCAACCATCTCTCGCATTATTGAAATAAATTTTCCCAGGAAAAAAAAGCACAGATTTCGAAGAGGTGAAAAGGGAAAAGTAGCTGGTACCCTTGTAGCACGGCAGGGATGCGTAGGAAGAACTTAATACCAAAAAAGACGAACAATCTCGGTTTCGCTTAGTGTTTGTAACAATTTTGACGAAGCGTTTGACATTTGTTGAACATAATTCCTTCAAATGCATTAATGGAATACACCGTCTATTAAAACAGTGTATGTAACAACCGTTCCTAAGGATGCTAAGATGAAGCTTTTTCGTAGTGGCAACAGTCCCCAGACCGTCAAATGCATATTCTTGTTAGTAGCCAAAAGAAATCGTAAATGCGACAAAGAAGATCCCTCTGGGTTTTCCCGCATCAGGAGAGCTTCAGAGGCAATTTGAGCGCTTGCGTCTGACACCGCTGCTGCTGAGAGACAGGTTGCGAAGAACGGTACAATGCTGTACAGTATGATCATGACGATCGAAATAACCTGAATAGTTCCTGATAACATATCAGTTTCAACAAAGATTGCTAAGCCATAGTATAGAGAAAGCATGTTGACCAAACAAGACCAAAAAAACAACGAGCCGAGAACACTATCAATGTCTTCCACGAGCGTTTTGATAGAATAGTAACAATGAAGAAAGTTGTCATAATCCGGCTTCGGGACAGAAGTAAGAGTTATTTTAAATCGTCCTAAAATAGCCTTGATGTCATGGCATGTCGTCATAAAAAATATGAGGAATGTATTAACAGGCATCATCATTAAGAAAATGGTAGAAATATTGACCAAAACACCAACTGTGGTAGTAATGTTTTCATTTTGCCATTTGTGTCCAAAAAACAGGTATTCTAGGTTTGATTTTGTCGATCGAATCGTAGAAAATATCGCCAGTATGCTAACAATTATGTACACCGAAACTGATGACGCAGCCCAAAAGTACATTTGTATCTCGAATCGTCGATCTGTTTTGATTTTGATTTTCGATAGTCTTTTCGCCAGTTTACAGATACTCGCCGCTTGATAACACAACATGATTCTGAGCAAGGTTAAAATAACATTATTAATTAAAGTTCCCATCAAAAGAGTAGAATTGTTTTGAAAAACGTAATAAGCTAGCGATACCACAGTAAAAAAACGGAAAATAGTAAATACGTTTGAAACACTTGTTAAAATGCGTTCAAAAATTCTTTGTAGTAAGGGATGATAGCCGTTCTCTGTAAAACCAGTCACCAAAGAACAGCGGAATAAGAAAAGCGCCAATCTGTAACTATTTCGGAGAGAGTGTTGTTCAGTGAAGTTCATGGCTGAATGTTTACAGTTGCTCGATGTTTACAGTTGCAATTACTTCAATTTTCTATCGAAGACCACAAAAGAGCTAAAGTTAGGCAGTGAAAATTCATCGGTTGAGGAGATTTTAAGATCCAACTATATTAAAAAAATGTTCAAAAATAAACGAGGAAAAGATAAATACGCACGTTCTTCATTAAACATGTTCCCGGTAAGTCAGGAAAACAAGTATCACGTGATCCGTTTCCTGTGAAATCAACGAATAAAAGAGCACGTATTAAACTTAATTCACAAGTGACGCAATTCGTTTTTGAAAAGGCTATATATTTTATTGATTGAAGACCCTTTTTTTTACTGAAAACATAAGAGAAAACCATTAGTTTATCCAAAAGATTTTAAAAAGAACTGATTATTCTGAGAAGAGTTCTTTCATTATGCTTGATAGTATATGATCCTTTGTGTTTTGATGAATAGCAAGATGGATGTGGTCTTCATTGAAAGATATAATAAGGTAGACACACTGAAAAACAGGAACCGATCCGGAATACCTCATAAATCGAGTCATGTATGCGAGGAATATTCTGCGAAACATTCGCGATAATCCACGAATTAGTGCATCACAACTTGCATCCTTATTGAAAACTGATTTTGAATTATAACTGAAAATTGAAATATAACCTCAAACTGTAAATAAAGTAATCAAAAAAGGTGTCTACAATGGGCATGTCACACGTAAGTTGTCATTCATTAGCAAACCTATCAGAAGAAAACGTCTTGAGTTTGCAAAAAGAGCATGTAGATAAGCCCTTAACTATCCTGGATTCTGTACTTTTCTTCGATGTATTAAAATTTTATCTCTGTGGTTCAGATGGACGAGTCATGGTATGGAGAAAGCCAAAACATCAAATAAAAAAGAAAAATTTATGTAGAACTGTCGAACACGGCGAAGGAAATGTAAAGGTATGGGGTTGCACGAGTTCTTTTAGTGTGTATAAGTTTTGTTGTAGGTAACATAGATAACTATGTGTACCTTGACATTTTGAAACAAAATGTTCTTGATAGTGCTACGAAACTGTCTTTTAGAAGACCATTTATCTTCCAACAGGACAACGATTCAAAACATACTGCAACGCTCTGTAAAGAATGGTGACTTTACCATAAGGACGGGTTAAAGTTACAGTGGTGTAAATCACTTTTTCGAAGAAAAAAAAGACAGAATTTCCACTGCCATCAGTTGGTCGTTGAAAATAGATCTGACTTACTTCACGTTTTGAGTTAACAGATTGACTTATCTAGAACTGTTTTCTGTTTTGAACTCTCTCTAATTATATTTAGTTAAATTTGTTTGTTCTTCGGCTGAAAGCGTACTCAGCAAAATCAAACGGAAGCACGGAAAAAATAAATTTAGAATCTATATCTTTAAGGTGCTGCCATTTTAAGAAAAACCATAATAATTAAATGCCTTTAAATTAATTTTAAAATTTTCTAGATTGAATTCTAAAATTCGGGGGTGATAGAAAAATCACAAAAAATTGGGACTACCTGTGTGAAAAATCCTATTTTTGTAAGTCACACACACACACACACACACACACACACACACACACACACACACACACACACACACACACACACACACACACACACACACACACACACACACACACACACACACACACACACACACACACACACACACACACACACACACACACACACACACACACACACACACACACACACACACACACACACACACACACACACACACACACACACACACACACACACACACACACACACACACACACACACACACACACACACACACACACACACACACACACACACACACACACACACACACACACACACACACGATTCCTTTTATACTAGTAGAGATTAAAGAACTATTCAAAAGAAAGTGTTTTTGTTTCTACATTTGGTGTTTGTTTCTAACTTTCTTTAACGTTTGTGCTTTCCTAAAGTGAGAATGAGAAAAGAGAGCAAAAATAGATACATTACAATTTCTGTTCCATTTTAAATAGTAGTATCTATATACCTCACCAGAATCTCAGGAGACGAAAAAAGCTGGTAGAATGCTCAATTTTGTTATAAATTTGACAAAATCTAACACTAAAAATAGGTTAGCGATTATGGAATTGTTGGTTAGCCTAATAAGTTTATGTCTACACACTTTACCATTCTGCTAAGTATGAAGTTAAAATTATTATTAACTACAGAGGTTTGGGCTATTATAGAAAACTCTGATTGGTGTTTACTCTATATTAGAAGCCTCTGTAGTGAAAATGTAACAAATACAAATATTTATTAGTTGATAATATTTATGAATTCGTTTTAGTACGATAATAAGCATACAAGTCTTTTACGAAGTCACCTTTGGTATTATCATCAAGCTATCAGACATAGTCGGTATCAGGTAAAATTGGTGCCCTATAAATTGAAAAAGTGAACAGAATACGAGGGTTGCTATTTATATTTCTGGTCTTGGTAACAGTAAGTGTTGCTAGGCAACCACTGACGTTTGCAAATGATAATTTAATATTTTTAACCATAATTTCTTTAGAACTTTTTGTCATTTTAGCGTGATTTGTGTTGTTTACAGTAAATTAAAAAATTCATCTCAGGCAAAAAATGGAATTGATTCGTGAACATTTTCGTGCGATTATTTTTCATAACTTTCGACGTGGATTATCAAGAAAAGAGTGCTTCGATGAACTTAATTCTTTATACAGCGATAAAGCACCATCCACCATCCTACAGAACTGTAAAAAACTGGTAGAACGAATTCAATCGTGGTCGACGTTCGCTCCAGAAAGAATTCCGTGAAGGTCGTCCAAAATCGGTTGTTGAGCCAGAAAATATCGATGCTGTGCATGAACTGATAAAGCAAGATCGTCATGTGACATACCGTTCGGTTGAGGCATCTTTGGGCATTAGTATGACAAGCCTCAATAAGATATTACATGGACATTTAGCTGTAAAAAATATTTGTTCGCGTAGGATCCCGCATAATCTGACAAACGTTCAAAAGAAGGCTCGTGTCGATTGGTGCAAGGAAATGTTGAAAAAATACGTTCAAGGTACTTCAAAGACTGTGTATAACATCTACACAGGAGAGTAATCAAGGATCTATGCATATGAGCCCGAAACAAAACCGCAATCGACTGTATGGGTCTTCCAGGACGAGCCAAATCCAACAAAAGTTGTTCGCGGAAGAAGCACATCGAAGCAAATGGTTGCCTGTTTCTTCAGCATTACCGGTCACGTGGCTACAATGGCGCAACGCAGGATGGTCAATTCTGAATGGTACACGACCATTTGTTTGCCAGAAGTCATCGGAGAAATTCCAAAAAAGCAGAAGAGGCGAATCATTCTTCAACACGATAATGCGAGCTCTTACACCGGCTCAAACAAAGGATTTTTTGACCGGTCAAAACATCGAATTGATGGGTCATCAGCCGTACAGCCCTGATTTGGCACCCAATGACTTTTTTTTTATTCCAGCACATCAAAAATAAATTACGTGGTCAACGATTTTCGACACCCGAAGAAGCTGTTGATGCATTCAAAACGCATGTTTTGGTGGTACCTCGATCGGAGTGGAAAAAGTGCTTCGAAAATTGGTTCAAACGTATGCAAAAGTGTATTGATCCTTATGGAGAATATTTTGAAAACCAATAAAACCAATTTCGATCATACATATATTTTTTTCATTATTAGGCCAGAAATATAGATAGCAACCCTCGTAATCACTTTCGTTTCCAGGGAAACGTGCAAATATTTAAGTGTCTGGTAAATAAAACTATAACTTCGTTTCAACACTCCCACAATTTCAATAATTTACTTTGGCCGCGAAAATATGAATTCGTCATACCTTGTATGATTTACATTTTATTTATTTGTTTATGCATATATATAAATAAGAATGGATTGTTTGTTTCTACATTGAATATTTTCGACCCATTTCAATTTTTCTGTCCGTTTTAGACCCTTCTGATGTAAAATCCGTCTCTTGCGCGTTTGGTGTCTGTATGTATGTGTGTGTCCAATTGACGTATCTTCATTTAGTAACTGAACTTAGTTGCGTTAATCTGTATGTCCGTCTTCCCATTCTATGTTCGACTTCATGTCTGTGTGTTTGTATACGCATCACATAAATTTTATTTCATATATTTGAATACAATGTTCCATATTTTATACACCGTACTTTAATTTAGTGAATGCATTATTAAACTTTTCTTTGTTTACATATTTAGTTCTATTTCATGTGAAAATCTGAATTATCTGAGTAAATATATTTAAATCAACCATAATTTGGAATTTCCACTATACTTCATTTATTTTGAATCTTATTTTTGTTCTTTACGAAACATACATTATTTCTGAATATTTGGGACAGACGATATTTTTCAACGAACAGGAACAAAACGAAAACACGTGTTGGATGTTCACGTGCATTGATAATTTCTGTTTCTTTCTCTCGGAATTAATTTCGCATTTCCAAATTTTGTGCACTTTGAATTGTAAGTTTTGGCAACTATGAGAGACCAAGAGATAAAAAAGAATAATCACGAATATTTTTGGAACAATTTTTTTCCCGACAACTTTTATTTGCTGTTTTTTGTTTTAAATACTTATTATTTTAATAAATTGCATTTTCTTTTCATCTCCCGACTCTACTACAGAATATTCAATTTAAAGTGGCAAGTAAAGTAAATTTTAAATGTAATTTTGCTGTTATGTAAGTAATAAAATGTTAAAAAATTCCGAACTAGAACTTCTGAAATATTAAAAGATTTTTTGTCATAATGACAGCAGGTCGAGGGGGATTATTTTACGAGTTGAAAATATATTTGAGCAACTTGTTAGGTATGTTAAAAGTTTATTGAAGACAATAAGTTTCTTTAAAAAAAACTATGCCAAATCGATTAAAGATTTTTTAAATGCTAACAGGTTACCTTTGTAGTTCTGAACTGAAGACATTCCATTTTAGAACAAGTTGTTTTATTATTATATTTGCCACAAAATATAATCTTCAAGAAAAAGGCATTCGCTTAATAAACTTAAAAACGAATACCTTATCAAATTAATATTATCATCCTTCCTGTAAAGATGGCGAAATTGGACAATTTCGCATGATTGATGCAAGAGTGTCCAAGTAAAAAAGCATTATTTTGTTGAGTATGATTGCGAGAACACTGGCCTTAGATTTGTCATTTTTCTGAATTGAGTTGAGCATGAAAAGAACTTAAAAGAAAGGGAATTCCAAATCCCCCTCAGAATAGTCTTTAGCAGTAGTAACCTTAGGGACACCTTTCTTCATTTTGTAGCTTTGTTATACTTCAAGGGTGCGATGTATGTGAAATGTATTACAAGGATGGATATGCATGTGTAGAATTTGTATCCAAAGTAAGTTGAAAAAATTATAAAAATGTCAGAAAAAGTGTTAAAGTTTTATTTTATTCTACGAAAGACAAAATGTATAAGATATTGTGATAATTTCTTCAATTTAGTTAACCAATTCAACCCGAGTAAGGTCGGGCAATTTTGCTAGTAATAAAACAAAATAAATCAAGTTCGTCAATAGTAGAAGGGTTTCATATTACAGTTACATTTTTATTTTACAAGTGATGTTCTATAGATAGAATATTCCAGTGGGTATGTTCTACATGAAATGTTCTAGATCAGGGATGGCGAACCTGTGACCCGCGAAGCAATTTTAGACGACACGCGAGACGATCAAATTGTTTTAGCAACAATTTAATTTAACTTTTCACATTTTTATTTTCATTCGTCGGACTGAGAGGTCTACAACCTAGTTTATACTAGAAGTAATAAAAAATAAATAATTATAGTCTGTGAAATTTATTTCTACCATACCCTTAACCCGCATTCAATAACTTCCTCTCGCCCAAGCTGCCAGTTGCCAGTGCCATTGTTATTTTGTGTCCGACGTCTGCTATTAATAGATATTTCTAGTGTGTTTTTGATGTGGGTGGTGATATGTCGAAGACTCTGAAACGAAAGTATGGAAGCGTAGCAAGTGGAAGTAAAAGATCGTATCACTAGGTGTGGTTTCACAAATTCGGGGTCATAGTAAAAGATGAAAAAGTGTTATGCGCTAATTGTAACGAAACAGTTGTTTCACGTAGCTACAACGTTAAGCGCCATTTTGAAACAAATCATACAAATTTGTCATCGCTGTCTGAAGAAGAAAATATTGAAATTTTCGATAGGAAATTGAAGTAATACCAGGTACATACTTCTATTTTCAAATCTACATTTTGGCTTAAAAATAATATTACAGCGTCGAGTTTTCATTTGTCATACTGAATTGCGAAACATGGGAAACCACTGTCAGATGGCGACTTTTTGAAAGAATTTTTCCGAGTGTGCTCTGTCAGCCTATTTGACTATTTTGAAAATAAGGACTCGATAATTAAACGTATCCAAGAATTGTCGTTAAGTAGAAATAAGGTAAAACATAGAATCTTGTCAATGAACAAAGATGTTTCCGATCAACTTTCGTCCTATTCAAAAAATGCAGAAATGTATTCTATATCTTTGGACGAGAGCACAGATGTCAGCGGACTTGCTCGACTTGCAGTTATCGTCCTATACACTTCTGGATATATGTTCATGGAGGAACTGATTAAATTGATAACATTAAGAGGAAGAACTACTGGTATTGATATCATGAATGAAGTTAGGAAAGAATTTACTGAATTGCATTTTGACCTAAAGAAGATCGTATCCGTAACGTCTGATGGAGTTCCAAGCATGATAGGAAAGCAAGTAGGTTTCCTTAAGCTTCTAGCAAAAGATAGGACACTCTGGTCGAATTTTACTTCATTGTGCACCAAGAGACACTTTGCGCAAAAGACATTTTAAACTGTTTTGAAAATGTGCTTCCAGTTGTAACGAAAGTCGTTAATTTTATTGCAGCACGTGCTCTTGCTAAACGGCAATTTTCAAATTTATTTGAGGAAGTGGATGCTCAGTATTCGGGTTTGGTTATGTACAATAACGTTCGATGGCTAAGTCGAGGTAGAGTTTTGGAACGTTTGGTTAGTTTGTTAAACGAAATTAGTTTATTTTTTGATGAAAAGGGTTAAGTTTTTCCAGAACTCACAAATTTGAATTGGTTGAATGATCTCATGTTATTTTGTGATTTCTCAGGGCACTTTTATGAGCTTCATATGAAACTTCAAGGCCGTGGTTAAATCGCCTTAACAATGTACGAAATTCTCAAAGGATTTGTAACAAAGCTAGACATATATTCAAATGACCTGGTTTCTGGAAAATTGAAGTATTTTCCGTCATTAAAAGAACATTTTCTAACATCGTCCTATTTTGCCAGCAACGTCGAAAACAAAACAGAAGTCTTAAAAACACTATTCTTCAGAGTATTTCAAGTATTGAGAGAATAATTGACGAAAGATTCTCTCAATTTCGTGAAACGGAGAAAACTTTACAGTTTGTCATTTTACAACACCAACTTAAATGTGAAGATCTTAAATTATCTTCTTTCGATTGGCTTCAAATTGATAACTTAGAAATGGAAATGTTTGAATTTCAAAACAGTGTTGTATGGACGAATAAATTTGCAGAACTAAACGTAAACTTAGAAAAAAATTACAAGAACTGGAAAATTGTGACGAAAATATTTCAACAACAAGCACTGAAAATATTATTTCAACTTAATGGAACTCATTGCCTAATTAGCTAATGTAGATGAAAAAGTTAGCAAGAGCTCCTTTGACAATATTTGGATCAACCTACGTTTGCGAACAGTTGTTTTCTACAGTGAATTTTATTAAAAGTAAGAATATAAAACGCCTTGCCATCGACTTGTCCGCTGCGTGCGTACGATTAAAAGTTTCAAATATCGAACCACGTATAAATTAATAATCGTCCGAAAGACAAAAAGTGTCACATTAAATTCGATAATTCTGTACTTATTTTCTTCCAGATATTGATAGTTTAAAATAAACCACAATAAAAAGTTATATTTACATTTGTTTTAAATATGTATCGTATAATTTTTTAAATATCCAAAGGTTTTCCAAAGGCCGAAAAAAAAAATTAAGTGACACGCGGTGTTAATTTCTACGATTTCAAGACATTTTTTGACACGTGTTAGAAAAAGGTTCGCCATCCCTGTTCTAAATTGATCACAGCTATGTTCAAAACGAGTAACAGTAGGAAAACATATACCAACGAGAGTAACGGAGTTAAATAAGAACTCACTAGTTAAGTTAACCTTTAACTGCTGTCATGGGTCTCACAGACCCCGAGACATTTTTGACAGGTCGTTTCCACCCATTAAAATGAATATTGGTCCCTGTCCTATTCAGTACCTTCCTACTACGTCCAACAGAAGCCACATTTCAAGACTGGTTTGGCTGCCCCAACAATTTCGTATTTCACACTATTTGCATTTCCCGCGTGGTCTCTTTGTCCCCTTCACGGCATTTGCGTTACCGTTCTTGTTGAATGATATCGTCTAAGTTTGAGTAGGGACTTTCTGCCAAGAGCCTAAAATGGCAACACACTTTACTAAGAAACTACCTGTGTATCTTCAACAAAAAGTTATTCACGATATTGTTGATAATTGGTTGGAAATAGAGTACTGGGACAGTGAAATTTCGGATAATATTATTAAAAGCGAACACAAAACGGATTCGGAAATTTATGCAGACGAAGATGAAGACATTTCAAGTGCGTCTTCGCAAGAATATTTCTACGGAAAAAATAACTTAAAATGGGATGCCTGAGGGGAACCTAATCGTACCGTTAGAACACCAAAACACAACATAGTTTTAGTTTCCAGGGTTGGAACGTCTTGCAAAATTAGGTCCGAAAGCTGAGCCTGAAGAGACATGGAATCGGAATCTATTTAACTTGTATAGTAATATAAAATATATTTCATGTTAAGAATTGAATTATCTAAATTAAAAATGTATAAATAATAATTATCTAAAGAATCTTTCATTAATATATTATATTAATCAACTTTATACGCACTTTTGTGAGCGAGGTCTGAGAGACCCCTCCACATTAGTTACGAGACGGTTTGTGACACAGCAGTTAAGGGTTAAGAACGACATTTTTAGCATTAAAAAGTCAAATATGTATGCTTTCGCACCTTCTTCGACCAAATTATTGCTGAAAAGGGGGCACATATCTTGAAGATGTAGACAGAGAAAGATCTTGAAATCTGTAGCCACTCTTCCACTATACAGCAGTAATGAGCAGGCAGAAATAGTCCTATCAAAAAGATTGATCACGATTTCACTTACCATATCTGACTCTATTTCATTACATGACGAAGCATTAAGCATTTGTTGTTTAAGAGTATTCATCATAATTTCCTCAGATTCATAAACGGAACACTCCGTCAATTAAAACAGTGTATGTTACTACAGTTCCCAAGGATGCTAAGATGAAGCTTTTTCGCAGTGGCAACAGCCCCCAAACTGTCAAGTGCATGTCTTTGTTGGTGGCCAGAAGAAAACGCAAATGAGTTAATGATGACGCATAAGGGTTTTCTTGCATCAGGAGTGCTACAGAGGCAACTTGGGCACTAGCGTCTGACACTGCAGCTGCTGAGAGACAGGTTGCGAACAACGGTAGAATGCTGTACAGAATGATAAGGACGGTATAAATAATGTGAATGGTTTGAAAGAAAGACTCGGATTTAAGTAGGGCTAATCCATAATACAGAGAAAGCATATTGACCAAACTAGACATGAAGAACAACGCGCCAAGAGCGCTGTCAATGTCTCCCACAAGCGTTTTGATCGAATAGTAATAATGAAGGAGGTTGTCGTAATCCGGTTTGGCGACAGAAGTCAAGGATATTCTAAATTCATCTAAAATAGCCTTGATGTCATGGCATGCCACCATAAAAAATATAAGGAATGTATTAACCGGCATCATCATAAATGAAGTGGTCGATATATGAAAGAGAGTAGTAACTACTATTTTGACTTTTTCATTTTGCCATTTGTGTCTAAACAAATATCGTTCTATGCTTGAGTTATCTTTTGATCGAATCGTAGATACTACCGCCAGTGTACTAACAGTCATGTAAACAGGAACTGTTGACGCAGCCCAAAAGTACATTTGTTTCTCGAATCGTCTGTCTTTTTTAATTTTGATTGCAGATAGTCTTTCCGCCAGTTTACCTATACGTGCAGCTTGATAACATAAAATCATTCTATGTATGATTAAAATCACATTATTAAATAAAGATCCCATTTCAAGTGTAGTGACTTTGGGTGAAACTGAAACATAAAGTATCTCCGATAAGACATTGACAATACGGAAAATTGTAAATACATTTGAAACACAGGTTAAAATGCGTTCAAAAATCCTTCGTCCTAATGGATGATTGCTGTACTCAATACATCCCGTCACCAATGAGCAGCGGAATAAGAAGAATGGTAATTTGTAACTTCTTTGGAGAGTGTGTTTTCCAGTGAAGTTCATGACTGAATTTATCTTGTTTACAGCTGCAATTACTTCAGTTTTTGATTGAAGATCAAAATAGAACTAGTGCTAGGTACTGAAAACAAACTGAACTCATCAGTAGGAAAGAATTAAAACTCAAATTACATTCATAGAAACGTTCAGTGTCGGATAAATAGAAGGAAAATATTCACATTTCATTATACTCGTTCTTAATATCTAAGGAAAACACGAATAATGGGTTCGGTTATCTGTGAGATCTGCGAAAGCAGCACTCATAGTCACTTATTTTACAAAAGTGATTTATATTCCTATTAAAAATGTTTTGCATTTTATTGATTGGAAACACTTAAGCATTGAGAACACAGAAGAAAACAAGTTCTCTACGAGATTGAAAATATAGATTTTTCTGAAAATGATAGGAGAGTGTGATGTAATGATAAACTATCTCTTTTCCATAACCATGATTTTGAATAAAAGTAGTTTGTATCAAGCAACATTTGCTCAGGAAAGAAGTATTGCAACATTTGTTTTCTTGTGACAACGATCTTTTGCTTTTACTAGGCTTAAATGTGTTCTATACAGAGGCTGTTCACACATTTTTTAGACAATGTATATTACATTCACCAAACTAAATTTATATAAATTCGTGTGTTTTAAATGTTCTATTTGATAACCCTTATTCTGAACTATCTTTCGACACCGTAATTTCCAGGATAATAATGCCTTTTGAAGTGTCAGAAGAGGTATTCTATTCCATTCCTCCTGAACAGCTTTCCAGAGTCCTGTAAGGGTTGTGGGACTACCTTTGGATAATGCAGATTTTAAAAGTCCGAAAGCACAAAAATCCATAGGTGATACAACGGGAGATTTAGTAGGGATATCAGTGAAGGGTATGGCCTTGATACCGGTTTTTTATTCCATTTCATTTAGGAAATTTACAGTGGATTTTGATGTGTGACTGCTAGCTCTGTCTTGATGGAGTTCCACAGATTGATGGCACGGTGGGTAAAGCGATGGTATTACATTCAGAAAAAGTGGCGATAAAATATGTTCCTGATAGTATTTGGAGTTAATCTTGACATTTTTTCCCACTCTCTTTATTTTTAACTTGCCATTATTTGAAAAACCAGCAACAATCATGAATCCCTTAGAAAAACTTTCTTTCGATTCTGTGAACCATGTACTTAAATTTTTTCTCCCCTTTTATGATAATAAATGGCTCTTTTTTTTTGCTGCAATCATTTAAATACACACATGATTCATCTATTGTGACAATTTTTTCCCATTTTTCTTTCGATAAGTGTTTCTCATATAGAATTCGGCAGTGTGTCCTGCGTTCAGCGATATGCTTTGGAGAAAGACGATGCACATTGCGTTTTTTCGCTTTCTTAAGATTTAAATCAACGTCTATGATTTTGTTTACAGTGGACACCGAGCATTTTAATGATTTTGCAACTGTCCTTTGACTAGGGGGATTTTCTTTTAACATTAAACAACGTACCTTTGCAACAGTCCAAGATGTCCGTTTCTTCCTTGGATGCTTGTTTGGAATTTTTGTCCCACTTGAGGCTCCAATTTGGCGTTTTTTTCCTTTCTTGTTGACGATATTACCTATCGACGCTTTAGATATCACAAAACCATGCCTCTCACATTGTTTTTGGGTAACGGAATATGAATATTTCTCTTCGGAAAGAGCATAAATATAGCCTTCGAACCACGCCATTTTGAATAAAAACAAACCTCTCAAGCCTCAGACGATAATTTTGACTTTTAAAAACATAGTACAACTGCAATTATTTCTTTTGGAGCAAACGATTTTTTATTACTGCTAACCAAAATCGTCTAAAAAATGTGCGAATAGCCTCTGTATTAGCAGAAATTATCACGAAAGTAGATAGAGAAGATCATGTATTCTCAAAAGTATTTTCAAAAACGAAAGACAGCTAAAAATCTTAAACATTTTAATCGAGACATTTTTTATTTAATCGGGTTAATAATTTATTTTCAATCGACTTTTAAGTTCAATTTAAAAAAAATAATAATAATAAAAAAAAAAATATATATATATATATATATATATATATATATATATATGTTGTAGGAATACTAGACAACGGTAGTTGTCTACTAGTCTGGAAAGAACTCATTATAAGAGCAACGAGACTGGTAGGAGTCAGTTGCATTGTAGTAGGAATGCAAGGCAAGACTGTCACGAGCCATTCACATTCTGGTATTCAGTTACGAGAAAATTAATAGAACAGACACTTTTTCCCCTGGACGCCATTGAGAGCTGACGTATTTTTTCCGAGCAGAGACGACTGCTGCAGATAATGACGGAACTGTTTTAAATTTTACTGAACTGTACATAATAATTGTATATATTTATTCATTAAATGTCAATGTGCTGTAAGATTCGAAGTCTTTAATATAGACCTTACCAAACAGAACAACACGAATCTTACATATATATATATATATATATATATATATATATATATATATATATATATATATATATATATATATATATATATATATATATATATATATATTAATCATTGCTATACAACGTATGCGAACAGAGTTCTCTTTCGGATACTCTTACTTTATCAGAGGTACAGTCCTTGATGAATTCTTAAAGCCCTCGGTATTTTCCTACGTATCTATAGGTATTCAGCTAAGCGAGCTGAACTTTTCTCTCAGTTAGGTGGTCCCTGATCATTGCAAGCTGCTTTGGCGAGACTAGGAAGCGATCTTACCAAAAGTATATTCCTTATTATATGCGACTCTCCCATATCCTTGACTACCATTGGTGTCTCTTTGCATTTATATTTGGAAGTCCAAGAGGAGGTAGCTTCTGTCTCCTGCTCAGGCGTCAGCATCTTATGGACCTGGTCTAGTATTTTCTAGATCAGGGGATACGATGTATCGTACAACAAATCATTTTCTATATTCAAGATAGGAATACACAAATTCTTTTTACTTAATATTAAATTAGATTCTTATTTACGTATTCCAATTTTTATATACAGTACAAAGTCTAAAATCCAGACATTTTGCTAACCGACTTTTTTTTCCTATCATTCCGCCTCTTCACCCTTCCGACAATTTTTAAAGAACAAGGAGTTCAACCTGGACCAAATTGATGAAACAACGCAAAATAACGGACATGTTCAGAGTAAATACCACATAGAAAAATTAGAAGATATGTAAGTAAAAAGTGAGTAAGTAAAAAAGATTTTTTAATACAATGCAACACATTTGTGTTGCATTGTATTAAAAAGTAATTTTTGTTCCTTCTTTAAAAATAATTCCTATTTATATGTATGCTATTTTAGTATTGTAAACGTGCTCCGGACTTAAATAACGCTAGGGGGATGTTAGATTAGGATTTTTTGACAAAAAACTGCAAATAATCCGGATTGATGAGGTCCGTAGGATTCCGGATTATGTATATATAATTCGAACTGAAAATATATCTTTTTAACTGAAATATTAAAACTTGTTTTAAGTTTTTGACGGGTGAATGGCTTTCTAGAAGCCCTAACCTTTAGGAATTAACCTTTATTAACCCTAACCTTTATTAATCAATTTTTCTATGGGCTTGACCCTTATTAATCAACATCAAGATACAAAATTTATAAAGAGCTTAAGCTTCTGAAGCCCCCCTTTCTCTGCTCGAAGTGTTAAATAGGAATAACTTAGTCTATCAATAAGTCAATTTATTTGCCCTTCAATTAAAATAGTATATGTAACTACAGTTCCTGAGGCTGAGATTTGTTTTTTTAGTGACAGCAGTCACTAAACTTTCAAATACCTGTCCTTGTTGACTGCCTGAAGAAACCATCAATGCTTTAGATACGACTTTTCTGTGTTTTTGTTAATCAGAAGAGCTTAGAGAAAACTTGAGCATCGGTGTCTGACACCACAACTTCTGAGGGACAGGTTGCAAAACATGGTACAATGTTGTTCAGTCTGATTACAAAGACAGAAATAACGTTAATAGCTTGACAGCAAGACACGGTTTTAGCAAGGAAGGCTAAGCCTTAGTAAAAAGAGTTAATATTGATCAAATTAGACCAGAAAAACAAGGAGCCAAGGGTAATATAAATGTCTGCCACAATATGTAACAATGGAGGAGGATGTCATAATCCGGTTTCGGGACAGAAGTCAAGGATGTTCTAAATCCGCACAAAATAGAGTTGATGTCGTCATAAAAACGAGGAATGTATTAACAGGTGTTATCATTAAGGAAATGGAAGAAATACTGACCAAAACACAAACTATGGCATTGATCTTTTCGTTCTGCGATTTGTGGCAAAAATGAGATAATCTAGATTTGATCTTGCTGATCGAATCGTTAAAAATACCACCAGTATACTAACAATCCTGTATAGAAGAACTTATAACTCAGCCCAAAAGGACATTTGTATCTCAAATCGCCTATCTGTTTGGATTTTCGATAGATTTTTTATTTTGATTTCTTTGTGCTAGTTTACAGATATGTGATACTTGATGAAAAAACTTGATTCTTTATAAGGTTAAAATCACATTAAAAGAGTAAAAATTGATATGATAGTGAGAATAAAGAAATTCGTAAATGAGTTTGGGGAAACCATGTGTCTAAATATTCTCTTTCCCTAGAGTGTGATTTTTATCCATGTATATAAAAAAAGGATGTTTGTGTATGTGTGTATAATTTTGTATACAAATCTATACCGTTTGACATATACACACCAAATTTGGTACACTTATAGTACTTTAGAACAATGCGGAAAACATAGGCTGTTACTTTCCTGTCTTCAGACCAATCTATGGCACTTACAACCATGAAAATTGGCACACAGGTAGTCCTAAAAGTGCCTCTCGAAGCCCCAATTTTGAAATCTAAAGTTGTTTTTCTGCGATAAATGGATATGGACAAGGAAACACTTCTACAGGAAACTGAACATATAAACAAAGGTTCTTATTTTGAATGAGTGTTTTTCTCTATAAGCATAACTTTGACACAAGAAACGTCGTGTGAGTAATCCTCTCCAACGTTTACAACTATAATTATTTCAATTTTTGATTGAAAATTTACACTGATCAATATTTGTTTATGAAGACTTTAACAAAACTAATCAATAGGAGTGTGACGAAAAAAGAAACACACACATTTTGTCAAGCTCATAAACTTGACATTTGAAAAAAATGCGTATTATTTATTTTGTTTTCTATGAGATCTTTTGAAGAACACTATCATGGTAACTTGTTTTACAAAAGTTTTCGATCCATCATATTATGATGGATCGAAAACACTGATGAATAGTCGTTCCTCTAAAAGAATAAAAATAATTGATTTTTCTCAGAAAGGTTCTTTCATTATATTGATGACCATTACTACCCTTCGTACTATAAGTCTTATGGAAAAACGGTACAGTTACATGCTGCATTTCACAATGAGCAAATGATAGAATGACATTTTCACTTTAAAGTAATTTTGTCTTGACAAAAATTTAAAAACATATTACATTTTCTAAACTGATCAATTTTATTTGGATTCAGTTTTATTAAAAAAATGTTATCAATGAACAATATGTTTTAACCTTTTTGCTCGCATTCAATTCAAAATGACTTACTTAATTCTTTTGTCAGAAGTTAAAATGAAATATTTTTACTAATGAAACTTTTCAAACAAAACTGACTAAATGCAATTCGAGTTCTAGGTTCCGCTCATAATAAGATTTCTGATGATTTGATTATGCTATAAGCTTTTTCTGGCAAAACTAAATATAGATGTAGGTAGTGTTTTTGTGGTGGGACCATGCTTCCTGTACATGTCCTGGGCATGAGGTCACTTATTTTACTTTTCGACACGATTTCAGCAGGTCTCCAATAGAAATTCTAAAAAAAATCAATTCTGAATTAATGTATAAAAATTAATTGGTCTACGCCAATTAGATAAAACTCCAATCGTCGTCAAAATGTGGTGATGTATTACATTTTAAGGTAAACCTCATACGTGTCACGCGAGAACATTTAGATAACAGGAAGAAAAGTATCCTTCGTCCTGATTTCTTTGTTTACACAAAAAATCAATCTCATATGAAACATTTCTTTTTATGTTGACCACTTTGAGCAGGTGGCTTATAATTGTATAGTCTTTATAGAAAAGCAATAGTGTTTCAGTCTCCTGCAATGGCTTGAACAGCGCCACCATTTTCAACGAGCCTACTAGTGAGAAATAGGGATGCGACATCCGAATTAGGGATGCGACATCGATGTTGATGTTTTCAAAACACCGATGTTTAAAAAAACATCGATGTATTGGGGTCGATGTTTTGGTAACATCGATGTTTATACTTGTCGATGTTTTTACGTTGTCGATGTTTTATTTTTAATGAAAAAAGTACCGTTATAAAAATTTTAAAAATAACCAAGTAGCATAATTTTCAAAATCAGCAAATTGAACATACTTTTAGACCAAAGTGACCAAGGATGAAGGTTCTGAAAAGTAGGGATGTGACATCGATGTCGATGTTTTCTAAACATTGATGTTTTAGAAAAAAACATCGATGTATTGGAGCCGATGTCGTTGCCATCACTAGTTGCTAAACCAGTTTTAAGAAATGGGGAAACAAGTTTAACTACACTGAATTTTAAAAACATCGATGGTTTGGGGGCGATGTTTTAATTTTCAACATCGATGTTTTGCTGTCGATGTCGCATCAATAGTTAGTAAACCAGTTTTAAGAAATGGGGAAACAAGTTTAAATACACTGAATTTTAAAAACATCGATGGTTTGGGGGCGATGTATTATCAACATCCATGTTTTGCTGTCGATGTCGCATCACAAGTTGCTAAACCAGTTTTAAGAAATGGGGAAAAAAGTTTAAATACACTGAATTTTAAAAACATCGATGTTTTTGGGTCGATGTATTATCGACATCGATGTTTTTATTTTGAACATCGATGTTTCAAAACATCGATGTTTTGCTATTGATGTCGCATCCCTAATCCGAATGTCGATGTTATGAAAACATTGATTTATTTACCATCCATTTATTAAAGCTGATGTTTGTTTAACATCGATGTTTTTACATTGTAGATGAGTCAATTCAATGAACTCCAAGTCTGCGCTCTCTCGTCTAGCCAGCGGTCATCTCAAAAGACTTTCGTTCAATGAGGGTGAAAAGGTTTCCGCCACATGTACCAAGTGTCTTGCCCAGCTGACTACTGCTGAGCACATCTTGGACTGCATGGGCCTCTCTAGAGAGGATATCTACTCTGACCCCCTTATTGTCAGTGGCGGATTTAGCGGTAAGTGGACTAAGCGGCCGCGTAGGGCCCCAGAATTAGGGATGCGACATCGATAGCAAAACATCAATGTTTTGAAACATCGATGTTCAAAATTAAAACATCGATGCTGATAATTCATCGACCCAAAAACATCGATATTTCTAAGCATCGATGTTTTTAAAATTGTATCAAAATGTGTTTAAACTTTTTCCCCCCATTTCTTAAAACTGGTTTAGCAACTATTGATGCGACATCGACAGCAAAACATCGATGTTCAAAATTAAAACATCGATATTGATAATACACCGCCCCCAAACCAGCGATGTTTTTAAAATTCAGTGTATTTAAACTTGTTTCCCCATTTCCTAAAACTGGTTTAGCAACTAGTGATCCATAGGCTCCAATACATCGATGTTTTTTTTTATAAAAC
This sequence comes from Metellina segmentata, assembly GCA_947359465.1. Lineage (NCBI taxonomy): Eukaryota > Metazoa > Arthropoda > Arachnida > Araneae > Tetragnathidae > Metellina > Metellina segmentata. The sequence continues at coordinate 65,402,517 of OX375881.1, forward strand.
ATCACTGTTTAGAAAAAATTGATATCGATGTCGCATCCCTACTTTTCAGACCCTTCATCCTTGGTCACTTTGGTTTAAAAGTATGTTCAATTTGCTGATTATGAAAATTGATTATTTTTAAAATTTTTATAACGGTACTTTTTTTATTTAAAAATAAAACATCGACAAGTATAAACATCGATGTTACAAAAACATCGACCCCAATACATCGATGTTAAATACATAAAAACATCGATATCGCATCCCTAATCCCTACCCGGAATACCAAAGCGGCCTTCGAGATCTTAAAATGTCGTTTCATTATGGTTCGAGGTAAATTGTGACATCGTCTTTACAATGTGCGTCTTTAAGAGTAGTGAAAAGAGTTTCTAATTCAAGATGGTCTGCAAAAGCAGATGCTGTATTAGCTATAAAACATGGTTTCACTCATATAAAAGAGGCTTTAATTGAAATTTTATTATTGAAAAAAAAAGTTACCATAGTGGAAGCGACTTCACTTCTGAAGAAAATGGACAAATATGAAACCGCCCTAATTACAGTTATTTGGAATATTATTTTGCAAGGAATAAGTGCTACTAGTAAATCACTGCAATCGGTGGAATGCGAACTTTTAAAAGGACCTATCCTACTGAAGTCATTAGAAAATTTTATCAATAATTTCAGAGAAGAATTTGAAAAAATTGAAAAACAGGCAACTTATGTATTAGTGCTACCATTTAATGTGGAAGGCGGACAAACTCGTAGACAACAAAAGAGAAAAATGTATTTTTGATGAAAACAAAGAAGTCGGACATGAATTTACAATAAGAAAATTTCATAGTCAATTCATTTTATGTCTTATGGTGAAACATTAAGGCAGAATTATTTCAAATAACTCAGACGTATGAAGTTGTAGCGGAGCCTTTTCGAATATTTTTTGATTGGGAGTTATCAATAGAAGAAAAGAACGATTAAAAAGTTGACGGATATTTTCAAAAATGACATTGATGTTTGTACATTTGAAGATAAATGTGACCATTTTTTAATATTTCTTAAAGAACCCGATACCATAAAACCACTCCAGACATCTATCGAGCCGCCAAAGAACTGTCTTGCACGTTACCGAATGTTGAAATAGTATTGAATTTTTTTTAACTATTCCCTCATCTAATGCGTCAGGAGAAAGATCGTTTTCTGTTTTAAACCACGTAAAAATTATTTAAGGGGTATTATGGGAGAAGTAAGATTAATTAATAGGACCATTCTGTTTATAGAGCAAGAAATTTTAAGCCAAACTGACACAGCCAAAATAATTGACAAATTTGCAAGAAATAAACAAGACGCAAATTCATGTAAAAGTAATTTTTTTAAAATAAATTTATTTAATGTGTTATTGTATGAAATTTGTGATTATTTTTCTTTTTTTGGAAATAACTTAATGAGATTTCCTGAAATTTTTTTTTCTAACTTGAGAGCCCCGAAAATTTTTACCACTTGAGGCCCCCACTTGACTTTTTCCGCCACTGCTTATTGGGCTTGATTTTCTGGGAGTCAATGGACTTATGGACCTTGTCTGATTTTTCAAACACTGAGGATTAGAAACAACAAACAAATTGTAGATGTTTTTACATTGTCAATGTTTTTTACGTTGTCGATATTTTATTTAAAATTAAAAAAGTACAACAGTAAAAATTTTAAAAATAACCGTGCAACTAAATATTTGTCAGTGATGGTGACATCCGTCCCAGCAGAAAGAGTTTTTCCTTAAATAGTGGGATAGTTAGTAAAAAAATAAGGCTTAATGGGGAGAAAGTTAACAAACTTCTTTTTTCACAAACTGTAAATAACAAATACTAGGGCATATAATAATTATAGACCTCAACATTTTTTATTTACAGTAAATAAAAAATAAGTTTGTTATATTTTCGCCTTAAGTTGATAAATAACTAACAATAATTATTGTTATGCACCTACTTACTTATACTTATAGTTAGCAGTACCTATTTCAAATTGCTATAAATGATATTTTCTTTTTTATTATTCAATTTGAAAATAAAATATTTGTTTGTCGTTCTTATTAATTTTTTTGACTTTGTTTTGACAGTTAAAAAAGTCTTAGTAATAAATTAATAAACACGCCACTGACAAATTCAATATCAACCCCCGGGCGAACATTAATGTTAGAGGTAACTAAACCAGTTTAAAAAAATGTGGGGAAAATTTAAATACACTGACTGAAACGTCGATGGCTTTTGGGCGATGTTTTATCAACATCGATGTTTCAAAGCATCAATGTTTTGTTGTCGATTTCGCATCTCTAGTGAGAAATCGCGAACTACAGCTTCAGTTCTCACTCTTCTTAGTTTCACTTTTTAAACCGTTCCTAGTGGTTACTTTTAGTTTCTGATTATGTTACTTTCATTCTTGAGGGATGGGTGCTGCGTAATGCTCTGATCTTTTATTTTCATGAGTGAAATACAATAAAAGTATAAAAAAAAAACATTAAAAAGTGTACTTTCTCATCTCAAAATTATACTGTATTTCTATTTTAAAATCAGGATTAGGCGATTTCATAAATGTTCTTGTTGCGATTGAAAATAGGACTCTTATCTAACAAACAAAATCTCTATGTCGAATAAACTGAATAATATTTATAACTGACAAACAAAATCTCTGTGTCATTTCTTTCTCATTTCACTCGACGTCGTATTAGCTCGCTCCTCGAAGGCTACTACTTGATACTAGAGAAAAATACAAGATACGGTCTCGTCGAATATATCTTTATTTTGCCAATAGATTTGGCAGAGTTCCATTTTAAAAGCTTCTTGCTATATTTAAATTGAGACCTTTCCCGCCAAACCAGATGATTATACTGCTTCTGGAAAATATAAAAACTTCAAGAAATATAACACTAAAAATCTTTTTCGGAGAAAACAATCTTTTTCGAAGGAGAACAAATCTCATGCATGCAAGTCTATGCATGTTGCTTCAAAATTCCTGTACAAACGCAAAAGGCAGTAAGCGAACACAAAATTAAACTACATTCACAGAGCACTGTTTGTCCTATGCGTGCTCAGTCCAGAGGGTGCATATAGGTGCACAAATGAACGATAGGAAATTTGTGAACAACATTTTTATTAACCCTAAATTTGTTGTTTGGCTGTTGTGTACACTTACTTTCATAGAAGGTGCTCACAGTTAAAACCACCAAGAGTCGTGCACACCTGACAACGATGACGTATGGATCGTGAGGGGGGGGGGAAGAATGTACATCGATCGTCGTTTACGACTGCCATACCTGTTGCTATGGTATGCTCTGGTTTCAAATACAAATACAAATATTGACGACCAGCTACAGGCTCAAGCCCAACAAGGCTGGTCCTTTGTTTATGAATTCTCCAATTCCCACTGACTATCCAATTGTGTCTTAAATTCGTACACTCCCTTTGAATAAACTATATTTTCTGGCAACGCGTTCCAACTGTCTATTACCCTATTAAAGTAGTAGTTTTTCCTTAAATCCCGATTAAAATGTGTCTTATTCAATTTATACCCATGACCCCTTGTTCTGTTATCCCTATTGAAATTTAAGCCCTCTATGTCCCCTTGTTTTACAAACTTGAAAAGCTGAATCAAATCCCCCCTCCTTCTTCTTCTTTCCAGTGTATACATGTTTAGCTTACTTAAACGTTCATTATAGTCGAAATTTGCTAGCCCCTTTATTATTTTTGTAGCTCTGTGCTGAACCCTTTCAATTGATTTTATGTCCTTTCTCATATATGGAGCCCAGAATTGTACAGCATATTCTAGATGTGATCTTACTAAACCCTTATATAACGGCAAGATTATATTCTTATCCCTTGAAGTTACAGTCTTTTTAATATACCCCAATAACCTATTAGCCTTTTTACCCGCAGTTGAACATTGGTGACCCATTTTAAAATCCCTGTGAATTATCACCCCAAGATCCTTGACTGTTTCTCCCTCCTTTACCTTTACTCCCTGCAGCCTGTACTCGGCTCACACAAAGTTTGATGCAAACGCGGAATCATTTGGTGATTCTGCAAAAGTCTGTCTATGTACCGTTTACGATACACTCCCACAGCGTCCGTACTGATGACATAGCATACGGAGCGGCTAGGTACGTGTCAGCAGTAGAGTAGCCTAACATTGATAACTGGGGATATTGATACTGGAACTACTACTTACTAATATTGATATCAAATTGAAAGCAAAAATAATCTTATGCTTTGCTTTAGACACGTAAAATACAAAACAATCGCCTAATGTTAAAAAGGACGACCCAAAAGGCGCAATTGTACCCCATACTGGGAATTCTGTATGGATGATACAAACATTCTTGAGGTTATCTTTTACAAAGGTGGATCAATAAGACAACAGAGAGAGAGAGAGATAGAGAGAGAGAGAGAGAGACAGAGAGGGATGATAGAGACTGCCTTTTTTAGAAAACCATTTTGGAATGAAAAATAAAATAATCTGTCATATTTCTAGCTTTTCTTATGTTGGTATATGACTGTGTGTCTGACGATTTTGTAACAATCCTTTGAGACATATTAAAACTTCGTAATATTTAAATACCACTGGCCAACACTTTCAAACTTTTCTTCAGAAAATGAATAAAATAGTTCTTCTGGCCTTTATTTTGCTTTGTTTGGTGCTGAATTCAAATGACTAAAAAAAAAAAACAGCACGTAGTTTTTCGAATTATCATTTACTATATTTCAAAATACTTATATACATTGCATGTATTAGAAGTGGAAGTAAATGCCATGTATTTTGCTAAATTCCAGATTAAAGCTGACCTTTAAATTGTAATTTATTACAGTATTTATTTTTCTTGTTATATAGAATTATTAGATGTAAAATTACTGGATTAAAATTATTAGTATCATATACCCATATCACTGCAAGGGACAGAGAAAAGTAAAGTAAACATGCATCAATAAAAAAACTGAGTTGATACTTCATACTCCTATACCCATTCAAGTAGTTCATTTTTCTCTTATGTGCCGTGTTGTCCAACTTCAGAAAAAATCAGCTGTACAATCGCACATTGAGGGCTGAGGCTTTTCTTGAAACCTCTCCTCCAATGTGCGGATATCTTGGTGGTAATTGGTATTTTTTAATTAACGTCGTACTAGAACAGCACAACGGGTTATTGACGACGGTCCGGGATCAATCCCTTAATGGAAAGATCCGGGGACACCACCACGTAATTTTGAACCATGGTCAGATGACGAGGCAACACCTGAGCTGGCACCCCACTCTCTAAACTTCCACACCAACCCAAGGTGAGGACTTTCGGCCACGACAAATTTAAGGTGCACCAGCCACCTCTACACCATACGCTTACAAACATACATGCCCTGACCCGGATTCGAATCAGGAACCTTCCTATGGATAATCTTACCTTAATGGAACCTTAATGGAACTTATTCCCTTGTTATTTCGCTGACTATCCTTAGCTGGTCAGGAAATAAATATATATTAGAATCTAGGAAAAGTATTTTTAAGTACTCTCGGTACCATAGGTTTTTGCAATCCTTAAAAATTTTTGAATGAGCAGTTGGTATTTTTCCTCTTAGTGGAAAAAGTCCCCTGACCACATCCGTGGTGAAGCTCCTCGCTGCTTAGCTTTTCTGTGTAAACAGAATCACTCACAAGTTTCCCGATTTGAGGACCAACAAAGATTCCATCTTTGGGTTTTGCATCACAATTTTGGAAACTTTTCCTCTAAGTGCAAGAAACCTGAACAGAATTTGTCCAGTCTTAGCATAAAGTTTTGCATTAACTTCAGTTTGATATGAAGTTGTGTAAGCACAAAACATCAAAGAGATTAACAAGAGACTTGTGGTGAAAGTTGTTTTCTCCAGGAGTGAAATTTTTTTGTTTAAGACAGGTTTTCCTTCCACAGCGTTTAGCTGCGGCCCTTCTATCCCACTCATAACGAAATCAAAATTTGGTAAAACCACTTTGAAGCTAGAGCAAGAGTGAAACCACGATCACCGCCCGCATATCGACCACTTATATTTCATTGCAGTAAAAAAATGTTCATTGCTTTCATAAGTCTCCTTCATTTCTAGAGCATGCGTTTTTCGAATAGAAGACTGTTGACCTCCATTTTACAATATGACCGCTTTCAAACAAACCCTGGATAAATCAATATATAGACGTAATTCCTTATGATGGTCACGTAGTTTTCCTTACTCAGTTACCTGCCGTAGAATATCTGAACAAAAGCTCATACCATTCTGCTTTTCGTAGAAAGAAGACAGAAGTAAATTTGTCTTTCTGAACACAGAAACACACCTACTCTTAGCTAGAAAGTTTTATTCTAATAATTACCACTAATAACAGTTTGAAGTCTGGAACCTAAAAGTTCAGCCTAGAAACTTCAAACATAGGACTCGAACGAGATCATACAGTTCATTTAGCTCAATCAAGCGGGGCTCGTCGAAGTGTTTAGGAGTATGATAAAGGATCAGGATCTTTATGTGTCTATTTCCTCCCCACAAACATGCAGCATGTGTTTCTATTTCTATGAAAAATACAACAATGACAGTCGAAAACGGCCTTCTTAGTTAATAACTTTTGTTAGTTAACTTTAAGCGGCGCTGTCATAGCACCTTTTTTTATTGTTACAGTTAGGGATGCGACATCGACAACAAAACATCGATGTTTTGAAACCCCGATGGTCAAAATTAAAACATCGATGTTAGTAATGCATCGCCCGAAAACCATCGATGTATATAAACTTCTTTCTAATTTTGTTTAAAAACTAGTTTAGTAACCTCTAACATTCATGTTCACTCAGGGGAATTTAATTTGTCAGTGGCCGTGTTAATTAATTTACTATCAAGATTTTTTGAACTGTCCAAACAAAGTCAAAACAATTAATACGAACAATTAACAAATCTTTTATTTTCAAATTGAATAATACAAAACAAAATAATTATTACAATTTGAAATAGGTACTACTAACTTAAAGTGTAGGTAGGTAGGTACATAAAAATAATTATTGTTAGTTATTATTAATTATTTATCAAATTATGGGGGAAAACGTAACAAATTTATTTTTTATTTACTGTAAATAATAAATTTGTAGATAAAGAACACTAAATCTTACAGTAAATAGTTACTCCCTATAGTTATTATATGCCTCAATATTTCTTATTTACAGTTTGTAAAAAAAGTAGTTTTAACTTTCTCCCTCTTAAGACGGCTTCTTTTTTCCTTAACAATCCCATCAGTTAGGGAAAAAATTCTTACTGATGAGACGGATGTCGTTATTACTGACAAATACTTAGTTCCACGGTTATTTTTCTTAATTTTTACTATAGTATTTTTTCATTCAAAATTAAACATCGATAATGTAAAAACATCGATGTTAAACAAACATCAGTTCCTATAAATGGATGGTAAATACATCGATGTTGCATCCCTAGTTACTATATATTGAGTTCGTGCTTTTAATTTCAACTCTTCCCACGCCTCACCCAATCGGCATGTACCACTCTCAATTCAATATTCTTTAACATTGCTTTAACTTTATGGCAGACTTTTCTATCATTTGGAATCTTTGTGATTTATTCAGTTGATGTGCTCTAAAAAAATACATAGGGGCAAGCTCAGCCCGGAGTAGAATTTGGAACGAATTCTTAGAAGAGAGAAAGAGGGTAAGTGAAACCTTACTATTCTTCTAAAGTTTTTGAATTAATCTTGGAAATTCAACAATGACTGCTCGATTTCCGTTGTATATTCTCACCAGTGAAACATTAGTGTTGCTATCCATAAATTATTAATTGGCGAAATGTAAAAATAAAAATATCTCGTGCACTTTTACATGACTAAGAGCGCCATTATGAAAGCTAGTAAATAAAAAATGTCTACTATCGTAAAAAGTTGATGCTACAACCATAACACGACATAACGACATAAGGTCAGATCCGAATCAGCACTTAAAATTAGTTTAAAATAGCTAAATGTGTTCTTTTTTTCAACCATGTAAACTAGTGTAATTATTATTAATTAATGTATTAAAATATTTATAAGGATATATGTATAATGTAAATTACAAGGATTTATGTTTATAAGAATTATAAGTATAGTTAGTTACTGTAGGTTATATAGATGAAATAGATACCATAGAATATGCATATATGTGGAATAGTTAATATTTATCAATGATAACAATAAAACAATAAAAGTAAAACAATTATTAAATAATGTTGAGAGGTGTTAAGGGGATACTAAAGCTATAAATTACTTTAAAGAAGCTATTTATAGCTTGAAAAATAGCCCGAACTGTATCAATACTGTGTTGTTTTCATTTATACATAAATCAAATTAACACTCTGTATAATAATTTTGTTGGTGTTTAATTTCTAAAGAAAGAGAAGAAGGCAACATTGGATAATGTATTAATAAAGAAAAACAAATGACGGTTTTACACAGTATTGTAGAAATAATTTCTAAGACTTATTTCATTCAAAATGTTGAAATAAAATGTTTTGAAATTTCGCTGAAATCAAAAACATTTGAAACCACCTTTTAAACAAAAAAAAAAAACAAGATCCTGTACATCAAATTTCATTATTTCGTCCACTGGATCAACTCTTTATGAATCATCAACCGAAGCTCTTGCTTAATACATCTAAATGATTTATTATTCTGCTTCTTCTTTCTTATCCCAGTGTAAAAGAAATTACACTAAGTCATTGAGTCTGTGCAAAAAAGTTTTGGAGAAATTATTCTACTTTAAAGTTATGGAGTGAAAATGGGAAACATTTTATTTCATATTCCTGAGAAAATTCCATTTTTATTATCTTTTTACGCAAAATGTGACAAATAACGAGATGTTCGCAGTCCAGCTTCAGATTTTTAATTCACATTTTCTAAAAGTTAATATAACAGTCCATATTTTTATACGATGCTTATCTTATGCTTTATAATTATAATCTTTGCCGAAAAAAAGATTTGAACAAAACACGTTTAAACGCTAATCAAATTTGGATATCTGCTGACACGTAGCTAAATTCATCAACCGCATTCTATAACAAGCATTTTTAAGTTTCTGAACTCAGAATTGTTTGGTTGAATCAAATATAATGTTTTATAAGAGAGTCTGAAACTATTCTCTATTTAAAAAAACTTTCTTCGTGACCAGAGGTATCAATCCAAGTGCACCGAACCTCCACCTCCCACTATATTTGTATTGCCAGATCCTATCCCCCAAACTTGAGGTATAGATTTCACAAATCTACAGAAAAAATTGCAAAATATACAAGGGAATAGCCTTTTAGAGAACACAATATTTCTGGCCTGGCCGTTTGAAGTTAAGGCTTAGAGAAAGATCAAAGCGTAGATCGATTGATTTGGAAGACAACTATTATGGCATTTGAAAAACTAAAAACCGGAGAGCTATTGCCAATAACAGGTCAAGATGGAACAGAATCATAGAGAAGGTCAAGGCCCACACTAGAATGTTAAGCCAACGAAGAAGCTATATAAAAGGTAACCACTTGATGTGAAATGGCGTTTGAGTCACGTTTAAGAAGAGACTTCTTCAAATTAGGGGGCAGGTTAAACATAAGCGATGCATTCTCACCAATTGAATGTATTTAGTGTGATTTCTGAAACCGAATTTATTCTTTCCGGAATAATTACTTATTGGAGAAACAAAGAATCACTTACGTCTATCGCCATACATGATTTTGAATATAGCATCCCTTTCCCTGAGAGTTTAACCCCTTTTTTCTACAAATGGACTTCCCAACGTCCTCTACCTCTGACTGAAGCCGCACTATAATGACGTCCAGTGAAATGTGATAACAAAACAAATTGTTCGGTAGACACACGCTTATGTATATAAGAAGCTACTAAGTTGAACTTGCCTCAAGTTTCCCAAGTTGTTACTACTGTGTCTAAGAATGATACTCGAAACTGTCCACATTGTGATAGAAGATATGCGGACAGCACTGATTATGTAAAAGTAACAGATTAATATATGGAGAACCACACGATTTAGAAGACAGCTATTTATCAGAGACAGTAAAAGCTTTAGTACATTCTAGTGACGAAATGTATCAAATATATCAACTTGTACTAGAAAAGGCAAACATACACAGCCATAGCAGTCTTAAATGATATTTTTTACTGAAAATTGAGGTGTCCAGCGTCAAATTTAATGAATTTTTGTAATTTTATTTAAATTCAATACGTTTAATGATATATATTTTTTTAATTTGGAGGGCTAAACAAGAAAATTATTTTTAGTTAGTTTTAAGTTTTAATTTTCACTCCGACGAATTCAACAAAAGAGATCCAAATAAAAACTGGTTTGGTCAATTTTTAACATCTCCCATGGAAATTTTAGAACTTTTAAATTTCCACATTAAATTTCTTTTCTGCCAAGTTTGTTAAATTTCGGTTTTGAGTAATTTTCGAACACCTGTGTTTTGAATTACTTAGAGAGAAATCTATATGCATAAAATTCAAATACCACTCACTTACTGACTGACTGACTCATCACTGTATCTCAATAACTACAAGTCCTAGGAAGCTGAAATTTTGAAGGGTGATTCTTATACCGTAAGGGTGCACTAAGAAAGGATTTTGAAAAATTCGATTCCTAAGAGACCAAAAATTGACATAAGGCCGAAGCCAAAAGTTAATTAGAAATCGAAATAAAAAAATATATACATAAAATTCAAATACCACTCACTCATTGACTGACTGACTCACCACTGTATCTCAAGAACTACAAGTCCTAGGAAGCTGAAATTTTGCAGAGTGATTCTTCTTATACCGTAAGGGTGCACTAAGAAAGGATTTTGAAAACTTCGAATCCTAAGAGGCCTAAAGTTGATCTAAGGCTTAAGTCAAAATCAATTTGAAATCGCCATAGAAATAACATTGAGTATAAAACGATTGCTATACGCATCTCAGATTGCTTTACCAGTGTTGATCGAAAAACAATTTTCTTAAAATAAATTAAATTATAATGTTCATGTTTTAACTGAATTTTTACTTCTTTCCATGATGAAAATAATATTTATAAATATTTGATTGATGAACAAAGAATATTTAGAACATTTAATGTTATATTTACTTAAATTTTATAATGGAGCACGAAAAGCCCAACCGATAAACTCATTGATCATAAAAGTGTAATTTTGCTACTAGGTATCTGGCAACCTCGGAATTAATTTTTAATTTGATTTATAACTTTTTTTTTGGGTATTTGAGTTGAAAACGAGATGATTGCGGTCATATTTTGGGATTCCCACGTATATGTGTTCTTTTTGCTTATGAATCATTGTCTTTATCAACATTGTTCCAGTTTTCTGTCGAATTGTTTTACTTCAGAATATATTCAGTAAGTCGAAATTCAACACGCTAGAACAGATTTTTTTCAGAATTCTGCTTTTTTTAAGGATTGGAATTTTGTTTCTGTTTGCTTATGTGTTCCGGTAAATTACATATTCCAGAAATATTATTTAGGAGTTGGATTTTATTTATTTCCTGCAAAATATCACTAGACATGGGTACTTTCGTGGTAGTATATGTATATTTAAACCATCTTTCTTTAAATCTTTGGTTGAATACGTAATAGTGTATAGATAAAAAAAAATAAAATTTGCAAATAAAAATACTTTTTAAGCGTGTAATTCGTTATTTTAAAATGAAATGAAAAATTTCACAAATAACTATAAAATAAGATGGGTTACGTTAAATTAAAACTGGTAGTCATACTTTGTAGTTCAAAATATATTTCAAATTTTTGATATAGCATTTCATGGAAAAAGGATTAAAATAAACTAAATTTCATATGTTTTTCGTGTTTCATGGGTGTTATTGAAAGCTTACGCCATAGTCAAGTAACTACATCTATCATTCTAAATAGATACGTGCTTTCCATTTAGAAACCAAATTTCGGATCTTAAAAAGTACCATAAGGGTTCAATTTAAAACTGTATGTGTGTTGGACAAAAGAGAATTTTTAACAAGACTTTGTTTTGATCTTGGAATATATCATAATATCACACAAAGTAATTTTGAAAAATTGAAATTTTATGACTTAAGAGAAAGAAAGTCAAGGTTGCTTACTCAATTTATTGAAGTTGTTCTTACGCAACTTAGATGCATGTGAATCGTTCGTTGAAAGTAATTTTCTTTCTGTAAAAGCGCTGTAAAAAATTAAAAAATTGTTATTGATTGGGTTTAATTTGTCTACTCTGATGACATGTATTTCTAACAAAAGCTCTGTTATTCGACATGCCACTGAATGGAAAAAGTGCGTTTGCTTCAAATTAAATTAGTCACGAATGCCGTATATGTTTACCCCCTTGGACAAATAGAACGCGGGTTAATATGTAGCCTATCATATCCGCAGGGTTCTAAAATATAAGTGTACCAAATGTGTGGATTGGTCAAAAGGTGGTTTAGTATAGAGAACAGACAAACGTCAACTGTGCTATATATATCTCACAGAAGTTCCGTTATTCCACCTGCCACTGAATGGAATTTTCAAGAAAAATTACGTTTGCTTCAAACTAAATTAGTAGCGAATGCTGTAACAATTTAACTTACCATCTTCTCATATTGATGATGAAATTCGAAAATATCGCATACTAAGTGAAAGAATGGCACAATGAAAACATATTCATAGGAAAACTAAATGCAAGACTATCCACCGAAAATTCGCCATTTTTACTGAAATTGAATGCACGGGAATATTCGTAGTCACTCGAAAACTTAAATTCAACTTCAGCAGAAGTGTGACGAATATGAAATGGATTACATGGTTGGATACAGCATATATGCATATTTGCGTCCGAAGTAAATTGTAGAAGCGACGGAGAAGTTAAATTGGTATTAAAATTTTTTCCCGTACACTTAAATGATGCTAACATTCTTTTATGAAAAAGAATTTATGATGACTTTTCAATCAACATATTATTAATTCTACCCGAGCAAAGCCGGGTATTTCTGCTAATAAGAATATAAAGCAATGCTCTAACGCAAAAAAAAGTTGCTTCTAAGTTAATTAAGAATATTTTCCTTTCTTGTGAAAAAATGGACCCCTAACAAACTGTCGACAATGAATCTTTATTTGAACAAACATTCCGCTCATTCTGTGGAAAGAGAGGGTTCAGAAGAGTGGGTGGGTTAAATATAGGTATCCGCATATGTACAAATGGTTTTTAAGCTACGATTTACCTCCATCTTGGATATCATTTGATTGCGATATGTCCTCCTGTACACTCCATCAGTTGCCCAATTCTTTGAGGAAACGTTTGAATCCTGAATCGAGATTTCACAACTCGTTCAATATAAGTTCCAAGTTTTTGTTTTCTATTCATCACAAAACTTATTTTCAAATACAATGCATGTTATGTTTGTTCTTTAATTTGTCGTTCTACGGTCATTTTTGCTTCGCAAGTGGTATTGAGACCTGGATTTACGGCTTAAAGTATAATAGGAGATCGAAGCGAAATGTTTGATGTAGGTATTTTCGTTTTCAGCAATCTTATGAAAAATATTTTATTCTTGCCATGATTGTATTTTACTCATTCCTATCTTAATTTATAATTTCAGTTTTTATTTAATGCTTTGACTTTACATTGCTTGCAATTTTCTTAGCTTTTACTCAATGTTGAGTCTAGTAGTTAACATACTTAGTTTACAAAGACAATCTGATTTGATTTAACCTTTCAATATGAAGATTAAACATCTCTTCAGCGTTAAACATCTCTTCATTCAGAGAGTACTCGTTTTTGAGTACATTAAAATAAAGGTTTTTTTGCCTTCAAACCGTTAAAGTTCAGTTATAAAATCATGTTGTTCCTATTCAGATGAATCCTAATGTAATGCCACAAATGAATATATCCCCTTTTGGGACATTATCCCTTCATGGACTCATTTTTCAAATAAATAACATTATTTTTGATAATTTTTGAGTATTAAAGTTAGACTGCTGTGGTTCATTGCGTTTGATCATTGCGCTATAAGCCTGAAAGCTAGAAACGACGTATGTTTGATTCCTGTAATTACACCAGGGGTATTTCTCTTCCTTTGGCTTTGTTAAAACTTACGGTGTGTATGCATGTCCGACCTTATTTTTGTATATTGACGAAAAAACATTGCTTGGACAGATATGGTCTATGTGCTATAAAAATCAATAAACCTGAATCTCAAAGTACCCTAAATAGCCGGTAAATAATTTTTTAAGAGGGTACTTCTCGGGCCTCAAAGGTTAAACAGGAATTGCTAAATAATCACAGGCAATATATTGTGAGGAAATAATCCAAGTTTGTTTGGGGTTTTATGTATTAAATTTACTTACAAATGCTGTCAAAACTTTCGTGAGTTAACATGTAGAAGCGCACAGAAATAAAATGTTAAATTTGTTTTTAAATATGGTTCGTTGAACCTTAGTCGTTTAACCAATCCTGGTGTTGACTGTTTTCTATTTGTTTTTCGGAACAACATCTCTGGTTTGTCGTCCAGAAATGATGATTTACACAGAATAGGAGAATCTTCCAGGATACCTGTTTTGTCATAGCTCTTGTCAAGGGTCGTTACAGTACTGTGGAGCTCCTGCTGAGATATTAGTCAGGTTCATCAGGCCTTTTCGCGTTAGTTTTACACTCGTGATTTCTAAATTTCAATGCGTAAAAGATGATTAATTTACTAGAAATTAGTCTTTCTGTGTGTGATGTGCTAGAGTTGTTTCTATTTTAATCCATCACTAACTTGTTTGTCCTAACTAACTTGAAAAATATTTTCACTCTGGGCTATTCACAAGATTGATAATGTCAAGTAATTGTGAAAAAAAGGGACGGAGATCCAATTCCTAGTCGTAATTTCATTTTGCTATATCTTAACTATATTTTCTTCATTAAGTTTTGCAAATACTTTTGGGCCATTGTAGCCACGGATCGCTGATTAGTAACCGGAGGGTTGCTAATTCCAAACGTGTTTCAGCCAAAGACCGTCGTGTACACGGGGCTGGTGTATGTGGCCTTACGTTAGCGTGGTGTGTCTCAAAAAGCCTTACGTAATTGTGGTGTGGCAGTTCGAAAAAGTAGTGTGCCAGCTCATATGTTGACCTCATCATCTGACAGTGTATCAAAATTACGAAGTACTGTCCTCGGATTTCTCCCTTGGGATTTATCGCGGACCGTCGCCAGTAACTCGTTCTTGTTGCTGCAGTGAGACGTAAATTCAACTAGCTACCTTGGCAAGTACTTAGAAAACTGTTATTATACAAAGAGAGTGTTGACCACACTTGATAAAAGAAAGTGTCTTTTTAAGTCTTCTACTCGTGGTAATTTATTGAAAGTCTAGACTTTTTGGATACCTGTAAAAATTACATATACATTTTTCTTTTTTAAACAGATGAATGGTATTTTGAGATCTACAAAGGGCGAGGAAAAGACCAATTCCATCGTAAAGCCATCGGAGTACGTGGCAATTAAGTTTCTGGAGGAGCATGAAGCAACCAAGAACCCGAAAATCACATTTGTCAAACTGAAGAGGGAATCGAGCGTTTCGAGCTGCTTGAAAATCATCTGGTCTCTTTTGGGGCTTATGTTACTCGCAGCAATGATTTGGTTTTTCTGCGTACATTTCCTTTTATTGGAATCTCCACTTCTCTAACTTTTCCTTGGAAACGAAATTTGTGACATTTGAATTTACATTGCTTTACGAGAAACATTAAGCATTTTCACTATTTGCTTTTTCTCCAAGAGTTAAAACTTAATTAAGCTCAGAGACAATTTTGTCGATTAACATGTAATTGCTATTAATATTGGGTAGATATGGACGGGATAAAGTTACATAGGTGTAAGTCACGTTTTCTTCGTTTTCCAGAAATTAACGTAACGCAAAAGGTACTTTAAAAAATTCAGGAACGAAAATGGTGTTACAATAATTATAATTATATGGGTGTTATGTTATAAATATGTTATCATTTTAGGGGTGTCACCTGGATCCAAATTTAATATAGAGGCTTAAATTAAATTGAATTTGTACCGTAGTTACAATTTCACTGGTGACGAAAATGCCATACACCAATGTGTGTTTATAAAGCCAATGACTTACACCACTGTATTTGTCAGCAAAATAGATATAATGAACTTTGAGAACCGTAAATGAAGATTTTATTCTTATTAAAAATGTGTAATTGTTATTACAAATGGACAAAAATTAAAGTCTGAATAAATATTTATTCATTACTTTCTTCTGGCTGTGGATTTGATGATACCAATAAATTTAATTATATTGGAACACCATTGTTTACATGTGATGCTTAACACAATCTGCCCGGACCGCGAGTAAAGAACTGCTCGTGGTCCACAGTCACTGTAATAACAACTAGCTTTCATTTGCTTGTGGTTTGCATCAAGCTCCTATTTGACCCAAGCAAATTATTTTTGAATAAAGATTAACACACCTTAACACTTCGCGTTCAGAAAACTTCACCGAATTCTGCTCTACTCCAAGAATTATCCCTGAAGGACGTTGTACGTTCTATCATTCAGTTATCCAGTTAGAAATGAGTGAATTTAGCAGTAAATTCGATTCTAAAACACTGTAGGTTTAAGATAATTTTTTTTTCCTCGAAATGAGATTCATTTCGAATGTTCTGACTGACAACGTAATAGTAAACAGTTACCAACTCAAATAAGTAATAATAATTTAACAATAATTTGAAATTTGTTTCTTAATCTTATTAAAAATGAAATTAACTATTTAACTAATACGTTTATCTGACAAACATTGTTATGGAGGAAACTCACCTTTTGTTTCTGAGGAACTGTCTTTTGACTTGGGCTACCATTCTAGTAAATTTTGAATACTTTCTTCAGAATCTCTTGTTTTGTACAGAAATACTACGCAGTAGTGCCGAGTCTGTCGGCTCTCTGAAGCGTTTACAAACACAGTGGTCCAAGTCTGACTTACACTAAAACTAAACCTTACAAAAAACTAAAGTTCCACTGCCATCTGCTAGCAGTTGAATGAACTCTGATTTACGTGACTTTTTCTTTTGATAGATTGACTTATCTAGATACGGTTTCTGTGTTTAAGTATTTTTTTTTGAAAAAGTGACTTACACCACTGTAATTTTAACCACTCCATATGTCTTAATGTCTTAATAAAACTTGAGATCAATATAATTGTTGAACTTTTCATTTTGTCATTTACAAACCTAAATCCAAATGCATAAGATTGTTAAAAATATAAAATTATTCTAAAATGTTATTCAGCCCTCAAGTGTCCTTAAAACATTGCGGAAAGAAATTATTCATAGGCTGTTCCTGCGATATTAGTTGCCTACTTATAGTCCCAATAAGCAATCTTTTCGAAAGAATGTTTTATATTCTAAAATAATTGTCCTAAATAGTCATTTATAAATATTTAACTGAACATTTAGAGCAGAGGGGGCCAAACTTTTAAATACCATGCGTCAATTTTTTTTTTACATACGAGTTGAGATACACCATACAACTCAAGCACCTTTTTTTACCTTTTTACGTTCATGGTTGGGTTTGGAAAATAGGGATATGTTTAAGATCTGTTTCGCTCGGGGGAGTAAAAGGGATAACTCAATCACGTAACTAAATTAATTAATGTACTCCAGTACAAAAGACCCACGTTTATTGGAGCATCAATATAGAATAGTGAGAGATGATCTCTTGGACGAGAGGGCGATCGTTGTCGTGGACCCCGCTGATGGCGCTGCAGCTGCCATAGAGTCTCAATTGGTGAAGATAACTCTGAACCACATTTGTAGCATGTGATGAGTGAGAGCTCTGAGAGCAAGATCAGGTTGGAAATTGGAAGTCATCTGTTCTCTCTACTCGCCGGAAGGAATCCCTGGCTTATCCTCAATAACTTTTTTAATAAAAGTGTGTTTATACACCTAACTACCATTTTAAATTATTTAATTATTGTATGTAAAACTCTATTACAGTACATAAACATTACTTAATATTAATAAGACTTTTGAGCCTGTTTGGATTTCGCTAGTTTTTCAATGTTTGGTTTTAAATTTGTTACTGAGAGCAGCAGAGAATTCTTCACATTTGAATCAGTCATTCGCGGACTCGTTTTGCTTTTAATAAATTTCACGGATGAAAATGTTTGTTCACATCTGTATGTCGTTCCGAAACGACATATATAATTTTTTTGAAAATTTCCTTTGTTCTGGAAACTGTTTACAGGGTAATGAACACCGGAAATTAATCACATTAGAATCATTTTGATCTAAAAAAACTCACCAAATTTCCTTTTCAATAATGAATTTGTTTTTAAACAATTAGTTCCATTTGTATGTTACTTGTCATCGTCATTACGTTTTGTTCGTTAAGTGAAAACGGGTTTATAAAATGCGAGCATGCAGTTTTCTTCTTTTGCCAAATCATGAAAACAACTTTCAAATTACCCTTGTAATAACTTGATTTTTTTAATACTGTATTTGGTTAAATGTTAAAATCGACTAAATCCTGATTTTCTAATTGAGATATGAACAGTTTTAATCTCCTTTAAAATGAATTGACGCTATTTATACTCAGCTAGGAAATAATTCTTGCCTTGTAGTTTCAAATTTAGATCATTGAGATGGATAGTAACATCAATAAAAAATGACAAATCAATTAGGTAGTTGTTTCCAAATAGTAAGGTTCTTTCATCATGTAATTAATTTTCCTGTTCACCAGAATTCTCGTCTGGTGAATGCTCTTGCTCTAATTTTATTCACACATTCCACAACCAGTACCATAACATAACAGTAGCCAGTAACATAACAGGCTACATTTTAAAAGTTTTTTCACGCAGTTCCTCTTGGTGCATTGATATTTCAGTACAGGACGATTTGAAAGATTTTCAAGCAAAGTTGTAGTATCATTGACGGAGCTCCGTCAGTACACACCACTGTGAGTCTACTATAATGTAATTTTAGATTTTCTAGGCATGGTTTCACATTATCAAATATGTCTAGTCCTCTTGTTTTACCATGAAATTATTCTAAACTGGCAAGTTCTTCGAAGACACTAAAATTATCATCAATTCCTTTTATAAAAATGCTTAACTGGGCTACGTCACATATATCCGTTGATTCATCCAAAGCTAGAGAAAAGAAGGTACAAGGATGGACTGTCTTCCAGTTGTTGAGATACATCTTGAGAGAGTTCCTCGATACGTGTCGTAACTGTCTGCTTTGATATAGCAATTTCGTCTGCTTTCCTTTCAATACCTCTATTACCTACATGGCGTGCAAATATTTGGAGATAAGGCTTAACAATTTCTTATCGGTCAGAAAAAGTTTTTTTTTCCGCCAATGCTAAAGCAATTTCATAGGATGCTTCTGCCCATCACCAAATCTTCACAGTTTACTTTAGTAAAAAATATTTCGCCTTCTTCCTTTTTCACAGTCACATATTTTTTTTCCGAACTCAGATCCAAGAAAAACTTCATATTTCTTTCTATATTAGTCTGACGCTATGTTTTATACTGCCTATTAAGATCATGTCCTCCATTATGTGAAAGAGTATTTTCACAAACAATGCAAAAGGGTTTTCCTGATGGACTTGCTATAAATAACAACTCACTTTCCCACTGTTGATTAAATTCACGCTTATTATCACTTTCTTCGCTTTTTTAGCTCATTTTCTTTTGCAGTGATGGATAACAGTAATGTAAAAAACACATTGAAAAGTACAAAACTCTAAAAGTATAAATGTACAAAAAGAACAGACAGATCACAAGTGCGTACGTTTTATTACACAAAATATTAATTGTAAACTCAAAACATTGCAACGAACTGATGAGTAAGAAGGTTATATATGAATTGAAATGAGAGCACTCTGTTGTTGAAAATATAAAACCGGGTTCAGTTATGGCTCCTACTTCAAAAAAATAAGTATGCGCAAGGATGGAATGCGCCACAGGTTGGCCATTCCTGCTTTAGATGTTTTCATTTTCAGTAAGTTTGCAATTGTAAAATCACATAACTGGAACTTTTTATGTGAAATTTTTTTAAAAAGGATAAACCAGTATTAGTTTTATATTGATTTATCTCAAAATGAACAGTGTTTTAATCTGTCCAATGAGATATTTCCTCAAGAAAACTGCGAAAAAATAATTTCCGCATGAAGATATACCTATGTGCTTTTAAGAGACCTTGAATTCAAAGAAAGACAAAGCCGACGAACGACATCATTTGTCAAATAAGCCATTAAAAACACTCACTAATTGGAACAGTAAGACAATCACTGATGAAGAAGAGAGACTTAGACTCGATTCTCACTTGCGCACCCAAAATAACGTGCACTTTCCAAACATCCACACTTGCCAACGAGAGGACATTTGAGGCCATGACAGATTTAGTGTACTAGCCTCACGTATACGAAGGTTTGTGCCATATGGGTAGTTAATTAACGTCGCACTTGAGAAACACACGGGCTATCGTGGCGACGGTTTGAGATAAATCTCCAAGAGAAATTTCCAAGGACAAAGGACTCGTAATTTTGAGCCACGGTCAGATGACGAGAACAACACCTTAGCTGAAACCCCACCCTAAAAACCTCCACACCACTCCAATGTTAGGACATTGAAGGACACGACAAATTGAACGTGCACTATCCCCGTGTACACGATGGCCTTGGTCGGGATCGAATTACGAACTCCCAACTTTCTGACATCCGTTGCACTTTCAACAACATCCGTTGCACTTTCAACAACATGCGTTGCACTTTCAACAACATCCGTTGCACTTTCAACTGGTTTGCATCTACCCAGGTCTTTCGTTGGATTGAGTTTCGAACACGCAAGTCTGGTTTTGCTAATCCGCTGCTCATCCAACCGGACAAACGCGGTTTCTACTGTTTAAGGACTTGGACAGTAAAAATTCCAAGGAATGAATTCTGAATTGATGTGTGATAGGTAATTGAATCGATAGTAGCTAGGTAGTAGTAGAATTGAATAGTCGGTATAGGTAATATATAATTTATCTTTCACTGAAGCAACAACTTAATGGGTTGTTGGTGAAGTTCAGGGGGCTACGGTTGTTCGGTTGAAAGAGTAACGACTTAACAACCAGAGGATTGTGAGTCCGCCTCCAACCAAATACCGTCATGTACAATACAAAGTAAGCAGGTGCATGTTGAAACTGTCGTGGCCTCAAATGTCCTTTCGTTAGCATGGTATGGAAGTTGGGAGAGTGGGGTACCAGCTCAGGTGTTGCTTCGTCATCTGACCGTGGTTCAAAATTACGAGGTGTTGTCCTCGGATATTTCCCTTAAGGGACTGATCCCGGACCGTCATCAATAGTACGTTGTGTTGCTCTAGTACGACGTTAACTAAAATTACCATTACCCGTAGGGTTTGATCGCGGATTGTCTCCAAATAGCCCGTTGTGTTTCTCCAGTGCGACTTTAGTAAAATTACCGACCAACCTGGCGAAGGTCGTGATCAAATCGGAAGGGGAAGATCAATGATGATGATGATGATGATGATGCTCTTTCTTTGGAGGAAAAGCAGGTTTTTGAGGCTTGGCTGCTTTGCCTTGTGCCTCCTAGAAGAAAAAATGATACTTCAAGAATGAAAAAGATTTAGAAACGAGGATTAGAGTTTAAAAATAAGCAAATGGCATTACAAATAGTCAGAGAGAAATTTGAAAAGATATCATTTAAGGAGTGTGGGATTTTCAAAGCGGAGAGAGTTTGAATTAGGTTATTTCGACCTTTTTGGAAAGTTGGACAGTGGAAGAGAATATGTTCCAAATCTTCGTAGGTGTGACTTCTGAGGCAATTAGGAGTGTCTGTAAGGTTGATTTTGTTTTTAATGGAATTTGTCATCAGGGTATTAGTCATAGTCATAGTCATATAGAGTGGGGAGGTCAGGAAAGCCCTAGGTGCTGATTCCACTAGGGAATATTGCACCACACCCCATTGTTTTTCGATATTCCTGTCAGAGAAAGCCAGATTCCTTGAGAAAGGCCAAAAGGCTTTTGACAGGTTCTTCGTGAATTGTATCAAGTTCTGTTCCAAGACCTAGACTTGAGTGCCTTATGTGAAGCAGAGCTTCGCATTCAAAAAGTATGTGGTGGGCAGTTTCCTCCACCATATTGCATTTTCTGCATAGAGGTTCTTCTTTAAAGATTCCCATCCTATGAAGGTGTTTTCTTAGGTGATAGTGGCCTGTGAGAAATCCAACTATCACCCTCATCTTACCCCTGCTAAGACGAAGGATCTGAGAAGATGTTTTCATAGAAGGTTCTTGAATCATAAGCCTTGCATGTTTTTGATCGGTGGTTTGCTTCCACTTTTTTGTAGTTTCTTTAAGCATTCTTTCTCCTATCACCCTTTTTGCGGTAGTCTTAGAGATCCCGCAAAAAGGCTCAGGGCTTAAAGGTAGGTCTGCAGTCCCCAGTTTGGCTAACTTATCTGCATTTTCGTTTCCTTCTACACCAGTATGCCCTGGTACCCAAGTAAGAAAGATCCTATTATGGGTCCCCAAGTCATGTAGAAGGTTCCTACATTCCCAAACAAGTTTGGAGCTTATTTGGAATGAGTTTATTGCCTTTAAGGCTGCTTGACTGTCACTGAATATGTAGATTTTCCTATTTGAGTAGGATCTTCTAAAACATTCTTGTAGACAGTAGATGATAGCAAGCAGTTCCGCTTGAAATACTGTGGCATGTTTTCCTAATTTTCGGGAAATCCTTGCCTTAGGTCTGATCCCACATATTCCAGCACCTGCCTTTTCGTTTTGTCTGGAGCCATCTGTGTACCACACAATGTCTCCATTTGTGAGCTTGTAGTTTTCCTCTTTCCATTCCTCTCTTAGGTCAATAAGTACCTCAAAGGGTCTTTGAAAGAGGAATCTTGTCTCCATGATGTCGGAGGGCATCAAAAGTATAGGGTCAAAGAATTTTTGGTTAATACTGGTGTGGGACTTTTGGCTGGCAAAATCCATCCACAGTCCAGCGTTTTCCAGTCTGTAGGAACTTCTTCTGGCAGCACCGCTGATAAAGATATCAAGTGGGACGACAGATAGAATAATTTCCATGGCTCTGGTGGGAGTGGAGGACATAGCACCTGTTATACTCAGGCAGGCAGCTCTTTGAAGACTGTCTAGCTTGGTCTTAACAGTCAATTGTTCCGTCTTTTTCCACCAGACCACAGCCGCATAGGTCACAATGGGTCTAATAGCCATAGTGTATAGCCAATAGGTCATCTTTGGCCTTAGACCCCATGATTTACCAAGAACTCTTCTACATCGTAAAAGTCCAACTTTTGCTTGGTTAATTTTACTTTTCAGATGCTGATTCCAGGTTAATTTAGTGTCCAGTATAACTCCCAGATATTTAACCTCGCTCAGCATATTTACTTTTTCCCCTAGTAGGGTAGGTATATCACTTTTGTCAATGCAGGTTCTTCTTCGTGTAAATGGGACAAGAGTAGTCTTTTGAGGATTTACTCTCAAATTCTTTTCACAGCACCATCTTGCGATTCTGTTCAGGGTCCCCTGCATGATATTTATCACCGTTTTCTCATCCATGCCCGATATGTAGACGACAATGTCATCTGCATATCCCTGGGCATAAATGCCGCTTTGATTGAGGTCTGCAATTAGGTCATCAACCACCAGATTCCACAACAGAGGGGAGAGAACTCCTCCCTGAGGGCAGCCTCTAGTGGGTCTAGCCTGAAGTGTTGCCCCAAACAACTCTGTTGTAATAATTCTGTCTGCTAACAAGGAGTTTATCCATTTGCAGACCTGTGGTTCAATAGCTCTGCTGACAGCAGCAGCAGCGATTGAGTTAAAAGAGGTATTATCGAAAGCACCCTCAATATCAAGAAAAGCTGCCAAAGCCATTTCCTTGCACTCCAGGGTCTTCTCAATCTTTACAACCAGGTGTTGCAAAGCCACCTCTGTAGATTTACCGGGTTGATAGGCAAATTGGTTTTTGTGAAGAGGTCTGGTACTCCTCATTACATCCCTAATGTGTCTATCAATTATTTTTTCCATACACTTAAGTATGAAAGATGATAGACTGATAGGACGAAAGTTCTTAGCCTGGTCATATTGGCTTTTTCCAGGTTTGGGCAGAAAGACTACCTTTGCCTTTCTCCATGGTCTGGGGATATATTCAAGAGCTAGACTAGCTCTGAACATTTTACACAAGACCCGTGAGATGAGATCGGCCGATTTCTGAAGCACAATCGGTATTATCCCATCTGGTCCTGGAGTTTTATATGGTTCAAATGAGTTGATAGCCCATAGTACTTGTTTAACAGTAAAAATTTTTCTTGGCAACTATCCAGTTTTCCCTTCTCACCCTTATTGGATATCCCAGGGGAGAAGGGTTTAACTCATTAGGTACCAAGTTGGAGTTTGGAAAATGTGTCTCAACCAGAGTCTCTATAACTTCTCTGCCAGTTTTGGTATAGCCACCGGAATTATTCTTAAGGGTCCCCACCAATATTGGTGTATCTCTTTTAAGAATTTTGTGGAGTCTAGCGCCCTCAGCGGTACTTTCAACCGAATCACAGAACTTCCTCCATGAATTCCTTTTGGCCATTCGAACAGCTTTGTTGTATTCTGAAAGTAGGCACTTGTATTCTTCCCACTTGCCAGATTTCTTTGCTTTCCTGAAAAGTTTTCTTACTGTCTTCCTCTGCCTCATAAGGTCTTGGTTCCACCATGAGTTAGGTTGTTTGCCTTTCCTTAGAAGCAGGGGACAGTTATTTGTATATGAAATATAGATTGCCTGCTGCAGGACGTCTGCGAACAGTTCTAGATCGTAAGTATCATAGATTTTCCGAGCGAAGTCCTCCAGGTAATTCTGGAGTTCATTGTAAAAAAAGGTCCAGTTCGTCCTTTTGGGATCTCTGAACGTCTTCTCCCAGTGATATTCAGATTTCAGTGAGAAGTGGATAAATTGATGGTCTGCCATTGAAGGCTTCTCATCAACATGCCAATTGTGAATATAACTACTTAGTTCAGGGCTGGCTAAGGTTATATCAAGTACTTCCTTTCTTACACTGGTTATAAAGGTCGGTTTGTTTCCTACATTTAAGATATCTAGGTTATTTTCAAGTACAAAGTCTAAAAGAGCTTCACCTCTGTCATTGATATTGGAGCTGCCCCAGATTGTGTGGTGTGCATTCACATCACAACCGAGAATCAATCCCGATTGCTGTTCTGCACACGCTGTCAACAATCTCTTCAGCTCTGCACTCACAGGATCTTTTTCCTCATATGGCAGGTACCCAGAGCCTATCAAGATTTCTCTGGTTCTCCCGCCATTATGAAGAGTTATCTTTGCTACTGCCAAATCCCTAGAACAAAGTTCATGGATCGGCATTGCATCGATGTTGTTGTTAATAAGTAAGCAAGCTCTTGGAGAGGAGCTTGCAAAATCATAAATTAACTTACCTCCACTGTCCTTTAATCCCCTGATGCCTTCTTTATACAGCCAGGGTTCTTGGATTAGGGCAATGTGGATTCCCTCAGTCCGGAAAACCCCACTGAGGTTGGCTGCAGCAAGTCGTTTATGCTGCAGGTTGGCCTGCAGGAGCTTCATTGACATTGTCAGTGGAAGCTGTAGCAGGTTTTTCCAGAGCCCTAGCCTGCACTTGGGTAAAGCCTATGTAGAATTTACATTCTCTACCCATCAAGGTCTTGGCATCTTGTTCTGGAATACTTACCACAATGGTTCTACCCTCATTACCAGATTTTTGGTTGAGGATTCCCCATTCTGTGGCAGTTAGTCCTCCGTTCTGAGCTTCTACTTTTTGTAGAATCTCTTTACCGGAGAACTTGTTGTATATAGCTGGGATCTTGGCTATAAATTTTTTGGTTTTAACTATTTTGCGTGCCTCGTCAACAAGGAGGGACAAGCCGTTCCATGGTGACATTTCTCTAACAGTTCTGGTCAGCCATTGGCTGCTGTTAGAGTCGGCACAGAGGATAATTATAGCTCCTCCTTCCAGACGACAATATTTGAATTGAGGTCCTGTTCCCGGAGGAACGCCCTCAATCTTAGACATTGCGTCTAGTTGGAAGGTCATCAGCTGTTCTTCTGACAGTTTCTGGTCTGGATATCCTTCCACGACAACTGCCATCTTCACAGCCGATAAGGTGTCACTATAACTAGGGTCTGCCCCGTTTCCGGGTTTAGCCCTCTTTGTTGACATTTTCTCCTGAGAGTGGGGAGTACTACCATCCGACCTTGGCCTCTTGGTAGAGGGCCTGATCGGGGTCTGTAACTCCTTTCCCTTTGGAGTGGTTTTGGCTTTTGGTTTGGGTCTGTTCTCTACCCATGTACCCTCAGCTAACTTCCTTTCTTTGGTCAGCCTTTTTTTGGCAGCCCCAGAGATTTTTTTCCTCTGTATATCAATCCTGTCAAGCCCCAAGACTATCTTTTGGAGATCTCGATCTCCTTCAAGGTCTGTCTGTGGGGTTGCAGGGCCTGATCCTGAGGATTGGGTCTCCATCAAGGTCTGATTATCTTCCTCTTTGGAGTCGGTGGTTTGATTTTTGTTTTCATTATTTTTTTCCATAGATTGGTGTATATTCCGCAGGAATTATGCAGTCCACCCCGCCAGAGCCTGCATACCAGGGTAAGGCAAATTACTCCTAGAGGTCGCCAAGCACTCTAGGAGGCTCCGTAAAAGGCACCAATTAACCGTCGGTACCATACACCCATCAGCACGGGTCGCATAACACTTTGGGTTAACGGAAGCTGGTCCGCGCCCCCTTATTCAATATTCGGGGATATCCTGAGTATGTTTCGGCTCAGGACTTTCGGCTATCCGCCACCTGCCGACGCGCCCGGTAGCAGAGCTCATGCCCCGGGTATTTGTTCGAAAGTTCTGAATGAGGGTTTCATCATTTCTGTTTAGAGATATGTTTTCGTACCACAGTTTTGTAGGATTGATATGTGGATAGTTATAGTTTCTATGGTAGCTTTTCCATAGGTTACACACACACACACACACACACACACATATTTTATTAAGGTTGTCTGAGATTTATAATGTTTTATGATGTCTTCAGGTGAAACACCTTCTGCAATGTTAAAAAGTTCAGCCTTCTTTGCTGCCTGATCAGCTTTTTCATTGATTAGAATACCCTTATGTACAGGGGTCCACACTAGTATAATGTTGTTGTATTGGCTTTTTTTGCTTAGAATTTTATGAAGTTGTAGTATAAAGCAGTTTGAGTTTTTGTTAATGTTTTTAAGGCTAGATAGAACGCTGTAACTGTCACTTATTACTATGATATTTTGGTTTTTTTCAACCCAGTCTTGTGTTGCTTTGAAAATTGCCATAGCTTCTATTGTGAAAATTGAGTTTAGGTTATTTACGGTGTAGCTTCTTTCTACAAATAATTTAGGTATGACAATTCCAAGTGAGCTATTAGAGTTTGTTTTTGACCCGTCTGTCCCTATTATAATGTGGTTTGGAAAAGTTTGTAAAAAGTTTGTGAAAGAGGTTTGAAGTACATTATCGGGAAGATTTTTATTTTGGAAGAGGAAGTTTTGAAGATAAATTTTGTAATTAAAGTTAGAAGTGGGTGGGCACCAAGGAATAATGTCGCTTTTTGTAATGCAGAGATCGTCGAAGCAATTAATCATACTTGCAGATATTGGTTTTTTTTATTGGTCCAAGAAGCGTAAATAATGGAGGGTGGGTTGTAAAAAAGATCGTGAATTGGAGACCATTCTCTCAGGCTGACATGTTTTATGTAGAAGGTAGTTTTTAGTAAGTTGTGTCTTTGTTGGAGAGATGAAGCTTGAGTTTCGGAGTGTAGGATTTCGATTGGAGTGTATTTCGGTAAACCAGTTGCGATTCTGAGCATGGAGTTGAAAATGGGGTTGATTTTTTTGTAATGTGAGGTTGAAGCAGTACTGAGAATGGGAGCTCCAAAATCTAATTGGCTGCGGATAGTAGTATTGCCTATTTGTAAGAGATGTTTGGTGCAAGCACCCCATCTCTTAGACGCAATGAATTTGAAAGCATTTAAGGTACGAGAAGATTTGGATTGTAGGTATTGAAAGTGGTTGTTCCAGGTCAGGTTCTTGTCAAAGATTAGGCCCAAAATTTTTAGTTTGTTTACTTCTGGAATGATAGTGTTATTTATTTTTATGTTGCATTTCTGGGAACTTTTATTCTGGGAAAAATTGATAATGTTGCATTTGTTTAGGCAAATGGTTAGTTTCCAGTGGTTACAAAAATTATTAATGATTTTTATAGTTGTTTGGATTGCTTCTGTAGATTCAGTTAGAGATTTATTTTTGGTGTATATAAAAATATCGTCAGCATATATTAGGCATTTAACTTGTGTAGGGATGAGTGTAAATAAATCATCAAGGAAAATAAGGAAGAGAAAAGGGCTGAGAATGCAACCTTGAGGTAGGCCTCGAGAGGTTTGTCTAGTATTTGAAATGGTGTTACGCCACCTTACCTGGCAAGTTCTATGATTAAGAAAATTGAAAATCTAAAGGGCCATTTTTCCTGTGATACCTTTTGATTGTAGTTTGGACATAAGTCCATCTATCCACACTGAATCATATGCTCCCTTTAAGTCGATGGAGGCGAAAACTATATGATTTTTTTGTTTTTTGGCAGTTAAGATGTCAGTGTGGATTTGGGTCAGTAAAGTGATACAGCTTCTATGTTGAAGAAAACCATGATTGTTTTTATTTATGTATTTTTTATTGTAGTAAATGTCTTTAATGAGTCTATTGAGGATCACTCTTTCTAGAATTTTTGCAAAAGTGGAAGTTAGCGATATAGGTCTGTAAGAGGTTAAGTTTAGTGGATTTTTGTGTGGTTTTAGGATAGGAATGATAAGGGAGTGGGTCCAGGATATGGGGATAGAGCCAGTGTTAAAACTGGTATTAAGAATTTTTAAAATATTTTTCTGGATATTATCAGGAGATGTTTGGATCATTGTAATGGTGACTTTGTCCTTTCCAGGGGTTGATTTTCTTATTTGGGTTATGGCCTTAGAAAATTCGTTCCAAGTAAATATGTTGTTGATTGAATTATTGTGGTAGTCAACAAAACTAAGGGGAAGGGGATCTAGGTATTCATCAGAAGTGTAAAGTTCATTGAAAAGGTTAGCCTGTTCTTGTGGGCAGTGTATTTTTGTATTGTTTATTTGAATGATATTAAAAGAGTTTTTTTGTTGGTTGGAAGGATTTTTTAATCTTTGTAAGATTTTGTAAATATTTTTGTCTTGGGCAACTGTTTTACATGTAGTAAAAAATAATTTTTTTTTTAAGTTTCTGAATTAAATCTTTTAATTTGTTTTTATATTTTTTATATTGGTCCCAGTCAGATGTGCTTAAATTCATTTTAGTTTTGGTAAGGAGTTGTCTGGCTTTGGCTCTTAGATGGCTGCATCTGGAGTTCCACCAAGGGGCTCCGGGTGGGGGAAGTTTTTTTAGAGATTGAGAGTTTTCAATGGCTTTCTGGAAAAGGTCATTGAGAAAATATGGGTCATTTATATTTGTTTGGTTGTCGTTTAGAGTTTTGATGAAGTTGTTCCAATCAAAGTGGATCGAAAAATTTGGTCTATTGTTGCTTGGTTTATGAAAAGAAAAATGTATAGGGAAATGGTCGCTCCCAAAATTATATTGGTGAGCTTGCCAAGAAGTTATTGGGGGACAGTTATTGGAAGTTAAAGTAAGGTCGATAGCAGATATGGAACCACTGTTGCTTATATGAGTTGCAGTTTGGTGGTTGAGGATCATTATATTTTGGCTGTTAATCCATTTCATCAGATTTCTGCCACTGCTATTATCCTTGAATCCCCAATTATGGTGTGTTGAATTAAAGTCACCTGCAATGATATAAAGGTTGTTGGGATCCAATCTAAGGTTGTCAAGCATCCCTACGTTTTTTATTCCTTTGGGATAATAGATGTTAATGATGTGGATGGTAATATTGTTGAGATGGACTTTCACTTCCTGGAATTCAAAATCTTGATTTTGTTCTTATTTTATGAGTTGTGCACTTATATTTTGATTGATGGCTATTAGTAGTCCTCCTCCTCTGAAAGGACCAGGTCTGTCGAAACGAAAAATGTTTTTTTTTTGAAGAGGGTGAAACGGATGTTTGGTTTTAAAAAAGTTTCTTGTAGGATTAAAATGTTTGCTTGGCTGAAATATTTGTTACTAGGGGGCCTGCCCCCTGCTCGCTGACGCTCGCTAACCCCAGGAGGATTGCTTCGCAATCCTCATTGGTTCGCTGCGCGAATCTATGCTCTCTTCGCTCGCTTCAATGAAGACTTGTGTCCTAGCAGAAGGGATTGTTTACAAAATATGTTACCAAAAAAATGTTTTTCAAATCTAAATTTGCTGTATTACAGAAAAAATATATACAGTATCTCTAAAATCAGAATTCAAATGAAAACTTTGTGCAAATTTTGACTCAAAATGTGAGCGTTGCTTTGAAAATTGAATACCCAGCATGTTGTTGTTTGTGTGTACATTTTCCCAGCACTCCAACGACCCACACTTTTTCATTGAGTTTGTTGCCGAAAGTTGTAGTGCAAGCGTCTTGTTGAACTATAATTGTTGGCCTTGAAAAGGACCGTTTTTTAAATGGCCCTGAAAAGATCCTCCGCTTTCTTTGATTTCTGTTATAAACTAACTGCAACAGCTCATTAAAATTTCCTTTTTTTTTTTCAATAAAATTTCATCCGATAACGCTATAAATTCAATCGATGCGCGAGACTTCGCGATAAACAAACAATCGTACAGTGTTGCCAAAACGCGATTACAAATAACGTCTTTTTTTGCGTGCCACGCAAGAGAATTATATATATAGATGATTGAGGTCAAATCGGCGTGCTCTGGCACCTTGGCAGTTCCATTGAATACAGTTCAAATCAAACATGGTTGTAAGAAAAATAAAGAAATGAAATTCAAGAAAAAAGGTTGTGGATGGAACTATTGGTATTCCATTTTGCCGTTTGTGATTGATAGGTCGAGTTGTGATTGTGAATGAGAAGTTTATGTTTGTTTATTTTGGGACTGCATAGTTTTTACATCCTCTCTGAAACGTTTTATAGTAGAGGTAATTTTGTTAGGATTTGTATTTGTAGTGTTTGGTAGTAGATTTTTTCTTTCCCACTCTAGTTTTTGTTGTTCTTTAGTTTGCTGAGTTTGATCTTGAGTAGTTTGTTGTATTTTGTTATTTTCTGGTATAGTTGTTGCATTATTAATGGTAGTATTTTCTTTGGTTTCATAAATGATGTTTTCTTTTGGAATAATATTGTTTTCAACCATTTGTGACAGAATGTACATTTGGTTGATTTGAAGTTGTTCGATAATGGTTAGGATCGGTTTCAAAGTTTCGAGTATTATCTCTTTTATGTCGCAATTTTTTAATGTTTCCTTTTGTTCCATAAATTGATCGTTTATTGGTTGGGTCACTGTCTTTGCGTATGAGGTCTTTAGTTTGTTTTTTGCTTCAATGTAGGATACCCAGTTTTCATTTTAATATTTCAATATTTCGGTTTCTTCTTTTCTGGTTCTGCAGTTTTCGTCATCCGCAGTATGTGGTTGTTTGCAGTTTTTGCAGGATTTTTTATTTTGATTAGTACATATAGTTTCAGGGTGGTCTTCTGAGCAAATTCTACATTTTTGGTTGGATCTACAACCTTTGATTCCGTGACCGAATACCCAGCAGTTTTTGCACTGTCTAGGTTTTTCTAAGTAGAGATTTAATTGACGGATCATCATACCTATATGCAATTTGTTTCGGATTTTTATTCTAGGGGTAGGGGTGCCAAATTTTATAGTTTTTAGAGGGATTTTAGTTTGGTTAACAGTTTTTTCAAATCGGGTAATACTTGCTATCTTTATGTCTTGCTCTTCCAGGTCTTCAATGATGTCTTCTAAAGCTATTTATGTATCTATTCCATTAATTATATATTGGGTAATTAGGTTGTCTTTCGTTAGTGTTGTGTGTACTGGTACATCTAAGATGTTTTTTTATTTTAGAAGTTTCGTGGGCAGCTAGTTTACCATCTACTGTTATTATAAAAAGGTTATTACGCGTTCGTCTGCATTCTAGGATGTTTTGGTGAGATGAAAAATGCTTATAGATATCTTTTTTAATTGTATAAGGTTTTTTTGTAGGATTGGTTGAGTAGGGCGAATAATGAAGGTGAAAGTATTTTTACCTTCATCACTACAATAGTTAATAAGGTCTGTATCCAATATAAGTTCAAATGTACCCGTTGGGTATGACGTATGGTCGTCACCCATTTGTAGAATTCTTTTCGTTTCAGAGGTTAGATAAGAGAAAATACTACTTACCCAAGTAGTAGAAAAAGAAAAATCAAAGCCCTAGGGAAATTTCACTAGGGAAATAATAATATCAAAAGACTGAAGAACTAAGCAGCCTAAAGCCTTGAAGTCGAATCCAAAAATATTGGAAAACAAATTAAGTCGGAGCAGACAAGCAACCGACCTCACCACCAACCTTGTTTATAAACAAAAAGGAAGATCAATGGAAAACAACACTTAATTTTGTACTACGGTTAGATGAGCTGTCACCCAACTCTCCAAACTTATACACTACACCGACGCGGCGACGCTTTGGAATCAATTTCCAGGTGTAAGATTCGAGGACAATACCGTGTCATTTTGAATGGAGGTTTTATGACTTGGTCAAAATTTACTCTGGCACCCCACTCTCAAAACTTCCTCACCAAACCGACGTGTGGGCATTTGAGATCACGACAGATTTTATAAGTACTAGTCTAAACATACGTTGTGGTTTTTGTTTGAATCAAGTTTTGAACTCGATACCCTTGAATTGCTAATCTGCTATTCTGTCAACCAGGCTACAACGACTCCGTTAGTCGATTGTAAGTTGGTAGGTATTTTTACGCCACGTCAATGTGAGGATGTTTGAGGTCACGCAAGATTTAACTTGCAATAGCCCTCCGTATACACGACGTTCCTTGGTTAGATCGAACGCGCAATCACCCGGTTAATCCTTTACTTTTCCAACCGGGCTACATGTCATGTAACCATGTTCAAAATTACGTGGTGCTGTCTTCGGATATTTTCCTTGGGGATTGATCAAGGGCCGTCGTCAATACCTAGTCGTGTTTCTACAGTACAACGTAAATTAAAATACCTACCTAATAACAGGGCTAAAGAGGCCCAAATAATACATTTAAACAACACTGGCTTTCGTGTACACGACGTGGTAACATATGGCCCTTGCGCCATAAAATCCCAACTAAACAACCCTTTCATACTAATTCAGCACTTCGCCTATAACAATTCCATAGAATAAATCCCAAATAGATGTATAATATTTGATTAGTCAACCGTTAGATTACATTTTACAAATATGTTGATGAACTGCATTTTAAGCAAAGTTTCAATGTGATCAAGGGAGAGCATGTGAGCTATGGAACAAAAATCTTTGGAGATAGTCTCTTTCTTATCGCCAATAGTACGTTGTGTTGCTTCATTGCGACGTTAAATAAAATACCTACAGGAGGGTTGCGAGTTCGAATCTAGCCAAAGAAAGTCGTGTACAAAGAGACTGCTGCACTTAAAGTCCTCATATATCCTCACGTTGGTGTGGTGTGGATCTTTGGAGAGGTGGGGTACTAACTCAGGGGTTGCCACGTTATCTGACCGTGGTTGGTCAAAATTACGTGTTGTTCTCCAAGCATCTTTCCGGAAGGAAGTGGCCGGGAAGCCAAAAAGTTGGGTTGGCGTGGAAAATTTGGAGAGTGGGGTGCCAGCTCAGGTGTTGCTTCGTCATCTGACCGTGGTTCAAAATTACGCGGTGTTGTCTTCGGATCTTTCCCTCAAGGGACTGATCCCGGACCGTCGTCAATAGCCCGTTGTATTGCTCTAGTACGACGTTAACTAAAATTACCATTACCGGACGGAAGTGATAAGGAACCGTCGTCTATAGCCCATTGTGTTTCTAAAGCGTGGCGTTAATTAAAAGACCTATCTAACTGTATTTCATTTTTTACTGAAAATCACACCCATATTTGTTAAAGTAAAAAATTTCATGGTTCCTATGTATAATTATTATTTTTAACCGGTAATGTCTGTGCCTTCAATGCCTTTGTAAATCTTAGTTAATAAGGTAGTTAATTAACAACACACTCAGCCAACACTTTACAATTTGAATTTAAATAAGTAATCTAGAGGCATATCCATAGCTACTTTTCATCTTTTTGTATGTTGCCACTCAATAATTAAATTGGTAATTTCTGGTACGTCACATCCGATGTTGTTCTGCTTGTAAACAGTTGAATAAAAATCAAATTCTTGTTATTTTTTAGTTACCTTCCAATTGACAAACATTAACAATCTAAATAGAGAATTTTTCATGCTTTGTTGACACTAATGAGATGTATTAAAATTCGTTTTGTGGAGTCAAGAATTTTTCAACAGATGTGTACTTTATGTCATGCCGTGCATTTGTGTGAACTGTGTCGACAAATTCAAATAGTACATTGATTTTATTTTGATCCTGGTTTTTGTTGATGTGTATCCGATATTTTGATTTGTGTTTTCGTTGTTGGAAAAGTAAAACTTGTGGCGATTGCAACTTGATGTGAAAAATACCACGCATGTGTTGTCGTAGTTGAAATTTTTTCACTTGTTCACTGTGACAAAAAAGATTTGAGCGTCTTCGCATGTTTAATGATTTTGCTTGAAGTGTGACTGACTCAAAAGTTTTTTTTCCTGATCTTTCATCATGAATGGTACCATTTTATCTTCTGTTGAAACTGACAATAATAATTTTGAACCGTCAAATATGAAGGGAAACCATCAGCAAAACAAAAATATCACTCCTGTCTCACGCAGCTCTGTGTTGAACACAGATTACTTAAAAAATTTGAATCAGTATATATGCGATGTCTGTAACTTGGGTTGCAAAACTGAAGATGAAATGAAGGTTCACTACATTTACCACACCAATGAAAAGTACAAGTGTAATTTGTGCAACAGAAAATTTAAGAAGACAAGTATTCTTAAGTACCACTGTAATGCTCACATGGAAAGAAAATTTTACAAGTGCTTCACTTGCAATGAAACTTTTAGTGATATAACTGAGCTTGAATCCCATCCACACATCAGTTCAAAGGAAACCCCATATTTTTGCTACTTGTGTAACTCTAGATTCAGACATATAAATGCGTTCAAAGCACATTATCATTCTCGTTCAAGTGAAGAGATTTTTGTATGTGGTTTGTGTAGTAAGGGCTTTGCTGATATGGATGGACTTAAATTGCATTGTGCTTTCCATGTAGAAAAAAAGTGCTATACTTGTAATATATGCGATGTTAATTTTAATGTGAGAACTGAACTTGAAGCTCATGCTGCCATTCACGCTAACGAAAAAGTCTGCTGTTGCATATTATGTGGCATAGCATTCAAGAATTTCCGGGGGCTTAAAGCTCACTCACGCTCGCATGTTAGTAAAGAAAAGCCTTATGTATGCAATCTATGCAACTCTAGGTTCTCCAACATGGGTGACCTAGAATCACATTGCTCAAAAGAGAAACCTTGTAAGTGTAATCTTTGCAATTCAGACTTCCCTAGTACAAGTGAACTGCGATCCCATACTCATAGTCGATTAGAGGACGATATATGTATCTGTGGATTGTGTCACATGGGCTTCATTAACTTAAATGATTTCCAATCTCATATTCAATTACATGAAGAAAAGCAGTCCTTCAGGTGTAATTTGTGTGATATTTACTTTGATAAAATTGAAGATGTAGAATTGCATTTCACCAGCCATTTGGATGGAAAGGCATATACGTGCAGTTTATGTGATATCGATTTTCATAGTGTTGGTGAATTAAGGACTCACACTGCAAAGCATTCTAATGCTGATCCCTATGCCTGCAGTATGTGTGAATGCAGCTTTCCTACTATTAAGTTACTTGTATCTCATGTTGTGACTCATGATAAAAAGCTTAAGCATTCGTGCAAGTTATGTGACAAGAAATTTGCCAGTTTAAGTGAACTCAATGACCATTGCCTTAAGCATGCTTCAGATAAACTCTATGCTTGCAATTTGTGTGATGCTAGGTTCAAGGAAATAAAGCAGTTGGGAGCTCATTCACAAACACACTATAAAACACCCGCACCAAAAAAGGATGTCCGCACATACACTTGTGAGCTGTGTTCAAAAGAGTTTCTTTCAGTCTCTCTGTTTAGTAATGGGAAAAGGAAATGTCTGTGCAGGCCTTGCCGAGGGGAGGTGAAGAATGCGCCCAAACCAAAGAGACAAAAGATGTCGCTTGTTTGTCATGTATGTGACAAGCCATTCAATTATAGAAGTAACCTGAGGATACATCTATTGATGCATGAAAACAAAAAGAACTTTGTTTGCATGGTGTGCAATAAAGGTTTCTACCGTCGGGCTGATTTGCGAGGTCATATGCGCTTTCACACCCAAGAAAGATCTCACGTGTGTGGCACATGTGGCAAAGCCTTTTTCTCGAATTCTGCCTTGACAGTTCATATCCGTATCCACACCAACGAAAAGCCTTATGTCTGTACCATTTGCGATGCCCGCTTTGTCCAAAGTACCCATCTTCATTTTCATAGCTTTCAGCATGCAGAAAAAATGCCTTTCGAGTGCATCATTTGTGATAAAGGATTTGCTCGGAAACATGATTATTTAAAGCACTGTGAATTGCATCCTGCTGGGGCATCTAACCCTCGGGTTCCAGAACCTCATCGTTATGACGCTGATGACAAAGATAGACCTTTTGTGTGTGCATATTGCGAGAAGCGTTTCATTAGAATTGGACATCTGAAGCTACATTTGCATACTCATTCAGAAGAGGGATCTAGCAAACCTCATGTTTGTTATGTGTGCGGGAAGGGGTTTGCTTCACGGACTAATCTCAATAGACATTATCTTATCCATTCCATTGCCTCTTCTTTCACTTGTGCTGAGTGTAACAAAACATTTGCTACTGATCATGGTCTGCAGAAGCATAACAAAAGGTTTCATTCTGAGGGTGAACTTGAAATTGTTTCTGAATCTGATAATTCTTGATGTTTTTGAGTTCCTATATGTAATGCTTAGACATTTTTATGCTGATAACACCAGATTGTATTTTAATTGTGTTTAAATTTACAATTTCCCATACTGTTGAAAAGTTAATTAATTTACCAAAATTATGTTACAAAGCTTATGACGTGAAAGTGATTTGTTCTAGATTAACTGAAGCTGATGAGTTTAACTCTAAAAACAAGTTTCGTTTTTATTTTGTGGCCTCATGCGTTTTGAAATTGTAAACCACTATTCCATGTATCCATTATTTTAAGTGTTAATTTCTTTATTTTTAAGGAAATATGTCGAGGTATTTGAAGTTGTTTAATTAGAATAACATCATTTAGCTATTTCTGAAATGTAGTTTTGTGTCTGAACTTGAGAGATTCTCTTTAAACTGTGTAGAACTTACTGTTTTTAACCTGTGACCTATTTTGTTTAGGACTAAAAGCTTCAAATGAGTGTAATATGAAAAAATTATATTTCAAAGGGTTTACCAATTGTGTAAAAATCTGTATTTCTTCAGTGATAATTATTTACTTTAATTAATTGTGAAGAAACACAAAATTTCTTGTTGCATAAAGGATTAGTTTTTCTTTTGAAACCTTTTATTTTTTTCACTATTGAATTGATAATATGGAACTAACAGCTTTGGAACATCTACTTTGAAATCTATTTCTCATCAATTGTTTTTGATGCCAAAAACTGATAGCCGAGGTCATCACCATTGAAGTTTCTTTTTATCTGTACCAAAAAATGAAAGTTCATACTAAATGATTTTATTGTAATTATACTACTTATAATACTTTTCTAGTAAGAAGTTGTTAAAATAAAGAGTAATATAATTAATAAAAGAGAACCCTCTCTCTCTCTCAATATTATTCCAAAAAATATATATTTGAAAGCGTTCTATATCCTAAAACATATTTAATTAAAACTATTAACCATTTTTTAATACATTTAGCCATAACGGGACAAAGGACTCTTTGTAGGAGATTGATATTTAGCAACTATACTGAATAACCTCATTTTGAAACCAATTAAGTTAAATTAACGAAACATATGAAAACAATACTGTTCCATTTTGCATTCACTGTCATCAGTAAAATATTGTTTTTAGCAAAATTAATTTATATGTTGTGCTACAATTTTAGCTCACGAGCAATATTTTTAAATTTAAATAAAATTTGAGTTCCAATCTATGCAAAAAAATGAGGTAACTTTAGTTACCTAGCAATAATACTTTTATATAATATACAAAAATATACTAATGGTTTCAAGATTGAGCAGAAACAAAATAATTTTTGCATTGATTGCAATGAACTATATTGAAATTCATTTAAAAATTGATGGACTTTGTGCAACATATATGTCTGGTCGTTTTTATTTCATTGCTGGTGGTAAGTAGGTTGATTGGTTGGGTCTTGTGGCACTAGGGCCATATTTGATCAAGCAGTGATAAGTACTATTGATAACAGTTCTATGGAAATATTTTTCTATTTCATTTCCTGCTGTTCTGTTTCTAAAAATGGTTTATGAGGCATTGTCGTAAAAAAATTTAAATAGGCTCTAAACTTATGGGAAATATTTGTGAATGTTTAGATTCTTTTTTCATTGCAGGTAACTTAAGAGGTTATGTCTATGAACCAAAAATGCATCAGGCAGAAATGTAATATTAAATGTGATGGCCTAATATTTATGCATGCATTCTCCCTCTTGCCTGTCCTATGCAACAATTTGCGGGTAGCTACACATGTTTAGTTTCTTATGAAACTTTTTGGTGGAAATAGCCACTTTCCACTTGTGACGTATTTCAATAATTATTGGGTTTCATCTAATACAGTATTTTAGTTTGCATTTATTTATGTTAAATTTTATAGATGTAGAAGTTTATGTACTTTTACAAATAACTTTCAAGTTGCCCAAATAAGAAACCTTGCTGTGACTAAAATGGTGCTATCCAGTTGAATTTCGTCTAAAATAATGTCATTTCTCCGATATGTTTTGGACTATTATACAGTGGCACCAGATATTTTTTATATTGAAAGAATAATGTTTTTATGCTTTTACTATAATAAAATGTTATTGCTGACCAAAATATATTGAGATTTCTGTTTATAGGTAAGCAAATAAATCTGATTTATGCTAATTAGTGCTAATTTTATTTTTATCTGGGGAATTTTCTACATTATAAAATATTTCTTCAAGTTTATCTTTTCACTTTTAAAATTCTTATTTTGTAAGTATTTTATTTTACCCTTTCTAGGTAATGAAATACACATTTTGTCAAAGGGCATGCAGTGTGACCTTGTGGTATCAATGCCAGATTTGTACTTGGATAATCCACATAACAGTCTTGAATTTAGGAATTTATTAAACATTACGTGTGTCTTATATCCCTCTCAACTAAGTATATCTTTAAATTTTAGTGTTCAATTTCTTCTTAGATTTAATCATCTGAGGATTTGATATATTTATGGTGTTTCTCTATTTTTCAGTTTGTATTTTTACCTTAAATTAAAGTAATAGCATATATTTAAACTTACGAGTTTAATTTTAAACAGTCCAAATTTACAGGAAGAGAACATTTTTTTGCAGACTCTCCTTTTCAATATTATTTTCTTATAATTTCTTATCAATTTATGTTTTAGGCTATTTCTTTTAAGTTTCAATGATTATGTGACAATGATTACAATTCCCCCTTCTCAGCAAATAACCTTTCAGGACCAAATCAGATTTCTTCCTACTCGTACTTTTTAACTAGCCTAAGGCTGAATGGTCAACACTGTTTTTGTGTATCCAGATCAACTTTGGAAGCTTTGGTGTGGTGTCCAACAAAACCAAACCTTTCAACAGTCAACCTCAACAAATTTTTTTTTTTAGCAAAAGCTAAGAAACGAATTAATGTGCTGTAAAAATTGTTCTGGCCCATTATCTCTTGCAGAAGGTTCTTTATAATAATCTGATTGGGCAGATTAGCAATTGTCTGATTCATGTCCAAAATTTCTTAGGCCTATAACAGGTAGAAGAAAGCTCACATATAATGCTAATGTGATTAATTCAACTGGATGTGACTGCCCCATTGGAATCAGGTTGTAAAATTTCATCAAAACGCTGTGCATTTATATAATTTAATAATGAGCATTGAAAAGCTAAATTCCGATAATCTATCATCTATATAGGCTGAACCAGAGCCAGTAATTGACTGCTTATTTTTCATGACGAATTTCCCCAGAGCTAATGTGCAATTAGTGTTATTCAGGATTTTATAACCACATAAAATTTGTATGAAATATAGCTGAGCTAAACATTTTTTTTTGATATTCTTAATAAAGTTTAAGAATAGATTAAACTATCGCGAATAATACATCGCCTTGTACATTCTTGATCCCAGAAACATCTTAAGCTCTTTTTACAGTGACCACAGCTGACAAATCCTGGTATTCCCCCTGTGAGTGCACGCGCATTAATTAAAGGATACATTTGCTTTCTCAAGTTTAGAGAGGTTAGTGGCCTCGGTGGGTGCACCCATGAATTACAAAAATAAACCAAACATGATAAGATAGTACCAAAATTAAACATGCAAATAAATATTGCAATAATATCAAAGAACTCTTCACATCAATTTTGCAGAAACTAAAGTCACTCAATGCAAATTCCATCAATTCTACAAAACAACCCAAAGTCATCATTTTCAGTTATC
The DNA here is from genome assembly GCA_947359465.1 of Metellina segmentata. NCBI lineage: Eukaryota > Metazoa > Arthropoda > Arachnida > Araneae > Tetragnathidae > Metellina > Metellina segmentata. Next base: position 65,443,314 of record OX375881.1, read on the forward strand.
AGTCAAATCATCCAATTCAAACTGCAAAACATGTCTTTTTGGAATGCATTTTCGAATATGAAAATGCAAAAGCAAAACAAGAATAAATATTCTAATGCTGGACATCAGTATAGAGGATAAAGATAATTACATATGGGGGATTTAAAAAAAGAAAATGACCAGTTTTCGTACTTGTGTGTGCATTGTTGTTTTCCCCTCCAATTATAAAATATTTATATATTCACCAAACAACTACGCCTGCATTTTGATCTCAGAAACATCTTAAGCTCTTTTTACAGTGACCACAGCTGAGGGACAAATCCCGGTATTACCCCTGTGAGTGCACGCGCATTAATTAAAGAATACATTTGCTTTCTCAAGTTTAGAGAGGTCAGTGGCCTCCGTGGGTGCTCTCATGAATTACAAAATTAAACGATAGCTTTTTCAGATCTTGAAGACTTAGCATCATGAATGACGAAAAGGATGTATTTACTTCTTTACTGTCAGGGCTTACGTCCCCTTAGTGTCAAACCCTCTGAATGTGCTTATGCTTTAAAAAGCATGTTTGTTTTTTCAGGTTTTTAGTGCTTAAAACTCCACTTTTCTGTGGGTGAGTCAATAAATTGAAAAGGAAAAAAATTCATTTAATGGGCGCCCTCCTGACCTGCGGGTGAGCCATGATCATCCCTCATTACAAAAAAATGTTTCGATGAATTTTTTTTAGTGCGTCAAAACACGCAAGGTCGCTTTTTTACTTTTGGTTCAACATTGCCCCCCCCCCCCCTTCTTATATCTTTGAAAGTCATTTTTTGAGTAGTAAAAGTATAGCGATATTTATTCACTCTATTTAAAATAAATATGCTGTTTTTCCTAATTCTGTTGAAATAGATCGCATTCATTTTGAATAAGTTTGTCGAAGATTAGAAATAGGAAAGTTCTTAATTTACTTCTATTTTTAAATTACAGAGTAACACATTTTAAATCATTAACCCTTTTCGATAACTATTCAGAAATATCCGTATTTTGCTAATTATTTTATTACATATTCGACCGGTATGCAATTTTATTATTTTCAGCTACTAGTTGGTTGTGTTTTATGTACAAGATCTAAAACAGAGAAGTTTCGTCTAAAACAGCTAATTGCATATATCCCCAATAGATGGCAGCAGATAAATTTCTACGAAGTTAAACCGTTGGTGTGTGTGGTTAAAAATAATGGACCGGACTATCATTTTCGGAGCACCCGCGTGCAGCAGCTCATCTCCGAATAATTATTTTTAAAAATAAAAATAAAGACCAAAAATAAAAGAATTTGAAAAAGAAAAAAAACTTTATCTGTAAATGTCTTGAAAGCCAATTACAAGTTACCCATGGTCAAATGTTTTTTTTTTTTATTTATTATTTTTTTATAATAGATATATAACTAGTTGCTTAAATTTTTATGTTAGTCTTCCGTAAAGCGGAACATGATAGCTAAACGTACTCTCGTAAACTCCACAACATTTCAAATCGTGCGTGGAAAAGATTGCATCAATCGAAGTTCTGCCTCTCGTTGTCCAATATTTAGGATTTGTCTTTAGATCCAACCAATAGACTTCTCTCAACACTTGGCAGAATTCTTTTCCATCTTCAGTGTTCATGTTGATATTAAAGTCTCCAGCCAAGACTGATTTATACTCGTCACAATCTGTGCCCAGTGCTTCTGAGATCGCTTCTAAAATGTCATCTGTACTCGAACCTGGCTTGGCATATAGTACGGCCAAACGAACATTGTTTTTTAAATAGACGACAACAATGTGAACTCCCGTGTCATAATTTGGGAACTGTAGAGCTTCCTGTGTTTCAATATTATTCTTGGCGTAAATGGCAACACCGCTGTGCTTTCTCGTGCGACTTTGGCTCGAATGAATCTCGATGCACAATTTAAAGTCTTGAAACTTGAAGCGATCGGTTGGAATCGTCCACGTTTCGGCCAACAATAGAAAATCGCTATGCATGAAACTATGATCACAGGCAATGTCTTCATGATGCGCTTGGAGGGATTGGACGTTGTGATACATGAACTGATAGCTGTAACTCTCATCTCGTTCGTGAAGCCATGCAAACATTGGAGCAGACGCCGTAGATTCGAGACGTTTTAACTCTACTGTCAGAGGGTCGTCATCTTTAACAGGTGCCGGTGGATTATAATCGTTCAAGATATCAGGAGGAAGAACTGATGAAGAAGAGTAAAGAGAATTACTGTCATTCACCTTCTGCTTCTTACGTCCTTTAAATTCATCTTCAGACGCACCCTGTTGACGCTTGAGAGCACGACGCTCACGCAGGAGTGTATTACTGTGAGCTCGAGCCTCAGGCTTCGAACGGGCTTTTCGTTTTCTTTCACGATCATAGGCCTTGGTCTCTATTGATCGTTCCTTCTTATATTTCTGATTGTATTCAATCTTTCTACGCTTAGCCTGAACACGTTCTGCTTCGGTTTTACGTTTTCTACCCATATCTTTGTAAGATTCGTGTTGTTCTGTTTGGTAAGGTCTATATTAAAGACTTCGAATCTTACAGCACATTGACATTTAATGAATAAATATCCACAATTATTATGTACAGTTGAGTTATATTTTAAAACAGTTCCGTCATTATCTGCAGCAGTCGTCTCTGCTCGGAAAAAATACGTCAGCTCTCAATGGCGTCCAGGGGAAAAAGTGTCTGTTCTATTAATTTTCTCGTAACCATAGCCTTCTAATATAAGTAGACTGAGCATCGCTATTGAGAAGAGCTTCGCAAAGCGTCCGCAACATGTTGTCAGTAGTCACGTGACTGCTCCACGAAAATTCAGCTTGGATGCTTGATTTGGCCTTTTATCGCCTCTCTTGGCGACATTTTCTTTTAAAAGTTTGCGATTCGATGAGTATAATACTGAGTATTTCTGGAATTTGAGTTACATTTAAAAAATTTTCGGCAATGCAAATGAATATTTACTTTTTCACTTCTGAATATATTTGAATTCGTATCACTTTTTAATGCTTTTAGTTTTATTATAGAATTAAGTTCTAATTGGGATTATATAATGTTAGCCAGTATACTTAAGATAAATAAATTTCCGTCAATAGATTAATTTCATGTTTTATATATAGTTTTTCAACTGTATTAGGTGTGGATAAATTATCTAATTTAATTTCAGAAATTATTTCAAACTTTTGGAAAAAGTTATTGAGGTCAGCATGAGTTAGAATTAATTGAAAAATAAATACCCATATTTTGAAATAACTTACATTAATGTGCATGATATTGAATATGCATAATACTGAATGCTCCTTGAATTTGAGTTACATTTTACTATTGTTGGGCAATGCAAATTAATATTTACTATTACACTGCTGAATATGTTTTGAATTCATATTAATTTTTAATGTTTTTAGTTATTTGAGCGTTTTTATAATTAACTGAATTTTTCATTGGGATTAAGGTTAACCAACACATTTACGAACAAAACAGTACGCTTGAGATAAATAAATTGCAGTCAATAGATTGCTCTCAGGTCAGGAGTTCAGATTAAAATTTGGTATAAGCATGAATAAATATTTTACTGATGCATAAAATAAAAATACTGAAAACAGATTAAAAGATTCCCTGTTCATATGACGTTTGGGTAACCATTAAAGCTTTCATTGATATTATGGATTCTTAATTGCTTACGTTTCCATAAGCACAAATTTATTCAATGAGTTTCGCATAAAAATATTAACGAAAAAAGTTATACATATAGTCTTTAAGATTGAATGAAACTATTTTAAACCATACCCTTGATGTTAGCTATTTTGCAATTTTAGATTTCTGGTTCAAAAACTAATTAAGTTGCAAGACAATTTTTATGCTTTTTTTATATAGAAAAAGTTTGGTAAAGATTTTTATATAGAATTTTTATTACTTTGTGTGTGAAATCAATATTTAATAAATACAAAAGATAAATAAGATAGAGTAAACGAATGAAATTTATTGACACATTCATCACATTTTAAATGAATTAAAAGACAGAAACAAAATTCTTCGATCAATTAATTTAAACGATTTTCTTCTTTCGTTACCTTGGGAAAACTAATAAATGGAACAAAATGAAAATTTTAAATACATAAGAACTGAATAAATGAGTTTTCAGCAGGTGCACATCTTTACAAGTTCTTATTACAAGTAAATATAAATTGTTTTACTTATAGTTCTAAAACAATCATAAATACAAATTCACAATTATAATACGGCTTAGAAAATGCTTTAATCCTATTTCTAACAAATTGAATTTATTTAATATATAATTAGAAGTTTCAAACGTTATATTTTATTTTAATTATTATTCTTATGTAATTACAGTTTGCACAGATGGGTGGATACAAAACAATTTTTCTCAGCAAGAAAAATAATTTATGTGATGTACTTAAATTGATGTTACCAAATTCATAACATTTTTATCGTGAGACACGAAAGAATATAGTACTCTTAGTTGCCAAAACATAATCGCCAAGAAAGAGAACGATTTCGCACAAGTTTTTACATTTCGGTTAACTATTTTTAATATTTTAAGACAGTATAAATTTCAATTTACAATTAGAAACACACTCCACCCGTTATTTTGTTTCAAACATTATTTTAGATACATACTGATTGCAAATGTATGAAATATTTTCATAGAACGGGAAATGTCCGCAGGTTGTATTTATTAATTTCTAAGTTAGAATATCCATTTTTATCATACTACAGGGTGTCCTAAAAGTTCCTGTGCTGACGATTCGTGAATTTATTATACAAAATCAAAAGACTTTAAAACAATTATTTTTATGCTAATGGTGAAAAGCACTTTTAACATAACGTAGGAAAAAAATATGAACTTACATTTGGTTATCGTTGACTGTACGATCCCTCTTGGCGATTTTTCAAACAAATCGCCAAATTTAAGATGGCGTTGATGAATAAGCCTCAAACAGCGAAATTCTCTGAATGCGTGATAAATTCATTTTGCAATTAAAAACAAACTGACGTGGAACTTTATCATCGCACAACTTGAGTGCGAAGAAAATCAAATGATAAAAATTAAACCGCCGATAAAAATATAAGCAGACGATAAAATTCAATAATTAAAAAAAACACGGGCAATAATTTTTTTTTTTAAGTTGAAGCACGGGAAGTTTTAGGTTAACCTGTAGAAAGTATTGAAAAATACAAATGTGAAATAAATGTTTTTCGCTCACCTGTGAAATGTAATGTTTCCACCTTTAATAATTTGGAGTTACATTCATATATGCATAACTGTAGATCCATTTTAACTTGAGTATTCAATGCATTTGCTACTTGCTAAGGAAGAAGGAATGCGCAAACAATATGCGCGAAGAGAGAAGGAGTCACGTGACTGCTGATTTTGGTCATATGATCATGCGGACATAAAAAGGTTGCCATAGCTCACTCTACTATTATATCTCCTCTATGCTCGTAACTGAATACCGGAATGTGACTGGCTCGTGACAGTCTTGCCTTGCATTCCTACTACAATGCAACTGACTCCTACCAGTCTCGTTGCTCTTATAATGAGTTCTTTCCAGACTAGTAGACAACTACCGTTGTTTAGTATTCCTACATCTTTATATTTTTTTTTCTTACACCGGACGACTTGAAAACCCTCTCCGAGAACAAAACCCATTTGACCATGGGTAAAAAAAATGCCAATTCAGGGGCAGATGAGATAGGAGGGTGACGTATCTCTCTTCTACAGTGCGACCGAACGACAGTGCTTGGGTTTTCGGTAAAATTGTTTTGTGTTTGGTGAATCGGGGACGTATCCCTTACCTGCTGTACTCTCGCAAGGGAGAACGTTAGCATTAAAAAAAAAGAAAGAAAGGAAATTAAACTAGGTAGAGAAATTATGAGGATTGAAATTTAACTTTAAAAAGAGATAAATTAGTGACAAATCGAATCATAAAAGACCTGCTGGTGGTGTTCAGATGTCAAGGAGACAGGGAAAATTTAACGGGTGACATAATTAAGAAGGGTGAAGTCATAGACTTCAGGCTCCAGACGGATGTGAAAATAAACTGGAACAAGAGAAATAAAACACACGACGGAAGGTGCAGGTCCCAAAATATTAGTACAGCCCTCAAACGTTAATTCCACTTTCTGCCTCCCAAAATATATTGGGTAGTTTCAAATAAAAACCCGAAAATTCAGAAATACTTTGTTTTTGATTTTCTTAAAATACATTTTCTGTTGATGATTTTTTTTTTATGATCGAGAATGCAGTATATATAAATTGCAATTTACAACCTAAATTTCTCCAAAAGGTCTTGGAAACAAAACAAAAAAAGGACATGAAATGATTTTTAATAAATTCTGTTATTTTCAGATGGCATGAAGCAAAAATAACCAAACATCCCCTTATAACAAAAACTATTTAAACACAATGCAACTTTTACAGATTCTTCCAGTCCTCTATCCGTTTTACAGCTCCTGTGTTAAATTGAAAGTTTGAATTTTACTAACAAAAATTTCAACTGAATATTCTAGTTTGTCACGGCGAAAATTTTTATTCGTCAATCTAGAATTGCAAATCAAAACCGAGCACAACGCCTAAACTTTTTTTTTGTTTAATCTGAAAGGGTCCGATCTGGACCTGCAACCGGAAGTAGAAGTAGAGAGTTTGAAACTCTCGATCCAACCATAGACCTTTGTGTACGTGGAGACTGGTCCACGGTAAATCTGTCGTATCCTCGAATGTCCGTTGTGGTGCTGTGGAAGTTTGGAGAGGCGTTGCCATGTGTTGACTTTGTCATCTGACCGATAGGAGTAGTTGTCCTCGGCCCTATCCCGTCGGCATTGATCACTGTAGCAATAGCATATTGTGTCGCTCCGGTGAGACGTAGATTCAACTAGTAGCTACCGTCAAGTAAGTTGAGTAAAACAAAAAAGGAAAGATTTGTTTTGACACAGAAGTGAATCACACTTTTGGTAGTTGCAGTAACTGAATCTACGCCGCCTATAATACGCAAACTAATTGCAAAATGGGCAAACGCATTGAGGCAATTAGATTTTTGAGAAATGTATCACACAAAAAAAAGTCGATTTTTAAATTAAAAGCAATTGTTGCCTTCCGTTTGCTCATTCTTGTGATTAGAAGTATATGTATCCTACATACGGATATATACTATACTAGGGGGCCCGGCCCCTGCTCGCTAAAGCTCGACAACCCCTAGAGGATTGCTTTGCAATCCTCATTGGTTCGGGCCGCGAACCTATGCTCGCTTCGCTCGCATCAATGAAGACATGTGTCCTAGCAGAAAGGATTGTTTACAAAATATGATATTCCAAAAAAATGTTTTTCAAATCTAAATTTGCTGTATTACACAACATATAAACAGTACCCTAGAATCAGAATTCAAATGAAAATTTTGAGTCGAAATGTGAGCGCTGCTTTGGAAATTGAATACCCAGCATGTTGTTTGCGTACATTTCCAGCACTCTCGAGTCACTCACACTTTTTCATTGAGTTTGTTGTCGAATGTTATAGTGCAAGCGTCTTGAACTATAATTGTTGGCCCTGAAATGAACCTCCGTTTTCTTTGATTTTTAATTCTAAACTGCAACAGCTCGACTAAAATTCATTTTTTTTTCAATAAAATTTCATCCGATAACGCTATAAATTCAATTGAGGCGCGAGGCTTCGGGGTAAACAAACAATCGTACAATGTTGCCAAAAACGCGATAACAAATGACGTCTTTTTTGCGTACCACGTAAGAGAATTATATACACGTCCAGTCACATTAATGTGCACACCTGTCAAAAGCCAGAATAACCACCTTTGGCAGAGTAGACCGCTGCGAGACGTGCAGGAAGAGAGTCAATTAGGTTTCTGAAGGTGTTCACTGGGATGTTGAGCCATGCTGACTCCAGTGCCGTGGCCAGCTGCGCTAGATTACGCGGTTGAGGCTTCATGGGTTGAGGATGCAGGGTGTTTGCTCTTAGACGTATACGCCAACGTCCATCTGTCCGATGGAGCATAAAACGTGATTCATTGGAAAAAGCCACCTGTCGCCACTCTGTGGACGTCCAGTTGCGGTACCGGCGTGCAAATTCCAGCCTTCGTCGCCGATGAACAGCAGTCAGTATAGGTGCATTAACCAGGCGTCTGCTGCGGAGGCCCATGCGCAGAAACGTTCAAAGAACCGTTGTTGAGGATACACTCTTGGTAGCCCCTTGGTTCATCTGGGCGGTCCGTTGCTCAACAGTTGCACGTCTATTCGCCCGAACGCATCTCCGTAGCCTTCGTACGCCTCTGTCATCTATAGCCCGTGGTGCACCACATGTGCTACGCCGCTGATTTTGGATAATGCCATTTTGCCATGCACGGTATACTTTTACCACGGCGGAATGCGAACAGTTCACAAAATTAGCCGTTTCCGAAATGCTTCCACCTTTGGCCCGAAAGCCAATAATCATGCCCTTTTGGACGTCGGATAAATCGCTACGTTTCTGCATTACGCCAACGATTGTAATGCTTTCCGATGCCCTAGGACATCCTTTATATACACTCCACTGTAATGTGCTGCCACCTGCCTTTTGTGATTGGTTATTTCACGTTGACGTCGAAAGTAGGTGGTGGTCACATTAATGTGGCTGGACTGTGTATATACAGGGTGTTTCAGTGAACCGTTTCAGAACTTCTAAGAGGGGTAGGGTACATCCTGACGAACCAAAATCATATACCAATGGGCAGTTAGAAATGCTTTCCTGACGCGGTAGATGGCGTTGTGCGAAAATCCCGAGCTTTCGTGTAGGGAATCTTCATTTCGCACAAGAACGCCAAGTTAGTAGGATGGATGATTACACGATCGCAGAGTTAGCCGATATGCATTTGGCGTACGGGGCTGCAAATTGTAGTATGTCAGCCGCACAGCGTTTGTACACGGAACGATATCCGACGAGGCGTATCCCCAGTCATAATTTCTTTGCAAGACTGCACCAGAGGTTAGCTGAGACAGGTTCATTAGAAAGAGCTGACAGGGACAGGGTAAGAACAGCACGGACTGCAGACGTGCTGCAGCATGTACAGGGGAATCCAAGAACGAGTACACGAAGTGTAGCAAACGCAGTCGGGGTTTCCCATTGCAGTGTCTGGAGGATTCTCCGAGAAGAAGACATGCATCCGTTTCACGTGCAGCGTGTCCAGACACAGCAACCGGAGGATTATGCACCTCGTATTGCTTTCGCACAGTGGTACCTTGGAAAATGTGCTACAAATCCCCTTTTTCATGCTGAAGTGTTGTTTTCCGATGAGGCATCCTTCACAAGGGAAGGAATTTTCAACACGCATAACGACCATATCTGGGCGGTCGAGAACCCGCATGCAATACGACGTCGTGCAGCACAGATTCGATTTTCGGTCAATGTATGGGCCGGTATATTGGGATATCACCTCATCGGACCTTACCTGTTACCGTCTCGTCTAACCGGACCTAACTACTTGCTCTTTCTGCAGCAAGTATTGCCACAACTTTTGAGAGATGAACAGATTTCTGCATCGACGCAACAGACAATGTGGTTCCAACACGATGGAGCCCCTGCCCATTATAGCGGAGATGTTCGTAACTACCTGGATGTCACATTTGGTTAGCAGTGGATCGGACGTGGTGGTCCCGTGCGTTGGCCTGCTCGATCACCCGACCTATCATGTCTTGATTTTTATTTCTGGGGTCATCTGAAATCGCTAGTTTATGACACCCCTTTTGACAATGTTGAGGAGCTGGTTGCAAGAATTGCAGTAGCTGCCGGAGAAATTCGAGATATGCCTGGAGTATTCCAGAATGTGCGGATGTCCATGCGTCGGAGATATGAGGCGTGCATTGTAGCCCGTGGAAGAAACTTCGAACACTTACTTTAATCCATGTACCTTTTGCTTCTTTTCATGTATTATTAAAACGATTTCTCACTTACGGTCTCTTTTCTTTACGGTGCTTCTGTGTACAACACCGCTTCAGGAAAGCATTTCCGACCCCACATTGCTATATGATTTTGAGTTGTCAGGATGTACCCTACCCCTCTTAGAAGTTCTCAAACGGTTCACTGAAACACCCTGTAGATAGATGGACAAAAGTATTTGGACACTGCAGAAATTCGGAGGATGATCCATCTTAGTGTGGGGTTGTTTTTCCTGGTTAGGATTCGACCCTTTGCTTTATGTACCTGGTACAATGAACGCTGACGTGTACCTCGATATTCTTGATGATTCGGCCTTGCCTTCACTATAGCTATACTCCCGCGATGATGGTTGTTTCTTCCAACAGAATCGAGCTCCACGCCATACTGCAAAATGTGTGTTGTAATGGTTTCCTGTTAATGATGTGAATTTGCTTGACCGGTCTGTTCAGTGTCCCGAGCTCAATCCCATCGAGCACTTGTGGGACAAACTGGAGCGACGTGAGTACGACACCACCACGCACACCCATCCTAACAACAATCTCATCTCACAGCTTTGAAAGAGGCATGGCGAGCTATTCCTGCCCAGACTTGCAGAGAAACGTGTCTCGACGTGTTGTAGCTGTAATACAAACAAAAGGAGGGTGTGTCCGTTGCTAAAGAGAATAACGAAGCACTTTTTCTGAAAAACATGTAATGCCCAGTTAGTTTTGTCCATACAGTGTATGTTTGGATGGGTCAGGTAATCACTTTTCAGAACATCCTGTTTTTGTAAACCTTACAGTAAAAGTTGAATTCACACCACACTGGAGCAACATAACGGGTTATTAGCAAATCCCGATTGAAAGATTCGAGGACAACACCTCGTAATTTTGAACCACGGTCAGATGTCGAGGTCAACACCTGAACTGGCACTCCACTCAAAACTTCCATGCCACATCAACGAGATGACTTGAGGCCAAGGCAGATTTAACGTTTACCAACCCCTATAGTCCATGACAGTCTTTGTTTGGATAGAGTTTCGAACTCGCAATCCCCCAGTTGTTAATCTGCGATTCCGCCATCGGCCTAACTTTTCTACTGTAAGATAATATTATCAGCTTTAATATTAAGAAGAATAAAAAGAAACAGTCGGTTCGCTATTCAGGATACCAATAAATTCTTGCTAGGGGAAAACTTCAGTGTGGAAAGAGTTCTTCAACTCCTTCCGCTCCTTCTCTTTAAATTAGCTTACTAGCTTTCCGCCTTGCAATCATACATGTCTTTAATGCTATTACTGTCAAATCGATTGATGTCGAATTTCCTTCTAAAGATTAAAGAGAACATCAATCGTAGGGGGTAGTCTCACAAGAACGAGGTTGAATGGATGACGGAATTCGTCTTCCCACATTTAATTGCAACTTCTCCCCATACTTTTACTTGTCAAATCTCGATATTTTATATTTAAACCAAAAAATGTAAATGGATGAGAATTCTGAAAAAAGAATCACTTCAATACGTAGTAATGTTTAATATTTTTTTTTTTTGCATAGTATTTAAACAGCCACAGGGCGTAAGCTTTTCGAACGTGCCCATAATCATCCATAAAAATTTCTTCTTCCTCTTATGTCGGAGAAATTTGAAAATGTATGCCAATTTCATAAGAATTTAGTTTTGTCAAAAAATTACAAGTTTAGAAACAACAATTAAAAATAAAAAAATAAAGAAAAAGAAAGGAGTTAAATAGGAAGAAAATTAAAAGTAAGAAAAAGAAAAGAGAGAAAGAAGACAAAGGAATAAAAATAATTATTACCATTAAACAAAATTTTTTTCTTTGAATCATCACTCAAATAGGTTTTTTCCAAGTCTCAATAGAAACATGATTATATTTCATTAACCGAAAGAAAAAAAAATTTTAACCATCCTGATGGTTCTCTTTTCAATTGGTACCTTAAGTAAGACAAAGAATACAGTCATTAGCCAAGCTGACTTGACCTTGATAGACGAGATTTTCTCATCATTAGGGAAAAAATTCCTAAATCTTGATATCGTCATCATATTAACATCAGCAATATCTTGATGACGAGATACTTGATGACAGATTAATAAAATTGGTCAGATCTTGACGGACGAGATATCTCGTCGAAACCCACTTGGAGGTTTAAATAAAGATTCGAGCAAAACTGCGAACTTAGTCCAAAGAATCTAGAACGTGCTGCCAATCGCCCATGGCTTTTCAAGAGAATTTGAAAGGTACTTAACTCATCCAGATTTATCGTAAAATTATCGCACTGAATACAACGGTGACAAACACTTGTAGTGATTATTCTTAATTCTTGCTTTTTGAATTTCCTAGTGGCAGCAGTTGTAACATGTAGTACAGTAATTTTTGTATTTTACTCCTACTTTTTTTGCATCCGCCTGTTTTATGTTACTACGCGTCGGTATTATCTCAGGTAACTTCCATCCATATTATTTCGAACAATCAAGACTCTCCTGTTTTTAAATTATACTATCCCAACAGTTTGTTTCTTTTCTAATCATTCTAAACATTTGAGAAAGGGACTGAAATATGCATATCAAGAAATTTCAGAGATATTTTTATAATTTTAGGCACGAAAGGGTACAATATTCGTACGTTACCAGATCGATATAAGATAGTTTACCGAACAATGGTAATTTTCTACAATTTTGAATGAATGTGCACACCCAATAGTTTCTCAGAATTAGCATATAGTAGCAAAAAATGGTTGTAGTGAAAACCCAGTATGCTCTTGAAACGATATGTTGATGTTTTACTTTTCCAATTCAGGTTATTTTATGTAATGAAGGTTTAGATTAGCCAGAAAATATTCGTATTATACTGTAACACCTCGTTCAAGTAGCTAAAATTAATAAGAAAATTCGTATTATGCTTTAAAATATCCTTCAAGTAGTTAAATGTAATTAGTTGAAAATTGAAGAACTGTGGGTAGATCATGACACTTTATTGATTTCATTATACTTTCCTCAATCCACCGATACCCATGTGACCATAAAAAAATACTCTTCTAGCGTATATTTACTTACGAATTATTTTCTATCACATTTTTGGTACTGGAGATAACCGACCTCCACTTATCGTTGTTCTAAGAATTGATCTAAACTTCTTTTCCCATCCATCATCGAATGAAAAAAAGAAGTGGCTAAAAGAAAGCGAGGGAAAAACATCACTAGGTAACCCATTTTTCTGGTTCATTGTCTTTTTTTCTTATTTGGAAGACACCCTTACTGAGTCTGTAGAAAGTATTCCTAGAAGTTCATAGCAATTAATCATTTAAGGAAAATTTATTATTCTGACCTTAATAATCACAGGGTACTGACAAATAATTTTCTCGTATATAAATACCAGAAATTTTGTGTTCATTCCTAAAAGGGCAGTACTCTCTAATTTAAGGATTCGAATATTTAGAAGAGAAGTATTTTTTATATTAATCACTGTACTACTGAGAAGTATTTTTACAAGGTGCCCTGGTCTTTCTAAATTGGTGATCCTGACGTGATTCCAATTTATTGTCAGTCATCATTGAAACATATTTTCTTGAGAAAAAAACTGTCCGGGGAACTTAAACTTTAGAAAAATTCCAAAAACTACAATTGTAACATTTACACATCGTAATCAAACGTCAGTAATCATGCCTCAAGAATAGTAGAATATTATTGATTCTTTACTAAAACTACAAAATTATGGGCCACCTGCTCAAAGTGGCCAGCATAAAACTTTATTTGCATATGCGAACGATGTTCAGTGTAAACTTAGAAAACCAGATAGTTGCCTTCCTATAACCCAAAGGCTGTCGCTTGATACATATCGGTTTTACCTTAAAATGTAGTTCCTCGCCATTTTGACGATGTTTGGCATTTAATCAAATGGCCGTGGACAAATAACCCTCTGAGCGAGTCACATGCATAATTCCACCATGCAGTTCGCAGTCTTCCTTGCATGACTTCTAACTAATTTTGACCTTGAAGAAATTGAATCTTTCCAAATTCTATTCAAAGGGGAGGATAAATATAACTTTTTTCCCCATAGGATCCAATTCTAAGAAAATGAGCAGCTTCTGTTCCTGTCACAGTTCAACTCTTAATTACTACTCTGCCTACTCTTTACACTGTGCCTGACAATCGGCTACTAAAGGTAACACTTGACAGTTTATGTTCGCAATTATCCATTCATCCACGCATACGAAAGTACACCAATGATCTTAATATAGCTCTCACGCAATTGGGAATCTATCAACTAGTGATGGTATCTATCAACTAGTGATGGTATCTATAAACTAGTGATGGTATCTATCAACTAGTGATGGTATCTATCAACTAGTGATAGTATCTATCGAATTCAATCGCTGCTAATTTATGGAGGGGAGTATTTTGATGAACTTTTTTTACTAAACTATAAAGATTAACAGTACAATAGCATATATAGCAGTGTAGCCTATAAAGCTATAAAAGCTCTTAAAGTACTCTTTTGTAACCGAAGTTGCACCATCTTCCATAAATTTACTAAAGAAGAGTTCTTAGTACCGAGTTATTGTGCCTAATGAAATTCGTGGGCTATGCCTTTGTTTTAGAGAAATGTTACGTTAAAAGTATAAGTATTTCTCACAGCCAGCTCATCAAAGTTTTCTTCTAGTGGACACTAAAATTTAAAAATGTATTCATCAAAGAAATGGAGTTCCATTAACAAGTTCGTTCTTTTATTTCTCAGTTACTGAAAGACTTCCTGAATTAGTTTCACCCTGAGGAGATAGATGATAATGAAGCATACTGAAAAAATAGTTTTCTCATCAGCTTTAATTTCTCTTACATTTTTTAATCTAAATATTTTTTCAATTAACTAATGCAGCACTTTCATCAGAGTATATAATTTAATTAAAAGCTAAATTCAGTCTATAAAACAGGGCATGATTATTGTATTCGATATTTATCATTCTTTATAATTGAATTTTCTAATTCGTTTCATAACTGACAATATAAATAAACTACTATTTTTAATTATGCATTCGCAATTTTTATTATCAAAGAATGTTAAGAATAGCAAATAGAGCCAAATATGGGGGGGGGAGGATAATTGTCACTTTTTCTACACATTAAAAACAAGCTAATCTAAAGCCCTAGAGTAGTTAGTTATATTTATCTGATTTACTCAATATCCTTCCAAAGTATTTTTAGAATTTTAATTTCTCTGTGGTATTTTCTCTATGTTGTCTCAGTTGTTAAACTAAAAGTAGAATTTAATAAAAGCTGGTTAAATATATATAGCGTACGCAGCAGAAGTTAATGTCGCCCCCAGTATAATAAATATGGCTTTGATATCTTTTTTACATGCTACATTTTTGATGACCATCAGTGTACAAGCATTGGAATGCTAATTATTAGAACATTCTTCAAAGCAAACTTGCATTTGTTTATTATACTATTTCTTTAGAGACTTATCCTGTGCTTCATTAAATGTATATCTAAGATTATTCTAAAAAAATTTAAAAGAATCATAAAAGAGTCTGTCTGTTAATGCTAAGAGTTGTTTCTGTTATAATAAATATACAGGGTGGCCTGTAAAGTCCCTTTAAATTTGAAACAGCGTATCGTATAGTCAAGAAAGTGACGTGTATCTATAGTATAATCTGACCATGCTGAATTTATTGAAACAGCTTACAGCGCTCCAAGCTGCGAAAAAAGGAAATTAAAAAAACTCGAAAACTAAAGGAGATGAGTCAAAAAAATCAATTAGAAAAATGTGAGCAATACCATAATAAAAGTACAGGGAAAAGTTTCATGGTTATCTGTAAAATAGGCGGATATGTTGGGTATTGAAATTCGAACTATTCCGTACCTTGAAAAAGGGGTGGTCCTGAAATTTAAAAGCGTGTTCTCCGGTATTATCATACAGTTTTTCTGAGTTAAACAACGACAAATTTAAATTCAAATAACAAAAAAAAGTAAAAAAAAATAATAATAATAATATCTGAAAAACGCACTTTGGAAAAAAAAATGACGATCCGTAAACAAGAAACACAATTTTTGCGTAACAACTAAAATACACGATTAAAACCTCTAGGCTATACAGCCACGAACGAATATTTACTATTTAATAGTTTATCCTGATAAACTTTGAGCAAATGCGAAAATGTCAGAAACAAATACGCGTTATTCAGTATGGCACATTGGATAAGTAAAAGACACAGATGAGCAAAAGCAAGACATGTTTAAATAATAAATCTTGGTTCGTGGCTGTAAAGCTGAGAGGTTTTAATCGTGTATTTAGTGGCTACGCGAATATTGTGATTTTGGATCGTCAGTTTTTAATTTATTTTCCGGAGTACATTTTTCCGATGTTTTTTTTTTTTTTTTTGTACTTAGCTTTTTTGTACTTTCTTTGTTGTTTGAATTAAAAATAGTCGTTGTTTAACTCAGAAAAATTGCATGATTACACAGGGGAACAAGTTTTTGAATTTTAGACGACCCCCTTTTCAAGGCGTGGAATAGTTCAAATTTCAATCGCGAATACCACAGCCAATTTAAAGGCAGGTTTACCCGCTACGATAAATCGTGACGATGTGATTGACAAATTTATTGTTCCAATAAATAGAAAGAATGAGTATTGTTTACACGCTACGATAAATCGTAATGATTTCTTGTCAAATATTCGTTGTCGACCGCTAAATAAGCTTTTGCCATGGAGGAAGTAGTGTTGTTGTTATATATAGGTTGTTTAGCTAGAAAAGTGAAAAGGTCGCGAAGACCAAGAACAAAGTGGTGCCGCCATTGGTTGTTAAAGAAGAGGGAATTCTCTCATGTAAAATTATTGAAAGAATTGAGAATTGAACCAAATGACTGGCGAAATTATTTGAGAATGGACGAAGAGACTTATGTTGAGTTGTTAAGGTTAGTTTCTCAGTTTATTGCGGAAAATGATACTATTATGAGAAGAGAGATATCTCCGCACGAAAGACTCTCATCTACCTTACGATCCCTTGCCACCGGAAGAAGCTTGAAGAACATGGAACATTCAACTGCCATTTCTAAACCAGCTCTCAGCAAAATAATCCCAAAGACCTGTGAAGCTATCTACAAAGTATTAAAATAATTCATACAGGTATCTTAAGAAGATTTTTTTGTTTATTTTTTTTAATCAAAAACATTACAAAATTATAACGAGTAATTATACAAACATTATAACTCTCGAGGAGTTTGTTTAACTACCATAATTACCTATTTGAATAAAAACAACAGTCAACCAAAGAACGAACTATTCGACACAATCTTTCTGATGCAGATGCAAATGCAAACTTAGTCAAATCGTAGGGAGAGATGGCTGCCACTTGTTTACAGGTTCCAACATATCGTTACGATTTACAAAAATTGATGCCAGCCGGCATCAACCATCCAATTTAATTCCAATTCAAATTAATCGCTAAAATGTCCTGTTTACACCCAACGATAAATCGAAACAATTATCGTTACGATAAATTGCTAGCATTTATCGTAGCGTGTAAACCTGCCTTTACAGATAACTCCATGAAACTTTTCATAGAACTTTTAGAATGGTATTGCGCACATTTTTCTTATTGAACGTTTTGACTGA
This sequence comes from Metellina segmentata, assembly GCA_947359465.1. Classification (NCBI taxonomy): domain Eukaryota; kingdom Metazoa; phylum Arthropoda; class Arachnida; order Araneae; family Tetragnathidae; genus Metellina; species Metellina segmentata. The sequence continues at coordinate 65,460,851 of OX375881.1, forward strand.
TCTCTTTTAGTTTTTTAGTTATTTCATAACTTCCTTATTTGGTCGCTAGGAGCTCTGTAAGCTGTGTAGTTACACATTACTTTCTTGACTATACGAGTAGCTGATTCAAATTTAAATGGCTAAAGGGACTTTACAGATCACCTTGTATGTTCAAAACTTCGTACGAAATTAAAAATTTGTTTAAGAAGGTAATTAATACTTTTATACATACAAATGCATATGCTCATATGCAAATCAACTGAAGAATTAAAACAATCATTTGATTTTGATTTTAAATAGAAATTATACGCATGAAAATGTTTTGAGTACAACATGGTCAGTGAAATTCAATGTTTTTGTAAAATCTAATCTGCTTTTCTATTTATTTGTTAAGTTCATCAAATCTTGTATTTTTAGATAAAATTTTTCCACTATTTCCTTGTTTAATTAACTTACTAATGTAAGCCTCGTGCTGTGCTTCTGTGATGCATGAGGAGTTTGCTTTCGGTCAATTAAAAAAATATATATACGACCCATTTCTTAAGTCGCATTGACCGTGATTCGTTGCAAATGACCATGCCTGGAGCATTAATTTTGCTGATATATCTGTGCATTTGAGTTACTACATGAAATTCTAAATAAATTAAATTTAAATCAGAATGTGTCTTATATGTACACCTAAGTGTATCCTGTCTGGAAGTCGATGTTTGTTTACAGTTATTTGTTTGCAAAAATAGTATATATTTTATCCCCGCCTCCAATAATCAATGACTCATGATCTTGGACAGTTAATATAGCAATTTTATTAAGTAAAATCCTACTCAGATCCTACCTTACATCTCCTAAAACCAATAACAATGGCACTTGACCATGTACAAGTATCCTTACTGGGTCTGTGAAACCCAACCATAGCAACCCTGAAAGTTTCTTTACTTGTAAATTCAAGGATTAACGATTGATGTTAAATTTAACCTAAATTTGTTTTTCTTTTTCTAAAAGATTGGGAACTTTGATTTATATTTCGATGCATGCGCGTATTTTAACTATTCGTACAGCTTCCAAAATCGAAAATATCGTTCACTTTATGCACAAATATGGGAAAATAACAGGAAAAGAAATATAAAAACTCCGGATTTCTAAAATTTCTTTCTTTTTTGCTTGTTGCTTCCGCAGCATGCATGATGAAGTAGATATCCCGATACCATATCCTTCGTTTCTGATGTCTTTCCTATTGGACTCACATCTGTGGCTCCAACTCGAAAACGATATGGCGTTTGTGTAGCGGTAAGCATTTTTAGATATCAGCATTGAAAATAGAAACGTCTAAGATCTATTTTGACTTAGTGTCATAAACTGCTATTTATTCAGTCGTGTTAATTCACAATTATTTTCAATCTAATCAATGGGAATGCATGTAGCTAAGCACTTAGACACTCTTTATTCAGTTAAAATTACTTTGTTTCAATAAAATGAAAAATATGTCACACACATATAATATTGTTACACATATAATCTTTATGGATAAATAATGCATTAAAGCATTATTATTTATTCCTTTAAAGGGTTGGAAAACATTGGAAGTTGGTATAAACAATTTCTTAAAGTAAAAATTGGAATATTTTGTCACTCAACGATCATCCTTTTCTTACACAATGGTTAATTATGAGTAGAGAATAATAAATAGTTTAGTGTACAATTTTTATGTTACGTGTAAAATTATGTGTAAGAAACTACTTTATATAAAATTTGGAACCACATGAATTATTGTTATTATTAATTTTATTAAAAGTGTTTTACGAATTAGGTTAAGATTGGTTTCGTTTCTCGCTCTAAGGTTATTTGTTTGTTACACGAGGGATAATTAGGTGGATTAAATTCAGAGAAACAAAACGTAAATGCTTGTAATTTTAAAAATGTTTAGGCTTTTTAATGTTTAATTCATAACATTTCATGGGCATTGAATATTACAACGAGCTGCTATTAGGAAATATAACATGATTTCATAAGTGGAATATCAAAATACAAATGTAATAAACAGTAATGAAAATAATTTAATGAAATTGTATTTAATAACTGCAAGAAATAAGAGAATTATATTTCAAATAGGGTATCAATAATGAATATTTCATATTCCATGCTTAACAGACCAATTTTGCTTTAAAAAAAAATTGCCGACCAACCGGTCTAGTGGTCAAGGTGTTGGCCTCTGGATCGGAAGGTTCCTGGTTCAAATCCGGGTCAGGGCATGGATGTAAATTGTGCTGTCCTTTATTAGGGACAATGATGGTCCACCCACTGGGTGCTCCTTCACAAGTGACCATCACTTCTGGCCTTGTATAAGGCTACAATGACTTCGGTCAATTCTGTACTGTATTGTATTTCTGTATTGTATTATGTATTGTATTTCTGTATTGTATTATGTATTGTATTTCTGTATTGTATTATGTATTGTATTATGTATTGTATTTCTGTATTGTATTATGTATTGTATTTCTGTATTGTATTTCTGTATTGTATTATGTATTGTATTTCTGTATTGTATTTCTGTATTGTATTATGTATTGTATTTCTGTATTGTATTATGTATTGTATTTCTGTATTGTATTATGTATTGTATTTCTGTATTGTATTATGTATTGTATTTCTGTATTGTATTATGTATTGTATTTCTGTATTGCATTATGTATTGTATTTCTGTATTGTATTATGTATTGTATTTGTCTTTGCAATCTGTACCCAGCCTTGCCATTGGAAAGAAGTAAAAAAATTATATCCCGCCCCCCCCCCCTGCTCTCTAACGCTCTCCAACCCACGGAGAATTGCTTTGCAATCCTCATTGGCTCGCTGCGTGAACCTTGCTCCCTCTGCTCAATGAAGACATGCGTCCTAGCAGAGGGATTGTTTACAAAATATGAAGTTCCAAAAATTACAGTATTTCTACTGTCTTCATATTTCTCAAACGAAATGAGAGTACCTCAACTGAAGCATGCACATTTTCTACGATTGCTTTCAGTTCTGCCATTACGTCTTCATCTCTTTCAGTTAACTTTTCATTGGGTTGTCTTTTCCACTTCGATTTCTATTATAAGCTGCAACACAGCTCGACTAATACTAATTTTTTTTCAATAAAATTTCATCCGATAACACTATAAATTCAATTGAGGCGCGAGGCTTCGTGGTAAACACACAATCGTACAGTGTTGCCAAACCGCGATAACAAAAAACGTATTATTTGTGTGCCACGTAAGAGAATGATATATATATATATATATATATATATATATATATATATATATATATATATATATATATATATATATATATATATATCTAGCAAATATATATATATAGCTATATATATATATAGACTAGCAAAATACCCGACCTTACTCGGTTTGAATTGGTTTACTCTAGATTGAAGAGATAATCAAAATATATAAAAAATGACTTACGTTTTTTGTAGAATAAAAATTTATTTTAACACCTTTCACCATCTTTATATTTTCTACAACTTACTTATTAAATCCTACACATGCATATCCATTCATGTTATACATTTCACATACATCGTACAATTGCTGTATGACAAAGCTACAAAATGACGAAAGGTGATACTAAAGTTACTACTATAAAAGACGATTTTGAGGGAGATTTGGAACTCCCTTTCTTAAGTTCTTTTCATGTTCAACTCAATTAATTAAAATTACGATTTACGGCGAGTGCTCTCGCACTCATAGTCAACAAAACAATATTTTTTTACTTGTGGCACTCTTGCCTCCGGTATGCGACATTGTGAAATTTTGCAATCTTCTCCTGTCATTATTACAACGAATTTTTTAATGTTGGAAAAAGTTCTAGTTTGGATTTTTAAACATTATTATTCTTTCAATAATGGCATAACTACACTTAAAATTTACTGAAAATTTATACTGACTTACCTAACATTTTTAAGTCTAATACTTTGTGGTGCTGTTGCGTGTGATGAGAAGGAAAACACATTTATTAAAATAATAGATATTTAAAAGAGGAAACAGCAAAGTAAAACAAAATAAAAGATGTCGCAAAAAATTGTTCTAAAGATATTAATTTGTGATTGAATTTTATCTCTTGATCTCGCACAGTTGCCACAACTTACAACTAAAAGTGTACAAAACTTAGAAATGTGAAATTAATTCAGAGCGAAAGAACCAGAAAAAATATCACTGCTCGCGCGATCTTGTTCATTCTCGTTTCATTGAAAAATATCGTCTGTCCCAAATATTCGGAAATCGTTTTCATTGCGCAAAGAATAAAAATAAGACTCGAAATAAATGAAGTATCAGAGATGAAATTCCATAAAAAAAAAAAAAATTTTTTTTGAAGAATAATTACTTTTTCAGCAGTACTGGTAAAGCAATCGAAGTAATCGTAATATTCAATAGACATTCCAATTTTTCCAAAACTACCAAATTATGGTTGATTTAAGTATACTTACTCAGGTGTTTTAGCATGAAACTCAACTAAATATAACAATAAAGAAATGTTTAATATTGCATTCACTAAACTAATAGATAATGTATAAAATAAAATACAATGCAATCAAATATCTGGAATAAAATTCATGTGATGTCTACACAAACACATAAACACAAAATCGAGCATAGAACAGAAAGACGGACAGACAGACTTTCGCAACCAATACCACTCACTAAATGAAGATAAGTACTCACTGTATGCAAATTTTCATGAAAATATCTTAAACCGCGTGGACGTGTATAGGGCACAACATACAGACATACAGACAGACAGACAGACACCAAACGAGAAAAAGGAGGATTCGGCATCAGAAGGGTCCAAAACGGATAGAAAACTTGAAATGGGTCGAAAATATTAAATGTACAAACAAACACTCCATTCTTATTTATTCCGGACCGTCGTCAATAGCCCGTTGTGTTGCTCTAGTACGACGTTAACTAAAAATTACCAATTATTACCATTCTTATTTATATAGATTTAGATATTTTGATATTCAGTAAAGCTTCTTTGTTGTACTAATATCAATCAGTGGTTAGTTAATCAGTTAATTTTTTTAACTATTTTCTTTCATGAATATTCTCGAATAAATTATTTATTAATGGAGAAGTTGCAAATCTGAGGAAATTGCTCAAATTTATAATTTCCTGGTAATTTCAGCTTCACTTTTTCCGAATATACCGCTTTAAATATCGGAAAGAAGTTAAATAAATCACAAATTTAGTTTAAAAAAAGCGAAAAATGACGTAATCGCACAACGCTACGTGATTGGCTCTGACGTCACTGTGCATGAAGTATCAATATTTACATGTTGAAACTGATGCTGTTTTCGCTCGCCTTTTTGCCACTTTAATCGTTTTTAACTAAATTTTATACCTGTGTTTAACTTTTATAATCATATTTCGTTTATTTTATTGTATATTTCGTTTACGATGTCGATTTTACCGGGATTTGTTAAAGGCCAATCTGATAACCTTCTCAAGATAGATACGATTTCCATGTTTTCTTTCTTGGGAAAAAATCCGGATTTTATAGGAGCAGAAATACGAGGAGTTAAAGCTATGAGGTATGTATGATCTTTAGTAACATTCATAAATTGACCTAAAACTAATTGTGATTAAGGAAGTTCTCTATTAATACTTAAAAATTTAATTTTTATTGCACATTGAAACACTATAATACTATTCTGCATGTAGGCCTATAACTGACTTGTACTAGTTCATTGTTCACTAGTTCATCACCCCGTTTCATTGCGTAAGTCCACGCTTTCCTTTTAACTAGATCCTTTGGAACGCTAAAAAACAGCTTATCAACTGAATTTGAAGTTGTGTTTACGCAACAAGGTACAATCCAGTACTTGTAAGGTGGTTTTTCGTTCTCACTCATTACAAAAAAAAAAGATAGATAAAGAATTTCCACAGAAAATCAAATGGCAATCACAGAATCTAACAAACAACGTATTGCGCTGTTTTTTTACATGCACAGTGACGTCACAAGAGCAGCCATTGCAAAAGTAGCGTTTTCGCGCCAAATGCCCAACTGCAAACTTAAACAATTTTTAATTAAATATCCACATTCAAAAATTAAGAAAAAAATATACCATCAATCTAGTTTTTTTCTCTTCTACCAAATAAAAATATAAAAAAAACCAATGCAAATTCCTCATTATCCAATTGATTGTAAGCTACTTGGTTGAAATATGCTTTTCTAAATTGTTATGATGATTTTGGAGTAGAAACCATTGTTTCTGTTAATCCTCCTGGTGGTTATCTAGACGAGGAATCTCGTCATTAGTAAAACTAACCAGATCTTGATCTCGTTATCACCGATAAATTGGCGGTACAGCTTCAGTCTACGTTTTTAGAGTTGGCAACAGCCTTGGCGCTTTTTTGGCGCACTTCTAGTAGCTAGTCATGGCAGGTTAAAGCAACCTATCCGTATTACGGTTATTGTGTGTATTGCAACCTCGGTAAGCAGATTTAAAATCTGCGGAAATTTTTACATCATATAGATACCTTACACATTTGATTTTATTTTAATAAATAATTTTTCAATTAATATTTAGTATATTTTCTCAAGGGGTTGTGACGTTACGCCGATTGGATGGCTTCGCATTTCGAATTTGGCCGCATTTGAGAATGAGCGTTATGGCTGTTATCGAATAGGCTACGAATTCGTAGCATGCACCGGGGGTTAGCGAGTCCTGAACCCACGAAAAGAACTGTCACGGGCAACGTCGTGCTGGCCACGCAGTCGCTAGTTAATTATATTTCCAGAAGACATGAAAACACAGATAAAATGACAAAACCAAACAGAGTAATTAGATTTGGTTTGTACACTTTAATGTTTGTGAAAGTAAAGAAATTGGAAAACACATAGACATAAAAAATTTTGATAGTTTTCAAGAAGAGAAAAAAAAAAGATGCCTATACTTGTCCAATAGTATTTCGTTTTTTGTTGTCTTGCGGTAATTGTTCACTCAAACTTTCCGTGGTTAAGGACTTTTTCAACATGTGAAAGCCTCGTTGAACGATAATAAATCTTCGAAAACTTTTCATTTTACATTTGCCGTTTATGTCAGGAGATTTCATTTTCTTTGCTTTCAAGATAAACGGTAATTCTTTTGACGTTTGAAGAACGCTTTAGTGTTAGAAAAGTGAAAAAGTTGGAAGATTTGTATTCGCTTGTTTTTCATATTTTCAAAAATTTGCGCCTCTTTAATGCGTTTTACGTATTTCTTAATACATCTCTGTCGTGATTTTTACTGTTCCCAATTAATTTTATTTAATTTATTTAGCCTAGGCTTTCTAATTTTCATATAAATAATAAGTTTTAAATTAAATTATCTGTAGATAATGTATTGCTATTTTTTGAATATTTCTTGTGAAATGGCTAAGAAATTGGGGGAAGAAACTCGTTTGTGCATTTACTTAAATTTGGTTTGTTAAAATGTGAGTTTTAATGAAATTAAATTTTCAGATGACTTAAAAAAGGTGCCACATTTGTTAAATCCATGCACAAGTGCATTTTACTTGATTTTAGAATTTTTAAAATTCGATATTATTGTAGTATTTCTGGTTAATCTAGGTCGACATGAATGAAATGGTGTATTATGAGACACATTTTTCACTTGTAGCTAGCATATACATGGTGATTCTACGGTCATGGGGCGAATTTCGAGGGGTTGTACAGCTTACTAAAACATACATTTTTTTTTATATAGGAATGTAGGGTCGGAAGTGACGCGTAGACGCACGAACATAAAAATGAGACACGAACAGAAAAACATTGCTTATTTACACCATTCTTGCAAAGTGCTTCTTTGCAGCAATGTTTACAATAAATACTCAAAATTTCGACCACCAACAGTAATACATGATTGGTAACGTCGAAGGAGTGATTGGCGAACGGTTTCAAAGACTTCAGACATTTCCAGACATGCTTGCACCCGCAATGGATAGTCGAGCAACGAGGTCCTCAATTCAGTCAACTGGAGTCCCGTAAACGATGGTCTTCAGATGCCCAATAAGGGCGCCTTCACACGAAGGAGATCGATCTCTCATACCGGTATGAGGGAACGGTATTTCATACAAAAAGTCGCCTGAGATTGTCGCCAGGAAATCTTTACAGATTCATTTCCTGCGCACAAACAATTCGAGCAAAGGGAAGCACAACAAAATTTTTTGATTGGCATTTAGTTCTTTTTTGTAAAATCGGCATTCCTTAAAGATAGGTTGAGAATTTCAATGAACTTGAAATCTGCGGTAAATTTTACACCAGATCAATACCTTAAATGTGATTTTCTTAAAAAATTATTTTTCTATTGTATTTATATTTTCGCAGTACGAATTTAAGCCGCAATTGACAAAGATATTGATTAATAACACAAGAAGGGCCTTTTTTTATCTCGATTTATAGAAAAGATATAACTTGAATCGAGTACTTAGTTGCCTTAATTTACCGTTTTATATAAATAGCAACAAAAATAGAATGAATATTTAATTGTATTCGATGTTTTGAAAAGTTTACAACACTAGGGGGCTCCGCCCCCTGCTCGCTTACGCTCGCCAACCCCCGGGGATTGCTGCGCAATCCCATTTGGTTTGCTTCGCAAACCAACACTCCTTTCACAGATGTCATTTGGTTTGCTTCGCAAACCAACATTCCTTTCACAGAGTGAAACTATCTGAATAATTCGTATTATGCTGATTTCACTTTCCGGTACATGACGTCACAGCGAGGGCTTCGCGCCCTGCTCGCTTACGCTCGCCGACCCCGGGGATTGCTACGCAATCCCGTTTGGTTTGCTTTCTCAAACCAATACTTCTTTCGCAATTGATTTCACTTTTTTTTGCTTTAACACTTAATGCACCCTAAACTAATAGCCGCATCAGTAAAAAATCTTCTGTATCTTGTTCCCTGTACAATTTTAAGTAAACAGTGTTAATATCAATACATTGTACTTTGTCGGTAAACTGTCTTGAGAACAGAGGGAAAAAAGCGAGCCTTTTTCCTCGCCAAATAAAAAGAAATCGTTTTTATGGCAATTGTTGCTACGATAAATTTGATATCTGGCAAACCCGATAGTAGAAAATGCAACCCACTGCTGTTTGCCGAACCAGCTATGCGAACTGAAAAATACGAAATTTGTGTCACCAACTTTTGATTGCATCGAATTTATTTATGAACCAATTTTAAAAATAATTGTACCGTAAGAAAGAGTACATTGTGAGGTATACTGCAATATTTTTAAAATTAAAAACTAACAGTAATACTATATAGATATGACCATTTTAGTTTTGTATCGGAAGTTACGATCTGAAAGTTCCGAAAATTGTATGACCTACTTTTAATTGCATCGATTTTGTTTATTAACCAATTTGAAAAATAATTGTACCATAAGAAAGAGTGTAATGTAGTGTATTCAGTGATGTTCTCAAATTTAAAAAATAATGGTTTTTGCCGTAGACATAACGGTTTTAACAAAACGTAGCGAAAATATCCGAAGATTCCGAATTTTGTATCACGAACTTTTGATCGCATCCAATTTAATTATTAACCGATTTCAAAAATAATAGTACCGTAAGAAAGAGTATATTCTGAGGTATACTACGATATTTTAAAAATTAAAAACTAATAGTAATTAGATATAGATACGGCAGTTTTAAAAAAAAGTAACAAAAATGTCCCGATTTTTCCCGAATTTCAAAAAAATATTATCAAGAACCACATTTAAATTTCAAAAAAAACTCGACGAGCTGCAAAAATTTACGTTGAGAGGTACTCTTAAAAAAAAACTCACGACTAAAGACTGAAATTTTGAATGTGTTTTGCTCACTCGCGGAAGAAATTTCACTTCTTCAACTTTAACACTTAATAAAACCTAAACTAATAGCCGCATCGGAAAAAAATCTTAATAATTATCCAGGGAATACGATGAAGAACAAAGCATGTTAATTTCATATTTTTCCGATCAGTACTTTCTCGGGAAACCGTCTAAGAATGGAGCTAAACAACAAAAATTTCAATTCTTCGGCGGCGGCGGCGGCGGCGGTAACTTTTTTTTAATATAGAGAGAAACGGGATAGTAGGTAATTTTATTTCTGAGATAACGTATACCAAAAAAGTAGGTTTAGGTTTTCATGCGTGGTAAGTGTTTTTAAAATAAAGCTAAATTTAAACATTCAATTTGAAGTTATTTTTTTAATGCCCTTAACTTGGAAGATAAGGCTCAATTTTCATTCAATTTTCACATTCTCGTGTTAAATTGAACTCAATATGGCTTTGAAAATGAATTTATTAGCCTGATTTACTGAACTTAATTTACCGTGAGCTTATTTTAGTATAATTTATATTTTAATCTTGAAGTTAGTTATACTATTTTTATACAAATTTTTATATTGTATGGACAGAAATTCTCTTTGAATTAGCTGTTTTTTGGTCATTATTAGATTGATTTTAGTTTAGCATAATTCTTACGTTTTGTTGTGGGTTTTAATCAAATTTTTGTTGAAATATTCCCCAGTACTTCATAGCAGACGTCTTTCCATGCATTTTCTGGTAGAATTTGTATCTTTGTACAGTTGTAATGCTTTATCCCATAGCAATGGTCTTATTTGTACCAATTTACAAAAATTAAATCGAAATTCCTAATTTCCTAACTGTCTTGGAACTATATTTTCGACATTCAGTATTGTGAACAAAATTAAAAATCCTCACTAATACAAGTTTCTATGTTTGACTAATCATTTAAAAAGCCAAGATTTCCATGCTATTGATGCTATATTGCAATACGAGGAAATACCAATTTTTTTTCTCTTTAATTGTTAAATACAATTCGAAAAAGTGAATAGCAAATACCCTGTTATCAGTTCCTTCCGATTTATGGAACTGTATTTTCGTTTCGAATAAGTTTTTATCATCTAAATTCTATTTTAGGTAATTTAAATAATTTTTTAATCTACCTTTTCAATCAAAGAATGATTTTTTGATACCTTAAACTAATATAATTTTTTTGACCGATACGTGTTGTTTTCTTATTGTATTTGTAAACAATATTGCACTTCTGACAAATTAAATTTTTCGGTGTTTACTCTAAACCTATCTTAATTTTCTTCAAGTAACTAGGTATATTTAGAACCTACTTTGTTTTGTTTCTCGTATAAAATAAGCCACGACAAACAAACACAAGTCTCCGGCGAGTGAACTTCCTCGGCGACTATTTTCTCGTCTCTCATACCGATCTCCTCCGAGTCTTCTCGTGTGAAATTCTCCTATAGTTTCTATGTAAGTTCCGTCACGTTCATACCGGTATGAGAGATCGATCTCCTTCGTGTGAATGCGCCCTAAGAAGTAATCGATGCTCCATAAATCTGGTGATCAGGGTGGCCATCGGACTGGTCCACGACGCCCAATCCATCACCCCGCGAAACTGGCATCCAGGTAATTGAGAAAAACCACGTTGAAATGGGCTGGCGCACCATCATGCTCAAACCACATGTGATTACGAACGACAGTCGGAACATCTTGCAGCAATTCTGGTAAAACCTTTTCCCAGAAAAATACGATAATGTGAACCATTGGATCGCGTTACAGTAGGAGATATGGGCCTATGAGGATATCGTTCACAACACCCGCCCAAACATTCACAGAGAAGCGTTTTTGGAATGCATGTGGACGTGTATAGTGGGGATTCTCTGTTACCCACACATGAGTATTGTGCACATTGAAAACACCTTCCTGTGTAAAAGTAGCCTCATCTGTGAATAGCATAGAAGCTGGGAAATCCGGCTGCAACGCACACTGCTGCAAGAACCATTGGCAGTATTCTACTTGCAGCGGGTAATCGCTTGCAACGCTTGGACTTTCTGAATATGGAATGGGTGTAAACGTTCTTCTTTTAAGACTCTCCAAAGGGTAGGTTGACTCACATGTATACCACTTGCAATAGCTCTTGTAGTTGTGTGGGGTGTTTCATCCACAATGTTCAAGATGGTTTCTTCCATGTTTGGATGTCGTTCAGTTCTTGATCCAGTTCTTCCGTCAGAGCTGGCGATGAATGAACCATTTTCACAAAGGTGCCGATGCAACCGTTCAAACATTTTGTGGTTCGGCTTACGCCTGTTCGGAAAACGATCCTGATACAGCCGTAGCGCTGCTCTGTCGTTCCCATTAGCGGTGGAGTTGTCGTTCACGGTAAGACGTTTGTCGGCAACTAATTTTTGTCGCCAATGAAGCAACGCAAAAAATACCATTCAGAGCGTGGAGTGCGAGAAATTTTGCAGATAGGGTTGCCATAACAAAAACGACAGATGTGAAGAAAAACCGCAAAAGGTGAAGGTTACCATATTTGGCGACAAATCGCCTTCTTACCGTGAAAGACAGTTCCACCCCATTAGCATCACCGTACATCATATGCATGTCCGCCTTTTCGCTCTTCGTAAAATCTCCCATCACGGCCGACAACACAGTTACAAATGACGTTTTCCCGCAGATGCAACAGATCACGGATGGCCAGGCACACTACTGCCCTCTACTCACAGCATCGCCAACAAATCACTGCTGCCGAGTTTGTATTACTGTTGGTGGTCGCAATTTTGAGCATTTATTGTAAAAATTTGCTGCAAAGAAGCACATCGCAATGATGTTGTTAATAAGCGATGTTTTTCTGTTCGTCTAATTTTTTGTGTTCGTGCCTCCACGCGTCACTTTCGACCCTACATTCCTATACGAAGAATGTATGTTTTAGTAAGCTGTACCACCCCTCCAAGTCTGTTCCATGACCGTAGAATCACCCTGTGTATTATTTCTACTGGTTATAAATTGTACCTTAATGCGTTATAACTCCTATTTCAAAACTGAAAATGACAGTAATACTAGTTAAATGAATAAATTAAAGTTTAGAAAAAAAATTATACTTTTATTAATTGAACTTCTTTTGACGTGTGGTTTATATTTCCAGAATTTAGAACCAGAGTTTATTAATGAAAACAAAACATAGTATTGAAATTTACATAGTATTCACTTATTAACCCACAATAACTAAAATTTGTCAATCAAGGACCAAATTTCTTTAAGAACACATTCTAACAAAAACAATCTAATGAGTAAAAAAGGAATTCGAATATTGGACTAGAGTTCTCAAAATGTGACGAGACATTTTTATTAACAACGAACTTTTTACTTGTATAATTTTGTTTTAAGTTTTCTAAGAACATGATCTGGTGCACTGTTATTCCTAGCAATGCATTCTACAAATTCTCTCTTAAAAATAATAGGTAAGCAATTATTTATCTCCTCCACGTAGGTTAAAATATTGGAGACTGTAACGAAGTGATTCGTAACATTTATAACGTTCTTATCGATTTATTACTTTTATGCCTTGAGAATTAAGGAAAACTAATATTTCCAAGTTAAACAAGATTAAGTGAAAGGCAAAAAAAATTTCCGAGGAAAAAAAATCCTTCACCACATTGGAAAAATAAAAAATACAGAAAGTAGATCGATAAGATTTTTTATGCAATTAAAATAGTTGAATCTTTTCTGGTTTATTCTATTTTGTTTCCACGCGCAATGTTTTAAAGGTAATTAGTTTAGTTAGTTGGTTGGTAAATAAAAATGTAATAACACAATGGTTAATGTATCCAGACGTTAACAGACTTTTTAATGAAGTTAATTCTCCAAATTTCCGTTCATTCGTTGTGTTGGTAAATATTTTCTTACTTGCAAAATTACCCTTTGCTACTAGGGTTGAACTGGTTAACTAACTTACACTTTCATTAATAAATTGTAATTCCTATTGATCACATGTAACAACTTTCACACTAACAAATGTATGCACTTGTTAAATACACAATTTCACAAATGTAGATAAAAATTATACTTAAAATTTTACATTTTTGTAGAAATATGTTTTTTGTAAGAAAGAAAAGTCTCTAGAATATGCCGATGTTACCCAGAATGTATAGAATAGTTCAGAGTATGCCTTGTGTATCATTTAAAAACAAAAGCGTTGATTGAAGCGTAGAGTTATTGCACGAAAAACATCAAATTGAGAATCTAGAAATACATCTTAACACAGATTTTAAAAATGCTTTGAACGAAAAATAATCAATGTATCTGTTTTCTTACGACAAAATATATTATAGGAATATAACGGACACCAAATTTAAGAAAGTAACCGATTAAAAAATACCGTTGCCATATTATCTACCAGTCCTATTTTAAAAGGTTTGATTCTGTATAGTTTATTTCTAATGTTTTATTCTCTCTATCGTCTCTTTCAAATATTCAGAATTTTTTTAATGTTTAGTAAAGAAAAAATGAGGCTAAAATAAATAAGCTATTAATATTATGTACTATAGAGTTTATGTTAATATGAGATGTACCTCATCAGACTAAATATCTGATTATATGAATAAATAATTTTTTTAAATGTACTTTTTCATTCAAATGATTTTTCAGACTCAACAATTTTCCAAATAAAAATGGAAAAGTGGCTTGTTTTGGAATACTTTTATATTTTTAAAGAGAAGCATTCACATAAAAGAATAAAATAAAATTAAAGAAACAAGTTCATACATTAGTAAGATTTTGTAAATTAAAGTTTTGTTAAGTTCTGAAGACAGTAAAATTTTTTATTTTAAGGCATTTATGCTAAAAAATATCTGAAGTATAATTAGTTTTTAATCAGAAATGCAAATTGCATTTCGAGTAGAATATAACAGCCTCAAATAGTTTTTGTGGCAACCTTGTTTGGTTGTTATGGAAACCTAGTTTAGTTGTTATGGAAACGAGGTCTGAATCAGACGCTATAGTAGTGTCCTGTGCCCCCCCCCCCTCCCATCGAGGGCGATACCTTCTATGCGGTTTCCCATGTTATTTAGAAGTCCATTGCTTCCTATTGCAGTGAACGCTCTGTCTTTTACTTCTCTGTGGGTAAAATAATTCAAGTAATTGCAATGCTCACTATACCCCCAGCTGCTCCAAAATTACCAAATTATGATTGATTTAAGTCTAGTTATTTATATGTTTTAACATGAAACTTGCCTAAATATTTTAAGCAAAGAAATTTTAAATAATGCATGCGTTAAACTAAAATATCTATCTAAATAAAAATGGAGTTTTTGTTTGTAAATTGAATATTATTGACCCATTTCAAGTTTTGTATCTGTTTTGGACCCTTCTTAAGCCAAAACCATCTCTTGCGTGTTAGGTGTCTGTCTGTATTTTGTGTGTTAATATTACGGTAACCACACGGTTTAATATATTTTCATGAAACTTTGCATACTGTGAGTACTTATTTTCATTTAGTGACTGAACTTGGTTGCGTAAGTCTGTCTGTTCGTCTTTCTGTTCTATGTTCGAGTTTGTGTTTGTGTGTTTGACAGACATCACATGAATTTTATTCCAGATATTTGATTGCAATGTACTTTTCTTTATACATGGTATATTAGTTTAGTGAATGCAATATTAAAAATTTATATATTGTTATATTTACATAAGTTTCATGCTAAAACACATGAGTAAGTATACTTAAATAAACCATAATTTGGTAGTTTTGAAAAAAAAATGAAATGTATATTGAGAGTATTACGAATACTTGGATTGCTTTACCAGAACTCCTAAAAAAAGAATTATTATTATTCAAATAATGAATTTTTTTGTGGAATTTCTGCTCTGAAACTTCATTTATTAGAAGTCTTATTTTTGCTCTTTGCGCAATGTAAACGATTTCCGATTATTTGGAACCGAGGATATTTTTCAACGAATGGGTAAGAAACGAAAACTAAATTTGTTTGATCGCGCGTGCAGTGATTTTCTGTTTCTTTCGCTCTGAATCAATTTCGCATTTCTAAATTTTGTGTACTTTTTAGTTGTAATTGGCAACTGAGCAAGATCAAGAGATAAAAAAATTATCATGAATTAATATCATTAAAATAACTTTTTTCCTGACAAATTTTATTTTGTTTTATTTCGCTGTTTTCTATTATTTTATGTTTTAAATATTTATTATTTTAATAAATTGTATTTCCTGTTCATCACACGCAACACAGCTACAAAGTATTCGACTTAAAGTGGCAGATAAGTAAGAATAAAGCAAATTTTAAGTGTAACTATGCCGTTATTGAAAGAATAATGTTTAAAAAAAATCCAAACTAGAACTTTTTAAACATTAAAAAATTCGTTGTTATAATAACAGGAGAAGATTGCGATATTCCACTATGTCACATGCCTGAGAAAGAGTGCCACAAGTAAAAAATACTGTTTTGTTGACTATGAATGTGTGAGCACTCGCCGTAAATCAGTATTTTTATTAATTGAGGAGCATGAAAAGAACTTAAGAAAGGGAAGTCCAAACCCCCCTCAAAATCGTCTTTGTAGTAGTAACCTTAGTGTCATCTTTCGTCATTTTGTAACTTTGTCATACAGCAAGGGTGCGATGTATGTGAAATGTATTACGTAAATAAGTAGTTTTATACATCATGCAAGTGTAGGATTTGTGTCCAAAGTAAGTGGTAGAAATTATGAAGTTTTGGCGAAAGGTATTAAAATGTTATTTTATTCTACGAAAGACATGTCATTATATATTTTGATCATCGCTTCAATCTAGAGTAAACCAATTCAAACCCAGTAGGGTATATAGTGATGTATAAACATAGAACATTGAATTAAAACAGGCTAAACATTTTTTGTGGTGATACTTGTACACAAACACAGACACAAAATAGAACTTTGAACGGAACAAAGAACTATCCAATTTGTCCAAGCTTCACAACCCCAGCAACTCCTCACATTTTCGAATTTATAAGTGTCTATGAGACAGAATCAGGATGACCAGGAGTTGGTCTCTGTGCAATTTGTTCAAAATGGTCGTTTGGAGACCTGGTCTTGGTTATAACCTTGTCGAAGGGGAAAAGTAACAACATAAATGGATTATTAACAAACCACTGATATAAAATTTAAAAAGAGGTGTTCAAAAGCTTAAGTCATGAAATATTTTGTTCTAAGTGAAATATTGATAGTTTCTCCGAAATTAAGCGTAAACACATGTATTAATTCGACATTGTAGGCTTATCTTCTTTTGTTAAAATATTTTTCACGGACATTCAATTTAACGAAGTATCTCTTTTTGACAGTATAGATACGAGCTTACCATCTACCAGTTTACACCACGTTTCAAGAATTTCTGATCAACAAGTAACTGCAGCAAAACAATCTCAGTTTTCAACAGTTCCCTCTAATGCATAATGGCCATGTACCACTTTGAGAAACAATTACGTGGGTAATCCATCGTTAGGGGGCGAACAGCATATTGTTTTAGGGGATGCCATTTCCGCAGTCAGCAACTGTGAAAACATTTAATGAAAGCCCCAGGACAAATATTATTGATCCAATTGGCTTCGATGTTATTAGTTTCGTTAGGATCATTATTGTTCCACTTCCTTCCTAACCCTCCATTTAGGTGGAATGGCACTTTCATGTTCGAAAATCTCAACAATAGGAAGAATACTATTTCCAGTGGTTCTGTCCGATGAACAGCTTTCTATTATAACAATTCGTACTGGCGGAAGTTAGTGGTAAATATTGATAAAGAAAGTTTAAGTAATTTAGATGACTTCCTTTCGTTCTTAGCTGTATAATGTTTTGATCTTTCAGGGCTTTCTTAGTATTTAAACCATGAACTGTTATATTAAGGCAAAACTCTAGTAAAAGTAATGCTCAAAGGAAACTGTTGAACCAACTAAGTTCTTAAAAGCAAAGTGTGATAAATGTGACGAGTTCATAAACAAATTACTTCACAAATTTTGCAACATGATACTCTCCGGAAATTACTCACGATTGTCAACGAGCGCAACGATTGGTTCATTATTGTAAGGTAGTGTATAAGTAATGATCATCAAATGAAAACTAGAAAAAAATAACAATTGGCTTGGAGGTACACAATTTTGTCATAAGTTCTTTCCGGTATAGAAAAATCATATATGTTCCAATGTCACCGAACAAGGTACATTCTCGAATTCACAAGATGCAACATTTACAGATACACTTGAACAACAATGTGAACTGGATCTGGATGTAAAATAGACACTGTTTAAGTGACCCTCTTAAAATATACAACATCAGTAAGTTACTTTAAAAAAAGCGACGACTTCAACTTGTGTTACTAAAGCGATGGTACAAATTTCATCGGATTTCGGTCTTGATCCTACTAGAACTCCTGGTAAAGTGTAACAAGTGGCAAAGGAATCGGTCCAACAAAGACAATTTAGCAAACCCGCCACCAATTAATTTACATACACAGGTTGATGGAATAAATGAAAATGCACTTACAAAGTTCTGGTTAATACACAAAAACTGTTAATTTTGCTATCGAGAAACTCACACCAAAGCCTCACAATATAAATTAAAGTAATTAAAATTGCTTTTGATTTTTTAATTCTTTGCTGTTTTCCTTTCATATTAGTTCTTTTCCTTTAGAAATGAAGATTACCGACCTATGGGTCTATTGGTAAATATACTGGCTTCTAAATTTAAAGGTTCCTGGTACAAATCCGGGGTACATAGATGTTTGTCTTTCCTGACTGTATGTACTGCCTCTATAAACGGGCTGTGCCTTGAATGTAGCATAAGAATGTGAGGTATAACTTGAACCCGCTCTTCGTGGGGTATCAGTAATACGGAAAGTAGTTTGCTAATTCACCCTTGCAGTGCCATGATTAAAATTTTTAATTAAGTGACAGGGTGTTAGAAAAAAAAAGGAATGAGGATGAAATGTTTTAATTTTTTGTCATGAATTTATTCATGCTGTTATCGTTTCTTGGTTGTTATCGTTAATTTTCAGTTGTATTTAAGTAGATGCACTAATCCTGGCATTGTATTTTCACCTACTAAAAAGGGTGAACCAACCAGTCCCTGATTACTTCCCGTTAATTGACCATTTTCCCATTTCTCACTCCAGAAAGCAAATAGGTCTACTCATTCAGTAATCAATCACTCTGGTGTCTCTCATCCAATGAACAAATATAACAAACTAGGGGGCCTGCCCCCTGCTCGCTAACGCTCGCCAACCCCCGGAGGATTGCTTCGCAATCCTCATTGGTTCGCTGCGCGAACGTATGCTCGCTTCGCTCGCCTCAATGAAGACATGTGTCCTAGCAGAAGGGATTGTTTACAAAATATGTTACCAAAAAAATGTTTTTCAAATCTAAATTTGCTGTATTACAGAAAAAATATATACAGTAACTCTAAAATCGGAATTCAAATGAAAACTTTGTGCAAATTTTGACTCGAAATGTGAGCGTTGCTTTGGAAATTGAATACCCAGCATGTTGTTTGTGTGTACATTTTCCCAGCACTCAAACGACCCACACTTTTTCATTGAGTTTGTTGCCGAAAGTTGTAGTGCAAGCGTCTTGTTGAACTATCATTGTTGACCATGAAAAGGACCGTTTTTTAAATGGCCCTGAAACGATCCTCCGCTTTTTTTGATTTCTATTATAAACTAAGTGCAACAGCTCATTAAAATTTCCTTTTTTTTTTCAATAAAATTTCATCCGATAACGCTATAAATTCAATCGATGCGCGAGACTTCGCGATAAACAATCAATCGTACAGTGTTGCCAAAAGGCGATAACAAATAACGTCTTTTTTGCGTGCCACGTAAGAGAATTATATATATAGATGATAGCCAACTTAATGTGTTGGAACTGAAATTAAATGTGTGTTGGACAATTGGCATTAAGATATCAATTAATAATTATATTATAGTAAATTTTAATCACTAAACACAAAAAATGATAATTACAAATTAGATCCAGGGTAATTTTTTCATGAAGTATGGGCACTAATTGATCAATTACTGGATGATTCATCTTAGTACTCGTAGCTTGTTCTACTGCAGCTTCGTATAGTTATTGGTCGTGCGGGGAAAAATGTCAGGTATAAAATTTGGTTTCAGTACTTCTCTAGACACACATTACTACTAATACTCTTTTTTATAAACAAGCAAGAAGTTTATTTTTATAAACAAGAAATTGCTTTATTTATAAACAAAAAACTAGTTTATTTTTGTTAACAAGAAATTAGTTTATGCTTACATAAAATATTCTAGATGCACGTAGGGTAAATGGCCAGCAATGGGCATGTCTTACATTTTTTTTTTTCAATTTGTGTACAAATATGACTGTTCCAATTCATAGAAGAAAAAAATATTTTTATTGGGTTAGAACTAATACATAAAATTTTACTTTATTTAAAGGTATAAATTTCATTCATTTCTCATAATATTTTATAAATAAAAGCAAATTTTAATATAGCTGTTTTACCAGTTATAGTCCCACAAATTTAGTTATGGTCATATTAAAAACTAGTAATGGTCATCCTAGGTAAACCTTACAATTTTCATAAAATACGCTCACAGTTTTCAATAATATTAATATTTACTGTTGCTTACTACACAGTACTCAGTTTATTATTGCAAAATATAATTAATCACCTCTGTCGTTATAAAAAAAATATTTTCAAAGTTGTCAACATCATCTGTTTCAACACATTGAAAACATGAGGGACAAACAAATATAACTCTTTCATCATCACTGTCTGGTAAATTCTTTTCGAATTCTTTAGACCGACATCTGTGATGATAAATTTTATTGCATAAGCTGCATTTAAAACCTCTCGATTTTGCGTTAGAGGCTCACTTTTAGCACAGTCCAAGTGACTCTTTCAGCATCTTTGAAACAGTTTACTTTCCTAAGAGTTAGACAAAAATTAATTCATTTTTACGCTAACATTACCAATTTATTTACGGCATGAATCTATAATTGACTCTTTTTTGAAGTTTTCCTTTCTTCTGTTACTTTTTTCCTATTTATTTTTTGCATTTTTCTTACTTCTTTTCATTTTATTTTTTTCTGTTTTTTGTTTTCTTGGGATAAATGAAAAAGTTGCCACTGTCGAGAGGAGGTGAAAATGGGTACCTGGACACATTCCGTTTTCTTTTCCGCTTTAGAGAATTAGGACAATGCATAATGTTTGCAAGAGCAATATTTATCATCAAACAATACTAGAAATCATCTAAAAATTAATAATATGGTCACATGCGACCATTATAAAAATGTTTACTTTTCATTGACTAGTTATGGGCATTATGGCTTGAAATAAATACAAAAACATTCTATCTGATAAAAAAATGGGCCTGTATGATACAAAAAGGGAATCAGTTCATACCAATAAATCAGAGTTCTGATATAAAACATCGATGTCAATTCCTTAAGGTCCTGTGCACACATCCGGTTTTTCAACGTGCCGCACCACTGCGGCACCGACGCCTAACTATGCACACATAATCGTGAAATGGCGCACGAACTTATTTCGCGCCATTTGCGATAAATATTCTATCGAAGAAAACGTGTTTGTTTCGCTTACTTGGTGTAAAAAAGTATATTTTGAAACAAAATAGACGTTACTGGATACAACGATTTATTAATTATTATTTATATTAAATTTGTTTATGAAAACAAGGTACTTCAGAACGAAGACGCATGTGCGGCGACCGTGCGGCACCGTTCGGAACTGCGGTACAAATTGCACGCAAGTTGGACGTGAGTCGCCCCAGCAGCGCTGGAGGCATGTGTGCACTGCTCCATTGGATCTAATGTATCTCAGACCGCACTTGCGTTTCGGCAGCGGCCCCGTACGTTGAACAACCGGATGTGTGCACCAGGCCTAAGAAAGAAGCTCTTCAAAAATTCACATACAAAGAACATAACCTATTTGAGACACGTGCACAATGAAATCATAAATCACAGCTGAAAACAAAAACGCTGTTTGGAAAAGATAGAGATTTGGATGTTCCTAGAAGGAATGACTTTTTAGAAGCCGCTAATTAGGTTCCAAGAATGTTTTTTTTAAAAACCTAATTATGTCAATTCAATGCTCATTACTGGTTGGCTGACAATGGCTAGTAGTTTACCCTAGATTCTTATTACAATGCTCTTCGTTAATTATAACATCTGTATAATACAATCGCATTCTTATTAACAGATTCTAATAATGCAATATTCATATTTTGCTACCAAATTAGAAATTGTGTTACTCATTCATCGTGAAAAATTGTTCTTTAGCTTTTACTAACATAATAAAAAGCCAAATGATAATGCAGTCGTAAGTGACTGATTTCCATTGTTCTTTTTGTATAATTAAATCTAAAACTGATATGGGAGTGACGAAATGAGCATGCGAAGTCATCAATGGATGCAATCTGTATACCTTTTAGATCAAACGTTTTGCTCGTGTCGATATTTCATATTAAAATTAAAAACACGCTTTTCAAAATTCAAGAGGAAAACTGAAATGCATTTTTAGTAAGTAACAAGAGAATTTCCTAAAAAATTATAGAATCTGAATCTACTTCGCTTATGAATGTTGAAGTCTCTTAGAAAGTAATTTTTTATCTCATTTTCTCGGAATATTCACCGAACGCTATTTGCTCTTTTAGAACTTTATTTTGCAGTGATAATCTCTTTAGCTAGCTGCGTGTCGCTCATATTTTCAGCCTCGCGCCGCTTCAATAAAGGATTGAAGAAGGAAAGAGTGCTGGTGTTCATATATGTGCTCAAAAGAAGTAGTGATCGACGGATAAATCCCGTCCAAGAAGCAACGGAAAGAAAAGAGCTAAAAAACACACTAAAATGACAACATGGCGCTTACTTTATCTACTCCTTAAGTTTCGATGTTGATGAAAGAGGATTTTTATAACGACGAATTGTTAGGAAGAACATATTTGCATTTTCTTTTTCCACGAGCTTTATTTTTTTGCGATGACATTTTAAGGAGATCTAAAGGCAAAAGAAATGGCTTCTGTGTATCGGGTTTTTTATATCGTCAAGAAAATGGGCGTAAAGCTTCTTATCTTTAAAAGGATTATGATGCATAGTTGGAAAATGAGAATCGTTCACTTCCCTACACACCTGATGAGTTTTTACACCACCACCCTCTGCGTATCACAGCAGTTTGGTCCCTAAAATAAATAAATGAAAACATTAGGATAAGAAAAAACTCGTTTTCTCCGTGTATCATTACCATATATTAGGCAAGTAAGTTCTCTCAGCCAGTTAACGAGCTTTAAATAATGCTTCAAGCAACCCTTTAAAATCCTACTTAAGGTATTACCTTTCATAAAGGTAATGCGCCCATATTAGCTTTTCGGTTTCTGATATATTTTAACCCTCTCAGGGTCGCTAGAATTGTGAGTAATGTGATATGTTGCTTTTGCCCCACAACACATTAACGACGCATTTATGTTGCTTTAACCCCACAGTACACTTAATAATGCTTTTACCACAAAATGCGTAATGTTGTTTTTATCTCATAACAAACTTAATGTTGCTTTTACCCTACAGCTCACTTAGTGTTGCTTTTACCCCACAACACACTTAATGTTGCTTTTACCCCACATTACACTTAATAATGCTTTTACCCCAATAATGCTTTTACCTCATAACGCATTGTTACTTTTCCACCCACACATACACTTAATGTAACACAACACACACTTTTACCCCACAACCTACATAATGTTGCTTTTACCCCATAATTATCTTAATGTTTCTTTTACACCACAACACATTAGCGAAGCATTAATGTTGCTTTAACCCCACAGTACACTTAATAATGCTTTTACAACAAAATACGTAATGTTGTTTATACCCCGGAACACACTTAATGTTGCTTTTACTTAACAGCTTACTTAGTGTTGCTTTTACCCCAATACACAACAACCTACTTAATGTTGCTTTTACCCCAACACACAATAATGCTTTCGTTTCACAACCTACTTAATGTTGCTTTTACCCCACATTTTTAAGTGTATCTTAATCATTATTAAGTGTATACTTAATAATGATTTACCCCACAACACACAAAAATGATTTACCCCATAACACATTGTAGCATCAACTCGTGTTAAATATCCGAAATTACGTAGCACCTAGAAAAGTTATTAAATTAGCATTTTATTTATTATTTATTTGTTACAAAGAATTTATAATTATGATTAGTTTTAGGTTTGCTTAAATTCTCTGGATTCACAATTTAAATCTAAGTGTTAACTGATAAAAACTAATTTAAAGTCTTGATGACTTTTCAGAGTTAAAAATCCATTTATATGTCATTGAACTCAACGATTGACGATTGAAATAATGAAAATAATGAAATAATGAATACTTTAGAGAGATAGAGGACTACTAACTAGAAAAATTGAAAATTGTTTACAAATATTTTGGATAATATGTTATAGAATCAAATCACTCTACTGGATGAAATAATTTCAGAAATGCTTTTAGTGCTTTCAGAGTGCCAGTTCAGGTGTTCACCTTGTCATGCGATTGTGGTTCCTAATTATGAGTTGTCCTCACACTTTTCCCTTCGGTAGTGATCCCGTACTTACACTAGTAGTCTGTTGTGTTGTTTACAGGGTGACATAAATTCAACTAACTACGAGTACAAATCCTTCTTCGTTAAAATGCAGTTTCATGTACACTCACTGCCAAAAGTTGAGCATGTAGAGGAAAATGTTAATTTCCAGAAGCCAATCTGAATTTGAGAGGCTGCAATTTGCTGCAGAGGTAGATGGAAGTATGCAAATGTGTGAAAGGTATAATTATTTAAAAAAACAACTTTGTTACATGCGTAAAGACTTGAGGATTTTGAACTTAATAATAATAATAAATAAAAATAGTAATAACAATAGTTGTCGTTCTACTACTACTATTACGATTATTACTACTACTACTACTAATAATAATATAATTATGACTTATCAAACGGTTAAAAATCCTTTTTATTGGAATTAGTTAAAACGGTACTTTAAAAAATTGTTTTACTCATATCATACACTTCAGTTTCCATATATGATTAAAAAGAAAATTAATTATATCTGAAGGTATGAATGCTATATTATATCTTACTTTTTCACATTGAGTAGCAAATAAAGTAAATTAACTTTACCTCTAAATTTTATACCATCATGTGCCAATTCAAAAATTAAATAATGTTGAAAGAAATTTCAAATATAAATCTTGATTAAGAAAAATTATAGGTAATCTAATAAATATTCAATGTTATTCTTTTTTTTGAGATAGTTGCTGTTTTTAGTCGAATTAAATAAGTTATGATCACAAAAAATGATAAATTATTTAGCTAGACTTAATTAACGTATAACTTAACTTACATAGAATTTTTTTAATAAAAAAAATATTTTTACATCTCTGGATAAAATTTAAATTTCGCACTACAATATACAATGAAATAAAGATGAAAATAAGAACATTGAAATAAAGTGGGAAAGTTTTTAAATAATTGGGCTAATAATTAAATATTTTACAGTAAACAAAAGTGGTGTTACCTACAATGCAGTTTGAAATATATTTACAGTAGTTTGCAGTAAATAAATCTACTTTAATAGAAGTATGTTTAATTTGCCCTAGCACTTATTTGATGTCAAACTGCTTTGGAATTACCTTTCACAATAAGTAATTATTACCAACTTCCGTATTTGCATCAAACCAATTTATTCGTACAATATACTCCCGTAGATAATGGGAATTATACAAACTCAATTTGGTATTCAAACCTATTCGTTTCTAAACAATTATTTTATCCCGATTGGAGAATTTAATAATATTTTAGCGAAAGAGCTCTAATATCAAACGAATCCTGAATTATTCATATCACCTACCACTGAGTTTTTAAATGTTTACATTTAATTATGAGAATTCATGTTTGAGTCTGTTTTTTTTTGTACAATTTGTTAATGAAATAGAGACATTCCCTTTACCACATTCTAACATATTCTCGATGAGAAAAACTAGGAATGTTAGCCAAACGTAGTTTAACAGTAGTATTAAACACGTGCCAAAGTCTGTTTTAGAAATATATCAATAATAGTGCTTTAAAATATTTTATTTCTATTCAGTCGCTTAAGTTGATGTAACTGGCATAAAGCTTAACGATGCTGTATGAATGGTTCATAAAAACGTCCTTAAGATGCTGCCTGTATTTCAGATGCAGTTTGTCAGAAAGTAAAAAAAAACTTTTTAGAGTGGTTACATTTCTGACTTGAACCGCTCTAGGTGTGTGTTTGTCTATGTAAATAATAACGGTGCAAGGCTAAATAATTGTATCAAACGTTTCTTTACACTTCAAATATGAGCACTATTAGCTGTAACGTGGGTTGTCATCGTCTTTTATTTGCTGTCCAGAATCCCGGTTGAATGTCAACTTGCACCGGAATTTCCGAGAAAGCCACCGCAAACCTACATTTCAAAATAGTTATTTCTATGCACATGACATCGTGTCCATTCCCAAAACAAATACTAAATATGTCAGTCTATTCAGAGCGGGACCATCGTCAAGAAATGGTATTAGTTGCCTTTCAATTCTATTATAGTGTGTATGAGAATTTTATTTTAAAAATTGGGCTGTGTGTGTGTGTGTGTGTGTGTGTGTGTGTGTGTGTGTGTGTGTGTGTGTGTGTGTGTGGAGTCAAACACAAATTTTCATATTCGACTTTCTTAAAATAGAATTAGGAACACTCTCGGTTCTATATAACTATATCTCTATTTTGTATACGAACATTTCTATTTATATTTTTTAATAGTTTCAATACAACAAGATGTCAGGTTTAGATTTATTATTGTTACTATGCATTTGAGAGGACCACCAGGCTCGTAAAATAAATAATATAAAAACCATACAAATAACTATTAGTATTTTTTGGACATGAAAAAAAATTTTCATTGGAAAGTTAGGCATGCTAATTTATTTCTGAGTTTGAGAATATTTTGAAAATACATATACACTCCATAACCAAAAAATCCACGCACCAAGAAGGAATCATCCGATTGCTTTGAAATATCGTATGCAAAAATGTTTTGACCAAATATGCAAATGATTAAAATTTGGTGACCAATGAATGACTAGTGCGATCTCCAGCGCATCGGAACTGCGCATCAAGCAGATATATATAAGAAGTTGTTCTTGAACTGTTGTTAAAAATTTCTGCTGCATTGCGATTTAGGATACCCTTCAACGACTGAAAAAATGCTTCGCCGCAGGATTCGAGCTCATTACGAGCAACTTTTAGAGTTTGAAAGAGGTCGTATCATTGCATTGAAAAAGGCAGGTTGGGCAAATCGGAGAATTGCTCGTTATGTGAGTCGTAGCGATGCGGCGATTAGAAGATGCTGGCAAGAGTGGTTGGAGAATAGCAGTCGACGTACAACAGATCGCGAGGACAGAGTGATTGTCAGATCAGCTGTCACAGCGCCTGATTCATCGCTATCAACCATCAGTCGTGCGACCCACACACGAGTGTCCACCATGACCATTCACAGACGGCTGAGAGAGCGAAATCTAAGCTCGTACCGACCGTTACGCC
Organism: Metellina segmentata; assembly: GCA_947359465.1. NCBI lineage: Eukaryota > Metazoa > Arthropoda > Arachnida > Araneae > Tetragnathidae > Metellina > Metellina segmentata. Next base: position 65,488,284 of record OX375881.1, read on the forward strand.
ACCTGCCACTCACACCTGCACACTTTAGAGGCAGATTACAGTGGTGCTTGGCTCGATCAGGCTGGAATGATGCTGACTGGGGACGTATAGTCTTTAGCGACGAATCCCGCTTCCAAGTGTATCCTGACGATCATCGAAGACGAGTCTGGAGACGCACAGGGCAGCGTGCCGATCCTGCTTTCATTATTGCACGCCACACGGGCCCTCAACAAGGAGTTATGGTCTGGGGTGCCATTTCCCTTGATAGCCGGACCCCTTTGGTCGTCATAAGAGGTACACTTACTGCACAGCGGTAAGTTGACGACATTCTGAGACCTGTTTTGCTACCGTTCCTTTCGCAGTACCATGAGCTTATTTTAAGCAAGACAATGCCCGACCACATACGGCACGTGTTGCTATGAACTGTCTTCAAGCTTGTCAAACACTTCCTTGGCCAGCCAGATCTGTTGAGAATAGGAATGTACCACGTGGGTGTTGATGAGAGTGGAGCTTCTTGCTGACACACTCGGCGAGACCACGTGATCGTTCGTAAAGTAATGTGATTCAAAACAATTTAAAAGACTTCCTGAATGGCACGGCTTCGGGTGTGAGCTTTCTTGATGAGCTCCCTCCTTTTTCTTGAAATTTGAATTTATGTATCTCAGCGTAATATTATCGTTTGTTGTGTTGTTGTACCGTTTGTACTGTTTGTTTGATGTCCGAAAATAAATCACAAAAAGACATTCTTGGACTCGATGAATCTTTACAAGATCACCAGATCTCTCTCCCATCGAGCATATCTGGGATATGATGGGGAGGCGACTGCATCTGGTAGAAAATGTTGATGACGTAGTCCGACAATTGGAGCAAATTTGGCAAGAAATACCGCAGGAGACCATCCGGGAGCTTTATCGGTCTATGCCACGCCGTGTGGCAGCTTGCATCCAGACTAGAGGCGGGTCAACACCTTATTGAGAGCGTTACTGTAATTCTGAAATAAATCATTCAATTGTTCTGAAATTGTAATCATTTTCTATTCTGTACATAATTTTCCTATCCACCAATTTTTGTTTCCATCGGACAACTCCTTCTTGGTGCGTCGATTTTTTTTTGTTATAGAGTGTATATATATATCAGTTTGGAGCAATATGTATCGGAATTGTCTCAGAAAAAGTTGGCAACCCTAGCTGTAACACGGAATTTGACATTCTTTCGCATTCAATCTTGTCTGAATAAATTTTTAAAATGTTCAAAGGTAGGTGATGGTGATGTCAAAAAATATTATTTTTTGAATAAAAAAGACAAATCTAGAAAATCATGGAACGAAACACGGTCTTTCAAATGAATAATATCAAAACAAAATGGCCTACATCAGTGAAAAAAGTATTCGAGAATAAATTCGATCAGATTAAAGAATTGTTCTACACGTATAAATAAAATCGCAATCTTCTCTAATACCTTAATGATTAAACACTGTTGTTTTGCATAACCGAATTGATTTCTTTTTTATTTATCAAAATAAAGTTAGAATTTAATGGCTTCTATTTCCCCAAAAATACCATTACGTATAAATTTACCATTAAGAATGACGCTAACTGAGAAAGGAAACTATTTATTGATCATAAAGAAAACGTAGCTTTTACGCTATATTAAAATTTTTTTTTTTTAAGAATGAACTCACGTTTTCGAATTAACTTTGGAACTCAATAAGCGTTCTGGATTGAAGGACTTATTGTGTAGTCCATATTTACTGATAATTATCCTTATATTAACAGTATTTTTATTGGTTAACCAAAAAAAACACCCGAATAGCTTAGAATATTTTTATATAAATATATAATATAAATATCGCAATTTATTTTTTTCGAAGGGTTTGCTGTACATTTTGTTTCCACTAAGGCTATGTATTATTGTTTTAGTTTTGACATTAATGATCCCTTTTAAAATAGATCTACTATTTTCACTGTTATTCAGTTTTTATACTTATTGTTTGTTATTTTATATTATAAATAAAAAAAACTAAGGGTATTATTGTTTTAGCTTTTGACATTACGAATACAAATACAAATATTGACGACCAGCTACAGGCTCAAGCCCAACATGGCTGGTCCTTTGTTTATGAATTCCCCAATTCCCACTGACTATCCAATTGTGTCTTAAATTCGTACACTCCCTTTGAATTAACTATATTTTCTGGCAACGCGTTTCAACTGTCTATTACCCTATTAAAGTAGTAGTTTTTCCTTAAATCCCGATTAAAATGTGTCTTATTCAATTTATACCCATGGCCCCTTGTTCTGTTATCCCTATTGAAATTTAAGCCCTCTGTGTCCCCTTGTTTTACAAACTTGAAAAGCTGAAACGAATCCCCCCTCCTTCTTCTTTCCAATGTATACATGTTTAGCTTACTTAAACGTTCATTATAGTGGAAATTTGCTAGCCCCTTTATTATTTTTGTAGCTCTGTGCTGAACCTTTTCAATTGATTCTATGTCCTTTCTCATATATGGAGCTCAGAATTGTATAGCATATTCTAGATGTGGTCTTACTAAACCCTTATATAACGGCAAGATTATATTCTTATCCCTTGAAGTTACAGTCTTTTTAATATACCCCAATAACCTTTTAGCCTTTTTACCCGCAGCTGAACATTGGTGACCCATTTTAAGATCCCTGTGAATTATCATCCCAAGATCCTTGACTGTTTCTCCCTCCTTTACCTTTACTCCCTGCAGACAGTACTCGGCTCCACTGTTCCTGTAACCCATATGCAGAACTTGACATTTCCCTACATTAAATGACATACCCCATTTTACAGCCCATTCGGATATCTTATCAAAATCCCCTTGTAAATTTTCTATCTGTAACTTGGTATCCACTGTCCCCCATATTTTTAAGTCATCTGCAAATATACTGATTCTATTCTTTATCCCCTGACCTATATCATCTATGAAAATTATAAATAAAATTGGTCCCAAAACTGATCCCTGAGGCACCCCACTTATAACTTCTGTCCACTGTGAATAATTTCCTTTTACCTGCACTCTCTGCTTTCTACCCAATAACCAATTCTTTATCCATATTAATGTTTTCCCCTGAATCCCCAGCCTTTCCAATTTAAACAGTAATGCTTCGTGAGGTACTTTATCAAAAGCCTTTTGAAAATCTATGTATATGATATCCACACTGCTCTTATTATCCAGCTCCTCAGTAATTTTTTCGCAGAACTTCAAAAGGTTTGTAGAGCAGAATCTGCCATTCCTAAACCCATACTGATTCTCTGATAACAGTCCCCCCCTCCTCCAAGTATAACATTATATGCTTTTTTAACAGAGATTCAAATATTTTGCAAATTACTGTTGTTAGACTTACTGGTCTATAGTCGCCCGGATCACTTTGTATTCCCTTTTTGAAAATTGGAGTTATGTTGGCCAATTTCCAATCCATTGGTACCCAACCTGTGCTATATGTTGAATTAAATATCGTGTGAATTACTTCCCCCAGTTCTTCCGCGCATTCCACTAGTACTCTCGGATAAATATCGTCTGGCCCTGATGCTTTAGAAGGCTTAATTATTCTCAACTGATGTACTATTTCTTCCCTGTTGAATTTGCATTCTTTAATTATACCCCCTGCAAAGGCTCCATCCTTGGGATCCTTTTTTAAATTATTGTTACCATTGAAAACCCCCAGAAAAAAGTCATTTAACACGTTTGCCATTACCACCTCGTCTTGAATTAATTCACCTCCCTTCCCCTCCAACGGGCCCAGTGTAGTACTAAATTTATTTTTACCACTTGCATATGCAAAAAATTCTTTTGGGTTTATATTTATTTCCCTTGCTAATTTTTCCTCCAAGGACACCTTTTGCTTCCGACTAATAGTTTTAAACTCCTTTCTGGCTTTTTGATATGCCTCCTTGTCCCTGTCGTTACCAGTGCTTTTATATACCCTGTATGTTCTTTGTTTTAGTTTTAAAGCTTTGTGTGTTTCCCCGGAAAACCACATAGGGAGCAGTTTTTTAGATTTTCCTTTTTCCCTGAACGCTACATGTTTTTTTAACACCCTGTCTAACTTATTCTTGAATTCCTCCCATTGTTCAGAATGATGCGGTGCTAATAATCCCCCTTTGAATGTTTCCTTTAACTCTTCCCTTATCTTATGAAAATTTACCTTTCTGAAATTTGGAATTATCCTACTATTGATTGTGTATGCTGACTGAAAATTTATACTTAATCTGATACTTCTATGATCACTTTCTCCCAGTGGCTCCCCTATAACCAAATCCTGCACTACAGTTTAAGAATTCTCTCACATAAATAAAAACCCCACCCCCTTTCCTATTCACTCTGTCCTCCCTAAACATTGTGAACCCACTTAATTCTAAAATTTGTGCATCTTCACTGTTTGCCCAACTTTCAGTAATCCCAATGATATCTATATCCTCTACTTGTGCAATTCCCTTGAGCTCATCCATTTTATTTCTCACACTGCGAGCATTACAATAAAATACTTTTAGCTTTTTTTTCACCCTTATATTGCACTTCCCCTTGTATTATTTGTCTTGGTATTGTTTGTCTCCTGCAATTTAGACCCTGTTAGTTTTCCTAAGCAATTACAGTGTACTGTCAACCCTCTATGTCCTTCCCATCCCTGCTTGTATTCTAGTTTTTTGACTCCAGAATATTCAAAACCCGCTTGCCAACCTCCTTATTACCTATCAGGCTTAAATGCAAATTGTCCCTGCTTATCCAATCCCTCCTACACTCCTTCCAAACATCTAAAAATCTAACCTCCTCCCTCTCACACAAATCCCTTAACAACCCGTTCATCTTATTGGCCCTTTGATTTAACCACCCAATCCTTAATTACAATCCTTTTAAAATAAATGTGCTGTTTTCTCTGTTATTCAGTTTATTACACTTATTGCTTTCTATTTACGTTATGCAACTTCTCTTCTGAAAGAAACTTTTCCCTATTTATTATTTCTTGTTTGTCTTCTATTCTTTTCAGTTACAACTACTTTTTTTCTCATTTGCTAATATTCAATTATTTTTATTCGTGTTTGTTTCTTTGTTTACCTAATATTTATAGTCTTACTTCAAATTTATCTATTTTGTTACTCGTGTTTAATGACACAAAAGAAATGCAATTGTTAGAAATTCTACTTTGTCCAGCAAAAATTTTCAATTCAACGGTATTTAAATAAACGTATCTATGGAAAGACAAGTACATTTTAAGCAAAGCTTCATCTACAACATTATTCTTAAAATATTTAAAATGAACATTGTTAAACATTAACTGAAATTATGAATAGTAATAACAAATGTTATTTTAAATACAATTTTATGATTTATTGTTTTAGGTATAGCGTGTTAATATAGTTGATTAAATCCGTAATTCGAAATAATTTAAATGAAAACAGCAATTGAAAACACTATAAACAACTTTATTGTTCCTGGGGTAAAGTTTAACTTAGTAGCTCTATTAAACGATCGCCATTTATGCTTTTGTGTATGCCTGCTTTCTAACGAATTTTCACACATTTTGAAGATTCGACGGACCTATGATTGACTGCCTTCTTGTAGGCATTAGATCAAGAGTTCTATTTAAAAAGCCCGACACTTCAAAGCAAATGTCAATTTCGTTTCTAAGTGAAATTAATTACATTAAATAATATGTATTAGCAAATGTCACACATTTTAATACCTTTTGACTCATTTATCTTCTGAAGTCGCAATAAATCACAAAAAGTTAGCATCCACGCTTGGATCAACCAATTACTTTTCATCCAGGTTCTCCGAGCCGTCTCCAAACTGTCCAAACGTGTTATTTCCACCATTATTTACAAAGATATTCCTAGATTCTTTTTTGTGGTCTTCATTCCCACGGGGACAACGAACTTTCTCTGCCAAACATCACCTCTTCTGCAAGTGACAAATGACCAGCAAAAGAAGAAGCGGTGGATATTCCCCAGATTTGATATCTCACAACTCCCTTTTACTGTTGATCATTAACTTTTCCCTATTCGACACCCAGTTAATAGCATCTTTAAGATTTTTAAAGTTCGTTAGATTTACATCATGTCCATTTATGGCTATGGTATCATTAAAAGACGCGGGGAAAGTTTCTTCTCAGAACTCATCGATATAACGATTTTTAGAGCTGTTCTAACTTAAGATTTATGTCAATAATGATGTCATTTATGGAAGATGAGATTAAGGCTATGTTCCCTCCATTTAGAGTATGAGATGTTTTCATATTTCGCCGTTGATTGAACATAAAATGTTTTTTCTTAACCTTTATGAAAATATATGAGTCACACTTCCTATGAAATTTGATGTGGCAATGTACTTAGGGACTCTAAAACAGTCTTGTTGACTCATGTGGTTTTGAATAGTTTGCAAATCATGAAGAGTCATTGGTGGTTGCTCGACGAGGTACCTCGTCATTAGAAAAATATCGACCAGATCATAACGGACGAGATATCTCGTGTCATTAGAAGAAAACTGATCAACTCTTAATCTCGAAATCAGAAATAAGTTGGTTATACGTGTATCTCGATGATGAGAGATCTCTTTATTGGAACAATTGGTCAGATAATGATCAACTAGATATCTCTTCAAAATCACTTGAAGGATTTTAGGTAGATTTATTACCTAACTAACTGAATATCTTGGGTTTCAAATATCACCTCGACATTTCCCTGTGTTAACTCAAATACACAAACCCTGTATAACGTGTTTCCTACCTCGACATTTTCGTGTGTTAACTCAAATGCACAAACCCCATAGAACGAGTTTCCTACCACGACATTTCTCTGTGTTACCTCAAACACACAAACCCTGTAAAACATGTTTCCTATCAAGACATTTCCCTGTGTTAACTCAAACATATAAACCCTGTAAAACGTGTTTCCTACCGACACATTTCCCTGTGTTAACTCAAACATATAAACCCTGTAAAACGTGTTTCATACAGCGACATTTCCCTGTGTTAACTCAAAAGCACAAACCATGTAGAACGTGTTTCCTTGTCCATGTCCATATATTGCAGGAAAACAAACTTTAGATTTTAAAATTGGGGCTTCCAGGGGCACCTTTAGGATATGTATGCCAATCTTCATGGCTATAGATTGGTCTTAAGACAGAAAAGAAATAGCATAGGTTTTCCGCAGTGTTCTAATGTATAAGTGTTCCAAATTTGGTGTGGATTAGTCAAACGGTGTAGATTTGTACAGAGAATGTATACACATACATACACACCCGCCACATACTTTTTTATACATATAAATAATATTATCCGGATCTTATAACTCAATTTCTTTTATCTGGAAAAAAAGTGAATACATATTAATATCATTCACATGTTCAGATTCTATAAATAGCTTCGTAAGAAAGCAAAATTTTACTTATGTATGTATTTCACCAATGTACGTGGCACCGTAATCGACATTATTTGCAAACTGATGAAAGGTAACAAATGGATGTAAACAAATTTTACATTTAACAGCTGAAGATTTATCCGTCAACATTTCCATTTAGTTTAAACACGTCCGTCTTGATCCACGGGGATTCACAATGATATTATAACAACACAGAAACACTCGTTACTCTATTGAAACTCTTCAGTATTGCAGAAAAGAAAATGTCAAAGAACGCGAAAATAGGTCTGGACATCAAAACAATACCGAATCGCTTTGAACAAGTGAATGAGATAAAATTGAAGTGAGAAACTAACTGTGATAAAGCGACTAAGGTGTCTACATTTTGCCAAGCAGTTATTAGAAATTTGAATTAATACAAGAAAGAAGTAACAATGATGCCTTATATTTTTGATTCATTGTATTTCATTTGGAGGTACGAAATGGGCATAGTGATGCTTACATTAATTATAAATAAATTTAAATAAGTATTAGATATGAATGCCATTCTGACGTCAAAAGACAAAAAATTAGAAACTTTAGCGCAGATGTTATACACGAGTAGTCAGCTATTCTATATAAATAAGAATGGAATGTTTGTTTGTAGACAGAAAATGTTCAAGCCATTTCAAGTTATTAATCCGTTTTGGACCCCTCTAATGCGAAATAGGTATTTTGTTTGGTGTCTGTCTGTATGTACCAGTACTACGTCCAAACAGCAAAGTGTACGTTCATGAAACTGTATATTGTGAGTATTACATTCATTTAGTGATTTGGTTGCACTAGTCTATGTTCCCGTTTTACGTCTGTTTTTATCTTTGTGTGTTTGTACATGTACACATAAAATTTATTCAACATATTTTAATACAATGTTTTAAGCGCCTCGTAATATTGAACCACGGTCAGGTAACGAGAACAATACCTGAGCTAGTACCCCACCTCTCCAAACTTCCACACCATACCAATGGAGAAGCTGGAAATTACATTGAGCATTACTTGGATTGTTTTACCAGTACTGCTGACAAAGCAATTATTTTTCCAAAATCTATTTTTAAGGAATTATCTATGATACTTTATTTTGAACAATATTTACTTTTTGCAAAATATAAACAATTTCCGATTGTATGGAACAGACGATATTTTGCAGCAAAGGGAAAGAAAAAAAATCCTGCTCCAAATAAAAATATATTGGAAGGAAAACTACGAGTGCGAGAGTATTCGCTGTACATTCGCTTTTTTTACGAATTAAATTAAGGGAAACAAATTGTCTCATACGTGACAAATAATAGTATATTAGGTTATTTTCAATGCAAAGAAATTTAAGATATAACCCAAAAAATTTAAGATAAGCTTACTTGAAGGAAAGTTTAAGTTAACAAACGTTTTTGGGATTAATAAAGAACAAAAGGTATGATATAAGGAAAAGATATTTTCATGCTCAAAATCTGTTGTCCCATAGGTGACAATGGAATGTACTACATGTGTTTATATCGATATTTAACCTATAAAAAAAATTGTTTTGATATTTTCGAATTATTTTCTGACTGATTTTTTCACTGACATGAAAAGGGATTTGTGACAAAGACATTTAAGACAGCAAAACGCTTTGAAATAAGCGATATACACATAAAATCGAAACGTAAGCACACCTCCAACATCCTTAGAAAACATAGTTTTGTATTCTAATGATTTACTAATGAAAACTGGAAATTAATAGTTTAATCACAAAGGCACTAGGAAATTTATCCCTTGACAATTGCCTTTGAAAAGCCATTTAACTGTCCGCAGAATTAAATCCGGCCATGGAATACCCACCTAAAATCGACTCCAAGCATTATCCCATATCACATAATTGATTTCATGCCGATTGCCTTTTCAGGGTTCTCTAAGTGGTAACTGAAATTAAGCACCCCTATTCAACGAAATAAAATGAGATTATTATAAACCCTTCAGTTTACAAAGGCACCCGGTATTATGGCTAATTTCTCCCAAGTTGATGGGACTGTCTTTCAAACGTATCCATGATCATTATTTATCAACCCACGTACTTTCAGTCTCAGCGCCTTTCCTGCGAAGGCAATTTATCTAACACTGAGATGAACGCGGCTTTTAAAGTTAATATCATGAATTTTAAATTATCTATAGTTGGCAAATAGCTTTAATTTGAATTGTTGGAAATGTTTCTGGACGATCGTGGGACCATTTCTCCTATCTTATTTCATTTTATGTATGGACAAAAGTATTTGGGGACACAGCGAAAATTCAGAGGAGGATCCGTATTAGTGTGGGGTTGTTTTTCCTGTTTAGGACTCGGCCCATTGCTTTTTGTTCCTGGTACCACGAACGCTGAATTGTACCACAACGTCTGTATAAGTCTACATTGCCTACATTATGGCAATGCTACGGCGATGATGGTTGTTTCTTCCAACAGGATCGAGCTCCATGACATACTGCAAAACGTGTGCTAGACTGGTTTCTTGGAAATGAGGTGAATTTGCTTGAATGGCCTGTTCAGAGCCTCGATCTCAATCCGATCGAGCACTTGTGGTGCAAACTGGAGTGATGAGTGCGACACTAACACGCACGCCCATCTTCACAACAATCTCTTCCCATAGCCCTGCAAGAGGCATGGAGAGCTATTCTTGCCCAGACCTACAGAGAACTTCTGGAAAGTACGCCTCGAAGCGTTGCAGCTGTAATACAAGCAAAAGGAGGGCGTACTAAATAGAATAATATAAAAAATAGAAGAATACTAATAGAAGAATATTACTAAATAGAAAAAAATTAAATAGAATATTACTAAATAGAATAATATTACTAAATAGAATAATATTACTAAATAGAATAATATTACTAAACAGAATAATATTACTAAATAGAATAATATTACTAAATAGAATAATATTACTAAACAGAATAATATTACTAAACAGAATAATATTACTAAATAGAATAATATTACTAAATAGAATAATATTACTAAATAGAATAATAATAAACTTTATCTGAAAATCATGCAGCGTCCAAATACTTTTGTCATGACGTATTTTAGCTTGACTATCTAACTTGTATGCGAGGCATTTTCTGGAAAGTTAATTTTTCTGTCAAGTAGGTGGTTGTTGTGTTTCTGCGGTGGAGCGTGTTTAATCGAACGTGAAGTCATTTTGCCTGTATTTCAAACTCGAAATCATCACTTCACTAATAAAAATTCCAAAGAATGAATTCCGAATTGATACAGGGTTAGTTGATTGGTCAACGCAAATTAGATCATGTCAAGCGTTGCAAAACCGGCGATAAGCTATAGTTAAAGGTGATCCCACTGTGAATCACGAGAGATCATTTGGGTATCGTAAATGTAATTTATTTTAAAATTTAGGTACAATTCCAAATACACAACATTCAAATTGCGTCATAAGGAAAATTTATAGTTACACTAAACATACGCAATAGTGTTATATTTTATTGAATGAAGGGAATAGTATTTTATATCGCATTGTATAGTACAAAACAGAAATATACACTCTATAACAAACAAAAACCGACGCACCAAGAAGGAGACCAGGCTCGATCAACTTGAAACAGCGCAGACTAGGGAGTATAGTCTTTAGTGACGAGTCCCGTTTCCAACTGCAACCTGACGACAACAGCAGACAAGTCAGGAGACGTCCAGGGAAGCGTGGGGATCCTGCCCTTACTATCACACGCCCACAACAAGGAATTATGGTCTGGGGGCCATCTCCTTTGATAGCCGAACCCCTTTCGTAGTAATTTCTGGCACACTTACAGCACAGAGGTACTTAGACGACATTCTACGAGCGGTTGTGTTACCTTTCCTTTTGCGACACTCTGGACTTACTTTTCAATAAGATAATGCCCGACCGCACACGGCACGTGTTGCTATGAATTGTCTTCAAGCTTTCCCAACACTTCCTTGGACAGCAAGGTCTCCTGATCTCTCTCCCATAGAGCACATTTTTGACGTTATGAGAAGACGATTGCAACAATCTCGGAATGTTGACAGTTTAGCCCGACAGTTAGGTAATAAATTCCGCAGGACAACTTCCGGGAACATTTTCAGTCTATGCCACGCCGAATGACAGCTTGCATCCAGAGGTGGACCAACGCCTTATTAACTTCCTACCTTTGTAACGGTCAAACTCTGAAATAAAACAGTCAATAATTGAAAATTTCAGAACAATTATTCTGAAATTTTAATTGTTTGTTTTTCTATGCATGTTCTATACATACACCAATTTTTATCGCAATAGGACAAATCCTTCTTGGTGCGCCGATTTTTTTTCGTTATATAATATATCTGTGAAGAAATAGAAATATATCTGTGTATCAGTGTCAGTGTAACAGGGCTTTAAAAAAGCTCTTAAAAGTTAAAATGCGTTTAAAAAGATAATATCAATTAATGACAGGACAGCAGAGGTGACGAGAGATGTGTATGTTTAGAACAATTATAAATATCTAAAACGTAAAAAGGGGATGACCGTCTGCCATTAACACGCCTTAACATGTAGTGTTTAGAATACTTTTCAATTTGAAAAAGTTATTTAAAAACGCTTCCGCATCTTGAAGACAGAGTGTAAAAACATCAACTAAGGGAACGTAATTTAAGGGATCGAATATTTCAATTACTTGGTATTAAAATCAGTTTTTACAAAATGTATAAATAATAGTAGATATCAATTACCCTTAGTCAATAAGGGTAATTGATATCAACTATTATTTCTTATTGATTTCTACTATTACTTATAGCTTAAAAGAACTTAGAGTATGATTTTTTTGTTTACAATACTATTTATAAATTTTTCGTGTGTGTAGAATTTTGAAAATAAAAAAACACCTGCTAATAAAAAGACGTAATATTTCATCTTTATGTCTTCAAAAATTTGTAGAAATTATTTTTCTAAAGAAGATCTAACTTTTTTCAAATTATGCTGTTACTCTTTAAATTAAATCTTGTGTTAAATAATTAATCAAATTAAAGGTAGGTAGGTATTTAATTAACGTCGCACTGGAGCAACACAGCGGGCTATTGGCGACGGTCCGGGATCAGATCCGAGAACGACACCAGGTAATTTGAACCACTGTAAGTTAAAACGTCACACCTGAATTGGCACTCTACTTTCCAAACGTCCACAACACGCCAGTATATGAGTACATTTGAGGCCATGACAGACTTATCGTACACCATCCCCATGTACACGACGGTCTTTGGTTGGAATTAAACTCGACACCCTACGGTTGCTAATCCGTTATTTTTCAACTGGGCCTTCAGCGGCCTCTATAATCTATATATATAATTCTCTTACGTGGCACGCAAAAAAGACGTTATTTGTTATCGCGTTTTGGCAACATTGTACGATTATTTGTTTTTCACGAAGCCTCGCGCTTGAATTGAATTTATAGCGTTATCGGATGAAATTTTATTGACAAAAAAAAAAGAATTTTAGTTGAGCTGTTGCAGTTAATAATAGAAATCAAAGAAAGCGGAGGATCTTTTCAGGGCCATTTAAAAAAACAGGTCCTTTTCAGGGCCAACAATTATAGTTCAACGAGACGCTTGCACAACAACTTTCGACAGCAAACTCAATGAAAATGCGTGGGTGGCTCGAGTGCAGGGGTAAATATACACTCAAACATGCTGGGTATTCAATTTCCAAATCAGCGCTCACATTTCGTCTCAAAATTTTCTCAAAGTTTTCATTCGAATTCAGATTCTATCGGTACTGTATATATCTTTTCTGAAAAATAGCAAAAAAATTTAGATTCTAAAAATATTTTTTTGTTGGAATATCATATTTTGTAAACAATCCCTTCTGCTAGGACACATGTCTTCATTGATGCGAGCGAAGCGAGCATAGGTTCGCGCAGCGAACCAATGAGGATTGCGAAGAAATCCTCCGGGGGTAGGCGAGCGTTTGCGAGCAGGGGGCGGGCCCCCTAGTTAAAGATAAACTAGTAAACTTAAAGTACAGTAGAACTTTCCAAGTTTTTCAATTGATTTCAGTAAATCTTCGATACATCGCACTGGAAGGGACAGAAAAATGCAATGCGGAGCCATATAGAAAGGTCCACCAAACGCTTGCTCATTTCGGATAAAAATTAAGCATCATATTGCATGTTTTTTTAAAAATCATATATAAATCTACAGTTAAATGCAGAATAGACCTTAATTCTGAATAATTGTAAACAATTTCTTTTCATTCCCGCTTTTGAGACACCAAATCTTTAATTTACTGTGTGATACAAGTGGCCCTTGGTAGTTGAATTTACGGCGCCCTGAAACAACACAATGGGCTTTTAGTGACGTTTCGGGATCAATCCCGAGGGGAAAGATACGAGGACAACATCTCGTAATTTTGAACTTAGGTGAGATGACGAGACCTACAGAAGAGCTGGCGTCCCACTCTAAACATCCACATCCTGCAATTAAATTAATTTCTATCTACAATTTTTAGGAATTGGGGTTGTGGTAGACCATTTAGTAGTCGCAGATTAGCAACCGGAGGGTCTACGTCTCGAAACCTGATCAAACCTAAGACCTTCGTAGGGGCTGGAGCAAGTTAAATCTGCCTTCGTCTCAAATTTTTTTCATGTTATCATGGCGTCGAATTTTGGAGATGAGGCGCCAACTCATGGGATGACCTCGTCACTTGACCGTGGTTCAAAATTATGTGGTGTCCTCGGATATTTTCTTTTGGGTTTATTCTTATGAATAAGGGTTGTGGTAGAGTGGTCATTCAGAGTCGCAGATTAGCAACCGAATGGTCGCTGATTTGAAACTTGATCGAACCAAAGACCTTCGTGGGAGCTGGTGCAAGTTAAATCTGCCTTGATGCAAGTAATTCGTGTTGGTATGGTGTCAACGTTTTGAGATCAAGAGCCAGCTCAAGTGTTAACCTCGTCATTTGACCTTGGTTGAAAATTATGTGGTGTTATCCTCGGATATTTTCTTTTGAGTTTGTTCTTGGACAGTCGCCAATAGTACGTTGTGTTGATCCAGTGCAACATTAATAAAATAATTACCTACTTATATTTGTATATTTTCAATTCTTTTTTTGCATTTTATGGTCTTGCGTATCCCATATGGTCTTTGTATCAATTTAGTCCTGATTTTTACCCTCAAATGTGGTTTTCTCGACGAGGTATCTCGTCAAACCGATAAAACTGACCAGATCGCGACGGACGAGATATCTCGTCATTCGAAAAAATAAATCGATCGGATCATGATATCCTCATCATAAAAAACCAATATCTTGATGACGAGATATCTCATTATCAAGATAATTGGTCACATCCTGATGGATGTGATACATATCTCGTCAAAACCACTTTGAGCGTTACGATCATATTTTGCATCTTCATCCGATATCATCAAAGCAATTCTCTCCAGTAATCAACACAAAGCCTTCCGGGATTCAGCGCCCCCCTCCCCCAAATCAGGAAAAATATCGAGCCGCTGAGAAGCTTACGGGAATCGGCCTGCTACTCCGGCTCACTTCGGGAGTTGACCGGATGCGAGCAACAAGCATTCACCTGGTCTTCTGCCTTCTTACAGATTCTCGTGGCCCTGTTGTAAAAAGATTCCGTGGAAAATATTCTCTTCTAAACCGTGGGTTAATTTTCTTCTTCGCAACATCTGGTCAAAGATGATTGACTTCGAGGCAGGTAAGCTTATTTAAATATGTTATAGTAACTAAATTCCAAGTGTTAATCTCCTGTAAATTTAATTTTACTTTATATTGCTGCTCTTATTTAATTTTTTTTGTGTCTTGATGCTAATAATGTACATTTGATTTGGGTTGTGAAGTTAAGGCTGAAAAATATTCGTAATTGGATATTATAGTTTTTATCTAGTTGTTTTAAGAGTCTTCATAACTCATTAGATATTCTTATATGTGCATATAGCAGGGGTGGGCAAATACGGCTCTCAGAGCCGCATGTGGCTCTTCTTTGAATTAAGTGCGGCTCCCATTGAAAATTTAAATCCGCTATTTTTTATTATTTCACAACTTATTCACGAATTTTGTTAGATTGATTAATTAGGTGACCAAGATCGTTAAATCTTATTCTTTTTATTAACTCTTTTATTATGCTTCATTTTTATTATTAAAATTTTGAAATAATTATTTTGTATTTTTTTAAATTATACTTTCTTACATGTGTGCTTTACATAGCATTTAAGACTTGTGTAGAATATGTAACTATATTAATTAAAATAAATGAAATTTGAATTTGTGTATTTAATTCTATGTAACTTTGATGTGGCTCTATATAATATAAGAAAATCCGGAATGCTTCTCCCATTGATCTGATGCTTGCCCACCCCTGTATATAGCTATGGAGTGCACATAAAATGTGAAACTATCCTTGAAAAAGAATTTTCCTGAAGCTATTACAGGGGCCACCGTGATTCAGTTTGTTTTCGACTGTGTTAGCCGTTTGCAAGTCGTTAGGCGGCACAGATTCGGTTCCTGTAGTGACTGGTTCACCCAGGGTGAATTCCTCTTTTGTGTCAGTTAAGCTTTCCTTGTTTGTGTATGTCCATTACTTGGCGTTAACTCTCTTGCGTTTGTCGCAACTTGGCCAAATGCTCTTGCGCGTAAAACCAAACTGACACTATTACCAGTGAACGCATTTCGTTCCAAATTATAAACTTTGTTTACCATAACAAGTATCAGACTCTATTTAACAACTTTAACGTCAAATAAGGTATTTTTACAAAAAACATAATATAATGAATTGGCAGAGGTTGAAATCTCAGATGTATTTAATTAAGAACATTATGTATTAAAATTCAATTAAAATCCTATGTTGTGTACTGAGTTGATTTCTGGACAGGAGCGAAGCCGTTTAGAAATAACACCTTTGTTAGGTTCGATCTGGTTGACATAATTCACTTCAATGGTAACTATAGTTTAAAAAAGGATTCCAAGGATGGAGCCTTTGCAGGGGGTATAATTAAAGAATGCAAATTTAACAGGGAAGAAATAGTACATCAGTTGAAAAGAATTAAGCCATCTAAAGCACCAGGGCCAGACGATATTTATCCGAGAGTACTAGTGGAATGCGCGGAAGAATTGGGGGAAGTAATTCACACGATATTTAATTCAACATATAGCACGGGTTGCGTACCAATGGATTAGAAGTTGGCCAACATAACTCCAATTTTCAAAAAGGGAATACAAAGTGATCCAGGCAACTATAGACCAGTAAGTCTAACAACAGTAATTTGCAAAATATTTGAATCTCTGTTAAAAAAGCATATAATGTTATACTTGGAGGAGGGGGGGGACTGTTATCAGATAATCAGTATGGGTTTAGGAAGGGCAGATCCTACTCTACAAACCTTTTGAAGTTCTACGAAAAAATTACTGAGAAGCTGGATAATAAGAGCAGTGTGGATATCATGTACATAGATTTTCAAAAGGCTTTTGATAAAGTACCTCATGAGGCGTTACTGTTTAAATTGGAAAGGCTGGGGATTCAGGGAAAAACATTGATATGGATAAAGAATTGGTTATTGGGTAGAAAGCATAGAGTGCAGGTAAAAGGAAATTATTCACAGTGGACAGAAGTTAAAAGTGGGGTGCCTCAGGGATCAGTTTTCGGACCAATTTCATTTATAATTTTCATAGATGATATAGGTCAGGGGATCAAGAATAGAATCAGTAAATTTGCAGATGACTTAAAAATATGGGGGACAGTGGATACCAAGTTACAGATAGAGAATTTACAAGGGGATTTTCAAGGCCTTCTGGAAGATATCCGAATGGGCTGTAAAATGGGGTATGTCATTTAATGTAGAGAAATGTCAAGTTCTGCATATGAGTTACAGGAACAGTGGAGCCGAGTACTGTCTGCAGGGAGTAAAGGTAAAGGAGAGAGAAACAGTCAGGGATCTTGGGGTGATAATTCACAGGGATTTTAAAATGGATCACCAATGTTCAGCTGCGGGTAAAAAGGCTAATAGGTTATTGGGGTATAATAAAAAGACTGTAACTTCAAGGGATAAGAATATAATATTGCCGTTATATAAAGGTTTAGTAAGACCACATCTAGAATATGCTATACAATTCTGGGCTCCATATATGAGAAAGGACATATAATTAATTGAAAGGGTTCAGCACAGAGCTACAAAAATAATAAAGGGGCTAGCAAATTTCGACTGAAATGAACGTTTAAGTAAGCTAAACATGTATACACTGGAAAGAAGAAGAAGGAGGGGGGAGGGATTTGATTCAGCTTTTCAAGTTTGTAAAACAAGGGGACACAGAGGGCTTAAATTTCAATAGGGATAACAGAACAAGGGGCCATGAGTATAAATTGAATAAGACACATTTTAATCGGGATTTAAGGAAAAACTACTACTTTAATAGGGTAATAGACAGTTGGAACGCGTTGCCAGAAAATATAGTTAATTCAAAGGGAGTGTACGAATTTAAGATACAATTGGATAGTCAGTGGGAATTGGGGAATTCATAAACAAAGGACCAGCCTTGTTGGGCTTGATCCTGTAGCTGGTCGTCAATATTTGTATTTGTATTTGTATATATACAAGTGCGCAGTCCATCTCTACAAGCGCGCATTCTGGAACACATACAAAAGCTATGATTACATCGCATGCGCAGGCTTCTGCTTCTTCACGAGCGTGTTGCTAAATTCTATTTACATGCTATATAGCATCCTCGTAGCAACTTAGATCATTGGAGATGCATATCTCACACCGGTAAGAAAAGTGACACAGCTCAAGAAATAAAAATTTTGATGTTATGTCATTGAAAAATATGTATGTGTGAGGTGCCCCAGAGTGTTATATTTTTATTCTATAGAACGTATTAGAAGTTACCACCATAAATACTTACCTAAAATTTAAAAGAAGCTTATGCTAATACAAAATAAGTTTTACAGTATCGTTTAAGTTGATATTTCTCAAATTCTGTAATTTTGAGTTTTGTCACTTTTCTTGCCGGGGTGCGATATGTATACCATTCAGGACGAAAGGGTTTAGATACATAGAAAAAGTAGCTAGCAAATGCATTCTTTAGCGTGTTTATACATTGTTTTACCCGAAATTTTTCTCAACAATGTGTGATAAGTAGTTTTAAAAGAAGTTTCTAGAATTATTTTTGACTTTTTCAGATTTAATACTTTCTTACTCGCAGACTGTTGAATAACAATGAGTGAAATCATCGTATGTATTTCAGCTGCTGTTTTAAAAGGCAAGATTCGTTTTCTCTTTTGTTATAATTTATGAGTTATGTATATTTATTAAATAACAAATTATAAAGAGTTGAAATGAAACTTCTGAGATAACTGTGTAATAACTTTTTATGATAATACCCATGGAATAATAATATAATAGATTTCTACTGCTGTATGTTAAAATTCTGATGAAATTGTTCTTTCTATTGTAAAATTCTCTGAAGAAAAATCTATTATTCTACGGTAAAACTTTTAATGGAATTTCTTCGATTCTAAGGTAAAACTTCTAATGGCATTTTTACTTTTGTGTACTAAATATTCTAATAAATATCTTCCGATCCAACCAAACCTTTTTAATGGAAATTCCTTTATCCTATTGTAAAACTTTATTTAAGATTTTCATCTATGCTCCTAAAATTTTCTATACATTTCCAGTGAAAATTCAATAAACATAAATTCACAGTGGTCCTATGTAATCAATCATATTGAAACTTTTCCCATTTGTTATTGTTCAGATTTTTACTTAATGATCAAAATGTAAAAATATTTTTTGGAAATTTCGAAATAGTATTTTATTTTGTCGGATAATAATTTACAGTGGTTTTTATTTAGATCAATTTTTACTATTAAACCATGAACTGGGTTCTTCTATGAAGTTGTGAAGATGCAATTATGTGAAGATGCAATTATCATCGATAATTATAACAATGCTCACTATAAGACATCAATATCCAGGTTACTTTAATTAAATCTATTCTATATGGATTGAAAGTGATTTATAATATAATTATTTAAATACTAATTTCATGAATTGAGTGTATTTTTGAGTCCTACAAAATTTCATTCCTATTTGTGGATATTACACCGGTTAACTTACGTAAATAGATTATGAATGTAAATTTTATCAAAAGGCGTTTCATCTGTCTCCTTTTAAGAGAGATACTGATTCATTTATCATTTCCAAAACTTCTCAACCATTACTTATAATGAATTATGCGTTTTGAGGTAGACATAAGATGTACAATACATAATATTATTCAGATGGAGACTGTTTTCAAATTGTGCATTAATCACGTAAAGTATTGTGGGTCATAAATAAATACTCAAATAGTTTTGGAAAGGAATATAAGAAGTTACACATAAAAATTAAGATTTTAATTTATAACGTAGAGAATAATTTGGACAACGTACACACAAGAGGAAAGTTCGATACGATATAACGATCTCTTAAAGTCATTTTCCTAAGAAAAGTCTTTGATATTGCAACAATGTTATTTTTATGAAGATTTTGGTGTAGACGACGACTTTTGGCTAGACCGAATTTCGAATTTGCAACCTTCTGGTTGCTAACAAGTTCAATTGGACTGCCATGGCACGGATTTCTTGGGAATGGATGAAAAGAGACGGGTTCCCACCTATATTGGAATGTGTTATGTTCCTGTGATAGTTATTTTAGATACATTTCCATTGTGAGGAAAGATGCTGCACCTCTGAGTCATTTCACCCTCTATTTTTAAATTCCAAGCTATCTTGTATTTTCGCTTTTTGTTTGCCGACATTTGTTTTGAAATGCAATGAAATAAAGATTGCCTAGACGTAGAAAAGTTAAATAATAATTAAAGCAAAACGTTAAATATATGTAGTTACACGCGCTGTCATATTATTATAGCTGACATTTGTTTGGAATAGTGAAATAAAGTGTATCTAGATGTAAAATTTAAATAATTGTTATATTACATTAAATCATAACGTTAGATAAACGGAGTTACACATGATTTTGTGCTCTGTTTGCTGACATCTATTTTGAAAAATAGCGAAGTAAAGCGTGCCTAGAAGTGAAAAAGTTAAATATTTTAAAGAATAATTGTAGTTTTTAAGTATAGTTTCAAAAACATAAAAAAAAAGCAATATAAATAAATTTGATCATATATCATAATGTAATCAACTTTCATTTTAATTTTAAATTTTAGAGAAGGAAATTTTTAACTGTGCGGTCTTTTAAAATTTAAACAACATCATACAATTCCATTTTCTGTTCATTTCTATAAGTGAGAATATTTCTGTAGTTTTCTAAATAGACAGTGATGACATTTTTTGCTTCCAGATGACATCGATTTTACCTTCGCTGATGACTCTTATTTTATTTCTGCCAAGGACTCAAAATGCCGAACCTTGTGACTGGAATCCATTGTGCACGTGCCGAAAATCGCACCACGATGTTGTCTGTAGATCGGTGCCATTTGCAAACTTTCCGCAACTTCCCCGTGGAGATATTTACCAAGTATAAAAGATTTTACAGTGGAAAAACTTTGAAGGCATTATTTCCTTGTAGATTGTATTAAACCTGTGGTGCTTTTTGAAAGAAAGCACCTGTCACTAACCTTAAAATCGCGAGGTTCGGGAACAATATCTCTAACTAGAGCTCGAGGGCCGAAATTGTTGGCGTGTTAAAATTCATAGACTCGCTAAGACTTTGTAATCCTAAGACATTGAATTTTAGTGTGCATATGTTATATTTATGTTATATAATATAAAGCCCGGTGCACACATCCGGTTTTACAACGTGCGGCGCCGCTACCGCAACGCAAGTGCGGTATGAGATTCATTAGATCCAATGTAGCAGTGCACACATGCCTCCGGCGCCACTGCGGCGACACACGTCCAATTTGCGTACAGTTTGAAACGCAATTCCCCACGGCGCCGCAGCTCGCGGCACACGCTTCTCCGGTCTGAAGTACCTTGTTTTCATAAATAAATGGAAAATAAATAAGAACTAGGGGGCCTGCCCCCTGCTCGCTAACGCTCGCCAACCCACGGAGGATTGCTTCGCAATCCTCATTGGTTCGCTGCGCGAACCTATGCTCGCTTCGCTCGCCTCAATGAAGACATGTGTCCTAGCAGAAGGGATTGTTTACAAAATATGTTACCAAAAAAATGTTTTTCAAATCTAAATTTGCTGTATTACAGAAAAAATATATACAGTATCTCTAAAATCAGAATTAAAATGAAAACTTTGTGCAAATTTTGACTCGAAATGTGAGCGTTGCTTTGGAAATTGAATACACAGCATGTTGTTTGTGAGTACATTTTCCCAGCACTCAAACGACCCACACTTTTTCATTGAGTTTGTTGCCGAAAGTTGTAGTGCAAGCGTCTTGTTGAACTATAATTGTTGGCCCTGAAAAGGACCGTTTTTTAAATGGCCCTGAAAAGATCCTCCGCTTTCTTTGATTTCTATTATAAACTAACTGCAACAGCTCATTAAAATTTCCTTTTTTTTTTTCAATAAAATTTCATCCGATAACGCTATAAATTCAATCGATGCGCGAGACTTCGCGATAAACAAACAATCGTACAGTGTTGCCAAAACGTGATTACAAATAACATCTTTTTTGCGTGCCACGTAAGAGAATTATATATATAGATTAATAAATGGTTGCATCCAGTAGCGTCAAACTATACTTTTTTTTTACACCAAGTAAGCAAAAAAAAACACGTTTTCTTCGATAGAATATGTGTCCCAAATGGTGCGAAATGAGTACTTGCGTCATTTCACGGTTATGTGTGCATAGTTGGGCTTCGGTGCCGCAGCGGCGCCGCACGTTGAAAAATAGGATTTGTACACTGGGCCTAATATAATATGTTGGAGCATGCTAGTTTAAGCTCGCGATTAATTTTCGCGTGCAACCCTCCGGTGCATTTTTGATTTTATCTTTAGCCAGAATTGGAGTTCTAATCGATAAAACTAACCCTGTGAGTGTAATCATATAATATCTGAACTGAAACCAGTGGACTTGTTTAGTTATTGACTAAAAAACCTGTCCATGAAGAAAATGAACTGTTAGTGATATTAAAATGCTCACCTTGTTTCTACGCAACATGTCTTACAAAGTTCTAAAATAAACCATATTGCGTTTTATGCACGTAGAAGCTATATAAAATTCAAAACTTCAAAACCCCCAAACATTTATAAACCGAGTGCTCTGCACCGAGTATATGTACTTGCATACTACTCCTGAAACTTACGAAACCCATTATGAAAACTAACCTTTGTTTATAGGTACTAAAATTGAAACATCAATCACAATCTCAAACTAGCACGCTCCAACAAAATATGTAACGTAACTGAAGGATAGACATATCATTGAAGTGGCATGCTCTGGTCATCCCAGTCACACTAATTTAAACTGGCAGTGTCTCTCGACACTGGACACGGCAGTGTATGATGGTAATTTCAGGGAACACAAATTGGCACAAAAATCTTAAACCGTCGTTGTTTGTACTGTCAGCATGTTTCTTGCTTGGATCCCATATTAGCAAATTCCATTATGCTGGCTATTAGAGATTAAAAATCTGTAAATTTTGAAAGGAATATCATGGTCTATTACGTTCAAATGGTGTGTATTTAGGGTTTAAAAATCAGTACTGAAGTACTGGTAAAAACCTTTTTAATCGAACAAAACATTAACATTCAGAGTGAAATAATATTTGGTATTTTTTATTAACGTCACACTGGAGCAACATAACGGGATCAGTGCGAAATAAACGTTTCTTGTCTACAGCCACAGTAGGCCATGGTTGCCCAGTTGGAAAAGCAACGGATTAGCAACCGGAGGGTTCTAAACTCGATCCAGTCAAAGACTGTCGTGTACACGGGGGCTTGTGCACGTTAAGTCTAGCATGGCTTCGAATGTCCTCACGTTGGCATTTTGTTGAAGTTTGTAGAGTGGGGTATCAGCTCAGGCGTTGACCTCGTCATCTGACCGTGTTCAAAAATACTAAGTGTTGTTTTTCGGGATTGATCTCGGACTGTCGCCAGTACCCAGTTGTGTTGCTCCAGTGTGTGACGTTAATTAACTACATACCTAAATCCCCAGTACTTTTTCTATTGATCACCCTAGTGACCTTCTAAAAACAATATTGAAATTCGAAAAGAGCGAAATATTTTTTCTATCAGCTATTAAAAGATCATTGAGTCAGAAAATGCTGATTTTGACATCATCGGTACTCAAGCAGTTCGTATCAAAACACCTAAAATAATAGTCGATCTAGGGAAATCAGTTCATAATTAACAGTTAATTATCAAGAATTCTTCATTTGGAATCATTATATAAAGCCATTCATGAACTAGCAGCTTTGAAAAAAATTTAAACTTAAAAATGTAGGCCTTTGGGAGGGATTTCAGTGCGTGACGTACCGGCATGTGTGTTACAAGCAAGTGGAAAAACTGTTCTAGTGAAATGAACTCAAAAGATTGGAAAAAATTCCCGGGGAAAATGTAATTCGATTCATTTTTTATTGGGCTTTTGAGAATAATCTTGAAATCTTTAATGAGTAAAATTTGAATTTCGTTTTTTAAAGAGACCATGTAATCCATCCTCTTTAAAAGGATAAATATACTTTGATAACCAATGGTGCTCCTCCTTTTCCTAAGTTACAGTTTATTTTGTTTATCGATTTATAGAAGTGGGCTATTAAATAATAGTGTGATTACAAATTAACAGTTATCAACTGTTTTCTGAAATATTTACAATTATCGATAAATATTCAAATAAGGTTTTAAGAATTACTTGGTGTCAAACAAAATTTATTTTTAAAAACGTTTATTAAAAGTTGGTAAGAATAAAATTTGAAATTAATAATAATTCAAGCAACTTCTAAAGATTTAAAATAATAGCTAACGTCAATTTCTAAAAATTAGTAATACCTTAAATTTATTCCCTAACTGTTAGTGTTGAACTGTAACTGTTAACAAAGCTGTTAATATTAACATATATCAGTAACTGTTGCCGCAAATTAGCAATAATCATTAAGACAGTTATCGTTAAACAATTAGTTTTATCGATATATATTGATAAGTGTTCATAAGCTGAAGATACAAAGACTTACACTTGGTGGATAAAATAATACGAACACCCGAACTTGACACAAATTATTTATTAGTAGGGGGTCGCCCCACCCTTGGCCTGAATTATCTCTTAAATCAAATGTGGGATATACAAATACAGGTCATGCAGTGTGTTCATGGTGGTGTGTATCCATTCCTCGTACATATTTTTATCAAAATATGGCTAGAGATGGAAACCTAGCACGAACTTTGGCTTTTAAACTACCCCACAAGGGTTCAGTTACGTTAAAGTTATGGGACTGAGGTGGACAGACAAGATTTTTCATATCATCATCGAGCCACGCTTGGACATACCAAGGCGTGTGAATTGGGACTCTTGTCTTGGAGTGCCGGTCATTTGCTAGAGAACAGTCTAGAGTATAGAATATAGATGACCGCCCAGAATGATGAGATATTGCACTGCTTTGATCTTCCTATGCAGGAGTACAAGTGGTACCAGACCACCTCAAGATATCGCACACAGACACCATCACAGGCCCCCTCCATGCTCAAAAGTAGTACAAAAATCAGTCGGCAATAATGGTTCTCCAGAAAATAAAACGCTCGGTGCGGTGGCATGAACTAATATAAATTTAGGTTCGTCCGACCAGACCTGTCTCGACAACTATTGTGGCAAATCTCTGTACTCTAGGCACCATTGTTACCGCTTCATAGTAATACACTATGTCAGGGGTTCCCAACCTTTTAATAACTGCGTACCACTTGAAATTTTTAGAAGTTTTTGGCGTACCACCAGTTTTATATTTTTTAGGAACATATATCTAATGTCAGAAAAGTGACCAATGGCTTGTTCTATTTTAATTAAAAATTAAGAAAGCTTCATATTTTATGATTAATGCACTTGGATTTCGTATTAATGATGTTTTAATAAAGGAAAAAATAAAACGATTATTGAAAATTACAGTTTTAATTTTTACTCACATGTCTAAAAACAAATCATTGTAAATAATGAGTACAAACTCAGCAAACAAAGATTAATCAAAAATCAATTTTTAGTGCGAAACTTGTTTGTCTTTTATTAAAATATCAATATCGGGAGCAATTGAGCTTAACTTCACTCTTAAGTTCTCTTCAACACTTACTCTGTTTCTATATTTATTTTTTAAAGGCAAAAGTTCAGAAAAACCACTCTCACACAAGTAACTAGTAACAAATGGCAAAAGACAGGGAGAGATATCAACTTAATTTCGCCGAGATAACCACTGAATAGAAATAGATAATCAACAACAAAGTTTCTCTTTAAATAATGTGCAACTGTTAGCGTTATTTATTACATTTTAACAAAAACGTTAATCCCAAATTGATTTCATGTAATCCCATTTTTCCTATTACGTGGTTGTACATACTAAAAAATCGAACAACCTTCGTAGAATATTTGGGTCGCTCGTATCATCCTTGCGTACCACCTCAAACGTTGCCGCGTACCACCGGTTGGGAATCACTGCACTGTGTGGTAAATGGTTTCAATATTCGCAGCATGCAGTTCCCATTGGATAATTGTTTTGCATACAGGTTCTGGATATATGTATTCATCTCAAAGATTGAGGGCCACCGTTGTCTTATGTTTTCTGGCCACTATCCTCTTCAACACCCTTCTACCCTTCCCAGTGAGCTAGAACAGTGACTTTCGCCCACTGTTCTGTTTAGAAGAGGATGTATAACCATGTTTTGTATAGGTTGTCATAACGATTGACAGTGTGCTCCTTACAACACTCTCCAAGTTTGTCTGTTTTCGTCACTGAAGCTATGGCGAAGCGCACTTCAGTTATCATGCCTCTTTGGAAGTAGGAGAGGTCGGACATAAATAGCGTTGACAGCTAGTTAGAATGCTCCACTACAACCCGTACGGCTGTTGTTGATAGACTGATACTTTCACTTTCAGGGACTGTGGGTGGTAGACTTGTGTTTGTGGAATGCAAAAATGAATTACGTCTTGTTTTCACATGGGTGTTCATATTATTTATCCCATTCACTTATTCTTGAAAAAGTTATTACTGAGAACATTGCAATCAAAATTTAAAAAAAATTGTTTATGGCGTCTTCCTAATTTCTAATTAAATTTAATTCTATAAAATAGGAGATACAATGGTCACAGTAAAAATGTTTTAATAAGAAAAATATGGTTATGTGATTATTTTCATTCCTTAAGCAAATTTCATTTCACTCTATTTTACTGATAAATAATCAGTACATAACGAAAACAAAAACCGAAGCATGTTCTTTTTGAAACTTTAGTAGTTTTCCCATTTATAATGAGTTGTGTTTAAAATGTAGGAAATTCGGTTTTGCCACAAGAAGAATCGTATATCACCTTTAAAACAACAAAATTGAAACAGAACGGGAAATCTTTTTATGAAGGAGTTTTCTCAATATTAAACAGTCATTTATTCTGATAATTAATTGGGATTTGTTTTCTCTTTCGAGGAATCAACTTCACTAAAATGGCTGAGATAACGTCATTCATTGTAACGCTAAGTGCGTTAACGATTTAAGATTAAATTTGAACCATTGAAGAAGTCCTTATGATTTAGTACCTTTAACTTCTGAAATGAGAACATTCGAACTAACATAAATCTAAATTTTAGGTTTGTCTTCTTGCTCTATGTTCATTTGTTTACTACTGAGACCTACGACTTAAAGTGTATTCTGAATCAGTACAACACAGCTATGTCTAGACTTGTAATTTTAAATTTTAGAGAAATAAATTATACGTTTACCTAAAATTTCAAAAACAATCAAAAATTTCAGATTCAGAAACAATAATTTAATAAATGTATTATCATAAATTAATATACATTTATTAAATTTTTTTTTAAAGTTATTGTTCCACTTCTTCTTGAGCACATAAAATAATTTCATTAATTTTCTATATAATGTAACGCAGTCGTAGTTTTCGTCTAAAATTTGACAAGGAGACTTTTTTCACGAACACTACTTATATTCAAAGTTATTTAAAAGGTAATTTTCATATTCTAAAATATTAAATAGAACTATAACGTTAGGATTTTGAGTTTACGGTCATTTCAGTAATTGATGTTTCTAATTTTACTCGGTTATTCGATGGTTTTTTTTTAAATTAGATTTCAATCTATTTCAATCAACTCTCTACCAAAAAAACACACTTTAACTATTAACTTCTATTATCTATATTTCTTTAAGATAGTCACTTTTAGTTGTAAATATTTTACTATATTTTTAAATTTTAATGATCGTTCATTTTTGTTTTACACATTTGTGAATAAAACTAGCTCTCATTCTATTAGAAAGATATTATTAAAAGGTTATAAAATGCAAAAACAGTTTATTCGAGTTAATTTTTTTTTAAATAATATAATAAAAATATTTAAATACGTTCTTTTTTTTCAGGTAACCATTATTCGTTCTGGTGTATCCACATTAGAAAATTCTGCATTAGAAGGTACCAGCGTTGCTTCTTTGCACCTGATTCAGAACAATATTGTTCACATTTCACCAAGAGCATTCAGAGGTCTTGAGAACCTCCTTACAACACTTGATTTAAGTCACAACCAACTTAATAAAGTTCCGTTTGTGGCTCTGCGATCTCTAAACAACCTCCAATGGTTGAATTTGCAGGGAAACTTATTAAGTGACATCCAGATATCTCATTGGTCTCAAGCGAACTTCACAATAGCCCTGGCAAGCTTATTTTTAGGTGCCAATCACATCACTATAATCGGAGAAAGTGCCTTTACACGCTTCAGCAACTTGATGGTGCTTAATTTGGATGGAAACTACATCTACGACATCGATACCAACTCTTTGCCAAATTCTATCACCTCGTTGTCATTGTCCAACAACATTCTCAAACATGTGCCTCTTCACGCTATCTACACATTGAAGAACCTACAATACTTGCACTTGTCAGAAAACTTACTGAAGAAATTGCCGTGTCCATTCTATGTACAGACATCAAAGTTGGAAAAATTAGACCTTTCTAACAATCTGCTTTCTCATCTTCAAGAATGTATCTTTAATGGTTCGTTTAGTATCAGAGAATTGTACCTCGATTTTAATTTTATAAAAACTCTGCCTGCACGAGTTTTTAAATTTACCTACCTGGAACGTTTGTCGGTGACAAACAATCGAATACTCAAAATACATTCGGACGCTTTTGCTGGCGTCGAACTAACACTAACTAATTTAGATCTCGGCTTCAATTTAATGGAAGAATTTCCATCGGCTATTAACGACCTCAAGTCTTTATTGTATCTGTCATTAAAAAGCAACTATCTGACGCAGTGGAACAAAGGAGATTTGCATGGGTGTAGGAAAACGTTAGAAGTGTTGGATCTCTCTGGTAATAGTTTACTGCGTGTTCCAAATCTCGCCCTGCAATCTTTGATGCGCTTAAGCTTGCAAGATAATAATATAGAACATGTTTATCAGAATGATTTTCAAGATTGGGGACAGTCTTTAACAACGTTGAGTTTAGCCAACAATAAAATGAAACACTTGTCGAAAGAAGTGTTTTTGCATTTAAAGAAGCTTCGAGAACTTAAACTATCTTTTAATAATTTTATACATTTGGACGAAACCACTTTCTTTCCTCTTCATAGTACGTTAGAGGTTTTGGAATTGAGCTCTGCATTTTTTCATCATAATTATCCATTAGAAAAGCTGATTGAAGATTTTGAGCGCTTAGAATTTTTGCTTTTAGATAACAATGAAATACTTGAGATATCATCGGATAGCATTCAGTCATTAAAACATTTGATGCATTTGGAAATCAGCAATAATAACTTGAAATATTTACCTAGGTCTATGTTCAAAAGCCTGACGAACAGTCGTTTAAGTACTGTTCATATAAGCAACAATAAGCTAGGGGCTTTAAGATATAAGACGTTTTATAACTTAAATAGCATTTCACGAGTTCTGTTGTTCAATAATGACATTTCTCTTATTGAAAAGAAAAGTTTTATGAATTGCTCAAAACTACACACAATTGTACTATCTGACTGCAATTTGACATGGATAGATGATTCAGGCTTCTACAACCTGAGTAGACTATCAAATTTATACTTACAAGATAATCATCTGGAATTGTTTTCTTTTAGCGTAATAGAGGGGAACACTTCACCCTTGAACATTAACCTGTCGAATAATTTCATCGAAACTTTGGTTGACGGAAATAATTCTCATGCTGGTATTCTAAACGTGAAGACACTCGATTTAACGAAAAATAGGATATCAGAAATATCAGAATCTATGTTTGGATGTGTGTCCAAGCAGCTTCAACATTTATTCTTAACCCACAACAGAATATCAAATATGTCCCTGATTTACTTCCCAAAACTACAGGTATTGCATCTATCCCAAAATGCAATCGGCTTCGTCGATTTAAACCTTTCCGAATGCTGTCCACAGCTACAGGTTCTAGCATTAGACTACAATTTCATAACAATAATTGAAAGCAAAGTGTTTTGGTCGATGAAGAACTTACGGATTTTAGATCTGAGCTGGAACAAAATCATGTATATCTCAGAAGAAGCATTCACGGGTACAAAAATAGAGAAACTAAATCTCTCTGGAAACTACATCAAAGCGACCCCCAACACCTCCATAAGCCAGATGAAATTTTCGCTTAGGCAGGTGGATTTATCTTTTAATAAGATCACCAGTTTGCCTTCTGGTGTGTTCTCGATGCCAAATATGCTCCAAGCCTTAAATCTGTCTTCCAATCAGATTACATCATTCCACGAATTGAGCTTTCAAGGCCTGACACACTTACTGGAGCTTGATCTGTCCCACAACGAATTGAGAAGTAAATTCAGAGAAGTATCATTAAAATATCTACCTCATCTAAGATCCTTGCATCTGAACAATTGCAGTTTGATGACCCTTCCCACTTTAACGCTACCACAGTTAAGAACTCTTTCTTTGAAGGACAACTTCTTTTACAACATATCACTTCATGTTTTAAAGCATTCTAACCAACTTGAGATCTTGGATTTGGCGGGAAATTTCTTGAAGGATGTTCCTTCTCATTTGTGGAAATTGACAGACAAGTTACTTGAGTTAGATATATCGAATAATCCTATTTCTAGTTTGAAAGTGGATAGTTTTCTCGAACTCGAAAGACTTCAACGTTTGGATATTCGAGGACTATCCCTAAAATGGTTAGATCCTAGAACTCTACATAGCTTAAAGTAAGTTTATGTTATAGTAAAACTAGTAAACTATTGTGAAATTAGAATCTAAACATTCAAATTTTATATTTTGAGTCTTACATGCAGAACTCACTGAAACTACCTCTCTAAGATAAATAATGTTAGTGCAAAGGTCATTTATAAAGTACTAGGTGAAACATACTAAAAGCTCAACTTTCAATCAAACATTTTTTACTTACGAAAAAAATTAAATTACGAAAATAAAACTAACTTTTTATATAAAGTACTTTAAAATATAAATTTCTTTCAAAGTAATTAGTAAACAAATCTTTATTAGGCTCAATTTAACATTTTCTTCGTGAACCTTTTCCGTGTCACATCATATCACTATTCAATCGTGTAAACAATGATTGGTAATTTAAATTGTCGAGTACCAAGTATTGATGCAATATTACTTTGCTTCAGCTTTTATATACTATATTTCAATTATTTATCTACTATGAAATACAATGTAAAGAAATACATAGCTTCTGATATTTTGTACTTAAAACAAAGTAGACTTAATCTTATTGATTAGTTTACTGTTTAGAGAAGATTTAAATTACAGGACTCATACTTTAGAAACAAGCCTTCAAATTCATAAACTATTAAAATTCCATTTAGAACAAGGACATTTTTTATTCTTTTTTAATTTTATTATAATTTAAAATAATAAACCGATAACCATCAATTTACTTATACTCAAATTAATATTTAAATTATGACAGTGTTATCATAACTATCTATTTAACAAATAAAAACTTTGAAATGTTTTTTATTAAATCTCTCTGAAAATTTCTTTTCATACTTTAAGACTAGTTATATTATAAAGTTTTACAGTTTTAAATAAGGAAATTATTCAATATTTTCATATTATTCAAGAAATATATTAAATGCTTTTAAATTCTTATTTAACCTGTCATCATAAACCTTCGTTTATCGTAGGATAAGAATCAATTCAAATATATCTTGAAACAATTTTTTTTACATTTAACTCGTATTTCAGATTTCTTACAGTATTTAAGACCAATTCCTATGCTTCTGTGCGTTCCTTTCGACTTCAAGAACTGCTATCCCATGCTGCTGCTCTTCGTAGTGTCACCATCAACATCGAAGAATCTACCTTATCACATCAAATCCAAGGTGCTTTTGGTACAAAACTTCGTGAATTGGTGATCACTGGTTCCAACTTGCAGAAAATATTGCCTGATGCATTCTCAGGACTGTCAACACACGAGCTGACCATTAGAATCTGTGGAACATTGGTATCGAGGTTTCCAATTGGGCTCTTGCGATATCTCTCTGATGTACGATACTTGACCCTGGACCTAAGAAAAAACAAGTTGACAGAAATGTCCCCAGGAGTATTGGCTGAAGTTACTAGAAGGGGATTGGATAGTTATCAAACTCAGCATATTACAGGTTTGTGGAATTAATTATTAGAATTTGAGAATTTAGCTATATTTATTAGATGTTTAAGAGCTGAGTAGCTGAATTCTAAAACAGAATCTGAAACTTAACAAGTTCTGATACGTCCAATTACCTTCATTTCTAGTTTAATCTGATTTAGTTTTCAAATTTAAATTATACCTTAAATACTTCACTGCTAAAACAAATATAATTTGAACATTTTGATAATTTTTTTATCACATTGAATTGAGATTATACTATACTTATTCATTATATTCTTACGATAGATACCAGCAACACATACAATATGTTGAATACTGTTAATTTATACGCTTTATCCCGGATAAAGTTAGACCAATTTTTTTATGTCCTTCCTGCAAAAACAAATGCCCAAAAGTCTAGGATAGGAAGGATATTCATAATGTCTCCGATCACTATGAATATCATTCCATGACACCCGAAATACTTTAGAGCTCAGTCAGGATTAGCCGTGCTGTTATTCTACTAGTTGTGAAAGTTATGATAACCTTTTTTTCTGTCACTTATTTCATTGCTTTGATGTGACCAGCTCTAAATCTTAAAAATGTTGTATTTTCTTCTTTATGTATCTTTAAGTTAGCTAGTTATCGACGTCTCTGCCTTCCATACCAATGTTGTTGTGGTGTGTTATCCAAACTTTCTTTTGTTTTTTTGTACAATGAGCCTATTTCCTCAAAGTTGTTTGTTGATGGAATGTAGGTATTTTAATCAACGTCATTCTGGAGCAACATAACAGTCTATTGACGTCGTTTCGGGATCAATACCTCAAGGGAAATATTCAATTTGTTTGTTGAGGAGTTGCCCTTGAGCAAATTATAGTCATAACCTGTACGCCACAAAACAATAATAAAGGTCACATTGCAGTTAATGAAGGTCCTAACAGACTAACATAAGCTATACAAATTATGGATACTTGGAAGTATTTTATTTACTCAAGGATATTATTAATCGTGCTATTAACTAGATTACCTTTCATTATTGCTTAACTTTTATACTACCATTAGCTAATTTAAGTTTAAAATAAATATTTCAAGAAATCGTGAATAAAAATAAACTTATTATTTTTGTAGGAGGAGTATTACTAGAAGATAACCCATGGATCTGCAGTTGTGAACTTTTGTGGATGGGCAAATGGTTAAGAAGATGGCTTCGTGAGACGTTTCATGTCCACATGCTTAGTGTTGAAGCAACACTTTATGTAAACAGTGTGGCCAGAAAAGCGAAGTGTTCAGTCCCTGGCACCAATACTACGATGGCCATTGTAGATTTCAGAATTGACAGTGTGCGCTGCCGCAGGAGTGGTGACATCTCCTTGTATTCGTCCTTTTTCGCGACTCTGTTACTAGCAACGTCCAGTTTTGTATTGCGTTACATTTGTTTTGATCAGTTAACGTGACATTCGTATTGTATCTCTTACTCCATAATCATTGTTAAGGCTAGATTTTGAAAAATAGAATTGAAGAGGCATGAATAAAATTTATACAAAATTGGAGAGTTCTATGAAGCAGTTCCTGCGAAGAATATTAAGAAAATTTTCTCACTATTTAACCTTTATTTGTCTCCAAGATCACAAAAAGTGCAGGATCAATTTGTTAGTTTAAGTTGAATATCATCACCAGGATTAAGGTTTGTCTTAAACTTTTTTAACAGTACAGATTTTGTGGCTCTTTTTTTTTGTTTGTTATTGAGTCACTGTTTTTTTTGCTGGAGGAGTTCTGGTACAAGGGCCATATGCGACCATACTACGCCAAACACAAGACATACAATATCAAGTAATAGACATATGCACACAACGAAAGTTTTACTGACACAGTAGAGATAAGTACACCCAGAGAGAGAGAGAGAGGAATGCAACTGATAGAAATTGAACCTGCGCCACCAAAAACTCGCAGGTTGCTAACACAGTGGATCCCAGTTGCAAAATTATATTTAGTGTTCTCCAACACAACTCCATGTAATTGCAATTGTTCTGCAGGCATTGTATCCGAAATTTCAAAGCTGCAGCAAAATCAAAAACACACGTGAAACACAATTATCGACTAAATATGTATTATATATTTATAACAAAACATCAAAATTAATTATTAATTAACTTACCTTATTTTAAACCAAGGCATACTTTCAGAGTTTGCAATTCTGTCGATAACTTTTGAAGTTAAATATTTTTTCTTTGACATTGAAGATGTGTTATATATATATAAAATGTTTGTGGTAATTTGGGCGGTGTTAGGAGGTTGTTCCGTAGCTAGAAAAGAAAAAAAGGCGTGGCAAGGAGCGCGCTTTGGACTGCAGAACATCGTAACTTATGATTGAAAACAAAATAGGCCAAACTTTTGATAAAATTACAGAAAAATTGTTCCGCAAGGACTGTTCTGCGACGTACTTCGCTGTTTTAAGCACTCTCTGCTCCCGGGACCAGGTGTAATATATTTCCGGAACTTTGTGGTTTGTTCAGTTCGAAGAAGTATCATCGTGAAGACACGAATGTTGCGTCTTCTTATTAGACATCCGTCAAGGAGATGGTTTTTCTACAAAATTAAGCTAAATATAAAATATTAATGATAAATTTAATAATTTTTTGGCCTTTCATTTCTTATTTAACTTACAATTAGCAAAATAATGTGTGCGTCTGGTCCTTGAAGTCTGACTCTTATTGTTTTACACAAATAATTTAGTGAATAGAAGGAAATAACCTAACATCACCGAAACAGCAACAATAAAATTAGTTCTGACCCTGAAGTATTTCCTTTGTTTTCGGTGGTTTTTTTATGTTTCTACTGAAAACTCTCTCTTTCAAAGGATTGCTTAGCGTAATTAAGTTTTGGGAAGAAATTCCCAATTGAAGAACTGATGGGAATAGGAAAATAGAATTATCAGAGTTTCTTACTTTGTATTGCGACTGACATTCCAAAACACTTTAGTATTATCTGGCAGAAATTATTAGAGCTAGTTCTAACCAATCGGGGAGAACCTTTCTTTTACACACATAAATATTTGTAGTGAAATATCACTATTTTCAATTTGAAAAAGCAGTAACGGTTGTTTAATTTCAAAAATGCTTCTGGGAAAACAACCAAATAATACCAATTCCGAAAACTAGATTCGAAACAAAAAAAAAAGATAATTTTTCAAATGACGGCGGAATTATTCTTATAAAAATAAGCAAAGTTAGTATTTATAATAATGTCAAAAAATTATAAGGTAAGTAAACATTTATAATTTTGTAAAATAAAATGTAATACAGACTATTTTAAAGATTTTCCTGTACAATTTTACGGTAATGTAAATACTGTAATTTGGAAAATTAATTAATGTAATTTGGTAATGTACAAAATTTGGATACTGTAAATCAATCTTCAAAGTAATTAATTTCATAATTGGTGAATAATGATTACCCCTATTTGAAAAATGAACTCCTTTAACTACTTTGAGTTTACTTGCGAAATAAATATTAAACCGCACGCGTTTAATTCAATTTTGATGTCAATGAAGAGGTTATTGTTTTCATCAAAGTCTGTATTTTGAATAATCACATCGACTTTAAAAGTCAGATTTGTAAGAACAAAAGTAAATTAAACAGGCACAG
Organism: Metellina segmentata; assembly: GCA_947359465.1. NCBI lineage: Eukaryota > Metazoa > Arthropoda > Arachnida > Araneae > Tetragnathidae > Metellina > Metellina segmentata. Next base: position 65,524,012 of record OX375881.1, read on the forward strand.
TAAGTAATGAAAAGGTAGAATATATAATATTTCTCTTCTTGATAGAACTCCATGGAACGACCGTAAGCCGGTATGATTTACAAGCACAATATGAGATTCTATTACTGCACATTTATCCTCATAACGATCTATAAAAATATGATAAAGACCTTTTCAATGTTCCCCTCCCGATCTTTGATAACAGGACATATTTCTTTTGTCCCTCATTAAGGGACATACTTCTTTTGTCCCTTCCTGATGTTGAAGAATTCCATCGTTTCCTGTGGAAGTCATTGCTCTACCGACCTGGATGTATAAAAATCATACAGAATTTCCCGAGTACTAAATGCCATAGCCATGCAGAAAGGATTTCATGCACTCAGAATTCTACCACTTTTAATCTTTTTGTCAAAGAAATTCCTTTCGCAGGAATATCTAGATCGTGAAATTTGAAGGTAAAATTTTTTTTAAAGAGTTCAGTAATGTTTTTGCTTAAAAGCCTTGAATGCATACCACACAATTTCTATGTCCTTTGCTGGTTCAAGTGTGAGTTCTTTGAAGATTGAAACTAAAAATACTGCCCTGATGCATTTAGTTTTGTATCAATAACTTTTAGTTATTTTTCCCTTAAAGCACAATTAATATATTTATTTGAAAAATGAATCAAAACTCCTATTTTATTTATCATATCTGATTGTATGTGTGGAGTGAGCATACAAAATAGTTCTAGAATAGTTCTCGTTCTAAAATAAAACCTGTAACCCTCTTTTCCCAATAGTTATTCTCTGCCCCTAACTATGTAGTTTTGCTAAATATTTCACTATATTCTAGATTACCAAAGTGTTTGTACTTAAAACTGCTGAAATTCTATGAAAAATAAATGGCATTATCATCATTTCGATTTATTTTGGAACAAGCAACAACTAGTTACCATCGAAAAAGTTTCCATCACAAATTTGTACCACGAGTCGTAAAAATCGCATTTGTGAGAATAGTAATCATATTTTGTTTTGAGTCGCCAAATTAAAGCCGTTTCAGCTTGAACAAAAGTAACAGAAGATAGGGGTAAAAGAAAACTATTTTTTTCACCCGTTCAAAATTTCGAAAGTAAAATGCAGTTTACCTACAATTTTATTTTGATTCATTTTACTGCTCTGTGTTGATCTATTTTTCCCGATAAAGAGGGGGACAATAATTTTCAATGAAACAAGCACAACAAACAAGCAAGTTCACACATTCTTTATTTAAAAATTTTCGTTATCTACCATTTTTTCTCTGTGCATTTCAGAGGATGACTTAACATTCCATTTACATTTTTTAAGTTCGGAACTACATATCAAAGCTCAAAAATGCACTTGAAAATATCTCCATGGCTAAAATGAACGAAATTGTTCACCAATTAGTAAATATTCTTCCTGGAGAAATTCGCTTAGAAATCATGAATAGAACAAAACTATTAAAGCCATTTGAGTCACAGTTTCTTTTTTTTTTCAGAAGAAATGTTATTAAGGAACTGTAAGGACGAAAAAACAGGAAATGTTTCTCTTAAATAATTAATATCATCTTCAGCAATTATAAGTTATTTATATATTTCTGTCTGCGGATAAATTATATCCTCGCAACGACTCATCTCAAATTGGCAGAAAACTCCCTCTACATTTGCAGGTGTTTCTTTTCTGCGTCACACTTAGATGATATGCAGGTGCATGTGCTCTTATTAACTTCATTCTTAATACGATCCTTTGCAAACTGCGGTTCTAGGCAAACCTCACTTATACAATAAGCCGAATCGCAATTTTAAAACAAAAGTGACAATGTGGGAACAAAAATATCAGCGTTTCACGAACGTATATGAAGTCTTTGTGCGTTATATTTTAATGAAAGGTATTTAAAATGGCGTAATGTTCTATGCATCGTGTTCACTTTTTCACCGATGGTAAGTACACCACAATACTTCCCCTACAAAGTTTGACTGAATTCGGTAAATGCAACAAATTACTGACAGGATGCATGACCTAAAGAAATAGACGGAGCATGGTATTTCTGCTGATCGATCGGTTTGGATATCTGCCAAGTGGTTGTAGGAAAAAGCATAAATACTAAAGTGTTACGAATTATTGATTGGTTAAAGTGATTATACATTATTATTTTTTTTATATTATTTTTTTATTATTTTATTTATACATTAACATTTATTATTATTGGTTAAAGTGATTGACAACACCAGTCTGCGCTTCGATAGCACCAATCGTCTCAAGTTTATTCGTAAGCCCACTTGACTTACCCTTCTAAGATTTTACATCAGCGACTCCACCCACCCACGTAATCTGTCTATTTCATTAGATCGACTGCCAGTTGCGTGAAACCGTTAGAGTTGTACTAAGATCACGAATGCTTTACTCCTTCGTGATCCTGCAATGGATGATTGCGACCGTGGGCTGCCCTGTATTGCCTGTAGCAGCCATGTGAAGAGATAGATGAGTGGCAGTTAAGAGTGAAGCTGTGATGGGAGTAGAAGCAGTGTTGGTTATCAAAGGGCAGATAATTGTTGGAAGTGATTGGCATCGCATTGATAATTCAACTGCTCACAACTATCCGCCGCTTTCATATTCTATGTTTCGATCACTCACTGGGGATACTCTGTGTTAAACCAGAATGGATCATGTGAACTAGAACATTGAATGTAGAATGCAAGCACTCGCATGTTTCTTCGCATATGTATTTTGTATTAAAGGCCGAGCAGTTCTTGTTTTGAATCAGATTACAGATATAGTAATATCACATGATGACAGCTAGAGTTCATCTAGTAACGTAATACTTTAAAATGTAAATTAATTAAATATGGATAGCTCGTTTTTTTAATTAGCATATCCACCTCCGTACACTTACATCATTACCAAATGTTCTAAATACTAAAATTTTGTACTTGTATAAGAGCGATAAAAATTTTACCTCAAAATATCCGTTACTAGTTTGAACTGTCGAATGATAACTTGTGAATCATTGCTATTACAAATTTACCTTACAGAAATTAATGTAACCTTTTGTGATAATGAAAGATTTTATCTGCAGTGAATTGCTTTGTACATTTCAGATTTAACGAATTTAATTAATAAACATCGATTAATAGTTATTTGTTTTGTATTTGCTTTTAAAATGCGTAAATTAGAAAAGGAATAAAATCACATACACAAAGTATGACTTTATCAGCAACAAGCCAACTACGGGATATAGTATGCAATTAAAAACCTCTTAACTAGTAACGCAGATATACAGCCCGGCTCCAGAAGGCAGTCAAGTCACATGAATTTGGACGAGTCTATTCCTTAAGGCTAGAGGTTGCAACCATTGCCACAACTGGCGTCTTTATCTCGGATTCTGGTTCTAAGTTTTTCTCTCGGTGCCGTAAGAGAAGGCGGTGAAAGTGAGTTCGGGGTTTGAAAACCACCCACAGCTATCGCCATTCATGCTTTTATGTATAGTAGACCTTCTAACGAGTGTTCACGCCTATTCGGAAATTGACTGACATAAGGTTGATTGCCATTTGTCGGTGCTGCACTATAATAATCGCTTGGAAGACAAATTATGATTTAGGCAACCAAAATGAGTTCGGAATAGATCGTATAAAAATACACGAAGTTATGAAACTACGGAACCCTAAATAGGTCTGAACTTGTAACTTCTAAATTGCTCTCAATCTTGAATCGTTTAATTTGTTTCTATTTGTACCTTATATTTCAAAGAACATCAATACTTGAGAAAACATTCCACGATTAAATTTTGAATGCTTAGATTTTATGAAAAATATATAAAAAAAGTAAATTCCTTAAGATCTTTAAGAAATTTTCAATGCTCTCTTTTAGGAAAGCAGTCTTTAAAAGCATGCATTTAACTCTATGCATTCAAACTGGATCCAGTCACTGTATCAATAGCTCGTTGTGTTGCACCAGTGTGACGTTATAACTAAAAAATATTAAATAACCATTTCTGTATTGTATATTGCGTTAACCCTCTGTGGTGGAAGAATTCCACCTTGAAACTTGCAGTCTTCCATGTATAACTTCTAGTTAATTTTGACCTTCTTGAACAATATAATCTTTGCAAAAGATTCTGTTCTAAGAAAATGAGCAATATAATATTTCCAAAGGATTCGATTATAAGAAACTGAACAGTAGAATTTGCCCAGACGATTCCATTCTAAGGAGAGGAGCAATAAATTTTCTCAAAGGATTCTATTCCAAAGAAAGGAGCAATATAATGTTTTAAAATAATTCTAATCTTAGAAAAAGACCAATGCAATGATTTCAAAGGATTAAATTCTACAGAATGGGCAAATTGAATCATTCCAAAGAATACTATTCCGAGGAAAGGACCAAGAGAATCGTTTCAAGGAATTCTATTCAAAGAAAGAAAAACAATAGAATCTTTCTAAAAGTTAAAAAAATCCAGGGATTTTTTTAAAAGCTGTGGTTATTTATGCATTTGTGTGTGTTGTGAGGTAAAAGCAACACTACACTATTTAATGAGAGGTATTAAGAAAATGAATTGTTGAAAAGGTTGAAAAATCTACGAATCTACTAAGAAAGTTGTGGTTATTTAGGCATTGAATGCCTTGTGGTGTAAAAGTAACGCTACGCTATATATATTTATACATATGTACTCTCTGAGAGGGTTAAGAAAATCAATTGTCTAAGGCCACATCTCAGCCTCCACTAAAAAGGGAAATGTTTTCTTTTGGTTAAATAAACGTTTTATATCCGTTTTTGTAAGTGAAGAAAAACTCTGGCAAGACATGATAACGGGCCCAGAATAATCTCTTAAGCAAACCTTTGTCAATATTCTCTGAGTGTTTCTGGAGGCGGCAAAAGAAAATGGGATTTCTTGGTCGATTAACTTGGTTGATTGAGGTGCAAATCATAGGATCAGCAGATGTCCGTTTTTTCGGTAGCTTGCGGCACGTTAATTGTTTTAATTCTCTTCGTGTTCCTAACACTGGAGTGCCTAAAGGAAGAGGGTTGGCTATTCAATGGTTAATTTTTATTTATGCGTTGCTGAGAATTCCAAAATTGCTTTGATAAGGATAGGGTTAATGGGAACTTAGTTCAAGCCATTAATGTTTAAAGCAATAATGTTTAAGGCAATAATGTTAATGCAAACATTTATCATCAATTATCGATTTAGATATATTTAGAGATTTATTTTTCTACTTTATAATCTTTGTAATCATACTTTATTTTTCTTTTAAGCTATATATTAGAAGTTTTGAAAAATAAATAAAGTAACTCCGATATATATCATGCCAGATCATTTTGGAGCAGATGAACGATTTGTATTTTCCAGTTTTACTTACACTGAAAATCTGTCTCCTACAGTCAGATTACTGAGCAAGATAAGTTCTAACATTACACTAAGTTGAAAAAGCTACAAATCTACTAGTAACAAATACACCAAATTACACGCTAAGACGGCCGACCAACCGGTATAGTGGTTAAGGTGTTAGCCTCTAGATCGGAAGGTTCCTGGTTCGAATCCGGGTCCGGGCATGGATGTTTGTAAACGTATGGTGTAGAGGCGGCTGGTGCACCTTAAATCTGTCGTGGCCGAAAGTCCTCGCGTTGGGTTGGCGTGGAAGTTTGGAGAGTGGGGTGCCTGCTCAGGTGTTGCTTCGTCATCTGACCGTGGTTCAAAATTACGAGGTGTTGTCCTCGAATCTTTCCCTTAAGGGACTGATTCCGGACCGTCGTCAATAGCCCGTTGTGTTGCTCTAGTACGACGTTAACTAAAATTACCATTACCATTACCACGCTAAGACGCGTTTGCAGTAATATCTGAATTAAGTAGTTGACAAGAAAGACTCAAGCGAGTTAAAAAAGATAAAGACAATTCAATATTTCATCTGTGATTCGCAATGTTTGACTTGCAATTCAGGACTATGACTGAAGTACAGGCTGTTAGATCTGATTCTGATATGTAAATAATGAAGAGGTGCATATAATATTCGTTACAAATTTTGAACTTAAAATGTCTCATTAAGTGAATCGTCGTTATTTCAAAACTATACCTATTCCATTTCTTGGTGTGATAAATGTCCATCTTCTAATTTTAAAAATAGAGTACTTTTCGAACATATAAGGTACCGGTTGGAAAAACCCGTCATGGCAGGTTTGTCTTTTTGAAATAAACTATTCAATTGTTCTGAAATTTTAATCGTTTGTTTTTCTATGTATGTTCTTCATGTACACCAATTTTAATCGCAATCGGACAACTAGTTCTTGGTGCGTCGATTCTTTTGTTATAAAGTGTAGTTTTCTATCAGCAGACACAAAATACAGGATACTAATATAGTTTTCTATACAGTGTGTCTAAAAAACAGTTATGACTAAGAGTTATAACGAGCTGAAATAAAAAATTTCTTACCCTTCTATCCAATACTATTGAAAGATTTTGTGGAAAATTACCGAAAATATTTGTACTAACCTCTTGTTTATTAAAGCATCAATATTTTATAATTTACTATTTTGAGATTTAAAAAAAAAAAAAAATATATATATATATATATATATATATATATATATATAACGCTTTTTATCAGCTAATTTCAAGCTAATTACAGTTGCTCAAATTCGCTCTAATATGCACAGGAAGTAATTTTATGTATTCTTAAACTCCCAAATTTGAGAATATATATATAAATTGGTAAAAATGAAAGTATATAAAAACCACTTTTAACAATTTTAGGTTTGTATTTTTTATAGATGAAAATATAATCGTCTGAATTGAAAATTATTGTTATAGAAAGTGCGTTAAAAAATGTAACATACAAGGGGTTACTTATGGGAAAATGGCCACTTACATGGTATATTCAGTGACGTAGTTGGGGGAGGAGACATGTTTACTGGATTCGAGTGGCAGAATCTAAATCGGCTGCATTTATGAAAGAGTTTAAAAAAGTGGTTTGTCTTGGGGAAAATGTGAAACGTTTATCCTCGTTACGTATATATTTTGCAATGCTATAATGTGAAGTGAATTATTGCACTCCAACTTAAGAACGCTATTCGTATAACTCAATTCGCTCTTTTCGTCTGCTTCCCACAATCGTATTGATCTTCAGAAAAAAGTGGTAGAGAATTACCAATGAAATTCTCGCAAGCGTTTGATGAGCATGAAACAACGCGGGCATAGCGGTTTTTTTTTACTTCGTCCTGAAGACCAATTGGTAAACAATGTTACTGTCTTAATCCTTGCTCATAGTCAATATATTGCAAACAAATTAATAATTAGAGAATATTTTTACATTAACAAAATTTATCTGACATACACTACCCTACAATAATGGACCGGACAGCAATATGTGATGGTATAAGGGAAATAATACTTGCTTTAATAGGGGAATGTCCCCCACATGCTGCAATTACACTAGAATTCCTTCTGAGCATACTTTCAACAAGGTTTTGATACACAGCTATGAGTATTTGTGTCCATTCCTGCTGCAAGAATACCGTCAGCTCAGCTGTAGATTTCGGAAGTGGTTCCCTGGTCCGTAAGCGTCGCTATAAGTCGTCCCACAAATGTTCTATGGGTTTAGGTCGGGACTCTGAACAGACCAGGGAAGATGTTTTACATCTGTATCTTGATACCACTGCTTGACAGAGGCTACAACATGATATGGAGCGTTGTCGCCCTGGAAGTAACATTCGTCCATTGCATAAAATTGCCAGAGCGTAGGAAGAACCTGATTGTCCAAAATGTTCATGTAAGTGTCGGCGTTCAATTGACCAGGAACAACATGCAAAGGTCCCAGGCCATACCACGAAAAACACCCCCAAACAAGTAGTCGGATTTTATGCAAATCCACTAATGTCCAGTCCATTATTGTAGGGTAGTGTATTTTAGTCGAAAAACTTCAATTTGACTTTGTAACTTTTGCTTGGGAGAGGGTGGCATCAGCCTAATTTGCTCCAGATCCCGAAAAATCTAGTGTGCAATTGCTTAAATTGGGATTGTATGCTTTTGTTATTTAATCAATAAATCAAGCCATTATTTTCGGATATTTCCCTTAAGGGACTGATCCCGAACCGTCGTCATAGCCCGTTGTGTTGCTCTAGTACGACGTTAATTAAAAATTACCAAATTACCATGCCTTTATTTTTACATGAATAGCAAATAAAATGAATGCCCTCCTTTAACTTGATTCTTGGTTATCGATGTAGGTATACAGTCAGTTCACCGTAGTCCATAGCAAGGTGACGCATTTCTGTAAGTAATAGAGCGAATGACTAATGTCATGCACAACTTTCATTCTTAAATACTAAGCCGTGAAACTTTAAATAACTACGTGTCGTTAGATTTAGTCTTAAACAGCATAAAGTTTACTTGTCTTGTACATGCATGTGGCAGCATCTTTGTCACCATAGCGTAACATGTAGAAAAGTTAAAAACTCATAAACACAGCAACGAATTCCAAATGGAACGATTTACATCATATCAATCGGGAGGGGTCATGCAGTCACTCGACATTAGAAGCAGTCACGACACTACATATTAAAACTCGGGAGAGGTCATGCAGTCACTGGACATTACAAGCAGTCACACGACATTACATATTAAAACTCGTGAGAGGTCATGTAGTCACTCGACATTAGAAGCAGTCACACGACATAACATATTAAAACTCGAGAGAGGTCATGCAGTCACTCGACATTAGAAGCAGTCATAGGACATTACGTATTAAAACTCGGGAAAGGTCATGCAGACCCGACATTACAAGCAGTCACACGACATTACATATTAAAACTCGGGAGAGGTCATGCTGTCACAATGATTGCATATGGGATGAGTTTACTTGTTGCTGGAATTGATCTGAGCATTGGGCATAAAGTTGGAATTTATTGGGGTAGATCAACCGACAAAAATTGTGAATCCCTCGGGGTACCACGGAGATCTTAAAAATGCTAAGAGTAGATGACCGGTAAAGAGCAAGGGCCTTCACAAATCAACAAGTGAAACTTTCAAATATTATTCCTGCTCCCGATGAATCGTTGTTTTCTCAGCGTGTCCCAGTGCCAGCGACTATTCGGGGTGTGTACCTTGAATTTCCTATCCATTCATATTTGACTCTCCCATATCTATCGATAACCATGATGCCTCGACTCCAATCTATATATATAATTCTCTTACGTGGCACGCAAAAAAGACGTTATTTGTAATCGCGTTTTGGCAACACTGTACGATTGTTTGTTTATCGCGAAGTCTCGCGCATCGATTGATTTTATAGCGTCATCGGATGAAATTTATTGAAAAAAAAAAAAAAGGAAATTTTAATGAGCTGTTGCAGTTACTTTATAATAGAAATCAAAGAAAGCGGAGGATCTTTTCAAGGTCATTTAAAAAACGGTCCTTTTCAGGGCCAACATTATAGTTTAACAAGACGCTTGCACTACAACTTTCGGCAAAAAACTCAATGAAAAAGTGTGGGTCGTTTGAGTGCTGGGAAAATGTATACACAAACAACATGCTGGGTATTCAATTTCCAAAGCAACGCTCACATTTCGAGTCAAAATTTGCACAAAGTTTTCATTTGAATTCTGATTTTAGAGATACTGTATATATTTTATCTGTAATACAGCAAATTTAGATTTGAAAAAACATTTTTTTGGTAACATATTTTATAAACAATCCCTTCTGCTAGGACACATGTCTTCATTGAGGCGAGCGAAGCGAGCATAGGTTCGCGCAGATAACCAATGAGGATTGCGAAGCAATCCTCCGGCGGTTGGCGAGCGTTAGCGAGCAGGGGGCAGGCCCCCTAGTACGAGATATTACATGAACTATTTATGTGTTTTTCTTATCAGTGCAGGGATTAAGCTACGATCGCTTTTTTCGCAAAATACGAAAGAAAGGTCTCAGAGTGCGAAAGAAATGGTGACCACTTTCGCAAAAATTCGAATAACAAATCGTTACAGCATATGTTCCAAACTTCGCTTCCTTCATCACGGGTGAGAGAAAGAACAAAAAAATGGAATAGAATAAGAAGAAATATCGGTTCTTAATCATATAATCAAGAATAATAAACGCCGAAGAAAACAGTTGTTCTTAATTATGTTAGTAAATTAAAAAATTCCGATTGAAATTTTCCAATCCGATATTCTTAAGCTTCGGCGACTTTTCTGACTATTCTAAAAATAGCCGTTACTAACAAATTTGTTATTTTAGAATTTTGCAAAAGCGTTTTTCTTCATTTAAGATTTTTTGCTAAGGGAATTTTTTCTCTAGCCTAAACCCTGTATCAGTGTGAAACTCAATCAAATTAGATTTGTATGCGGTACCTCGTATTCAATAGGAGAATACCTTTACTGTTCATATATGCAAATAATTTGCAAATGAATGAAGAAATTATTATTTTTAATTCGAACAAGACATTGTACGCCTTAGTAATTATCTTTTTGACTTACCCGTTTATATAAATTACAGCTGACTTTCTGTTTTAACAAAGGCCCCTTTTATTCTCACATCGCGTTTATAAACATAAATCCTTTAGGACGGATTCAATTTTACCTTGAAACATTTGTGACTGATGAACTAAATGTTTCCCACCGAGCGTGTTTATCATACTTTTAAATTTAAAGACGAAAACATATGTTGAAAACACTGATTTCCTTTTCTAAAAGACAGCTTTCTAATCGATCTAGCGTTTTTTAAAGAATTGTACGAACCATACCATACTGAATACAATTTTGAAACAAACTTTTTTTTATTCGTCACTAAATGGGATTTTTAAGAAAAAATGCATTTGCTTTTAAAAATTAGTCATGAATATAACATCAAATAAATTAGTTATAGTTTCCTTAGTGATGAAATTGGAAATTACTGTATCACTGATGCAAAAGTGTCATTAGTCAAAAAATATTGATATAAAAACTGTAAGTGCAAGACTATTCGTCATTTTTGCGATTTGAATCATTCCGATTTTACAGGAAACGAGTTTAAGGGCATTCATAAGAACTCCCCCCCAATACTCAAAATAAACTTTTTTACTATCATAGTATTTTGTAGTAAACTTAGAATCCCTTTTTGTAGTTTAGTCTTACACCAGGTGTGCGATATAAGTGAAATTAATTATATGGATGGAAATAGCACGTTAACTATTTGCTTTCAAAGTAAATTGTACTTATAAAAAATGTCAATGAAATAAATGCTAGGCATTTGACTTTCAGTAATTCGCCATTTGCCCCTCCACTTCCCAATACTTCTGTTCTTTGTAACTAAAATTATTAAGTGAAGTGCAATAAGTGTTGAGCCATCATGGGATTTATCAAATTCTGGATTATTAAATTATGTTTGCGTTTTTCTATGAAAGAGAAGAATGATTATTCTCTTTGCCGCCCTTTTAAATCTACGGTTAACCATTTCAATCTGAGCCAAGCCGGGCCTACTAGTTTCAAATATCCACGAAACAATGAAACTTTAAGTCTTTGGAAAATGATAGTTTCGACATGTGTTCAAATCCATTTATTGAATTTTTTTTACTGTTTTTAAGATTTGTTTACGCATTTGCTCATCAAAAAACACCTCTCTAAAGATAGTAGGAACCGTTTATTACCGCTAGTACAGGTAAAAATATCTACTAACGTTAAGCACGCAAAAGGTTGAACACAAATGTAAAAGATTGCTTTATCTGTTAACTTCATGTACTCTTTCACTAAACAATCATTGACGTTTTGACTTATCTTTAGAAAATGATAAGACAGAAAATACAGATAGAGTTTCAAATTATATAGTTTACAAATACCAGATTGTAGTAATTTTTCCCGTGTTTACTGCGTGGGCAATGTTTTATCTTCTACTATTACTCTGTAAAAAATTATTACTGTTCAATGGTGATAGAGCTGAATTATTTGCATGGTCATCACTACTGGATATGTTTTTACTATCTAGATTCACAATTGTTTAAACCCATTCGTGATTCTAAAGGAGAAATTTAATTAGCTATTTTTGTATCTAGCTATAGTCAGTTGAGCAACAGAAGCTACATAAGTTACGTTGGTGGCTTAAGCCCATCAGCCATTCCCAAAACAATAGGAAAATTAAATGCTCATCGATTTGAAAACATCGTCAATTGGAGTTTTATAGATTTTCTAAAATATTCAACATCAATCTGAATGAAAAGTGAAATTAACAAGCTGCACTACATTAGTTTCAGTGTCTTGCGATTTCTTTTCAACTTCTCTACAGGGTATCCCGGAACTTCGTGTACAAACTTGGAGTCCTTTTTGTGCTCCAGTGGAGAACGTATATATTCAACTCTTTATTCTCTTATAAATTTACACTCATATCCGAATTTTTTTTTTAATATCAGTCATTTAGTTTTCCAAAGCTTTACTTTTTATTAAATTTTAAAATAAAACTTTCTTTTTCAAGAATCTTCCGCAGACTTTAAAATTTTATACATCATGAAACTTGATTTTCCCATTCTGATGGCGTTTGGGTTTAATATCCTCTGCCCCACTGAATTAGTAAAGGAGAACAATTAGATCCTTACTTCATACAACAACATTGTGATACATACAAGGTGTCCCGGAATTTCGTGTACAAACTTGAAGGGGAGGTAGAGAACATCTTTAGGAACCATAATTATAGGAAAGCAAGGGTGGAAATCGATAGGTGGCGCTGTACGCGAGTTCTCAAGGTCGGCACGTGAGGCTTCCTCACTGTAGACGCAGACTGCACGCGATCAACATGAATTGTTTCACAAACGCCGAGTTGACTGACATCCACTTCATCTACGGCCTAACCGACTGAAAGGAACGCGCTGCTGTTCGGTTGTACCGGGAAATATATCCAACGAGGCGCAAACCAAATCATCAAATGTTCACTTGGGTACATCATAACCTTGCGAAACGTGGATCCTTCACAGCCCCGATGCAGGACACAGGCGGCCGCGAACGGCACGAACACCCATATTCGAAGAGGATCTGTTGCATGCTGTGGACCGAAATCCCGGTACCAGTGTACGGACGCTTGCCGCTGCCACCGGAACGACTCGATCAACTATCCATCCATCGTATATAATTACATCCATTTCATCTTCAGAGAGTTCAGTTATTGCAGCCGGACGACGTTTCGCGTTTGCAGTGGTTTCTACACCAAAGTGCGAAACTCCAGGTATCTTTGAAAATGTTCGCTAATCCATGTCGCGTAGGTGTCATGCGTACATCCATGCCAATGGGCGCAATTTCGAACACATCCTGTGATGCTTGAAAGTCATACACTGTTCTCTTTTATTGTGTAATAATGCGTTTTACACTACATTCTGTGTTGTGGCCTTTTTGTGTCTCTTTATCAAGTAAGAGTGACATTTCCATCCATGCTTTCCTGTGAAATTATTCTTCCTAACGATGTTCTCTACCTCCCCTCCAAGTTCGTACACGAAGTTCCGGGACACTATGTTGATGTTAATGGCAGGAAAATGAAACAAATGTTAGCACAAATGGACAAGTCACCCATCAGTTTTGTTGCTATAAAATTCCATCCTTTTCCCAATGTAAAACAACAACATGCGATAGGTGTGGCCTTTTGGTGGCACGCTGTCATGAGTAAAGGATGTGGAACATGTTGGTTTGGGTTGAATGAGCAATCAATAAGCTGCACCCAAACAAAAGTCTGGATAAAATGTCATATATTTCTTTAAAATACACGTATTACGTAGACCACCAAATCCACAAGATGTGAAACAGGAAGTTGCTATATTTCTGTAAAGCATACAATGCTCGTTTCCATACAACTCAACATCAGAACGGGAAACTGTATTATGATAAAGTTTTCCAAAGTAGACGCTACCGCCTCCAGGTGGGCGATGAAGGAAACTTTAAGACAATACTGACCCCAGGGTAAATAGGAGCGTTGAGGAGTAAGGCCCTGTTCACATGAGGCGTTTTTAACGAGTGTTTGGCGAGGTCCGCTTTTCGTAAGCATAAAATTTTATATTTTTTGTTCCTCTAATTCAAGTTTCTATCTTTGCGATCATTGGGGATGGAGTAAAAATTTCGACGGATTTGAAATCTACGAAATATTTTACACCAGATCGATACCTTAAATGTGATTTTCTTTAAATACATAATTAATTATTTCATAAAAAATCAATTGGTAAATAATTAAACAATCAAATTGTAAATAATTAAATAATCAAATTGTAAATAATTAAATGGTAAATAATTAAATAATCAAATGATAAATAATTAAATAATCAAATGGTAAATAGTTTATTATCCAATGGTAAATAATTAAATAATCAAATGGTAAATAGTTCAATAATCAAATGGTAAATAATTTAACTATCAAATGGTAAATGATTAAACAATAAATCTGTTTTTGTTATCGATCTGGAGTAGAATTTTACGCTGATTTGAAATCCGTTGAAATTTTCACTCTATCTTCAACTATCGCAAAGATAGAAACTTGAATTAGAGGAATAAAAAACATAATTTAATACTTACGAAAAGCGGACCTCGAAAGCCTCGCCAAACGCGCGTTAGAAACGCCTCATGAACATAGCCTCATATATCATAGAGTGGATGATAAGCAGATGCTTACAAAATGTGCCCTCTTCTAAACGTTTTAACCCTTCTGGTGTTTGTCTGTCAAAAAGTGACCAGTTTTCCCCTTCAACTGGAAACTCTTCAAAAGGTTTCTGCGAGATTATATCGTTCATAAAGACATGATCAGTTTTGTTAATGACGAGATATGTCGTCATCAATGTATTTACGATTTTTTTTTTACATTAAAGAGATCAAGATCTGGTTAGTTTTCTTTTATTGACGAGATATCTCGTCGAAACAGCAATACCAGGAGGGTTAGGTCAAAAAGGTTTGGAAACAGATAAGGATGGTGTTGTGGATAAAGGATGAGTCTTAAACGAATATTTCAATGGTCTCCATGATCAAATTTATGCACAAATTTCACACGCAAGTTTTAAGTTTTTCATAACGCACACAACTTCTTTCACTAAACTGGAGAACTATTCAATCAGGGATGTATTATGAAGTTTGAAATAGAGAGAAATACCCCCAAACAATTGCATCAGTACTGTGATTATAATAACCTTCTCAGTGTTCCCTCTTGATGAAATATTCTGTATGCGCACCTGGTTCCAGTAGGCTAATTAATTTTATCGTCCAATCAATTTGCCCAAAATGTTATAATCTCACAATTTTGTCTCTGTTAATAAATTCGCTTACAAGTAACTTAATTTAAATTCCATTTTTTGGACGATACAAAATTGATGAAAAATAATCCCGGATTAATGAAATTGGCTTCGTTCTTATCAATTCAATTTAGGTGAAAAACGCTGGAAATTTGAATTAACAAATTTCACCTATCCATAAACACTCGATAAAGATTTAGCAACTGTTTCAAAATTGTTACCAGAACCCCCAGAGTCGCCGATATCATACTGCCGGGTCCAGTAAAAAGGGGTACGTTTTTTGAACATTTGTGTGTTGTTCACTCTAAAAAGAAAAGGTTTAAAAGTTATAAATCGGATTTATTTATAATAACTAGGTTATAGAATCAATGTACAAATGCACAGAGGAAAACTATGTGATCGTGATAATTAAATAATGAATACTTGAGACATATGTAGGTGTAATTTCATGAGTGGCTCGTTATCCCAACGTAGGGAACCGTCATCTATTGTTTGGGTACTGGGGTGCAGATGTGTGATGTCTGCATTCAATAATTAATATTTATGGACTTACTTCACGCATGGTGTTATCGTCACTTCATTATTGTGTACTAGCAGGCCAGTACGGCGTTGCCCGTGACAATTCTTTTCATGTCCTTACTGATACTGAAAACGTAAGAAAAGATATTGAAGCATAAAAATAAACCCAATAATTTTAAGAATGAGTCACACCTAGACCCGACATGACACAGGTAACAATTGAAAATTTATTTATTTAAAGAGAATCACATTTAAAGTATCCATCTGCTGTAAAATTTACCGCACATTTCATATCCGTTGAAATTTTCATTCTATCTGTAACGATCACAAAAATAGAAAAACCTCAAATAGTCCATGCCTTGACAAAGTTAAAATCGCCAGCAAGAAAGTTATGCTAATCGATAACGTAAATCAAAACATGCTTTCTTCAATTGAGGAGCTGCGACGTCTGCTCCGCGAGTGACGTCATAATTTGGCACAATTCCAAAGGAAGCTTCCTTTGCTTTCTTCAATCGAGGAGATGTGACGTCAGCTCCTCGAGTAAAAAAATGATGGGTAAAAGAAATAATGGTTCAATTTTAAAATGTTCGGAGGTGCATTTAGTATCTTTTAAGGACTGTAAGTGTGCCAAATTTCAGGACTGTAAGCGGTATAGATTCGTCTGAAGACACCAGATCCACACATATACAGGCACACAAACACTTCTTTGTAGAATAGTAGAGATGTACCACGGTTAAAAAAACGACTAACCAAGATTGCAATTGCACAATTTACATCGCAGAATGAAACGGAAGTTAGCAATTGATGTGGATGAATGTTTCCTACAAATAATCAATGTTTAACATTTGTGCTCCGATAATTTTAATACTACCCCCATCTTTTATCGGGTTCTACACGCAATTTCAGGCGGATTTGATGAACAAAAAATTTAAAATGACGTAAAATTGGCCGAGAAAATTCATAAAAACCATTGAGAGAGCGTGTAAAAATTGAACTCCGCAGTACAAAGGGCGGATTGCGATCCGATAGTCTGATTCCGCGAATATGTGTCGCTTTCAACGACAGTTTGAGGAAGGTTTGTTAGAGTGTGACACATAGATAGTGTCGTTGTGTCCAATACGTGGATTGTTACAATCCTAACCTACAGTAGTATGAGTAGGTAGTTAATTATGTGTTAGAAATTATGCCTAGCAAAGCGTGGTAAAATACCCTTCACACAAAAGCTTTATAATCTAGCATTTAATAATATTATACAATCACATTATCAATATTAATATGATTTGAAGTGGCCGTCGCAGTCAATGACCTGTTGCACGCGCCTTTTCATGGAGCCCATTAAGCTGGTGACCAAGTCAGAATCCATTCTGATTGAAGTTTTTTTTCTGTTACTACTACGGTTACAATTTCTCTTTTCACTTTGTGAACAATCCCCAATGACGATAAAAATAATCAAATTTTGCAAACAGTCTCACTGAGCTACTAATT
Source organism: Metellina segmentata (assembly GCA_947359465.1). Classification (NCBI taxonomy): domain Eukaryota; kingdom Metazoa; phylum Arthropoda; class Arachnida; order Araneae; family Tetragnathidae; genus Metellina; species Metellina segmentata. Next base: position 65,541,194 of record OX375881.1, read on the forward strand.
ATGCACGTAATGAGCTGAACTTATGAATTCCGATGCTTCAGTACAGTTGAATCGAATGTAGTCAAAATTTTCTCATGTTTCTATTCGTATGATTTTTATGAATATTAATTTTCTAATTAATATATATAAAAAATAGTGAAATTTAGTTTGATAGTTAAAATGTGTATAGATTGTGTTTGGGTAGCAAGAGATGGAAAAACTATTTCTAAGGAAAATTAATGTGTTTAGGAAATATAACAAAAAACGTGGAACACCAATTTAACATTAGAAGATCCAATTTTCAAACACTTACAAATCGGTGAAAAATCCTATAAAATTGATGAACTTTTTTTGTTTCCGCCTAAAATTGTGTGTAGAATCCAAGTTTATGATAAAAGATGGGATTTCGTATTGGAATTATCGGAGCAGGCACCCAATTTAGTATGAAGACGGCCCCTTAAACAAATTTTAAATATTGATATTTGTAGAAAGCATTCATCTCTATTGATTGCTACCTTCCGTTTTGTTCTGCGATATAAATTGTGCAATTGTGATCGGGGTGAGTAATTTTTTTGACGGCTGTACGTCTACACTCAGCTCTCTAGATAAGATATTCACTAAACCTTTCGCTACTGAACTCGGTTCGTAGATTATTAGGATAAATCTCATATCTAAAATTCAAATGGAATAAAAATGTATTTGATCGTCTTAACTTAACTTTTCGGGACATTTTTAATCATCCACTTTGCACTTGCATAAACACCTACATCTCTCACACGTACTTTCAAATACTCTCGGTAGGTGCCATTTTCATCTAAACTTTGTTAAAATGAAAGTTGATACATAATAAGGTGCAAGTTTCGGCCTAAGGGGAAAAAGTTAAATTAGAATCAAACAATCTATATATATATTTCTCTTACGTGGCACGCAAAAAAGACGTTATTTGTTACCGCGTTTTGGCAACATTGTGCGATTGTTTGTTTACTAGGAGCCTCGCGAGTCATTTGAATCTATAGCGTTATCGGATGAAATTTTATTGAAAAAAATGAATTTTAGACGAGCTGTTGCGGTTTGTAATAGAAATCTTAGAAAGCGGAGGATCTTTTCAGGGCTATTTAAAAAACGGTCCTTTTCAAGGCTAACAATTAAAGTACAACAAGACGCGTGCACTACAACTTTCGACAACAAACTCAGTCAAAAAGTGTATGGGTGGCTCGAGTACTGGGGAAATGTACACACAAACAACATGCTGGGTATTCAATTTCAAAAGCAGCGCTCACATTGCGAGTAAAAATTTGCTCAAAGTTTTCATTTAAATTCTGATTCCAGAGGTACTGTATATATCTTTTATGTAATACAACAAATTTAGATTTGAAAAATATTTTTTTGGAATACATTTTGTAATCAATCCCTTCTGCTAGGACACGTGTCTTCACTGATGCGAGCGAAGCGAGCATAGGTTCGCGCAACCAACCAATGAGAATTGCGAAGCAATCCTCCGGGGGTTGGCGAGCAGGGGGCGGGCCCCCTAGTAATTTTTATTTTTCAATATAGCCATCCTTTATTTCTATGAATTTTAAAAAAAGGCTAATTAACTTTTCTTTTCAACAAGAAATTATATTAATTTTTACCCTCGATTCACCATTTGTAATGTTATGAGATGAACCCTAGATTGTAACGTTATGAACGTACGTTGGCTTTACCACTTTACCAATCCAGGGGGGAAATTGTCTAAAACTTCAGAAAGGGCTTCATCATTTATAAATTATTTCACACGCTGGAATCCAATTCCATTCGTAAGCACATCCTACCTACGTAACTTTACAAGAATGTTTTAGCATTCATTCAAATTAATGCGTAAGCGGTGCAGCTACTTAGCAGTAAAGTTAAAAGTAAACAATAATATATTTATTTTGCTTTTCGAAATTTTTTAGTTTTTACTCTATCTAGAAATGCAATTGCAAATCTGTAAAGGAATCCTATTGTTGATTCCGTCACAAAGAAATCGATAATATTACAATACCTCACGAAGTAATGAGTAAACAATAATACGATATCTCTTTCAATTGTCTCTTTTCGCTTTACTCCTAAGAGCCTTGAAATGTAGTGTCTGTAGAAGCAACAAAATAGATAAGGAATTAATTTCATGAAAAGGTGAGAATGCGCGAGTAAAAAAATACACGTTATGAATCGAAATCTCTATGGCATGAAATTCTTGTCTCTTATTTAACACTCAAAGCTATTTTGTAGAATTGTGAATTGTCAATTGCTCCCATATAAAATAAATCAGTAGAGGTGAAAGTGGAATTTTTTTTTTCAGTATATATGAATTTAGACTTCGTTGCATTTGGCACTTTGCACCATGGCCCATCAATGGGAAAATAAATTCCTCAGTTCTAAAGTTTACCACCATGGTCAGTATGTCTTACGTAGATAAAAAAAACTCACACGTGGACTCTCCGAAAAGGTTCAGACCACCACAAGAGGAGGGGGGGGGGGAGCGAGAAGAACGCAAACCTCTAATAAATGATGAAGCCCTTTCTGAAGTTTTAGACCGTTTCCCCCCTGGGTTGGTAAAGTGGTAAAACCAACGTACGTTCATAACGTTACAGGTCAATGGACCCTGGTCTAACTTTGCTTAAACTTAAAAAAGATAATATCAAAAAGAATTCACAGGAAGAAAATTGAGATCAGTCCCTCACACCACTCAAAACAAAGTAAATATCACGTAGCACCACAGTCAATTTTGAAAAGTAATGAAGGCCGGACAGTTTCAAAAAGAAACAGAATCGACAAACTTTTGATAATCAATAAAATAAAATGTCGTCTGATTGTAAAAATGAAATTTTTCAAAATGTCATGATTTTTACTTTAAATTTGGAGATAGTTTCTTTCTTGGTCATCGAAAACAGAAGACTGATATGGAGTTTCCTAGACGAACAGAGGTGTGGTACTTTTTCTAAAATTTTACTTCATAATCCATTCTTTCAACTTGAAAATTCAAACTTCTTGAATTTGACAACTGCTTACACAAAGTTGATCATTTTTGTGTTGCTTCTCAAGAATGCGATAGGTAATGGTGAATATATTCCAATAACAAAATACTTCCAACTTTAGAATTGCATTTTAAAAACGTATTTCTGGAGATATAATCTTTAAATTTTGTATTATCTTCAATCTCAAAGATAACCCATAACGTTTTCACAAAACCAAGATTGCAATGTAAAGCAAAATGACATTTTTATCTTTCTTTAAAGCTTTGCTTATCTTCGCAGTTTATTTCGTTCTGTAAACTTTTAAGCTTTTAAGTGTGAGCTATAGAATAATATTTCTCCTTATGCAAGAAATATACTCAATTGGGACATAAGCAAAGTATAATCAAAGAACTGTGAAATAATAGCATCGTTGATAAGTTAACCTTGATAAGTAAATTCTTTGTTTTTAAATGCTAAATGTCTTAAAAATTCGGTCTTTTTCCAATTTGTATTTTACGCTTCCGTTTTCTAAATACTGTGTCGTGTTATTGCAAGTTTTAACAAAATTATTTCGGTTATTAGACTTTAGTTTATATATATTTTTTACTATGATAATTTGGTAGATAGTTAAATTTATGTCTCACTAAAGCAACACAACGGGCTTTTGAGATAATTTGGATAATTATCTAACTGTGCATTAATTTTTTTTTTTTAATACAGTGATGGTTCAATCCGCGAGAGGACACAATAATAAATTATTTCTTTACAAATTGAAGTATTCTGGTTTTTTTTTATGTGTTACGTCGCATCAACCTTCTTATAGCAATAAATGACGATCAGTGGAATTCATTTAAACTTACAAATTTACAATGATGGAGGATCTTCTGAAATTACTCCAGGTGATACTCTCCACTATAGGTCAAAAGCAAATTTTCAGAACGGATCACCCTTACAAAACAAAACTTCTAAGGCAATTACATTTTTGTTTGCAGAAACTTAGGTTTTACTATGAACATTTTAAATTTTGCATTCTAGTAGTTCCAATAACAAAGTATGTGCTAATCTGTTTTGTTAATTTTGTTATTTAACCGATTAGATATAGCATACATCATATTATAATAGCAATAATGATAACAATAATAGTTATAATAAAACTAATAACATAATTTTATAAAAGTATTTTTTTTAAAATCGGATTCGCATCTTTAGACAGCAGTTAATTTTGATATATAACGAAGTTTTTTTGACAAATACTGATCGCGACGTTTTAATGAATAAAAATTTGGATTCGACATGGGGAATTGAAGTTATCCATTACTTTTAAATTCAGTCTAGTGACAGAATATAAAATACAAACATCCATAGCACTTTGCGAGTCAAATAACAAATGCATGTTTAGGACCTCTTCAAAATGAGAAAGCTTGGGTAAATTACAATAACAGCCCCCCCCCCCCAATCTAAAAATATGTTACATCATTTAAAAGTACTCGAAAGATGAATGCTGAATTTCATCTTCGAATTACGAAAACAGAATAATAGTTTTTTCCTCATATGCAACATTTGTTGCACAGCAACTATCACATCGTTTTCTGTTTTCGGTGACGTAAAAAAACTAAAAACGTTTTCGTCATTAGTGTATTATGTATCCAGTAGAAACAGCCGTTCTCGTGATTCTACGCATATCACAATATCGAGTATTCCAAAGTAAAAGTAAGCATTTTTTTGTTGAAATATAATCCGCAAGCTCCCAACTCTCTTCACTGAGTTTTTCCTTTTTAGATTTTACTAATATCCGCGATTTCAACAAGCATGTATCCTGAGCCACATCCATCTGTATTCCAAAGAGCCGACCAGCCGGTGTGGTGGTTAAGGTGTTAGTCTCTAGATCAAAAGGTTCCTGGCTCGAATCCGGGTCAGTGCATGGATGTTTGTAAGCGTATGGTGTAGAGGCGGCAGGTGCCTTAAATCTGTCGTGGTCGAAAGTCCTCACGTTGGGTTGGTGTGGAAATTTGGAGAGTGGGGCGCCAGCTCAGGTGTTGACTCGTCACCTGACCCTAGTTCAAAATTACGTGGTGTTTGCCTCGGATATCTCCCTTAGGGCAGTGTTTCCCAAACTTTTGACATATGTGTACCCCTTCTATTATTTTCATAACGCTGAGTACCCCTCGTCGAAAAAATGGATGTATTTTAATAACAATTAAAATGGGGTTTTTTTTCTTTTTTTCTGACATACACAAAATAATGAGAAAAGAGAAATAAAATTAATTATAATAAAATATAAATAAAAGTTATATTATAAATAACGTTTATTTGGATCAATGAGAAGGATGAAATTGTTTGTGCAGAGATAACAGAACGTCATAATTTGATTCCTGAAAAATTACAATTGCAATTGTTCTGCAGGCATTTTGTCCGAATTTTGAAACCAATAGTAAAATAAAAAAAGACGCAAAACACAACTATCGGCTAAATGTGTTCATATTTTTATAAAACATAAAAATTAATTAACTTCATATAAAACCAAGGCATACTTTCAGAATTTGCAATTCTGTCGATAACTTTTGAAGTTAAATATTTTGTCATTGACATAGAAGATGTGTTATTTATAAAGTGTTTGTGGTAATTTGGGTGGTTTAGGGAGGTTGTTTCGTTGCTAGAGAAAAAAAAGTGTGTCAAGGAGCGCGCTTTGCACACTGCAGAACACATCCTAACTTATCTCTATGTTAAAAAAAGTTGCCGCTGTCGCAGGATTGAAAACTGGGTTTTTTCGCTCGATTCTTAGACGGTTTCCCGAGAAAGTACGGATCAGAAAATTAGGAAATTAACATGGTTTGTTCATCATCGTGTTCCCCGGGCAATTTTGAAGATTTTTTTTTCCGATGCGGCTATTAGTTTAGGGTTTATTAAGTGTCAAAATTGAAAAAAGCGAAATTTCTAACCCGAGTGAGCAAAAGACGTAGAATTTTTCAGTCTTCAGTTGTAATTTTTTGTTTAGAGTACCTCTAAACGTAAATTTTTGCAGCTCATCGAGTGTTTTTGGAAATTTCAATTTAGTTTCTGATAATATTTATTTAAAAATCGGGACATTTTCGTTATTTTTATGAAAAACTGTCACATCTATACCTTATTACTATTTGTTTTTTAGTTTGAAAACATCGCAGTATACCTTAGAATGTACTGTTTCTTACGTACAATTATTTTTGAACTTGGTTAATAAATAAATTCGATGCGATAAAAAGTTGGTCATACAAATTTCGTACTTTTTAAATCGCGGAGCGATATGCGTTCATTCTTATTCACGGAAATTAAGGTTACATTTTCTGACAAACTGGTTTGCCAGAGGCTCTTAAAACTCGCTATGATGTCATGCTCGTTTTTTCGCTCGATTCTCAGACGTTTGGTCGATTAAGTACACATCAGAATATTACGAGATTACCATGGTTTATTCAAAATTGTACAGGCAACAAGGTGGAGATTGTTGTTTATTGATGCGGCTATTAGTTTAGGGTGCATTAAGTGTTAAAGTAAAAAAAAAAGAAGCAAAATCACTTGCGACGGGAGTGTTGGTTGGCGAGCGTTAGCGAGCAGGGGGGTGAGGCCTCGCTGTGACGTCATAGGCCAGAAAGTCAAATCAGGATTATACGAATTAGTAAGATAGTTTCGAAGTCGCAGGAGATTGACTCTGCGAAAGGAGAGTTGGTTTGTGAAGGAAACCAAATGTGTATCAATCGTCGTGGGTTGGCGAGCAAGGGGCGGAGCTCCCTAGATATTAAAAAAAAATTAGCCAAAATTTTGTTAAAATTAAGGGAAAATTTTGTTCTGCTAAGACTTTGTTCTGCGACGTACTCGCAGTTTTATGCACTTTCTGCTCCCGGGCTCCCAAAGAAATCCACTACAGTGTCACTTCGGCTGAATTAAAAGCGAACTGGAGTTGTGATTGGTAACAAAGTTGTAAAGATAACTGAGAATTTGGGTCTGGATTCTTCCAGAATGGTTAGGATGACATCTAATCGTTGCAATGCAGTAAAGGAAGTTAAAAAAATTGTTGTACATGCAATCCACTGTCCATGTTTCAGCCACCGGCTGAATTTGACTCTATCAAAATAGTCGTCCGTTTCAAGCGTGCGTAATTCGGTTGGTATCATCAAACAAGCTGTGCGTTTAGTGGAAAGAAGTAGCATTTTGAAAAAACATTGTGGAACAACTTTCTGGACTTTTCGAAACTCGATGGGTCGAAAGACACTATGGTGTTATAAAATTCAAAGCAGATCTCATTAAAATCGTGGATGCGTTAGAGGAGATATAAACTTATGGCACGATCCAAATTCAACACCCATAGCAAAAATTAATTTATTCATTGTGCACTTATTTTTACCCTAGTCTCTCAAAAGTCTTAAACACAACACGTTTTAAGTCATCGACATTTGTTTCTACTAACCGAATGTTTGGACCTCAAGAAAGCTCGAGGTGCTGTCTCTGATGAAAGCACGATAATAAGTAAATTTAGGAAAATGTGGAATCCAATTTCGGGAATATATGCAGGAAGGTTGAGAGAATGCTTAATGGTCTTGGAAATGAAACAAAAATCCCACGTACTGTTGGACGCTAAGTTCATAGATCAAATGATCCTGCCATAACTCCTGAAAATTATCATAGACTAAAAATGTTTACTTACCTTTGTTAAACTCCGTAAAAAATAGACTTAAAAGACCGACTAGCACAGGAATATCTGGATGACTTATATTTACAAGATTTAGTGCCATCGACTCTTGGCGAAAATTAAAACGGACGTAAAGTCACTCCTCGCATCTTGGACAGAGCTAAGCAAGAAGCATCACGGAATATCCGAATTAGGAGAGGAAGAAATGAGCATTACGCATTTCAAGTAGAGGTAATTAACTGGAGAACCAAATGGATACGAGGAAATACCAATACCAGCAAAGTACCCAAGTCTGCTTTTGAAGCACTTGAAAACAGTGATCCTGCAGTGTACCATGAGATCTACGTATTATTGAAAGTTCTTGTAACATTACCAATTACTGTAGCAACCGCAAAGTGTAGCTTATCTGCACTAAAATGATTGAAAACATGGAAAAGACGGCCGACCAACCGGTATAGTGATTAAGGTGTTAGCCTCTAGATAGGAAGGTTCCTGGTTCGAATCCGGTCCCGGGCATGGATGTTTGTAAACGTATGGTGTAGAGGCGGCTGGTGCTCCTTAAATCTGTCGTGGCCGAAAGTCCTCACGTTGGGTTGGTGTGGAAGTTTGGAGAGTGGGGCGCCAGCTCAGGTGTTGACTCGTCATCTGACCCTGGTTCAAAATTACGTGGTGTTGTCCTCAGATATTTCCCTTAGTGGATTGATTCCGGACCGTCGTCATTAGGCCGTTGTGTTGCTCTGGTACGACGTTAACTAAAAATTACCAATTATCTGTTTCGACTTCAACAATACATTTATTTTCTTAGATAGTTTTTTTTTTCTTCCTTGTTTTGATTTCATCTCAAAAATGAGAGGCATACACATACGCTGCAAAGAACTTCTGTGAACTTATGAATTTGTTCTAGCTACTTCAAAAATGTCAAATATCCTTATATAGGAAGCCGCCAAGGAAATATTAATTAAACAAACCTCGGAGCACATTTCGATCTACAGATAGCCGCTCCCAAACAAGGGGCCATAATCCGCCACTGCGCCAACGTGAGGACATTTGAGACCATAACAGATTTAATGTGCACCATCCTTCATGTACACGACGGCTTTTGGTTCCACCGAGTTTCGAATTCGCAACCCTCCGGTTGCTAATCCGTTGCTCTTCCAACTGAAATACCGCTGCCCATTTTTGAGCTGAATATTTTAAAATCAGTATTTTCGAAAACGTTGTAAGTGTGCTATTAGTGATGCATTATTTAGATTAGAGCATTCGGACACTGCTTTATTTACAACTAAACCACTGCTAAAGACCGTCTTGTACAAAGAGAAGTGGTGCACGTTAAATATGTATTAAACGAAAATGTCCTCACATTGACGAGGTGTAGAAGTTTGGAGAGCGGGACATCAGGTCAGGTGAGTCCTCGTCATCTGACCCCGTGGTTCAATATTACTTGAAGTTGTCCTCTGATCATTTTCTTTAGGGGGGGTTGTTCTCGGATCCCCACCAATGGCCCGTTGTTTTGCTCCAGTCTGACAAATTAATCTACCCACCATCAAGTGACATTTGGTTTTTATTTCAAAGGATATTTAAAAATTTATATTCTTCGTTATGGAAATGAACCCTGTCCAAAAGCTTCAATATTTGAACTTCTATTTTTGCCTACCTCATATATGTAATGATAGAAATTGTTTTAAAAGACATGAATGAAAATCCAGAATACTTATTTAACACTTAGTTGCTCCAAATCCAGACCGCCGACCAACCGGTATAGTGGTTAAGGTGTTAGCCTCTAGATCGGAAGGTTCCTGGTTCGAATCCGGGTCTGGGCATGGATGTTTGTAAACGTATGGTGTAGAGGCGGCTGGTGCACCTTAAATCTGTCGTGGCCGAAAGTCATCACGTTGGGTTGGCATGGAAGTTTGGAGAGTGGGGTGCCAGCTCAGGTGTTGCTTCGTCATCTGACCGTGGTTCAAAATTACGAGGTGTTGTCCTCGAATCTTTCCCTTAAGGGACTGATTCCGGACCGTCGTCAATAGCCCGTTGTGTTGCTCTAGTACGACGTTAACTAAAATTACCATTACCATTAGCATTACCAAATCCAGACCACCCCCACGAAAATACGGATGGAATCACATGGACTAAATCACTTCTCTGTGGACTAAATTATTTGAAATTAGGTGTTCAAGGTTAAGTTTTGATATCAATTCAAAATTTGGTAATTAAGTGGTAATTTTAGTTAAAGTCGTACTAGAGCAACACAGCGAGCTATTGACGACGGTCAGGGATCAATCCCTTAAGGGAAAGATCCGAAGACAACACCGCGTAATTTTGAACCACGGTCAGGTGACGAAGCAACACCTGAGCTGTCACCCAACTCTCAGACGGTCCCTTGTGGAGAATTTGTGCGTATGGATTTATAAAAATTACTCCTTTAAATTTTGTGTTGCGAAACTATGCACGAATAAAGAGTGTAGTTTGTTTGAATTCCGTAGATACACACTTTAAATATACATAGAAAAACATTTAAAATACGGTTTTATATGTTTAGTATATATTATCAAAATAAATTGAATGGAAATATTTAAACACAGTTCACAAAAACGATTTCATTTGCTTATTGCTTAATTTATCTTTGAATACCTCCGTTTTGAATGTCAATGCAAAATTTTGCATTTAATATTTCAAGGCTGTTTTAACAGAAAATGAATTGCTTTCCCTTACATCAGGAGCAATGCAACTCAAGAGGGGATTTAAGAATTTCAAAAGTAAATAAACTTCAACTAACCGCGCCGAGAGATTGAAATTTTAAATTTCGTTGTTTGACAGAACGTTGCTTCTAATCGACACAAAAAATAACGCGACGCTTTCTGGAAAATATTTGAAGAAATAAAGTAAAACGCTTTTGTTTTTGACATATTTGTTATCTCATCATTTCCATCACGATAAATGTCGCGTAAAAAGCTTCGACAACACGCGCTTGCTTCACAGCTGTTCCGCATATGTATGAAAAATCACTTGATTTCGGATTGTGTATCACTTCTCATTTCTTATAACCTTGAAATAAAACCCGTCTCTCTTTGGCGTGAAATATTCCTAACTTTCAGCTCCCATTCAGTTGGAAATGGATGTGGGGAATTATGCTTTTATGACTGAGGAGAAGTCCAGATCATCGAAAAGGAAAAAAATCTTATACGTCTGCGCCGTTGTTGTGCTCGGAGGCGGTATTGGAACCTTATTATTTTGGCTAATAAACGGAAAATCATTTAAAGGCCATGATGGAGGTGGATCTATAATACCCCCACAACCTGTGTGCGCAAATCTTACCGATTTGGAAAAATTTGACTGTTCTCCAGACCGTCCGATTTTTGAAGGAGAATGCTTAAGGCGAGGGTGTTGTTATGAAGCTGCTTCGGATCGCTACGTGACTGATGATGATCTGAAAAATTCATCTGATCTAGGGGTTCCGTCATGTTATTTTCCAAAATATTTTGTTGGTTATAAAGTCTCGAATCACGATCGAACAAACGATGGTATCAGTGCTGATTTAACAAGAACAGGTAATGCATCTGGTTTTTCATATGACGTTGCAAACGTGCGTTTGGAAGTGACTTTTATTGATGACACTACCCTGAGGATTAAGGTAAGTACATAAACAGGGACTAAGAATTGAATGCACATGCCCTTTACCTTTCTTATTGAGTAGAAGATCTTCTTAAAAAAGTAATTGTACAAATCTTTGAAAACTGTAACATCTTGTCATTTATTATAAAATTAAATTTTTTAATAATAATTAAGTTTTCAATATTGTGAATGAATGAGTAAAAGTATAATTGTAATCTCCCTGATTCTACATATGTACAGTTTTTAGATAATTTTTCAGTAATCTAGGTTGTTTTTTGAGTATAAATTTTAATTTTGTCCTGGATTTTACTCAACTTTTTATAGAAATGTTTTCTTTTGGTAATCTCATATGCAGTTTTATTTTTATTACAAAATGCAACAACTTCAACCTGCACTTCAGGAGAATTGTTTTTGAACTAGCAATCTCTGAAGTATGCACAGATAGTTTGAGCTAGTAATTCATTGAGCTATTCAAAGCAAATAAAATACTCTATATTGTGTTTCCTTTTTTCATTATTTATATTTTATTAATATGAAATTATAGAAACCTTAAATTATAATGCCTATCATTTACTACTAAATTTATAAAAATTAATGATGTTTTCATGTACCCTGAAGTTCTGTATGCTGTTAAGGGGTCTGATAGCTAAGTGTACCAACCTGGCACATGGTTCAACAGGTTGTGGGTTGGAATCCCAATATAGGCATGGATGTTTGTTGTGGTTCAGAAACTTCCTTAAGTTATTGGTCTTGGCCTGATTAGCCCTCATGTTCCTAAAAATGGCAAGAGGCATAAACCAAACATGAAGTCATCTGATGAAATAATTCACACTACACTTAGTTTAGTTATATTAAAAGAAAAATTTAAATAATATTTCTAGTTGTTAATGTTTGCTGTTAGTTACATCGTGTTTAAGTACCTACTCATTTATTTCATTGAATATTAATTTTGTTGTTCAAATTAATATGTTTGTGTGGCCTATCTTCTGTTCCAGAATTGAATAAATATCTTCAAAATCATGGATTACTATTAATACTTCAGTAACTTGTAATCCATTTATTTTCCAGTTAAAAGATGCAAAGTCAGACCGATTTGAACCAGATGTTCCTCTTCATTTTAAAGTTGAGAAAAACCGAAAGGAATTGTATAATGTGGAGCTTGGATCAGATGGATTACTTACAGTGTCAAGGAAGGCTAATAATACTATTGTGTAAGAATTCTTTCAATTTCTAGAATAATTAAACATTAAAACAAAAAAAAGCAGAGAACTTGTTAAGGCTTAAAACTTTTGAAAAGCACTTTTTCAGAAAACTATTCATAAAGCTTCTGAACTTATTTTCTATACTATGTGTTCCTCTGTTATGTGTTTTATACACTTTAAGGAGCCTGAAATGTTGATAGATCGTGAAGTAAATTGGGTTAATTCAAAATAGCTATCAGTGGAGTGTCTGAAACTGAATTCGAGAGGAATATCAAAATGCTGTCTAGGATGAGAGGATAACATCCACAGTATAGTATACAACTGAATGCACACATGTGCAAGGCATTTTACTTATTTAAGGTAGCTTCATTGGGTTTGTCTACTGCGCTTGCAACCTGTGAGTTGTAGGCAGCACAGGTTCGATTCTTCCTTGGGTGTATTTCTCTTTTCTGTTTTGTAAAACTATCCTTTTGTTTGTGTGACCATTTACTTGACATAGTTTAGCCAAATCTGGGTACTGCACCTTAAGACCTAGATTTGGCACAACCTTACCAACCACACATGTAAGCGTCAAATAATTATGATCCTTTGCAATCTTCCTCAAATTCTTCTTTTTTTTTTACCAAATATGGCTAGGAAAGTGTGTTTATTTCTCCAAAATTAAAAAGAGTTTGGTATGTCTGCATGTCTTTCCTAAACGGTTCTTCAGATATCTTGCCCGTTTCAGGGTTTCCTTACTGACTAGGGGTATCTTTTTAAGCGAAATCATCTTATCACAAATTAATCTTTTTACCTCATCAGTGGAAAATGTTTTTTAATGACTTTGACCTGCCCTACAATAGTATCAGAAATGTTTGGTAAATGTAAACATTCTGATTGCTTTGACAATACATGCGCTTATAAACTCATGCTATTTAATGCAACTCCCACTAAAAGCTTTTCCTTACTTCTGCCTCAAACAGTTTTTTGATGAATCTGAGCCAAGGATGTAGTGGCATTTTGTTTTCTTTTCTTTAAAGTCCCACTTTAAGACACCATCTGAAGAGCGTTTGTAATATCAAAGTATATCTTTAGATAGTAAAACTAAAAATTATGTATCAACCCATTGCCAAATTGGAAACATATTTTTTTTCGTTTTATATTCCAGAAAATTTTTTTCTACAATTGGAATGAAGTCTTCAAAAATAAATTGCTCACATTGTTTTATTTTTTTTTATGAATTCTTTTACTAAAGTCTAATTTATGGAATTAGTTATGGAGTTTGAAATTTCCCTTTAACTGTATCTGGAAGTTTTACCATAACTCTTCAAAAAATTTGCTTTAAGATACTTGAAGATAATTTAGATTGAATTAATTTTACATAAATTCTAGAAGTGAAACTGCCACTAAAGACTTTCAGAAGATGCTCAGATATAGTGAGGCCTTAAAACACTAATATTTTTGCTAATAGTGTTTTCCATACTAAGTTTTTATATTTCTTTAATTCAATTTCACACGATTCTTAAAAGGTGTTCTCATACAGAGAAGACAACATAATAAATATAAATAAAAAATAAATGTTTCCATTCTCTACTCTTTTTCTGATTAGATTTTTAAGACGAATTATCTGGAATGTAAGAAATTGTCTAGTATCAAAGTTGTTATTGAGTTTAATTATTTAAATATGGGACTGGTTTCACAGTGAGAGTCTGTGTGATTAAATTTATATTTTATATGCAAAATATTTCATTTTAGAGTTGTTTTGCATTTATTTTTTAATCAAATATTAAATTTAAATCTCTTCCAAAATGTGTTGGAAAATTCTCTAAATTGACCAAATACATTATCCAAAAACTCTTTGAACTTGTTGCAAATTTTCAATATCGCTGCTCCATAACACATCAGGCTGCTACATATTCTCAAAACAGTTGCTAACACTCTTGAGTATGTACAATAGTTATACTAAATATTAAATAAAATGTATTTTTCAATTTAGTAAAAATAAAAATTATAATTAATATATCTTAAAGATGTAATAAATTCATGAGTGAAATTGTTTATTTTAGCTTTCTTGTGCATTGCTGTAGTAAAAATATATTTCAATATAAATACAAGTGTACCAACAATAGTAAACAAAATTGTTTGGTTTTACTTCTAATTTTGACAGTTGGAAATTCTAATTCTATAGTTTTGTATTATATTTAGTTGCGAAAATATTTAGCTTTTGGTATCAAAATTTAAATTTCTTGACAAATTCTACAAACATCTGTTTCATACTTCATTAGCATATTTTGTGTCTTAAGATTAATTTTGTATCCGAGCAATTAAAGTTGCTGCTAAATAAGGTTCAAAGAAGTAATGTGGCTACTATTTAAAAAAATGTGTGCCACTAATGTTACTACAGTCAGTACCTGCTATATGGTCACCCTGCTTATATAGTCAGTTTTCTAAAGGCCCGTCTAACTTAATAGGGAACTTGTGTTAAAGTGCACTGCTTATATAGTCCTTTTATTTTCCTTGATATTGTTTATATGGTCAGATTTTTTATCTTTTCAATGAGGTTATCAGATTTTTCTTTTTGAAAAATAGTAATTGTTGTAACATTTCTTGAGGTGGGGAGCAACACAGGGAATGACCAGACGAAAAAAAGAGTCTTTGCGACCCCGGATAGGACCTGAATTTACGCCTTTACTTCCCTCCACCTATTTCTCTTTTGTGTTAAATCATCGTCAGCGTTACCCAACCACCCTCAATTCTCTTCCTCCCCAAGCACAACAAGTGGACATCTGTCTGTTTATTGGTTGAAGTTATCTCTCCCTGTTTGAAAATACGCTGAATTTGTGACAAAAAGAGTAAAGGAAAATTTTGTTTCATTTGGATCATACATGATGAATAAGAACTTTCATTTATGTAAAAATTTTCATTTTTCTGTTTTTAGTTTGCTGACAAATTGTATCTCTGTGCAAAATAAAAACAGAAACGAAAAAAATAAATTTAGAATCTGCGATCTTTTATACTGTTGCAATTCCAAAGAAAACAATAATAATTAAATTCCTTTTATTTAATTTTAAAATGTTCTAGATTGAATTTTAAAATTTGCCGCAACCCAAAAATTGCACAAAATGTGGACTACCTGTGTGCAATCCCATTATTGTAAGTGTAGATTCGTCAGGTCTGATTACGAAAAACAGAAAAACAAACACTTTCTTTTATAATAGTAGAGATAATTGCATTGAATATGGATGAAGTGTGGATGAGTGTGCGTATTGTACTTAGATTGGTAAGGTAAGCTAATAAATTTCACTAAAAATATATTGCATATTTCTTACTGTAGTTTTTACTTTGCAAATTAATTTTTAAAATGTTCTTAAAAGTTTAATTATTTGTTTATGAGCACTATATTCTGATAGGTGAATATAATCCTGCCATAATTAAATAGTGTAGTATTGTTCTGTATATATGGTCACTCCGTTTATATGGTCTGATTTTTCTGGACCGCTGATCTGACCATATTACCGATACTGACTGTATTTCACAAGTGCTGTTGCTGTGACAGCCCTGCAGGTATGTCATGTACATTTAAAAATAACTTTTGACAAAACATTACCAGCATTGTTTCCTAATTAAATAATACTATATATCTTTCCTAATTTTTCATACATGTAATCTTAAGTCAAGTTTCGAAAAAGATTGAAATTGCTATGTGTTGATGGTAGGAATATCTGACATTTTGTTGGACTATATGCGCATCAGTTTTCCACATCAGAAAAAAAAATGTTACTGCCCATCATTATTCATTTAAACATGGAAAAAAACCGAGTTGAACTTGGGACTATACACTTGAAACGCCAAATATCATGGGATAGCTACCTCTAATATTGTGTGGAGCCTCCTCCTTTAGCTCAGCAAAGTGCAGCAACTTGACGTGGCTTGACAGGAAAGATGCTTAGCCTTGCTATCTCAATGGCTGCCCATAATTGCATGGTTGTGGTAGGTGCTGGATCTTGTGCATGAATGGCTCTTTTGATCATGTCCCAGATATGATCCATGGGGGTCCATGTGTGGTGATCTAGGTGGCCAAATCATGTTTTGGAACTGTCCAGAATGCTCCTTGAACCAATGGCCTCTCTGACACAAAGCATTATAATCCTGGAACATCACATTGTCTCAGTAAAAGATGTCCAAAAATGCAAGTGAAAAATCCAGCCACTGTGCTGTCTCTTGTAGAGGGTAATGCCTTCCATGAGGTTACTCTCAATACACCCTTGACACTGGATCAAGGAATCGTAAAAGTTCAAAAACTTCCAAAATGTTATGCACCATGTGTTGAGCTCCAACTATCATTCCACATTCAAACTTGGATTGATTTTCATTGGGTAGCTATTGTCACACTATTAATTATTTTACAAGACAGCACTGATAACCTACTGGTCCTTTTAATGTGATGCTACCACCACTTGTAAATTTGCATAGGTACTGGTATCCCATGACTGTTGGCATGTCAGTGTTTTATTAAATAGGAAGAAAATCGTATCTCTCAATGTATGTGATTGGAAATATTTCATTTTCTAGGATTTACATTGTGATTATTTCTGGTTTTATCTTTTCTATAGATAAACTAAACAACTTTATGTCTATGCCAAATATGTATTTGTTAATTCTGGCCTGGTTAAGTGTTTGTTGCCTAGCATGTAATTTCTTAGAATGTGAAGGATACAACACTTAATGGACCAATGGAATATTTTTCAAAATTGAATGAATCTGAATTTCTATCAGATAGCAGAACCATTAATAATGCTGTGAGCTATTCGAAACACAAAATAATGTGTTAGTGTACTGTCTTGTCAACTTGTGATATTATTCATTTTTATTCCTTTTCAGGTTCAAGACCTTGCTATCACAACTAGTTTTCAGTGACCAGTTTTTACAACTCTCATCATACCTTTCATCCACAAACTTGTATGGCTTAGGTGAACAAAAGGCAGGTTTACTCAGAGCTTTCAACTGGACAAGATATACATTATTCAATCAAGGGGACTTGCCTGTGGTAAGGTATCTAATAGTCTATAATAAAGTATGACTTACTTAATTAAATAATATAATTTTCAGTAATTTTTTAAATTTGTAATATGAATTTATATATTTGTAGAATAGTAAACATTTGTTGAAATCTGCCTAATGTATCCTTCAAATGGCAATAGATTCTTTGCCCACTGATAAGGAGTGACCTTGAGTGAAGCAGATGTTTAAATTCGGTCTTTTCTGCTTACACTGCTTAATTATAGCATGTGTTGTGCCATAATTTTTGCTTCACTGCAGTGCTAAGAATGGAGACCAGCAATTTCATTTTCATCATATTGTGCTCTTTTATTTTAAGAAAGGAAAAAATGCAAGTCAAACTGCTCATAAAATGTGTGCTCTATGTGGACATAGTGCTGTTTCTGAAGCCATAGTTTGAAGGTGGGTTGTTAAATTTAAGCGTGGAAATTTCAACCTCAAAGATAATGCCCGCTTAACATTGAGAGGGGGACTGCATCCCAAAAAAGTAATGCTTTCTGTTTGGTGTGACTACAAAGGAATTGCTTATTATGAATTGCTGCCACAAAATCAGACAATAAATTCCAAAAAATACTGTTCTTAAATGGTAGTATTAACAGCAGAAATGAAAGCAAAGAGGCCAGAACTGACCAATCATCGAGGTGTTGTCTTCCAACATGACAATGCTCAGCCCCACATTTCACTGAATGTCAGACAAAGACTTATTGAGTATGGTTGGGATGTTTTGTGTCACCCCCCATATTCACCAGATCTTGCCACCTCAGATTTTCACCTCTTCAGGCCTGGAGCTCAATTCTTTGGAGACTCTCAAACAGTATCTCAATAACTTCCTTACAAACAAGCCGAATGATTTATTAAAAAAAAAAAAGGAATTTTCCAGCTGTCAGAAAGATGGCAAAAAGTCATAGAACAAAATGGGGTTTATGTGATTCAGTAAAATTTTCTTATGTTTTTGTACTGCTTTGTTGTTATTTATCTTAAAATACGTGCAGAAATTTTCTGATGACCCAATATATATAGTAAAAAAAATACTTGGCTTGTTTAGCTCTCCTTCCCTATCTGGCAGCCTGGCATGTGTCTGCCCCCACCCCCAGTTACGTCCCAGAGGATGTTTGAAGTGCTGTCATTTTAATCTACATTTTTCAATTATGTAATATTTCTATATGTATTATTTTGTATAGTTGTTGCTTTGTGTTTCTTTATTTATCTTCACTATTGAAATAAAATTGTGAATTAATTGAATGAAAGTGTGTCTCCTTTTAATTTTATCCTCCTCACTACCTTTTTTTGTAAGAATGAACTTTTTGTTTTTGCCATTTTGCATATTTTTGGGGTTTTAGTACATATTTTAGGATTTTTTAATGCGTATTTCAGGTCACATTTTTGCATATCAATCCGAGCTTTACTTATCAGTTATGTAATGAATTCATTCAAACTGCTGAAATTTTGACTGTGAGATGTACAGGTGGAGGACAAAATAATACTAACACCTGTGAAATAATGGAAAATCTTTATTAATAGGGGGTTGGACCACCCTTTGATTGAAGTACAGATTTAATGCGACGTGGGATAAATGCATAAAGGTCATGGACAATATTTAAAGGAATATTAAGCCATTCCTCCTGCAGAACGGTCTCTAATTCCGAAAGTCTGGATGGAGGTGGAAATCGGGAACGAAGTTTGGACTCCAAATATTCCCATAAATGTTAAATAATATTCAAGTCCAGAGACTGAGGGGGCCAGGCGAGATGTTCAACTTCATCGTCATGTTCTTTGAACCATTCTTGAACACACCTAGCAGTGTGGATAGGGACATTGTCATCTTGAAAAAGCGGTCGCTCTTCAGGGAATACAGTCTGGACAAAAGGATGGACATGATTCCCTAGAATACTTAGATAGTGGTTGGATGTGATACTCCCATGCAGAATAACAAGTGGCCCAAGACCGCGCCAAGATATCGCACCCCATACCATAATAGAGCCACCCCCATGCTTCACAGTATTGTCACCCACAGTGTTTGTAATATTTTGTCCTCCATCTGTATATTTATTTGCAAATACTTATCTAACTGTTCTGAAACACTTTATTTTTCAAAAATGTATTTTCGTAATAATAATAATAATAAAAAACTACTTTAAAGGTTTTAATAATATTATAAATTAAATCTGTTCGCATTCTCTCTCACATTAGTATTTTTTAAAATTCCCAAGTCTTGTCTAATTGAAATTGCTCAATAAATTTATATTTGATAAATGATGTTGTATTGGTCCAAGTTTTATTGTATATTCTTGTAGTGAGGGTCTTGATATTTGATTTTTAAATTCCACTTTACTTTCACTGATTGCTTTAAATAATTTATCTTAAATGTAAACTTTTTTGTCTTTATTAGCCACACAGAAATCTTTATGGCAGCCATCCATTTTATTTAGTCCTAGAACCGAGTGGAAATGCAAATGGGGTTTTCCTTCTAAACAGTAATGCCATGGGTAAGTTGTATACATTAATTTGTTTAATTATTTATTTAATTTTTTATTTATATTTAGTGGATTTTAATAAATTAAAAGTGGTAAAAATAATTGGCTTTGTGCTGTTGAGATAAATTAAAACTTGCAGGCCTAATACCAGAGTGGTTAGCACTCAGGCTACTGTTCAACACTGCAAAAACATTTTGTTATGGAAGTTGTGTTAATTAGTGTGAGGATAATATGCTATGCTTAACTACTTTTCTTAATTTATAAAGTAGTATTAACAGGCATAGCTCAGATGCTCATTTTTGAAAGAAGTTTAAAACAAAAATGCAAAGCATTATTTAATTTCCAGGTGTTAGTCATAAATATAAAAACATTTGCTTTACATATTAGTTGAATTGGATTTTCTGTAGTTAATGAGTTCTTTCTCAAAATAGAAGCTGGCTGAAAAAACAAATATTTATCAGATTGGTTTTCCCTATCAGTTGTAAATTTTTAAATTGCTTTTTACAGATGAGTAAGTAAAAACAAATACTGTTAGGTTTATGCATTAAACAATAGCTATTATATTTATCCCACAGTAATATCACTTAAACTTTAAAATTTAAGTGAATATTAATTTCGTGGTTGATGTACTGAATTGAGTTATGATTTTTGTGCATAATTGATGTTGATATTCTTTTTTGAATATTTGATTCCTGCTTTTCTTACATTTCTCATTAAAATTTTTTTTTAAATATAATTTACATTTCTCATTTCTTCAGATTACATCCTGCAACCTACACCTGCAGTGACTGTACGTTCTCTTGGTGGAATCTTCGATTTCTTTATAATGTTAGGTCCTACTCCTATGGATGTAATAAAGCAATACACTGGCATAGTTGGACGCCCTTTTATGATTCCATACTGGAGTCTTGGCTTCCAAATTTGCAAATATGGATATTTCTCCTTGAATAAAACTGATGAAATATTGCAAAGAAATTTAGATGCTGGAGTTCCGCTGGTAATATTTTCACATTTCTTTGCTTTCAAAATAACATAATTTCACTCAAAACCATAATGACTGATTATTGCATTTTTAAAGTTCCTGGTTTTAAGATCGTGCTTATAATTTTGTTAAGTAAAATATTTTAGATGCAAAGAACCTGTATATTAAAATTCGCTTTTTGCATCTAAGAGCATTTCACATCATGTCTTTTTTTGTATCAGCTGGAATTTCTTATATGTAAGTATACACACTTGATTATTTGTCTCACTTTCATTCTGCAAATAAATGAAGTGGGTATTTTATCTTTCAAATAGTTGGTAATCACAAATGAAAAAGGTATCTCTTGTTTTATTGACTAATTCGATTTAAGCTGTGTCAAACCACTTACTCGATGTCTTAGCTAATCCTGCTGTGTGGGAATGGTACGCGTTCAGTGGCACAGGAATTAAGGTCGACTAGGGCTTCTAATATCTATAGAGGCAGGATTTCAGAAATATTTTTGTGATTTTTCTTGGTAAAGCTGTTTTATCATTTTAAGCACAATTTTGTCCTTGTTAGGAGTATTTCTCAATATTATGCATGTGAAATGAATGCTTTCACTAACTCCATCTTTAAAGTGATGTGACGTTCAAAAGTCAGTCCTTCCCTTTCATGAAGCCTTCAACAATCGTACTGTTAATCAAAAAGAGGACTCGTGAGGTAATATTTTTCTCACAAATATTTATATCTGAAGAGTACAAACCAGGACGAGGCTTTTTGTTATCTTGTCCTGGAGATCCATTGACAAAGCTCGATCTTTTGATAGTTTGTATGCATAGTCAGTAAAAAGTTGCAATGAAGAGTTAATATTGTGAACGATAATTTACTAACAAAATTTCTGACCATCATTCAATAAATAAAGAGAAATTTGAAATAAGAAGTTAATTTCAGCTAAATACAGATTATTTACAAAAATGAGATGTTTTTGACAGGATTTGGCTATTCATCTTCTTTTTCTCTCATCTCATTTCTCAGGTAGGCCGTCTTGTGCCTAAAAGAGGAATATTTATTCTAAGAGGTTTTTCTGTTGAACTCAAGGGTCAACTTTCGACCTTCACATCCCTTGTGAATCACCGCTATTTTCATTGCTGATTGGCTGGTACATCATCCCTATTTATGTTGTACTTCTCTGAGATACATGCATTAGTCTACTATAGGAATTTTAATCACTGATATTGAGACTAGAATCTATTTTACTTTATCTGTTCTATAAACTATTATAATTTTCAATGCTCTGTTCTTCCTGTAAAGAGCTTAATATTCTGGTTCATATAGTCAACAACCACAATTTACTCTGCATGACTGGTTAAAATAGGTTACAGATTGATTTCCTGAAGAGACATTTATATTAAGATTTAACACAAAAGAGAAATGGGTGGAGGGAAGTAAAGGCGTAAATTCAGGTCCTATCCGGGGTCGCAAAGACTCTTTTTTTCTTCTGGTCATTCCCTGTGTTGCTCCCCACCTCAAGAAATGTTACAACAATTACTATTTTTCAAAAAGAAAAAAACGATAACCTCATTAAAAAGATAAAAAATCCGACCATATAACTGATACCAAGGAAAATAAAATGACTATACAAGCAGTGCACTTTAACACGTTCCCTATTAAGTTAGACAGGCCTTTAGAAAACTGACTATATAAGCAGGGTGACCTTATAAAAAGGTGACCATATAGCAGGTACTGACTGTAGTAACATTAGTGGCACAAATTTTTTTAAATAGTAGCCACGTTACTTCATTGAACCTTATTTAGCAGCAACTTTAATTGCTTGGATACAAAATTAATCTTAAGACACAAAATATGCTAATGAAGTATAAAACAGATGTTTGTAGAATTTGTCAAGAAATTTAAATTTTGATACCAAAAGCTAAATATTTTCGCAACTAAATATAATACAATGTCATTCTTTTTTCCAGGATGTTCAATGGCATGATATTGATTTCATGAAAAGGAATTTAGATTTTACTTACAATCCTGTCGATTTTGAGGGACTGCCAGAATGGGTTGACGAGCTTCACAACAAAGGAATGCATTATGTTGCAATGATTGTAAGTTAAAATAAACGTTGCGTTTTTAAATTTAAGTGTTTTTTTTATAGCTGCATTGGCTTAAAAAGCTTATTTTAAAGTTTCTAATAAAACCACAAATGTTCTATTATGTAAATTACATTTAAAACTGACAATGAAAATCTAGTTTCCAAAATTATCCAAAAACAAACATTTAATACTTTTTCATGACAATAATTTTGTATTTAAACATCGTACTTTTTTATATCTAAGAGCAGTGGTTGCCAAAAATGTGTTCAATAGACCTCCAGTGTTCTACAACAAGGTTTTAGAGAGATCTGCAGAATACTTTTTTTTATTTGCTAAAATAGAGAACTTTTAGTAAAAAATAAACTATTCTGATTATTTTATGTTCGAAAATCTAAATTTTAGGTTCTAAAACACTAGTAGGTTCCAGTATTCTGGGTTGTATTCCAGTTCCAGTATAGAGGGATCTGCAGAAAACATGATTTTTTTTAATTTGCTAAAATAGAGAACTTTCAGTGACAAATAAACTATTCTTCTGATTATTTTATGTTCGAATATCTAAATTTTAGGTTTTAAAACGCTAGTAGGTTCCAGTATTTTTCAGATTCCAAATAATTTAAATTGAAAAACTAATTTTAATAAAATCTTTAAATCTTATCATGTTACAGGCACTTATTATTATCAGTCGAATCTCAAGATAATCCATGTGAAAATATTTACTTTTCAAGGTGGTCCTTGATTTGAAGAATTTAGGAATCATTGTCTTATTACAATTACCAAGGTTATAGTTTCTGTTTTGAAGCTATCCAATTTTAGAAAAAAATGTCTTCCTATAATGCTTGAAACACACTTCTATTTGAAGTTATAGTTATTAACCTATTTTGTTTCATCTTGTAACACAAGAAATTGCTTTTACTTTTAGTCCCCTGGTGTTTCCAATGTCGAGGAAGCTGGTTCTTATGCTCCTTATGATGAAGGGCTTGAATTGGATCTCTTTATCAAGGAGAGTGATGGAATTATCAAGGAGAGTGATGGAAACTCTTATATTGAAGCTAAGGTAACTTTTTAAAACTAGCAATACTTCTACATGAGTTAGAAAGTATGAGATTTTATGCTAATAGATGTTGTTTCTTCCAATTATGTATGAAATACCATCATCAGAACAATAATTAAATTGGAGTATATAGTACATAAATAGTTTTTAAGGTTCTGAAGACAAGAAAAGTAAATTAACAATTCTTAGAATGCACTTTCCATTTTCTAAAAGTAACTTATTGCAAAGAAATAAATTTTATATAATTAATATAATCGAAACTATATAATGTGCATATTATAATTAATTTATTATTCAAATATGCATTTTTATCACAAAAAAAAGTATTTCCATTGTTTTATCTTTTTATTAAAAACAGTATAAATATTGTTTAAATTTTAAATAATAGGTACTTCAAATTGTGTTGCAATAGTTGACTATGATAACAAATGGTATGTATTTATATTCTCTATCGACTGCACGCTTGGCTATTCTGACCCTTGTGCCAAAAAAAACTCTTGACCTTCCAATTATTCACTGCACAGCTTTTATTATTTATCACCATTTTCTACATGAAATCAATTTTTTCTTCAAATTTTATGAAGGTTTTCATACTGATGATGCAAATACATATAGTATACACTAAGATGGTATGTTTTAAAATTAAACTGAATTATTTAACTCACAATGATAAATATATAGTTAATTTCAAGCAATCTATATATATAATTCTCTTACGTGGCACTCAAAAAAAGATGTTATTGTGTTTTGGCATAACTGTACGATTGTTTATTTACCACAAAGCCTCGCGCCTCAATTGAATTTATAGCGTTTTATCGGATGAAATTTTGGTATTTAATTGAAAAAAATTAATATATGTCGAGCTGTTGCAGCTTACAAACAACACGCTGGGTATTCAATTTTCAAAGCAGCGCTCACATTTCGAGTCAAAATTTGATCAAAGTTTTCATTTGAATTCCAAATTGTTCGTGTCCTGATTCCAGAGGTATTGTATAACTTTTCTGTAGTACAACAAATTTTTGTTTGAAAAATATATTTTTTTTAGAATATTATATTTTGTAAACAATACCTTCTGCTAGGACACATGTGTATATTGATTTGAGCGAAGCCAGTAAGGTTCACACAACGAATCAATGAGGGGATTGGCGAGCATCAGCAAGCAGGGGGCGGGCCCCCTAGTATTATATATTTAATGAACACATATTTCCAAAACTGGTTTATATAGCAAGTTTCATCTTTTTAGTGAACTTTGGGTAATCATTGTAAGGTTTTTTGGATAATTAAAAGTAAGTTATTTACATTGAATATATTAATGACAGGTTTTTAGTTCAATTCATTATAAATATTTGAAAATAATTTAGTTTTTCTTTTCTAATTTAAAAAGCAATAGGGAAGCACACAATACATTTTAATTTAATTATTAAAAAGCATTTTAAGCAATTTTTTTTGTGTGAATATTTTATTAAATTAATAAATTTTATTTTAATTTTAACTATTTTAATCAAGCAATTCTAAAGTGCTTGTTTGTAAAAATAATCTTAATTTAAAAAAAAAACCTTTTTTTGAAATTTTTTGTCAATAATTTCTTTAACTACTACAACTATAAAAAAATTGGATACAATGTTTCTTACAGTCAAAGATAAGATTCTTAGCCAAAACTGTTGTCATATAAGAAATAAACTTCACTTAAAAAAACTAAAAAAGAATAGAAAAGTCATTGGGAAATATGCTTTCTTGTTTAAACTAGTGTTTTTAAATATTTGAGCAACATTATTCCTCATTATTTGATTGAACATGTGATAATTTGTGTTTTGTTTTCTACATATGTGAAATTTCTAGGTTTGGAACACCAACTATACTGTTTTTCCTGACTTGAGTAATCCTGCTACACCAAAATATTGGGCAAAGCAGTTTGAAAGATATCATAAAGAGCTAAAGTTTGATGGTGTGTGGATTGTAAGTGCAATTTATTTTCAATATTAAAATATATTTATATGCAATGATTTGCATAGCTTCAACCAAAAATTTGTATGATGAATGCTCATGGAAATTGTCTTTTGATGCTTTCTGTCTGATGCAAATTGTCTTTTGACAAAAGAAAACTTATGAAAAAATTAGACTTAGTTTTACTATATACCTTTATTCTATTAATAATTTTTAATATATTTGATAGTTTTAATGTATATAATATACTTTAATATATTTTATTTTGTATCTTGATCTTTATTTCAAGATGTAATTTGGAAGAATTTAATAGACTTTGCAACTGACATGTTTCTCTCTCTCTCTCTCTCTCTCTATATATATATATATATATATATATATATATATATATATATATAATAGATGCATAAATTGATGAGTATTCATAATATGGAACACATTTTTCTGATAGATTCCTTGAAACTCATGTTGCTTAATTTAATCATGGTCCAAAGCTTTATGAATGAATGACTATTTATTCTTTTTCCTAATGTGAAACATTTCCATTACATTTAATAAAATCCAATTCAGTTATGAAATTTTATATTTAATTGATGAGAAAAATGCTTGTATTTTGTATCAATCAAATTATATTGCAATACTTGAATTTATCTTATTATCTTTTAAGAGACATAGTGGTATAACTACATATAGCATATAGCACCAATTAAAAATATATGTAGATCTACATATAGCACATTATAAAAATAGGCATATCCTGCCCCTCTGATATCTTTTCCATCCTTGATCTCCACATCTTTAATGGTCCGTTTGATGTAATGCAACTGATATTCGCCTTTCCGTTAGGTAATAACAGATTTTAGCACAAGAGTAATAACCAGCACAATCTCTTTAAAGTTGACTACATGATCTGAGGCTTTTAAAACTGAGTCATTTCATGTGAAAAAAAAAAGCAAAAATAAGAAACACCTATAGTTGTATGGTGATTGATTTCCAGGAAATTTACTACAGGGGTTTAGTTTATGCATAAATTATGATATCCCAGCTATTTTTGCTCAAAATTAAATATTTTGAAAGTTTTGAGGACTTGCAACCTTGAAAAGCAAATGTTGGCATGTCTGAAGACGGTTCTCAAAACTACTTAATATAGACAACACTATTTTATATTTTTGCAATCTGAAAAAAAATTCTACTTATTTGAAAATCACCATTTTAAATGTTGTATTTAATCTAAAAATAAGTAGCATGAAATTTTAAAATTATCGATTTTGATAGAATTAAAATGGTTTCATGGTCTAGAAGAACTAAAGGCATCATTGAAATTCATACCAATTACAGTGGTAGGTATGATAAAATCGATAACTCAATCTGAAACTCAATTTGAATAAACATTAGTTGAAGGTAGTACTCAAAAGAACTTGATAGTTGTCTATTAAACAATGGAAATCTGTAATTCTGTCAGTCACAGGTGCATTATCAATTTAATTGGCTTTTTAAACAGCAGCCAAATGGGCTTTTGCAGGTGACATGAAATGTTCTTTTACCATAATGATTTCTTTCAATCATACTAAGTTTACAGACCTTTGTGACTAGTGTTTTCCCCTACTAGGTGTTGGCACTGTTATTGATTTTCCGACTGTTATGAGTTTCTTGTACTGATCTTCTGTTTGTTTCTTGTACTGTTTCTTCTCTGATGTTTCCAGTTCAAAAGTGAAGAAAATGTTTTTAAACTTCCTACTCAATCACAAATACAACAGTTCTTTTATTTTATCTGTAAGATCACTTAAAGTTTATTTAAACAGGTTGTTTTTATCTAATGGATCTTGTCACAGCTTCTGGAAAAGGCAAAATATCTGCCACATTACATATTGAAAGATTGGGAATATTAAATTATTTTGTACTCTCAGATGAGATATTGTTCACGTCTAAAAAATTAATATTTACAAATGTATTGAAATTCGCAGGCTATAGTATTTAATATTTATATTTCCTAAGAATAGAAATAATTCAAAAAGACCACAAAAAAGTTAGCTTTTCTCTGATTAAATTATTATTCTTTAAAGGAACACTTGGACTAAGCAAAAAAAAACAGGGCTTGCAAAAGTATTTTCATGTAAAATTTGGCTTGTGCACCTAATAACTATTTCATTCTTATTGCATTTTTGTAATATTATCTAAACTTATAACTTTCTTTGTTAACTGCGATAAAAAAAAGTCAAGTTTTCATATTAAAAATGTTCATGAAGCAAAAAGCAATAATGGAAATTTCAAGACAGACATCTTGGTCTATATAATGTAGAAAAGTTTCGATGTGTTTTAGTTTTCTTTCACAATTAAACATGTTTTTTGTTATATGAAGCTCTGGAACTCGACAAATTTTTATGTCCCTGTGACAATTTTAAGATAATTTCTTTTTTATCTTACTGACTTGGAAATTTGAGGTTTTTCTCACTCACCACTCACTAAAATGCTGCTGGATACCAAAATTTATTAACGAAACCTTTTAGTGTCTTGTTTTTTAAATGCCAAAGTACGATAGTGTGTGAAAATACAGTTAATGAGGTTGCTTTTCTATATACTCTGGATGTCTATCAAAGATTGGCAAAGTTTGAAAAAATGCCTTCAAAGTGAATTCCCCATAGGGAACGAGTCTCGTCATAATAATAGTTGGGTCAAGTTTCCAAAAGAGACATATTTGTATGTTCAAGTATTTATGCTTCATTTTTGTAAGTTTGAGATTAGTTTTGGACTGTCTAAAGCATTCAGAACAGCAAAGCACTTTTGGAAAAAACAACGACAATGTAAACCACTAATTGTGTGTATTGTTGGTTAAAAGAAAAGTGCTTTTACAAATCAGATGACTATCTACTGTTCAGAATGTTAAATAGCTTTTTAAATTTGCTAATAAAAAACAAAAACTGTCCCATAAAAGAGTAAACTCATGATTTACAAAGCAGGAGTATTCTGGGAAATTTCTGCTCTTAATTGTCCATTCGAATTTCAACTTTTGCTCATGATAGAAATTTATATTTTTGTCTGGAGTGATTTAAATATTATTTTGAACAGTGCAAATCATTGTTTAAAGATAAAAAAAATTAATCAATTGTTTTATTACATTTTACAAACATTTTGTATGAATACAAAATCTTTAAATTGATTTTTCTCAGTTTCAATTTTTCACGTACTATACTATGATTAAAATGCTAAGGCTTTTTTAATAGCTCTTCAAATCACCTGACATTTTAAAGAGACGTTTACAATGATGATTTGAGTAATGAAACTAAGGATGGGATTTTTAGTAAAATGAACAAAAACTTTTTAATTAAAATTAAACTTAAATTCTAAAATGTCACGTTTTTTTTTATATTTTTCAGCTTTGAATTTTTAATTCAATAACTATTTGAGTTACCAAAAAAAAATCCCAACCGTAAAAATTTTCAAAACGGTTATATGTGCATGTTAAAAAAATATCAAACCAAAATATCTCAAATTAAAGAAGGTGTAGCATTTAAAAATTCAATAAATTTTTAATTTTTTGAAAACTGGGAGGTGATTTTAAAATTTTTCATCTGAAAAACCTTTATTTAAACTCAAGAAGATAAATTGCAGCTTATAATGTTATAAAAAAACTCATATTTGAGAAATTAGCTCTTTGGGTGCCAAATCTCCTTAAGAGAAAATCTTTTTTTGTCTTTTCATTTCTAGGTACCAGAGTAATTTGTAACTAATTAGTAACGATTTTTATTTGGGTCGATCTCTCAATAATGACCGCTGTTTTAAATATGACCACAAAATTTATTCTGACTTTTCCTAAGATCTTTTTCTGAAGAATGTAAGATATATTTATTTTTAATTTGTCAATAACTTATGATAAATATCGGATCAAAACTAGGCTATGTTTAATGTTAACAGGTCTACATTCATGTGACCTTCAACTTTTAATCTTAATATATATTAAAATATACATTTCTGAAATCTTCTATTATTTCGAACAGTTTGCTTTTGCTCATAACTATTTGTGATCTACTTTTGATTAAAACCAGTTATGTGTTAACTACAGCTGATTTGCTTAGTTAGTGTTGGAATAGCCCAACCATCTTTTTCACTGAATATTCAACAGTATTCTCACTGGACATATCACGCAGTTAATTGGATCAGAAAGATAGTGGAGACCAAATAACACAAGGGTCATGCAATATCATCTGATATAGAATCGTTTCATACAAACACTTTAGCAAGTAGTTCTGCACTGTATTATTGGTTACCAGCAACCTGTATTTTTCTTCATGCTATTTACAACCTTTGGTGCTTCAGTGAAAATTCCAAACATGTTTTGCTTACCATGCAGTCAATTGACCCTTGATTCAACAGGCTGTGGGTTTGAATCCTGGTCTTGATACACATGTCTTTAAGGGTTTGAAATTATTTTAAGCCACAGATTTCTGTCTAATAAGCCCTCCTGTAACAAAAGATGACTAATGCAACAGACCAGACCAAATAGACTTTACCATAAACACTAATGGTTCACTGCATATCTAATAGTGTAGGGCAAACTACAACTTTTTACTTATTTTGAGAATTTCTTGCATGTGATTTTTGAAGATAACTTTCATCTATCTTCCTATATCTCTAATATTATGTATACCAGAAACTAGGCTAAATCCATTCAGCAGTGATCTGAATTATCAAATTTATTACTTAATACCATTTCTTTTGTTTACGTACTTCTGGATTTTCACAAGCATTGGATGTGAAAATGATTTGCTTGAAGGTTGAATTCAAGGATTTTAGCATATTCTTGTTATAAAAAAAGAAGACACATCCTATTTTTGTTACAAGTATATTTTTCATGTAGGACATGAATGAGCCGTTGAATTTCCTGAATGGTTCTCCTAAAGGCTGTCCAATTTCAAGATTTGAGGATCCAATTTATCTTCCTGGTCGTCCGTATCCTTTACGCACATTGACATTATGTATGACAGCCAGGCACAATTCAACAATACACTACAATGAGCACAATTTATTGGCATTCAGAGAGGCCCATGCCACATATGAGTATGTACATCATCACTTTTTGCTTTATTTTATCTTAAGTTTACTTGTATTGACAGAAAATAATTCAGGTATTGCTTAACACTAGAACGTCTGTCGGTGTCAATTCGACACTGGAGCCTATTTATTCTGTTCTCCTTTCCGCATTTGTGTATTGAATTTGAAAATATTTCATAACTTTTAATTATTTTCCTAGATGAAATACACTGTAGAAATTTTGTTGGTCTAGATTAATTTATAAAACTTTTACAGCTAAATTTACTTTTTTACTAAATTTACAATTATATATATATATATATATATATATATATATATATATATAATTGTAAATTTAGTAAAAAAGTAAATTTAGCTGTAAAAGTTATATATATATATATATATAATTTCATAGTGTACTTAATAGTTTTATAAGTACCTTGCAATGACTTATATAAACATTTCACAATTATATTCTTGACTTTTCAAAATATGAATTATTTTTGGACACTGCATTTAGTTAAGTTCTTTATCATCTAGGCAAGTGTAGTGAATCGTAATGTCACATCCTGGTTGCAAGCAGCAGTAACTAGTGGAGACTAGAGTGGTGAATGCAGATGGATGCAATATTACCATAAATTGTTTATTTACAACTATATACAATGTGCTATGCACAGCCGTCAAAAAATCCCCGACTCACCCTATCGCAATTGCACAATTTACATCACGGAACAAAACGGAAGGTAGCAATCGATAAGGGATTAATGTTTTCTACAAATATCAATACTTAAAATTTGTCTAAGGGGCCATCTTAATATTATATTGGGTCCTTGCTCTCATAATTTTAATATGAACAACCATCTTTTATCACAAATTTGGATTCTATACACAATTTCAGGCAGAAGTTTTTAAAAAAATCATCAATTTTATTGGATTTTTTACTGATTTGTAAGTGTTTGAAAGGTGGATATCCAAATGTTAAATTGGTGTTTCACGTTTTTTGTTACATATGCTACAAACATTAATTTTTCTTGGAAATTGTTTTTCCATCCTTTGCTACCCAAAAACCCAAACACAATCTATAAACAATTTTTTCATCAAACTAAATTTTACTATTTTTTATTAATTAAAAAATTAATATTCATAAAAATTATGAATAGAAACCTGGGCAAATTTTGACTCCATGCGATTCAACTGTTACTGAAACATTGGAATTCCAAATTTCAGCTCATCATGTGCATAATTAGTAGCACATAGAGACTGTTTGCAAAATTCGATGATTATTATCATTTTTGGAGATTGTTCACAAAGTGAAAACAGAAATTTCTGCCAACAGATCCTGGGATTCAGTCGGAATGGATTCTAACTTTGTCACCATCTTAATGGGCTCTATACCAAGGCGCCTGCAACAGGTCATTGACTGCAATGGCTATTACACATCTTTATCAATATTTATAATGTGATTAAATTTCAAACATTTTACGCTCCCTCAAAGGTTTTTACGTATTTTATCGGTCAATTTTATGATGTTTTACATTATTTTTTCATTAAATCCGCCTGAAATTTTGTGTTGAATCCAAATTTTTGATAAAAGATGGATTTGTATTGAAAGTATCTTATCAAGCACCCAATTTAATATGAAGACCCCCTTAGACAAATTTTAAATACTATTTGTAGAAAACATTAATTCCTGTTGATTGATACCTTCTGTTTTGTTTTGGGATGTAAATTGTGCGATCGGGTGAGCCTTTTTTTTTTGACGGCTGTACATGGACTGCAAGATATTACATCATCCAGCACAAACATGGGTACCAAACCCTAAAGTGTTTAAAAGCACACCTGAATTCAACATTGCGGTGTCTGGCTTTTCTCTAGTCTAGTTGTTTTCCTCCCTCATCATGTTTTAGCAGGCTGGTGTGAAGTAGGAATGCGACATCGGTGTCGATGTTTTCAAAACATCGATGTTTTTTTAGAAAATATCGATGTATTGGAGTCTATGTTTTTGTAACATCGATGTTAATACTTATCGATGTTTTTACGTTGTCGATGTTTTATTTTTAAATGAAATAAGTACCTCTATAAAAATTTTAAAAATAACCAAGCGGTATAATTTTTATAATCGGCAAATTGAACATACTTTTAGACTAAAGTGGCCAAGTGTGAAGGGTCTGAAAAGTAAGGATGCGACATCGATGTCGATATTTTCAAAACATTGATGTTCTTTAAAAAACATCGATGTATTTGTGCCTATTTCACATCACTTAATGCTAAACCAGTTTTAAGAAATGGGAGAAAAAAGTTTAAATACACTGAATTTTAAAAACATCAATGGTTTGGGG
Source organism: Metellina segmentata (assembly GCA_947359465.1). Classification (NCBI taxonomy): domain Eukaryota; kingdom Metazoa; phylum Arthropoda; class Arachnida; order Araneae; family Tetragnathidae; genus Metellina; species Metellina segmentata. Next base: position 65,574,555 of record OX375881.1, read on the forward strand.
GCGATGTATTATCAACATCAATGTTTTAATTTTGAACATCGATATTTTGCTGTCGATGTAGCATCACTAGTTGCTAAACCAGTTTTAAGAAATGGGGGAAAAAGTTTAAATACACTGAGTTTTAAAAACATCGATGTTTTTGAGGCGATGTATTATCAACATCAATGTTTTAATTTTGAACATCGATTTTTCAAAACACCGATGTTTTACTGCCGATATTGCATCCCTAGTGTGAAGCAGTACAACTTTGTATCTACCAAAAAGCACTCCACGGTAGAGATGGGTTACACTGATATATATATATATATATATATATATATATATATATATATATACTAGTGAATTGCAAGTTAATTCTTGAAGTGGTGGCTAAGTTTGTGTGTGTGTGCCACAATACTCCCCCTCCAGAATTTAGTGGTATCCGAAATTCGATGGATTATGGCACTAGTTGAGTGATTGCCTTTTTGTGTGAGATTATGAGAGTTGGATTAAGATCACAGATGTACTTTCGAATGTGTGGACAAGCAATCTTTAAGATTTTGATTGTTGCTGTCCTGCGTTGCTTTTAGCAGTCGAGTGTGAGTCTCCTTGTGAATTGGAGGCTGAGCAGCATGAATGGAGTGAAGCTGTGTTAGGAAATGAGCAGTGTCTGCTATCACAGAGCCAGGCAGTTGCTGAGAATGATTACATCACATTGGCATTTCAACAACCCAACGTGGATCATCCATAAAAGTTTTTGGAGTTTTGCATGTTCAGATCATGTTTGTCTGTCACCAATTTAGCGGGGTTGTGTGAAGCAATGCAACTTTGCCTCTTCCAAAAAGTACTCCAAGGTAGAGATGTGTTACACTGCTTTGTATACTAGTGAATTGTAAGTTAATTTTTGTCGTGGTGGTTAAGTTTGTGTGTGTGTGTGCCACAGTGTCTAATGGGTTCCCTGTTGGTTGAGTCTTGTAGACCCACAATGCCCTCTTGCAAGAAACACTGGTGTGAATCTCACACAGAACTAAATGTTTTATTTAGAGATATTCCCAAATATATTTTCAAAGAAAAGATTAATAGTGTGTTAAAATTTTCATCTTTCCTTTTTCCAGTGCTATGAAGGACATCAGGCAAAAGAGGCCATTTATCATTTCAAGAGCATCATTCTCTGGTCAAGGTGTCCACAGTGGTCATTGGAGTGGTGATATAACTTCAAATTGGGAAGATATGCGTTACACCATCCCTTGTGAGTTACCTTTCCATCTATTATATAAAGCAGAGTTGGTGTCTGCTCTGCATACAAATCTACACGGTTAAACCAATTCACACCAAATTTGGTATATTTATACTATAGAACACAGTGGGTAACACATGCTAGATATTAACCCTGTTCTTTTTGTCTTAGGTATGCAGAAAAGGGACTAAAAACTGTTTTAAATCAAAATAACAATAATATTGAGCATGAAACGATTGTTGTATGCATCTTAGTTTAATTTACCCATATTGACAGAAAAACCATCTTTTCCAGTAAAATTGTTTACAATTAAAATTTCCAAAACAATTCAAATTATAATATTTATGTTTGAACTTACTTTTTATTTCTATACGTGAAAATAATTTGTAAATATTTGATTAAAAAAACAATATTTAAAATATTTAGTTTTATGTAACTTACATTTTGTAATGGAACACGAAAAAACTGAATGTCTGTTGGAGTAAAGGGAATTTTAAATAAGAATCTGCTGATCTTGGAATACTACCACAGAGTGAGAAATTTTAATAAATAAGAATTTTTTGTCTTAAGTGACAGAAGGTTGAGGTTCATTACTCTATAAATTGAAGCTGTTCTTACGCAATTTAGTAACATGCGACACATTCTTTAAATGATGTGATATTAGTTTTAAAAAACACTGTAAAATCGACCTTCTGGTTTTTGAAAAATTGTAATAGATTTAGTTTGCTTTCTCTACACTGATGACATTACTTTCAAGATGAGCTCCATTGTTCCACAAACTGCTGAATGAAATTTCATGAAAAATATCTTCAATATAAGTTATTTATGAATGTCATAACAAATTAATTTACCATCCTCTCATATTGAGGATGAAATTCGAAAGCATTGCATACTGGTGCAAGAGAACTACACGCAAAACATACTCATAGAAAAACTATATCAGAAAATATTTGCCGAAAATTCGCCATTTTTACTGAAAATGAACGTACAGGGATGTTCATAATCACTCCAAAACTCAAAATCGACCTCTGTAGTAGTTACCTTAGAAAATTTTTTTGTAGTTTGCCTTACAGCACAAATGCAAAGAATATGAAATGGGTTATATAGATGGGTATAATATTTATATACATTTGCATCCAAAGTAAACTGTACAAGCTACGAAAAAAGAATGTTAAAATTTATTTTCCATGCACTTAAAAAATGATGCTTACATTCTTTTATGAATAAGTGATAAGTCTGATCACTTTTCAATCAACATTTTTTTCAACTACATCTGCTTAGCATTTATCTATTATATAATTTTTGGCTTACAGCTGAAATTCATTAACTGTCATTTTTTCAGAGATAATAAATGCTTACTTCCATGCTGATAAAAAATACATAGTCATATTTTAATTGATTTAAAAAATATGTTTGTCAGATATATAACTTTTAAACAGATTAGAATTTTAACAGTAGATAAGAGACTTAAACACAGGAAAAGTATCTAGTCATATTATAATCTATATAAAGATATATTGCCAAATGCTTATAATTACTATTTTGTTATGTAAAAATTAATAAATCAAATTAATAATAAACAACTGTATAAAAAAAAAATTCTGTTACTGAGTTTTTCCTCTAATCTAATGATATTTTCTTTCATGCATGTTAAAAATATTTTTTTTAAATCTATATATAGTTTTTTATGCAGTATGTTTAATACTCTACCTCCTGTCTTTAATATACTAATGCATGCACTTTTGTTTTAGTTATGTTAATATTCAATATGTATGGTATTCCCATGATTGGATCAGACATTTGTGGATTCCGTGAAAATGTAACAGAAGAATTGTGTACAAGATGGCAAGCACTTGGGGCATTTTATCCATTTTCCAGAAACCATAATGATTTCGATACAATAGTAAGTAATGTAGTCGTAATAGTTTTTAATTTCCATTCTATTATAGTCAGATGATATAAAATATGAATTGCATGTATTTTAAACAAAGTATTATTTGGCCACATTTTTACTTTTTGAATTTCATCCTTAAATACTTTTATTTCATCTTTTTGTTATCTAAAGGTCTATCACATGCTAACATTAACTAATGAGACTTCCCATGGATGAATAAGAATTGTAAAATTTTCAATTTTGAAGTAGAAGGTAGACTTTTTTGAAATTTAGATTTTTTTCTGTCATAGTCAAGACTTACTAATTACATGAATCTTTGAAGTGCATTTTTTGCCCCAGAACCATTCTTGTCATACTGAAATTTCTGGGATGACTTCTGTTTATTACTTTTTGTAAAGGCTGTCAATTTTATAAGATAATAATGTGTGTCAGAATATATATATATATACACCTAAAATTATAAAGCATTATCTTAACTAGTCTTCGAAGTTTTAATGAGAATTAAACCCACAACATAACCAGAAAAATATAATTTTAAAGTTTTTATTTTATTTAAAATACACTGGCTTTATTTATTATTGCTTTGTTGGGTTCATTTTCAGATTTGAGAATTATGCTAACGCTTATGCTTTGTAAAATGTTATAGAGTGGAAGAGTATGTTCTGAATTAAATGTGTAATGTAGTGATATTTAATAATTTAAATACTTAATATTTTCTAAAAAAATTATTAAGCAATTTTCAAACCTCAAATTGAATATCATTTTCCGTATTGGTAGATATTAGAAAGAGAAATGAAAGTAGGATTTGTTTAAAAAGTGTTTTGAATTTCAAGGCATAAAAGTTAAATTTTTAAAATGAATACTAAATACGGATTTTAACTTTTCATTGAAAGGTAAAATAGACATGTCATGAGTTGATGTTTGAGTATTCAGAGAATTGGTGGTTAGATGATTTTACGAATCATAATTCTTAATAACACTTTAGGCAAAAAAAGACAACTATGCACACATTATTCCACACTGCCACCTCCTTTGCACAGCCTGATGAGTTTCAATTTAAATTGTAAACTGCTAAATATTTTATCAGTTCTCTTGATTTTGTTTAAAATTATTTTTGTCTTGCACAGCTTAGCGAAATATGGCCCCTGTCAGAACTGGGCTTTAAATCGATGTAAAACAAAATATCGATTTAAAGCTAACCTCTTCTATCCGATTTATCAATTTAACCTTCCAGGAACCTCAGGAATTCTGATCTACATCGATATATCTACCTCATGCTCGGTAATCCAAAGTTAAATAGATGTATCGAACCCAATTTAGCCCAAGCGCTGCAGTTGGATTTTAGCGTACTGCGATCTATTAACTACAAGAACCGGTTTAGTACTAAAGACGCTTTGAATGCTTTCCAGCCAAGTTTCTCAGTGTAAGAGTGGACAGACCAATTCGATTTATAGTGCCAACCAGTTACATATAGTATTGTACAACAAATAAATATACTGAATTTAAATGAATTTTTCATTTGAAGGAGGATAATTATTATTTCAATCTATTGGTTTAAACTTGAAATTAAATTATGTACTCAAAGACTTAAATCAGAATAAAATTAATTTATTGATATTGACATAAAAGATGATCAACGTATCGATATAAGAAATAGTGTGTACAGGAGGGTTCCAAATTTTTTTTTTCTATAGGTAACATACCTTTTAAAATATTTGGAGGAAAAAATAAGTATACTACTTAATACAGGGGCTGCATAAAGAATATTTTTTGTCACTATCGATTAAAAATAGGTTCCATATTCTAAAGGTAAAATCGGTGTTAAATCGATTTATCACAATATTAGATGGAGGATAAATCGACTTAAGGCATTTCTACATTGTCCAGCACTTGTCCCTGTGCCATAAGATCTAACCAGCCTCTGCAAAGAACCAGTTTAATCTTTCTGAACCAATCTCTTAACATTCTTTCATCTCTTAGGATTCTTTCATAAATGTATGTAGCTATTCAGTCATAAATTTTTGTAGGGTTAAAACAATACTACACTTCTCATAAATAAAGCCTATGACCTCTGGTTGAAAAGCTTACTAGAAGAAAAAAGCCTTATATGTGGTCAATTAAGTGTAAGATTTGACTCTTAAGTGAAAGTATAAAACTTAGACTATGAAGATTTATCTAAAAAATAATTTTGCTATTTCGATACATGTTGCGAGTTCTGATTCTGAAAGTGCTTCTTATTCTTTATTTTAATAATTTTTACGTCTAGGAGCAAGATCCAGCTGCATTTGGTACCAATTCAACAGTTTTGAAGGCAACAAAAGACAACTTATATACTCGATATTACTTGCTACCGTATTACTATACCCTTTTCCACAGAAGCCATGTGCATGGAGAAACAGTTGTGAGACCTCTGTTTTTTGAGTATGTACATATAAAAATTACTTCTTTGATGTGTCATCTAAGTGTATTTGTGTAAACTCAGTGTATTTTATTTCTGTAGTCAACTGCAAACAAAATCAATAAGAGATACTTGTAGTAGTTGAAAACATTAGGGTGGGCTGAAAAAGCATTTTGTGAAAACAGACTTAGTCCTAATGTGAAAACGTTTCCTAGTTAGTAACATAGATCTGACAAAACAGTTCAAATATATCCAGTCAGGTCCTTTCGTATTAGTAACATAGTATTAAAATAGTAACATAGTAAGTTAGTTAGTAACATAGTAAGGAGTATTAAAAATAGGGTCGCTTAAATGATTTTATAGATTAAATTCTTCATTTAATCTGTATTGTAAAAGTCAGTAAATCCTGTCTGGGTGCTGCATTATTCTTGCAACTACCACAGTTTAGGATTGTTGCATTTTATATTTAATAATTTCTTCCATTTGTAGATTTCCAGAGGATGAAAATGTAATCAATATTGATGAAGAATTCTTATTGGGACCAGCCATACTAATAATGCCTGCTTTGTATCCAGTATGTTAAATTACCTTTTCTTACACATCATTTATAAACAGTCAATGAGCTTATGAATGAGTTTTCGATAACTGTTCTTCATTAGTATTGATAAATAATCTTTAAGACTTTAAGAACTTATCCTTCCTTGTGCATTTTTTTGCATAAATTGTGCTTAATTTTGTTACTAATATTTTCTTTTTCAATCCTCACAGTGTTTTATGTTTCGTATTCAACTTATCACATAATTTCTTAATTTTCTTGTCCATACTTTCTTGGGAAACCATCTAATAATCAAGCGAAAAAAGCGAGTTTTCAATCCTGCGGCAGCGACTGCAGTAACTGATATTACAATGGAGTATTGAATTATCACTTTTGATCATTTCATAAATTGTTCAAAGTATTTCATTTTACTTCAAAATTTAGTTTATGATATTATTTCATTTTTAAAACAGAATATTTTTGGACTTTTTCAATATTTTAAAATTTATTTTAACAAATTGCTATCTACATTTATTTGGTTTTGCTTTCAGTATTTATCAATTATTATTATTAGTTTCAGCCTAGAAATTAAATTTTGTTTTAATATCACACATTGTTTAAGCAACTTCATTCTTTTATGTGCTTATTAAATTTGTTATGTACTTATTATTGCATTCACTGAATAAAAATGAACAATAATTATTTCATTTTAGAATATATCAAAAATCAACCCTTACATTCCAAAAGGTTTATGGTATGATTTTTACACTGGAGGCAAAATTGAGAGTGAAGGCCAGAAGATAACTAGAGAAGCTGAGCTCACATATATAAATATTGCCATTAGAAGTGGTTACATTATTCCTTTGCAAAAACCAGCCAAGACAACAACTGAAAGGTAATTCAATTTTTGCGTATGCTAAAATATTTTAGAAAATGGAGAAACTTTGGTCTACACCAGTGTTCGGCAAACTCATTAGTCAAAAGAGCCGAAGATCAGCAGTGCAACAATTAAGATTTCTTTTGAGAGCCAAATTTCTTTTCAAGAACCATGTTTTTAGGAGACTGTTTAAATGTGTTACTAACATTAAATAAAATCAGATATAATAATAATAATAATAATCTTATTTTTAAATAAAATTTTACATTAAAATAGGAAGAAACATGAATTTAATGTGAACTATGACCTTGCCTTTCCTTGGAAGTTTAGATAAGTTAAGTTTGTACGTCATCGTTTTTAATTTCTAGCAGGATTCCAGGTTCTCATCAATAAGACGATTTCTCAATTTACTTTTGATATGATTCGTGCTTTAAAAAGATTGTTGGCATGAATATCTAGAGACAAAGAGTGAAAACCGCAAATGCTAGTTTTTTTAACTGATCATATGAGTCAGGAATACTATTCAAGGTGTTGAAAATTATCATGTCTTCCTTCTCCAGGTCTTGCAAAGGAGGCCACTTTTTTTCTGAATTAATGTCATGTTTATTTTTCTCTAATTTTATCAGCATTTAAGGCATTTAGACTTGGAGCTCCATAATTCTTTGTTTTTTAACTCCAGTAATTGAGTTTCAAAAGCACAAATGTCAATATTAAATGGAGAAAAATTTAACTATGTTACGTCAGCACTGAGAGGTTTTTTAACAAAGGTTAACGTCGCTATGCTATTTCTGTATTCCTGAAACCTCTGTAGAAAAGCTTCACTCATCCTTAAAATTGTTGTTCTGAAATAGTAACTGTCAATTACCGAGAGGTTTTTTGGCGTTGTTTCAGCAGGCTTAGAAAATAAATTAATGTTTCTCTTTCGAAATCTTGAGCAAAAAGGAATAATTTGTTTTAGAATGAAATGACATCTTCCAACATAGAAAAAATTAGGTTTACTTTCCCCTGTAGTTTACGATTACGATTATTTTGATACGTAACGTCTACCTTGAAATGAAATTTTTGAATCCACTGATTGTCCATTAGTTTATGATAACAACATAACATTCATAACATTGCAAATTTCTTCTAAAAATGTCTATGCACAAAGCGCCTTCTTGATGAATGATGAAATGGTAAACAAGTATCCTGTGATTAATTTTTTCCTTCAAAATAAAAACAAATCCTTTTCTTACCCAGTCATTCTTATTCCCCCATCTGTTGGAATTGAATCACTTTTATTGAGTGGAATATGTTTCTCCATGCATTCAATGACAGCATTTGCAATATCCTCGCTACGTGTTTGACTTTTCAGGGACAATAATACTAAACGTTCTTCTTTAGGACCTGAAGATAAAATAAATCGAACAAAAAGTGAAACTTGCGCTGTGTCATTTATGTCACAAGATTCGCCAACAGCTATTGATAAATCTGAAACGAATTTAAGATCTTCGATTAGCTGATTGGTTATATTCGAAGACATTTTGACTGTTCTGTCTTTTACTGTTTTAGGAAACAGTGGAGACTCTTTAAAATTTTTTTAAAGAATTTCTGCCTTGTTTTCAAAATCCTGGAATAACTCTTTGGATGCATTTATGGAACAACTTTTATTGTATTCACCATCTATGTATGGTTTGCATCTCTTGACTAACAATTAAGCTTGCAATATTAACATTGTTGGAAGATAGCACCCAATAACTAAATAACTAAATGACTTCTGAAGTTCCTCAACTGCTCTCTTCCTCGCATCAAAGTCAGCATTTTTACATTTTACAAGCATTTAGTTGTAATCGATTAGTGGCAGAGTGACTAAAGAGCTACATGCGGCTTGCAGACAACTAGTCTATAGCTATTGTTCTCTTAATATATTTTTGACCAGGGAAATTACTATCACAGATCCCAAAGGCTTTAAAAAATGCCCGAATTTTTATTTCAATTTTTTAAGAGCAGTTAGAAGACTTTAGGGACACATCTTTAAATGGGTACATGCAGCACAACCCCTAGGTACCCAAGCGATCTTTCCTCTTTTTCATTTTTATTCTCGCTTGCTGTTCTTCCCTCATAGCATTTGCCTTATGTGAGGAGCAGCATAGTCGAATATGGCCCTGGCCTCATGAAACCTGAAAACAATCAAGTGACCCTTAAAGTGTCTTAATATGTACTGAAATTTCATGTTTTTAAAAGTCTTGGTATTTTAAAGAATACTGCATAGTTTTCACCTGGAATCTAAAACAGAATCAATGATACTACAGAAAAAATTCATTACATAATATTTACACGCTGGCTAAACATTGGTGTTATAAAAACTGTTTCTGTGAGACCCAAACGTAGTATTTGTGAAAGTACTTGTGGATTCACATGTTAGGCCCTGTGCACACATCCAGTTTTTCAACGTACTGCGGCACCGAAGCCCAATTATGCACACATAATCGTGAAATGACGCACGAACTCATTTCACGCCATTTCCAATAAATATTCTATCAAAGAAAACATGTTTATTTCGGTTTCTTGGTGTAAAAAAAAGTATATTTTGAAGCAAAATAGACGTTACTGGATATAACCATTTATTAATTATTGTTTATATTCCATTTGTTTATGAAAACAAGGTACTTAAGAACGGAGACTCTTGTGCGGCGCCGTGGTGTACTGCGGTACAAATTGCAAGCAAGTGGGACGTGCGTCGCCCCTGCAGCTCTGGAGGCATGTGTGCACTGCTTCATTGGATCTAATGTATCTCAGACCGCACTTGCGTTGGGGTAGCGGCGCCGCACATTGAAAAACTGGATATGTGCACCAGGCCTTGATGTGTTGTGATCTGTACAGATCTAGCTTCTCTTGGCCATTTGTAAAGAGTGGAAATTCAATGAATGTTAGAAACCATGTGGCTTATATCCTGAAGACAGACCTATAATTAAAATTTTGATGAATATATATCTATTAATTTTTGTTGGTAGGACTGAAATTTAAGATGTATCTGAAAATAAACACAACTATTAGGACATTAAAATGAATAGCCGTACTATGGCATCTCTTAAAGTATATATGCTTACAATGTGGCATATAAAGATGCTTAAATTACATTTTAAGTTTATATTTACTTTATATTTTTTAAGAGCATATATTTTGTTATACATTTTTATGGAAAATATGTTTTGTGTTTGAAAAAAAAAATGTTTTTGTATTATAGTCGCAACAATGATTTTGATTTGCTGATTGCCTTGAATGAAAATGCAGAAGCTAATGGTGAACTTTACTGGGATGATGGGGATTCTTTAGGTATGCTCATTTCCCTTTTGTAATGTATGTATATTTTGTATTTTACATTTCCTTTGCATATTATCTTCATTAAAAATCAATTTTGTCTAAAATTTACAGATATATATTTGCAGGTTGTATATAACATACTGAGAATAACATTAGTATGCCCATAATTGTATCATATAAAGATATCTACATTTGGCCTGCTGGCAATAGTCTACTAAATGACACTATCCCTTAAAAGACAGATTTGTTTTATGTTTCACAGTATCTTCTTATGAAGTATAATGTGATTGCTTTATAGATCATGCTAAGTAAACAAGTTTACTTAATTATGATCAGAGCATTTCCATATTAATCTAATCACAGCATTGCGGCAATAACATAAGTCTTCTAAAACCTTTACGACTTGTTGCTTTTACGCTTTCTATTTCAAGCATTCACAGTGCAAGGTTTTGGGTGTGCTGAACCAGCTGATTCTGAATCTAGTCTTACTGCCTGCTATAAGCTGTAATGAATACAACATAGATTTCCTTTTAAAAAGATCCAAAATTTGTTCAGTTTAAAACTTAAGAGATTAATGTATTGGTTCTCGTACATCTTTCTCAGAATAGATATAGGTCTGACAATATTTTATTCAAATTAAGTTTACCAATGTCTGGGATTCAACTAAATGGTAATTTGTGAGCATAACTTTGTCCTTCTAACACATGTGTCCCAGATTTATTGAGGATATTAAATTATTTGCTACTAACCTGTTATCATAAAATAAAGTAAGATGAAAGATTTGTTACTTAATCTGTTAGTAGAAAATGGAGCATGATGCATTCATCATTTATTTTCCGAAGTAATTGAAATTCTTAAACATCACTTTGCTTCTGCAAATTTAGGATTTGATTAATATTCTTTGTTACTGTAGCCCCATATTATTCCATAATGACAACAGGGTAGCATTAAACTAAATTGTTCCTTTAGAATCTATGAATAAGCTACAAAAACTCAATACAATACACTAAAAAATTATTGAAGTATTGTCGTTATTATAACATTTATGACCCTATTAAGTTTTTTTTTAATTCAAACATTTTTTTATATTACAGATACATATGAAAAGGGACTCTATAATGAAATTATTTTCTCTGCTAAAAACGTAAGTTTTTATATTAGATCTGGTATGTGTGTGTGCTATGTGTGTATGGTATGCTGAAATATATATTTATATACTGTACCCTTTATTTTCCAGAATTCTTTCAATATTGCTGTTAACAAGAAAGGATTTGAAACTTCCATGAATCTGAATGAAATTAAGGTTTATGGAATTACAGAAAGCCCGTCAAATGTGACAATTAATGGACTACCTTTATCATTTGAATTCAAAGAGGTCAGTAAATTGGAACATATAGACGAAGTATGCGTGTTTGTTTATATTTATGGATTTTTTTACTTATTACACAGATAATGATCCATACAATAGTTCAGATACAATTACTTTTCATTCATTCATTTTATTTGTTTTATTTAATAGTGAATAGGGAAAGTGCAGTTAATCAAACTCGAAGATATTTACGTAGGTAATTAATTCTACTAATAGAGCAACAAAAAAACAAGTTCAAGATTTTTTTATTAAGAAGTGATATTATTACATAATACTTATAGACATTTTTCTGACACAACAAAAACCAAATAAAATATTTCTATTTATTAATAAATGTATTATAGAACAGGTTAAATTTTGTACTCATGTGATGAATATAATTGTTTTTTCTGAGATAATATTTCATCAAACTCCTATCATAAAAGTTGTTTGGAAATGGTGATTTGTTAACAATGATCTGTATTGGAATTTTACATTCTTAATTTTCGAAATTGTTCTTTCACATTGGTACAACCAAATACAGATATAAATCCCTATGCATATTATTTTAATTGACCGTATTTAACTTCCAAAAGATATTTATAGAATTGGGTTAGATCCATTTCTTTAAACATCATTTTTAGCCTATCATTTTGCATATCAATTACTTCCATTTGAAGGTCTGACGGAAGCTCCTCAATTGTACAGTCAAATGGATTTTGAAATATGGAAATGTCTTTTGCACTTGCATCAAGATCTGAAAAACGCTGTTGTAACTAGCTTAAGTTCGGAAAATGTATCCTCCGCAAATGTTTTTAGTAATGAGGATTCCGCTAATATTTGAAATTTTTTACAGCATGGAAAATGGCCAAACTTGTTCAATGTGATTTGTGTTTCAAACAATGAATATTTTCGGCAATATGACTTTATAATAGAATATGTTTCCACATAAGCACTGCTTTTCCTGTAGATTTAAGTTAAATTGGTTAAGATATTGTTTGATGTCATGGCAGATGCTAATTTCCATAGTCATTCATTGTTTGATAATAGTGGTTGTGGTCAATTTTTCTCATTTAGAAAATATTCTATTACTTCTCAGAGTCCAAAAAATCTCAATAAATCTTTTCCATTGAACTGCTGTATGATAAGGCAAGTCAGGATAGCCTGCTTTGATCTCTAATAAGCAAAACTGAGAGAGCTGGTAACACTTATTCTACGGAACGGTATACGATAGAATGCGAATGTGCCACACCAGTAGCGGCACATGTGGTTATTATTCACAACTTATCAACTTGACTGTCAGCCTGTGGCAAATCAAGTCAAATGGGGGCCCCAAGCGTCAAAATTTTCGGGGCCCTCAATCTCAAGTTCGAAAAAAAAGAAGTGTCAATTCGATTTACGATTCATACCTCAGAAGTGAAGTCATCTCCAATATGGTAACTTTGTTTCTTTGGAATTACAAATTCCAGTTAAAGCCTCATTTATATGGGTGAAACCAAGTTTTATAGTTAATACAGCATCTGGCTTTTGCTGACCATCTTATGTTAGGAACTCTTTTCACTATACATAAAGACGCACATTGTAAAGACACACACGCGCTGTCACAACTTTTCTCGAACCTTAATGAAAAGACATTTTTAAACCTCAGGGCCCTATGCGGCCGCTTAGTCTGCTTAATTCGCCACTGCAGTCAGCCATTGCGTTACAGCTCATAATTTGATTTATTTAATATTTTTCATGTAAAAACATATTAACCTGCTAGCCGGATTAAAAACACGTGGTGGGCTTAGTTTGCCGACCCCTGCCATAAGCAATAGCAGTGATCACGAGTCGTCAGAAATATCTACCATAGGAATCTCCATTCATATGGCTGCCATGCTTTTGCATATGGCAGCCATTCTATGGCGGGTATTCCATTATTAAGCCTGTACGTCTCCTAACTTCATCATATCTGCCTCCTATAAATATCATTTCAAAGACCAAATTTTTGTATCCTGTTGTCAGTTTTGATTCCTAATTTTTCGGAATCTTTTCATGTATGGTACAAATTTTGACCAATAAACTGTTCCTTTGAGCAATTTGTCTTTCTTTCAAGAACAGGCAAACTCCAGGCCATAGTCATTATACTGTGTTTATATGCATTCATGTAAACAATATACATTTGAAATTGTGTCCATGTGAAACATTTTGGCATATGAGCTAAAACATTTAGTTGCCATTGACATCTGACTTTCTGATCCTGATTTATAACCTTACTTTGGGCCACCAAGGCTCAGTGGGTTTAACCATCATGCTAGCAAGTTGTAAGCAATGCAGGTTTTATGCACGTAACTTCTGGTTGTATTACTCTCTTCTGTGTCATAAAAAATTTCATTTGTATGTAGGTCTATTAGTTGCAGGTAGGTCTTGTCTTTGATGAAGTTTGGCCAAATATGGCCTTTGCATAATAAAGCCCAATCATTTAGCTCTGATCTAAAATTTGTATCATAAACTTTGGATTTTTTATTTGTAATAACTTGCTTCCAGAAGCTAAGATTTTTAGCATTGATATATTGCATGGGGGAGAATACAAAATGAAGATTTGGACTTGTCTTATTTACTACAGTTGACTCAATACAACTAATGCTTTAATAATTCTTGAAATCTGTTGTTAATATATATGGTATATTTGTGAAACTAAAATGTTTTCTTTTTTTTTTCAGACTTATTTGTCAATCACTGCAAAGGGGCACTCTTTACTTACAAATCTGAATGTTGTTTGGGAATAAATCAACTTTTAAATGAACTTCTGCATTATTGTGAAGGAAGAATAATTTATGACAGCATTGGATGCTGGGCTGATATTAAGTTTGAAGAAGTCACCCCACATGAATGAGATGTTAATGTATAATCAAAAAAATTAGTGCCCAAGCTTTTTACTAACATATATTTTCTTATGTTTTAAGAGCAATATTTTCAAGTTGGCTAAGCAACTATCATTGCTACATTAATTGGTCACATTTTTTTTGTAGCTTCTTTGTACTACTGCTTGACAAAATAATTTCTGTTATGTAGTTTAAATATGTTTTATTTTTACGTGTGTTGAATAGTCTATCTAGTTTTAACTATCTCCAGTTCTATGAAAATCTGTATAGTGCAATCCAAAGAGGAGATTTCTTCACTTAATTTAACATTTGACTGGACAGTGTACATAATTTTTATTATTTGCCGAATGAATATTTTGAAGTAATTTGAAGGCCATTTATATAATTTTATTGATCAGTATTGTTTATCTTAATGTTTTCTGTTTGTAACTATTTACTGTTATATTTTTCTGTTGACATTTTAAATAAATTTTATTCAGATAATAATGCTTTTGGATATTTTGAATATTTTTATACTAAGAGGGTTAATTGGCTGCTCACAGAACTTGTATTAACCAAGATATCACCATAGTCTGTCTTAAGTAATACTATTCATTGTCAAAGGTCCTGTAGCCAAACTATGTCTTAAGTAGCTATACTGTTGACATTAACAAGTTCATTGTCATGACACAAATCCAAGGTTTGTATACCTTTTAGAATTCTCTGGAAATGAATTACTTACTTCTAAAAAACTTGAATTTATATAAAAATTCTGGAAAACTGATATATACTAGATTTTTTTTAAATTTTCAGTTCTTATCTTATATACAAATTAGAAATAGCAGAAAATGCTGAGCTGTTGTGTAGTGAAATTTTTAAAGCTTATACTGTTTATAGATTTCTAAGAGAACTCAATTATTCTCAGCTTGCTATGTCATTTCCTTGGAACCGTAGAAATAAAATTAAATATTAAACTTTATGCAAGATAAAAGCCAATTTGAATTAAAACTTTTTTAATCAATGAAAAAGCTGTCAGCTGAACAATTGTAAATGGAAAGAACACTTGCATGTAAAGTGGACAAAGATCAAAAAGCTATTTGATGACCATGCAACTACTATGGAAACTGGCACTACTTCGTTTTATTGAAGCAGTAAAACTTTAGGAAAAGCCGGGTAATTAAGCTAGTTATTGTAATGCAAGGAACTCATTCATTAATTTTCCAAGTTGGTTTGGGTAAATATCAAACAAAAAAGGTATTACTGACAATTAAACACAAATCTAATGGGCATTATTTTTCCTCAATGATGGCATCAAAAAAATAATTAATAGGTTAAAAGTATATGGGGATTTTACAATATTCAATACTTCTCCAACACAACTACAATACTACAAAATTATCTTTCTGTTTTGGGGCAAAGCAATGCACTGTGTAGTAGTTGACCGATATATTCCACACTCTACTTCATTATCTCATAAATTTCATCGTTTAGTTGATCACAGTATATGGCAATGTGTAGTTTTACTCTGATACTGGTATTAATGAAAAAAATATCTTAGAGAACTTGTAGGGTGTTTATGCGAAGTATTTACATTCATCATTAAAGAGTACTACAGGGGTTGGACAAAAATATGGAAACACCTCATGAAATGCATGCTTGAAAAGAAACGTTTATTCTAGTGAAATGTGTAGGTGGCGCTGGTGTTTTCTCCCTCCTTTGACGCCACCTAGACAACGTCGTAAAAACGCTGCACAGGTCAGTCGTTCTCGGGGTACTGTTCTGTGAACTTGTAATTGCATCATGTCAGAGCTACAGGCATGAGAATCTTCCGCGTTTCCGCGGATTTCCGCTTTTTGTGTTTTTTTCCATGTTTTTCGCGCTTTTCAGTAATTTTCCTCTGGTTTTTTTTAATGTGATTTTGGTCGTTTTTAAGAAAATGACATCAACAGTGTTTCTAGCCAATGAGAGTATATTTCAAGCTTTGAAAACCGGATGTTCTAGAGACGTTTTTATATACTCAGAGTTGCCAAGTGCTCCGGAATTTCTCCGCTAAAGCATCGAAAATCCGCAACTCGCGTCATATATGGTTCACTCCTGAAATCGCGTCGATGCAGGCTCAGGCATGAGAATCTTCCAGATTTCCGCTTTTTGTGTTTTTTTTTTTTTTCCATGTTTTTTTCTTTTTCAGAAATTTTTTGCGTTTTTCTAACGTGATTTTGGCCGCTTTTAAGAATATGATGTCATTAGTGTTTCTAGTAAAAGAGAGTATATTCCAAGCTTTGAAGAACCGGATGTCCTAGTGACGTTTTTAAGTACTAAGGGGTAGGCCTGGTCCATGTATCGATACAACGTGAAAAACCGATGTGAGGTCGACATCGCCACATCGGTTTCACGATGGCGATGTATCGCGACATCGCGATTTTTTTCGATCTCATACAGCCATCCCTTAGCTAGCGGAAGTCTTGCGGTCATCGTGACATCGCGATTTTTTCCGATCTTACACAGCTATCCTTAAAGCTACTGTTTCCTATGAAAGCGGAGCCGTTATCTAGCAGCTGTGATACGTCATGATGCCGCAGGCATAACTAGGCGGCCGTCTTAACAGAACAGAGGTGTCAACTTAGACGGACAAAATACAGCCGAGAATTGGGCAATACAGACGGCTGGCGTGGTAAACAAAACATAGCTTTTTTATTCTCTAGTCCAAGTTTTTAGCTTCGGCATCGTTAAAGATAGAGTGAAAATTTCAACGGATTTCAAATCAGCGTAAAATTCTACGCCAGGTCGATACCAAAGCCAGATTTCTGTTTAAATTATTTACCATTTGTAAAATCATGAATTATTTATTTAAAGAAAATCACAATTAAGGTACTGATGTGATGTAAAATTTTCCGCAGATTTCAAATTGTTGAAATTTTCAATCTATCTTCAACGATCCTGATTTAAAAAAAATCTAAACAATGCTAATCAAAAAAAATTTTTTGTTTTGCTTCCCTCCGCTTGAATTGCTTTGCGCGGGGAATGAAATGCTGCCGCTACAGGAGAAAAAACGTTCCCCAACTGTTTGAGACCTCTTTGACGATCGTCATGCAAATGCGGCTCCGCTAATTTTCGTTACGCCCACAAACAACGCTCCCTAGGAAACCAACGCCATCTGTTTGTATAAACAACGTTTTAGTGACGTCATCCACAGCTAGATAACGGCTCTGATTTCTTATGAAACCGTAGCTTTAGCTGCCGCAGATCTCGCGGTCATCGTGACATCGCGATTTTCCCCGATCTCGCTGTTTTCCGGTGTCACGATGTTGTCGCTCAGCGCCAACGATTTCGATGCTATCTTAGCGCATTTTTGATATCTGAATTGCCTAATCAGTATTTCCAGCAGAAAGTTCGTGTTTTTTAGCATCATTGGGGAAAATTTAGGTCTTAGTTTTGGTTTAGATCGACACAACAATTCCGATATTTATTTAAGCGCATGTAGGATTTTCCACTATGGTACTTAGCTTTTCTATGCCGCGATGAAAGGCTTACTAATGAGAATCTCTTGTGATAGTTAATTTTTTTATTTCGGCGCTGTTTTTTTTCCGGGAAAAACATCACAGGTTACACATATAAAGATTGAAAAATTAAAGTTTCAAACTGCGAGGGAGCGAATAATTCTTCTCTACTTGCTGAATTTTTTCTATTTTTTTATTAAATTTTTTATTACATTTTTTTTAATTAGATAATTTTTTTTCCTTGAGTATTTAACAACAAAATAGTTATTCAAAATCTGGGATTTTAACGGTCTGTTTTCATTTATTTTTAATAAATGAGGAATTTCTCAAAAAACCATTTGTATCCTAAAGATGACTTTCCAATTCCTTTTCTAGTGAAATTAAAATTCAGTATAATTTAAAAATTTCAAAACAAAAGTTGATTTTTTTTCAATTTTAAGTTGAATTCCAAAATCCCATTATTGTTTCTTGTTGTTACTATCAATCAGTTTGCATCCTTTTTTGTTGTGAACTTCTGTGGCAATCTAGGTCATATATGTCGTCATCATTACTTAGAGGAATCAAATGCCCCTTTATTTCTATTTATGCTGAAGTTTTTCTCCTTCTAAATAAGCTAATTTTTGAACCTCTACTTGAGCATATATGGTGTGTGGAACACACATACATATATATGCAAAATCTTGTTTTAAATCATCCTTGTCTCTACTATCATAAAAGTTAGTATTAGTTTGTTTTTTTCGCGGCCGCAAAATCCTGACGATTCTATGGCATTTATAGCAATGAGATTTGGCACATAGGTAGTCCAAATTTTTTGCAAATTTTGGGTCGCGGCGAATTTTTAAAATTTAATCTAGAAGATTTTGAAATGAATTTAATAGTTTTATTCTCTACCTGGTTCTTTAAACGCGGAGGACTTTTCCCACCCACGTGACCTTGCAGTCAGGCCTTGGAACCATGGCAAATTTTTTTCATCCGACAGAACGCGGATAAAATTATTTTTTCTTTCGTTTCCGCTTTGATTTTGCTTGAAGCTTGAAGGAATGATTTTCGAGCCAGTCGGTAAATCTTTTAACTGGGATGAGTTCTTTTTCTTTCTTCTAGACCGTTAGAGATAGAGTAAAAATTTCAATGGATGTGAAATCTACGGAAAATTTTAATTTAGATTGTTACCTAAAATATGATTTTCTTCAAACAAATAATTTTTTAATTGAATATATCTTCAACGGATTTGAAATCTGCGGAAAATTTTACACCAAGATTATTTCTTAAATACACAATGCAGATCTTCATTTGTTAATTTTTTCCTACCACAATTTTCTATAGCAAAGGAAAAAAAGAACTTAAAAAAATTATATATATGGTGAAGTGGAACAAGATTTTGCTTTTACTATGTATAAAATGCATGGTTAACATCACGATATATCGTGATGTTAGAATGCCGATGTATGCATTGTAAAAATTTTAACATCGTCAGACTTACTAGGGGGTCCGCCACAACAACAAACCAAGTTAGTTTCGTACGTATAAGCATCAAGCTAAAAACGGGAGTTTTCAATCTGACGGCGGCAATAAATTTTCCTCTTTTTTGAAATTTTGCATTCTCATGCCTGGAGCTAACAGACTTCGAACGTGGGTAAATTGTTGGAGTTCGTCTGGTGGGTACTTCCATAAGCAAGGTAGCCGAAGAGTTTAGTGTTTCAAGAGGTAGTGTATCTAAGATTTATTCCACATGTTTGAAAAGCGGAAAAACATCCATTAAATCACAGCGTGGACGAAAGTGTGTGGTGAGTGATCGTGACACACGATCATTAAGGAGGATTGTGACTAAAAATAAGAAGACCACAACTGCAAAAGTTAATGTTGAAATGAATGTCGTGCTCACTAGACCTGTGAGTACCAGAACAATGAGAAGAGAGCTCCATAAGCATGGCGTTTCTGACCGAGCTGCAATTCAAAAACCATTCATCAGTGATGCTAATGCCTGTAAGTGGTGTTTTAAGTCATAAAGTTGACTGGACTATAGAGCAATGGAAGACAGTAATTTGGTCGGATGTCTTGTTTCCCACTTCTGGCCGAGTTTACGTCTGGCGAACGCCATCTCAAGCCTATTATACAGACTGCTTGTTGCCAATAGTGAAACGTGGCGGGGGTTCTGTGATGGTTTGGGCAGTCGTATCGTGGTTTTCTATAGGCCCCATGTTTACTCTGTGAACATTTTGACCGATCAAGTCCATCCCATTGTACAAACTTTGTTCCCCAATGATGATGGCGTCTTCCTAGACGACAAAGCCTCTGTCCACATAGCTCACATCTTCCAGGACTGGTTTTCTGAGCACGAGAATGATTTGTCGCATCTCCCCTGGCTACTAGTCACCAGACCTCAATATTATTGAATGTTTGTGGTCTGCATTGGAGACGAAAGTGCGTGACCCCGCCACATCCTTATCTGTAAACTTGCCCGTTTTGCA
This sequence comes from Metellina segmentata, assembly GCA_947359465.1. Classification (NCBI taxonomy): domain Eukaryota; kingdom Metazoa; phylum Arthropoda; class Arachnida; order Araneae; family Tetragnathidae; genus Metellina; species Metellina segmentata. Next base: position 65,594,934 of record OX375881.1, read on the forward strand.
GGAAGAATGTAACAAGATTCCCTTGGCAAGCATACAGAAACTGTATTTATCCATTCCGAGAAAACTGCAAGCTGTTTTGAATGCCAGCGGTTTTCCTACACCATACTAAGCAAGGTTACACGTTTTTTTTTGTTGTTGTTGTTGTTGTTTCCATATTTTTGTCCAACCTCTGTAGGTTCCAACTCATTGCTCTCTAGTTACGTGTCCTGCTACATCAAATCAGACTTTCTCATCAGGTAAATTAAGTAAAAGAAATCATTATTAGTCTTCTAGCATAGAGGCATGTATCTATACTGCAGTACTTAGAACAGGGCTCGAAATACCCGGGTGCACAGGTGCACTGTGCACATAAAAATATAACTGTGCACCTAATTTTTTCCCACTGTACATAACTGTGCACCTAATTTAAAATCTTAGGTGCACCTTGTGCACCTGTATTAAAAAATCTATTTCGAGGCCTGACTTAGAATAAGCACTTCGATATCATGCTCTCTCCCAGGAACGCAGCGTAACATTGATAACATGGACTGCACAGATTTGACCGAATGAAAAAAAATCTGATGCTGAGCTTTAGACAACCTTGTAAGTTAACTAAATTCAATGTTCATTTTCCTCAGTCAACACGAACCTATTTTAGCCCTATGTTAAAGAGGAGCACCCAACCCCGAGGTAATATATTATATGAGGCTAAAAGAGCAAAAGCTGGCCTAACCCACAAACAAACTCAATGGAGAAAAACGCGATTTTCTTGCTCCCATTTTTATATATTTTTTATTTATCTACAATATGATTTGAGATTCTGAAAATTTATTTATCAGGGATGAATAATAAGTTATTTTAGAAACTTGAACCAGCGTATTTCAAGAAAAAGGTCGTAATAAGTCATGCCAATGAAAGCATGGGTAAAAAATGAGACTATGCACAAGGACCAACTGCGCATATTATCTAGACTGCTAGTACCATAGGGGAAAAAACGTAGTTTTAAGAATTTTTCAGTAGTCAAGTAATAATTTAAGAAATCGGCTTTAATGACAAGCATATAAACACAGGGTGACAATTATTGAGCTATATGAAATAAAAAAATAAAATTTTCAAAAGCTACTGAGTTCAAAAATTTTATGTAAATTTTAAAAGTAACTATAGATATTCGGATTTAGTTTATGACATGTTCGCTATGCTTGCCATCAATAGCTGTGATATGACGCAGACGAATAGCAAAATTCGCTGAAGTGTCAAGACATCGATGCTTTCGATGACCTCCTGAATGGCAGTTTTGTGCTCAGCGATGGTTCAGGAGAATAGGGTTGCCAAACGATTCCCATTCCAGTGGCCTCTGGGTACCCCATAGTCAGAATGCGCTCTCTAAAGTAATCTTCCAGGACTTCAAACTAGAGTGCCTATATTATAAGAGTGGCGACATACAGGAAACATTTTCTGATTGGCTTAGAGACATGTTTTCTACCGCCACTGGCGGTTTTTTCCTAGCTCCCCTAGACTTAACATGGGAACTTTTTGTGTGTCCTAGAAAAACGTGTGTATATTAAATTAAAAAGAAAATATAGCTTTTTCATGTTCCATTTCGTGTTCTAGAATGTTTATTTATTATTATTTTAGTGTTTTGTCAGTATAAATTTGAAGATTTTTTAAGCAAATAGCTTTTTTTGAACAACTTGGTGTTTCCCGCAATCTAATTTAGCGCGTTGTGCAATCCATCTCATCAATTACGCATGTAATTGAGCGTTTATATGATTCATTTATACCGAATGTATCCATATTATAACAATCATATGCTTTTTATTCTCCTTGAAGTGATATATTAATTCGCCCAGCAACCTTCTTTGAGATGATTCTGGTAGAAAAATGGCTGTCGCACATGCGCATTGGGCCAAATTTGGTCCCTTGTCGCCACTCTTATTATATAGGCACTCTACTTCAAACACACTCTACCGGTCCGATGGGGCCGTGCTCCGTCCTGCATGAACCACATATTTTCGAAAACTGGACGACGACCAACACTGTCATCACAAACACTACCAGTTCTCTCGAACTTTTGAATCAAAGTTTTGATTGTTGTTACACTTGGACCGGTTGTCTTCAGCTTGTACTCTGTCGGAAATTTCCTTTGAGCCGCAATCGGGCTGTTATTGCTCGAATAGTAGGCCTTGACGATCGATATACGCTCAGAAACGCTGTATTTCGACATTTTCACCAAAAAATGAGCAATAAGAGTGCGCCATGTGCATGCTAAAAAAAATCCCAAAATGCCCTGCATTCAATCGCCAAGTTTTAACTGAATCAACGGTTCAAAAGTTATCAAGGTTCTTTTCATATAGCTCAATAACTGTCACCCTGTATATGCAACACATTATATTAATAATTAGTAAGGTGTATCATACATGAAAACACATATAGAACCAGTAATTGTGTATGAAAGAATTACGTATAAAAAACATTTAATAATTGAATTTAAGCACTTTTTTTCTTCCATTTACCCAAAAAAACATAATAAAAATGAAAACATACAAAAATAAGTAAACGAATTGATGTGGTGTGAAAAATAAATAGAATTGAATTTTTCCGTAGAAAACAATCGATTCCGTAATCCGTAGTATCCGATTCACTTCCGTGGAAACTATGGAGAATCCCTAGTAATTGACATCTCTGGTAATAAACCATTTGAGGCTAAAAGTATAGGGTATCAGCAGTCCCCGTTTTGACGTTTAATGTTGAAAAATCAAGGACGTTAAAATAGAAACTGATATTTCCCATTCAGATTGACGTTTGAAATTGTTTGGACTGCGGATGCTACCATAATTACAATTTGATTTTGATTTCAATAAAACATTTCAAGTATAGCGTTTTCACGAAATTTCCCAAAGCTATGGAACTACAGTTCCCAAAAGTGTTGGTTTCGTATTTTTGCGAATTTAACAAAATGTATCGACTATTTTTTGTAATATTCACATTAAATAAGTTATTAAATAATTTATAGTGTATGAATCATTCACACGAAATATCAAAGTGAAGCAACGTGCTTCAAGTGATGAAAGGATATGCTAATTTCAAGAAATGAGATTTTGATGTACTTGCTTACCGTTGTTTACTGTCAATATAAATATTTGACGACACAACAGTTCAATATTGTTTTTACTACCAAATGCGTCAATTTATGGTTTTTATCTATCCCTCAAATATAAATTTTAATAAAAATTCAAGATGGAAAACATCTTTCCAAACTTTAAAAAAAGTTTTTTGATCGAAATATTTTTGACTTAAGAAAAAATTGAATGAACAATTTCCAATTTTAGATTTTCGAAATGCTGCACTATATAACCCTATCACGGCTGCTAGATGTTTACTACCCTAACGTACCTGCTAAGTTAGTTAATATGTATGATTATCACACTTTAAATATACCGTCCACACTCACTATTTCAAATGTTATTTGAAAAAGCCATTTGTTTTAACTTTATAGAATTCAATTGAGATAACTGAATAATTTCCCTTCCGGGAAGAATAGCCTGAGGAAATTACGTTGCTCTTCAATTAGATAACACCGAAACCTACTGTTAGAATAACTATTCCTTGAAACGTGTTTGGCTTTAGAATATACAAAATGTAAACTAAACCATTATCAGAGGTGTGTGAAAAGGACAGTTTTTACGTAACTCTTCATGTAGTTTTAAGAAGTTAGATTTATCGTGTGTCCACGTTGATTGTGCCGCCTTTTATGCGACGTCACGCTTTGATACTTCACAATCGCTCTTTTGTTCGAATTTTTTTTGCCAGTTCTCATGACATTCAAGTTTGCTGAATAACATTATGGGTAGAATATATCGCCTACCGGCTGCAATACCGCCATTAATAAAAAAATGAATTTTTTCTTTTATGTGTAGAAAAACTAAATGCATTCTGCAATAAAAAAAATAATGAAAACCCTTCAAAACAACTAATAGTGATAAAAACTTAGAAAAGATCGTCAGTGGCCGTTTCGTTGATGCAAAATGTCACCATCATTATGACAGAAGTAAGTATTTTTTTGTCATAACTGTCCTCTACTGGAATTTACAGTTTTGCAGCATGTATTTAGTCTAAACATTCTAGTCCTCTTCATAATGAGAAATGCATAGTCGTTGCAATCTGTTTAACTCTCCAGGGGACTGACTCGTTCGGCGATCATTAGCAAAACGGATTTGATCTTGATGGACGAGATATCTCGTCATTAGAAAAACTTTACCAGAAATTGATATCGTATTACAAAAATATCGGCAATATCTTGATGACGAGACATCTCGTCATTAGCGAAATTGGCCAGACCTTGATGGACGAAATATCTCGTCAAAGCCACTTTGGAGGGTTGAAAGATATATAACATTATCAAAATGCTCATAAAATTATATTTTTGGACAGAAAAACTAATAGTTAGACTTTAGACATTTGAGAAACCTTTCTAAAATTATATTAGTGAAAAAAAGTAAGATTTAAATTTGACAGGTATTTGGTCTTTTAGCAGCCACTTCCTGTGTTTTCCATGCCTACTAACGGTTTTCCCACCCTCATTAAAATCTTAACAAATCTGCAACTAATTAACTTAGAGACAGAAACAAATATAATTTGGAAAAGTCAAATAAATGCTCTATCAAAAGAGATAAAAAACGTTTGTGTTATTTTTGGTGAGAAATGACATTTTTAACTTGTTGGGATACCTTAAACAACTGTACAGTAAAAAACTATTTTTGTCAGTTAATCAGTACTGATCTAAATCGATGAAGTGTGGGTTTTGTAAGACATGAAAAGCTGGAGCTCCCACTTAATGCGCGCTTTAGAGTTTTGAGTGCTGGAATTGGGGGGGGGGGGGCTCATTGAAAGAGACGCACTTCTCAGATATTTATGAAATAGACTAAAAGATACAGGTTTCAAAGAAAAGTCAACACTGATAAATTGATTTTATAAGATGAGTGAACTAAATACATTTTATATAGTTTTTTTTTTCAATTTTAGAACACACCTATTTCATATTTGGCCTACGTGCAAGTTGTAGCTTGTCATAGATGCCCGCAGAACGATTTTGGTTATGACTTGTTGAAGTGTGATTCCGAAGAGTGCCAGCACCGCGACTAATAGTCTATTGTACTGAGACCCCTATTGATCCACTAAAAACCGATTGCCGAATTAAATTTCAGCAAGTACCTGATTGGAATGTTTGACAGTTCCCAGAGTTCGATGCAGTGGTATCCCAGATATTCAAATCGTTATGCAGAGTAATAGTCACACTCACACAGAATATATAGATAGTATGTATTGAGCTCTCCTTTGCCATCCGACAACCTCTACATAATGGGTCATCTATAACACCCATAATGTTGAGGTGTCTATTCAGGGTACAGTGGCCAGTTAGGAGGCCAATAGCTATCCTGATTTCTTTCCTATTCAACTTCAGCAGTTCCCTCGATCTATCCCAAGGAGATTGTTGATTGAGCTCTTTGGTTTGTCTTTGATCATTAGATTGAAGTCATGTATGGTAAGACTCTGCAAGGAACAAACCATTTATAGTCCCTCTGACCACATTGTGAGGCAGATCCAAAACAGGCTCTGGTCCAATAAATGGCATTTCATATCCATGTTTTGCTAACTGATCTGACATTTCATTACCCTCAATGCCACAATGACCAGGGACCCAGACAAGATAAACTTTGTTTCTCGCAGCCAAATCCTAAAGCGTATTGTGACATTCCCACACTGCTTTTGAAGCGAAGCACTTAACAAAGCCTTTAGGGCTGCCTGTCTGTCAGAGAAGATTTTTATAACCCTCTTAACAACGCCTCTATTGAGGCAGTTGTAAGTACAAGCAGAAATCGCCAGAACCTCAGCCTTATACACAGTGGCCAACTTACCCAAAGAAAAAGATAGCCTTATTTTCCGATTGGGACAAAAGGCACTTGAACCAGTGCCATTAAATGTTTTTGAATCATCTGTGTACCAAATTTCATCCCCTCCCCCGATCAGCCGGAGACCAATATCCATTCATCTCTGGTTGGAAAGATAATGTTATATTTTACTTGAAAGCAAAATTTCTTTAACATCCAGTCAGATCTCATTAATAGATAAGGATGCTCTTTTACCTGCGAATCAACATTTTTGAACACAGGCATTTCATAGGACGTCTTCCATAGTCCCATGAGTTTGAGGCATTGTGAGCATGAAATCGCCTCTAGTTCCACTTGTTTATGCAGTGGTATTAGCCAAGAGTGGTCATATCACCGAAAATAACGCAAAAGACATTCGTATCTGGATTAGAAATAAACGTCACATTTCGCACAAAAATACAATTACATGAAATGAAATAGACATTAAATTTCTCTCTGCTGAATATCTATTCGCTTAACTATTAAAATATTACGATTAGAATTCGTTGAAGATTTATTACATTTCAACTATATTGTTTAGAGACGTACCTAAGGGAAGAAGGGGGGGGGGTAGTCCCAAGCCTCAATGTTTAAAGGAATGCATTTCAAAAAAAATATTGAATAAAATGGTTTTTCTTGGAAATAACTGCTTTAAACATTTTTCCCACGTCACGGAGGTATTTCCCAGTGCTGTACGACTAGAGAATGAGCTTCCACATACACTATATGGACAAAAGTATTTGGACACTGCAGAAATTCGGCGGAGGGTCCGTCTTATTGTGGGGTGGTTTTTCTGGTTATTACTCGGTCTATTGTCTTATATACCTGCTACCATGAACGCTGACGGGTACCTCGCCGTTCTGAATAATACGGCCTTGACTACACTATGGCAATACTATGGCGATGGTTGTTACTTTCAACAGGATCAAGCTCCATTTCATACTGCAAAACGTGTGAAGGAATGGTTTCCTGAAAATGGGGTAAATTTGCTTGACTGGCCTGTTTAAAGCCCCCAGTCTCAATCCGATCTAGTACTTGCGTGACAAACTGGAACGACGAGTACGACACCGCCATGCACGCCCATCTTCACAACAATCTCTTCTCACAGCCTTGCAAGAAGCATGGCGAGGTATTCCTGCCCAGACTTACAGATAACTTTTGGAATGTATGCCTCGACGTGTCGAAGCTGTAATGCAAGCAATAGAAGGTCCTGCCCGTTACTAAATAGAATAATAAAGTACTTTTTCTGAAAAACATGCAGTGTCCAAATACTTTTGACCATATATAGTATATATATATATATATATATATATATACACTTCCACCTAATAGAATACAATGCTAAAGGTAGAAAACTTACCTTCAATTTTAGAGCACCCTGACAGCGTATTACTATCTAGTAAACAGAGAGAGGAAGCATTAAAATATCTTGAAAAACTGCTCCAAGCATATAGTATACAGGGTTATTCAAAATGAATCATCCGATTTCAAAATGCTGTATTTTCATAAATAAACGACATGAATACGAAGGGAAAATATGGAAGTTTTTTTTTTGCAAGTGGTGTTTGATATAACTTCCTTTAGTTACACGTACAATGTCAAGACGGTATGTAAATTCCTGCCAAACACGTTGCAAAGTGACAGTGGTAATTGATTGTACAGCAGCAGAAATCCGTTGTTTAAGTTCACATAAATTTGTGGGCAATGTTGGCACATACACTTTATCTTTTACAGACCCCCAAAGGAAGAAATCGCATGGGGTCATATCAGGTGACCTATGTGGCCAGCTGTGTAGCATCAAGTCATCTGGTCCACTGCGACCGTTCCAACTGCGAGGTAGCCCCGTGTTAAGGAAACGACGAGACTCTATAGCCCAGTAGGGTGGTGCCCCAACTTGTTGGAAAACGAAGTTTGATTTTTATCTCTGGGGGAAAAGGTAGATTTGCAACATATGCAAATATTTACTGCCATGACTGTTTTTTCATCCCTCTATTCTTCATAACATAAAACTTCCACATTTTTCCTTTGTATTCATGAATTACTTATCATTCTGTGTCGTTTAGTTTTGGAAATATGGAATTTTGAAAACGAATGATTCGTTTTGAATAACCCTATACATAAAGTTGAACATATTCATGTCTATCAACACAGTTGAAAACTTATCTTCGAATTGACTACATTGATCTACACTTTCAACAAGAGAGAAAACGTATCCATAAATTGATAACATTCGTCGTCAATTTCAACACGGAGGGGAAATGTTGACTCGGTAGTTCAACGATAATCGGGATTGAATTCAATTTATTACGTTGATACCTATCTGCTGAGAATTTTCCTACGAGATGGCGCGCACTCGGGTTGTCGCCTATCCTGTATGTCTCTGTTCAAAGGGACTGCTTAGCCCAGGGGTGGCCAACCTTTTACATACAATGCGCCAATTTTATTTCATATACGAGTTCAGATGCGCCATATGTCTACCTTCTTACATTCAAGATTGGGGTAGGATCTACTTCACTTAGGGAAAATTGAATTAGTTAATGTGAGCCAGTTCAAAGACCCGCGTTTATTGGAGCACCAACATACACTAGTACGAGATGATCTCTTGGACGTGAGGGCGATCACAGTCATAGAGCCCGTTGATGGTGCTACAGCTGCCATCTCGTTTGGTGAAGATAACTATGGACCACAGTTGACGGATATGATGAGAGAGAGAGAGAGCTCTGAGCAAAATGGAGCTCCGAGAGCGAGGTCAGGTTGTAACTTGGAGTCGTCTATTCTCTCTACTTGCTGGAAGGAAACTTAGCATATTCTTAATATCTTTTCTATATAAGTAGGTTTATAGAAAAAATTATCATTTTTAAATTATTCAATTATTTTACATATTACAGCACATAATCGTTACTGACCATTAATAAGACTTTTGAGCCTGTTTCGATTTCGCTAGTCTTTTAATGTATGTTGTTAAATTTGTTACTGAGAGCAGCCGAGTAGAATTCTTCAAATTTGAATAAGGTCATTCGCGAAATTGTTTTGCTTTTAATAAATTTCATGGATGAAGAAGTTTGTTTGTGTATGTATGTCGTTCCCAAACGACATAATTTTTTTGAAAATTTTCTTAGTTCCAGGGTTTTTTAATGTTTACAGAAATTAATCACGTAAAAAGCCATTTAGATTTGAAAAAATCAAATCTGCTTATCAAATTTTATTTTCAAAAATTGATTTGATTTTAAAAAATTGCGACGAACTGATGAGTATGAGGGTTGCATGAATTGAACTGAGAGCACTCTGATGTTGAAAGTATGAAGATGGATTCAGCTATGGCGCCTACTTCAAAAGAATAATTAAGCGAAAGGATGTAGTGCGCCACTTGTTTTCATTCAATGCGCCACGTTTGGCGCATGCGCCACAGGTTGGCCACCCATGGCTTAGCCATTCCCTGTTTTGCTGTTTATCTCTTAGATGCGAGACGATTGCTTGCTGAGCACAATCCTCCTAGCTTCGTTCTGTCATATTTTTTTTTGTGAATGAACCTGTGCCATGCATTTGTCTTCAGCAGCTCTTATAACTTTAAGTAGTTATTTAAAAACAATCCTTTAAAACTACTCTTTACCTTTCAGAAATTTTTAATTTAAATATCAGGTCGATGATTCGATCTTCTGAGCTTTGCAAAGATTCCCAATAATCTAGTGTCACGTTTGCTCCACAACTCGCTTAATGACTAAATAACCACATCTTCTCAGAGAATCCATGAATTCTTTTAACATTTATAAAGATTTTATTGGTCTTCTCCTTGATATTGAATAATTTAGAACGATTCTATTGGTCCTTTCCTTGGAATAGAATCCAGTGGAAAGATTATATTGCTCATTCCCATAAATAGAAACCCTTTGAAAGTTTCTATTACTCATTTTCTTAAAATAGAATCCTTTGGAACGATTCTATCTTCCCGTTCTATAGAATATAATTATTTGGAAGGCATTCTATTTCTACTTATCTTAAAATAGAATCCATTCGAAATTCTCTATTACTCATTTTCTTAAAATACAATCCTTTGAAACGATTAGATAAGCCCATTTTCTATTGCTCATTTTCTCAAAATAGAACCCTTTGGAACGATTATATTTTCCCGGTCTGCGAAATAGAATTATTTGAAAGATTTTAATGCTTTTTTCCTTCGAATATAATCCCTTAAAAAGTTTCTATTACTAATTTTCTTAAAATAGAATCCCTCGGAAGGTTTCTATCTTCCCGTTCTGTAGAATATAATTATTTGAAACATTCTATTGCTCCTTTCGTTAAAATAGAATCCCTTGAAAAGTTTTTATTACTCATTTTCTTAAGATAATCCTTTGGAACGACTTTATCGGCCCATTTCTTAATGCTCATTTTCTCAAAATATAATCCTTTGGAACGATTATATCATCCCATTCTGTAGAATATAATTATTTGAAAGATCCTAATGCTCCTTTACTCATAATAGAATCCTTTGGAAAGATTTTGGTAGAGGAGGTCTATGTGTATTAATTAGAAGTCATGCAGGGAAGACTGCAGGTTGCAAGGAGGAGCTATGTATGTGAAGCCCCATAGAGGGTCAATAGTTTTAAATTACTATCTCCTAAAACATAAAGCTTGCGATATCAATGTAGCCGTTTAATAGGCGCACCCTTAGACTGACATTCTGCATGTTATATGCGGAATTCATTCGTTAAATTTCCACAGTTTTGTTTTCTTTCCTCCCGTTCGTATGCTCGTTCAAAGAGTGACACAGAATGAGAACAGAATTGATAAAACTATTTCTGAAAAACGAATTATCCGCCACGGATGGGGAGATTAATGTATCAAACAAACAAAAACTTTTATCAATGTATAATACCATTTGCTTTTTCATTTAGTAAATGCTTGTTTCTGTTAATTTTCCGTTTGTATAAATTGCAAGACTTGAGTTTCAAACAAAACTCCAATTTTATTGTTCTAAGAACAGTGATAAAATAAAACCATTCATACAATGCAATACGCAAACAATCAAACCGAAAAATTAAAACAAATTCACTCTTCAAATTTTCTTTTAAAAATAGTACGGTATGCAAATGCATGATGCACATTGCTTTATCGGTTTCCACAAATTTTAGAAAACAAATACAAGTTAAATATTTTAAATTTCAACTACAGCATTTTTTAAATCAGCAATGCATTTAATGAAATAAAGTAAACAAGTTTTTTATTGCGTATTTAAAAAAAATTGACTGTGAATAACCTTTTTTTTCTTTAATAATTCAAACAAGTGTTAACTAAAAAATTTTGAATAACAATAAAAAATAAAACGACTTTAAAGAAAGGTAGGTAGCTAATTAACGTTGTACTGATGCAACACAGCGGGCTATTGGAGACTTCCGCGATCAATCCTGAAGGGAAAGATCTAAGGCCAGCACCACGTAATTTTGAACCAGGTCACATGGCGAGGTCAACACCTGTACTGGCATTCCTACCTTTCCAAGCTTCCACACTACACCAACATAAGGATATTTGAGGCCATGACAGTTTTAACGTGCACCAGTCCCCGTGTACATGTTGGTCTTTGATTAGAATGAATTTAGAACTCGCAAACCTCCAATTGCTTATCCATTACTGTTTCAACTGTGCTCCTTTTAAAAGAAAGAAAGAGAATTTCAAACTTATTTTCTCTACGTCTTTGTCTTCTCAATGTTTTTGTTTTGTTAAGTCTTAACGGCTAAAATTGAGCATGTACACTAGCCCACGACAATGGACCGAACAGCAGGATGTGATGGCATAAGGGAAATATTACATGTTTTAATAGTGGGATGGTCTCCCCACGTGCTGTAATTACACTAGCAATCCTACTGGGCATACTTTCAACAAGGTTTTGATACACAGCTACGGGTATTTATGTCCATTCCTGCTGCAAGAATATCGTCAACTCAGCTGTACATTTCGGACGTGCTTCCCTGGCCAGTAAGCGTCGCTCTAACTTGTCCCACAAATGTTCCATGGGTTTAGGTCGGGACTCTGAACAGGCCAGGGAAGATGTTTTACATCTGTATCTTGATACCACTGCTTGACAGAGGCTGCAACATGATCTGAAGCGTTGTCGCCCTGGAAGTAACATTTGTCCATTCCATAAAATTGCCAGAGCGTAGGAAGAACCTGATTGTCCAAAATGCTCATGTAAGTGTCGGCGTTCAATTGACCAGGAACAACATGAACAGGTCCCAGGCCATACCACGAAAAACACCCCCAAACAAGTAGTCGGATTTTATGCAAATCCGCTAACGTCCAGTCCATTATTGTAGAGTAGTGTATTTTGGTCGAAAAACTTCAATTTGACTTCGTAACTTTTGATTAGGAGAGGGTGGCATCAGCCTAATTTGCTCCAGATCCCGAAAAATCTAGAAAAATATAAATTGGGATTGTATGCTTTTGTTATTCAACCAATAAATCAAGCCAGGCCAGGGAAGTCGTTTTACATCCATGTTTTGATACCACTGCTTTACATAGGCTGCAACATGACACGGAGTGTTGTTTTCTGGAAATAGCATTCGTCCATACCATAAAATTGCCAGAGCGTAGGAAGAACCTGATTGTCCAAAATGTTCATGTAAGTGTCGACGTTCAATTGACCAGGAACAACATGAACAGGTCTTAGGCCATACCACGAAAAACACACCAAAACAAGCAGTCGGATTTTATGCAGATACGTTGGCGTCCGATCCATTATTGTAGTGTAGTGTATTATTCGTATGTATTCAAAATATTGCCAGGGTATTTTAAAGAAGTACTTATTCTCAAAGAATTAACCTGCACAGCGAAACCAATTGTGTAGTCAGGAACACAGAAAATCTATCTACTCTTTGGTCAGGACTTGGTATCGGAAGGGGAGGAAAAAGTTAAAAACTTAATATTATGCCAAATGAATATCTGGATCTTATGCTATTCGTATGTTTTGTATTTTGTCAAATTTAAAAGAAATAAATAGAGCATAATCTCTATTGGTTCGACAAATATTTTAAGACTTTTTACAATTTAACAATTGCACAGTCCAGTCACATTAATGTGACCATCACCTACTTTCGACGTCAACGTGAAATAACCTATCACAAAAGGCAGGTGGCAGCACATTGCGGTGGAGTGTATATGAAGGATGTCCTAGGACATCGGAAAGCATTTCAATCGTTGGCGTAATGCAGAACGTAGCGATCTATCCGACGTCCGAAAGGGCATGATTATTGGCTTTCATGCCAAGGGGGGAAGCATTTCGGAAACAGCTAATTTTGTGAACTGTTCGCGTGCCGCCGTGGTAAAAGTATACCTTGCATGGCAAAATGGCACTATCCAAAATCAGCGGCGTGGCACATGTGGTGCACCACGGGCTATAGATGACAGAGGCAAACGAAGGCTACGGAGATGCGTTCGGGCGAATAGATGTGCAACTGTTGAGCAACTGACCGCCCAGATCAACCAAGGGGCTATCAAGAATGTATCCTCAACAACGGTTCAGCGAACGTTGCTGCGCATGGGCCTCCGCAGCAGACGCCTGGTTAATGCACCTATGCTGCCTGCTGTTCATCGGCTACGAAGGCTGGAATTTGCAAGCCAATACCACAACAGGACGTCCACAGAGTGGCGACAGGTGGCTTTTTCCGATGAATCACGTTTTATGCTCCATCGGACAGATGGACGTTGGCGTATACGGCGTGAAACGTCTGAAAGCAAACACCCTGCAATAATTGCCGGAAGGATCCATACTGGAGGAGGGAGGTAATCTAGCGCAGCTGGCCGCGGCACTGGAGTCGGCATGGCTCAACATCCCAGTGAATACCTTCAGAAACCTAATTGACTCTCTTCCTGCACGTCTCGCAGCGGTCCGCTCTGATAAAGGTGGTTATTCTGGCTTTTGACAGGTGGTCACATTAATGTGACTGGACTGTGTATTAGCATACAAAGTCATTAGCATACAAATCTGAAAGTCATTTTTTTATTTTATAGTAAATTTAAAGAGTCGATGCATGTTTGTGTCAATGGAAAATCAAATTGATCTTCAAACTTATTCCGTTGTATGTGTTTAATTAAAAAAATCTTGTTTAAAGAATATTTCAAAATATTTTATGCAGTTATGCTATTTAGTTTGGAAAGTGATATAAAAATGAACAAATACTTGGGGGGTATCCTCTCAAATCATTTTTGATAAATCGAACAGTGTTTTATTATTATTTGTTATTTAAGGATTTCCTTTTCACCCATCTTACATTTTCAGAAAAGTTGAACGCTTTCATCGCATATTAAATTTATGCATCACAATGATGTACACAATAGAAACCATCTTTCGAAACCCTTTAATTTTGTTAACGACCGTAGATGATTTATGGTTTGGTATTCAAATACTGGTTTAGCAATAAATAATTGGCCGCTAATCTACCTCTTGTTGGGCAACTTCGCCAGAGGACATATCTTCTATTTGCGTACAAAAGATTGATTGCCATCTCTAGTGTGTTACTATTGTAACATTTGATTTTAAATATTTTTGTGGAAAAAGTTTGAACAGATCTGGGATCGAAGATCAAATCGGCTAAACACGGAAGAGGACACAGGTTGCACTAACAAAAGAATTTCTTGGTGAATCTGTTCTTTGCTTAGCACAAGGAAAAAACTAGCAAAAACAAAAGGCTTGAGGGAAAAATGGAAAAGCATAACCATGAAAAGGGGGAAGTGTATTAAACTACAAAGATGGATAAATCGCTATTACGGCAAAGTAAGCAGTGCTCCTACTTCAACTGGCGTATTTTTTTTTGTCTTTCGATTGTTTGACACCTGTTTGAAGTGAAATTTCACCTATCATTTTTGAAACAAAATTGTCTTTAGTCGAAAATTAACTGTTTTCCATAAAATATGGGCCACAATAGCTCAGTTGGAAGAGCATTGGATTAAACGTAAGGTTATGGATTCAGAATTCGATCCAACCTAAGACTGTTGTATACAAAGGACTGGTGCACCTTAAATCTATCATGGCCTCAAATATCCTCACATTGACGTGGCGCGTTGTGTAAGTTTGGAGAATGGGAGGCCAGCTGAGGTATTGTCCTCGTTACCTGACCGTGGTTCAAAACTGCGTGGTGTTGTCCTCGGTCTTTCCCTTGGGAATTGATCCCAGCTCGTTGTGTTGCTCCAGTGCGACGTTAATTCAATTACCTTCTTTCCATTTAATATATATTTTATCATGATACCCGGTTAATTGAATTCTACTCATAATGATTTATCATTATCGCAAGAGAGGATTTGTGAGCCACTCTACATTACCCCGGTACGCTTACCATTGGGCTTGGGTATGCGTTAAACCTCACATACATATCACACATTCTAGGCAAAACCCGCTTACAGAGAATCCAACATTCATTCTAGTCGGACAAACATGTAAAATTCGAACCAGGAACCTTTAAATTCAGAAGCTAGCACCCAGACGATTAGTTGATTGCCTTTGATAAATCTATATTAAACGGCCATCTTGAGAAGCTTACAGGCCATGGACGAAGTTCCCTTTCAGGGAAATCTTTACAACAACAAAATTATGGACATTGCAAAGGCCGTGATTTCAGCACATGGAGTAATTTGACTCGACTTCGATTGAACACGACACCAACCAACCAACCAAATCTATATTTATAAGAATGGAGTGTCTGTTTGTATACTGACACGTCAGTTACAGTTGCTCTTCCCGTAGTGAAATGAACTTTGTTGGGAACCAACTTTTCGAAAGTGCGATCCACAACTACAGGCAAAAGCGCGGCTACAAATCCGAAGTCAAATCCTGAAAGAAAGAAAATACTTCGTACTATTTGAAAAAAAAGGCAGAACGACGACGATGGAGGAGTGGTTGATTGTGATTACCCGAGATACAACACGCTCGGGATTTCCGCTGCTTGAAGCACGTTGTTATTGTGAAGATATCGTCGGCTGTATTCAGTACATATTGTGAAAATATTATAATTTTCTTCCGGTTGTAAATAAACTAAATTTTATTCCTCCAATATCGAACCCTTCATTTCGTTGCGTTCGGAGTCATCTATTCAGAGTTCCGGAGACGACGTATCAATACATTGAATATTTTAGACCCATTTCAAGTTTTCTATCCGTTTTGGGCCCTTCTGATGCAAAGTCCGTCTCTTGCGTGTTTGCTATCTGTCTGTCCATCTGCCTGTCCGTCTGTCTGTAAGTTTGCATCCGTACTACGTCCAAACGGAATACATTTTCATGAAACTTAGCATACTGTGAGTACTTACATTCATTTTGCAACTGAACTTAATTTTTGGCAGCTTCGATATCCGTACAAGTTTGATAGATTTATACTTTTAATGACATTTTTTTTTTAGTTATGACTAATCGGGCTTATAGTCATGATGAAAATGAAAAAACATGGTTTAAAAACTGCAGGTGTATTTTTGCTAATCTGAATAGGCCCTCTAAGTCTTTTGGTGAGTCTGGAGACATGATCTGTACAAAAATTTGATCTAATACAATTCACTCATATTATTTTAGCCAAGTGACCCTAACCCCCAAAGAATCTAAGGCCAATATTAGTTTAACGCTGTGTATCATAAACAGCTGAGTTTTGATAACAAACACAAAATAAAACCAACTTTTTTTTTTTACACTAAAAGCGGTTGGGTATAAATAAATAACATTTCCCTGAATTAACAATTCTGGAGTATAATAGTGTGAGACGTTAATAGTTAATTTAACAGCATAATTAACTTAATAATTTCTGATGAAAATGTTCGAAAATTATGCGAAGCTCTTCATTTGGCATTCAACTTACAAGGGCTGTTCAATAAAGAATGATAATAAATTTTTTAAAGGTGATTAAAAAATCAAGAAAATTAAAATTCATATTGAATGTGTAGCGGGATAAGTGGAGAATAGATAGCGCAAGTTTCACGGACATGACGTCCTTGCTGAGGCCTTGGCAGCCGGCCATGAACGCCTAATTTAACTTTCGTCTACTGCAAAAATGGATGTGACACGCGAAGTACAATACACTGCATTGCAATTTTGTTTTCGCCTTTAAAAATCGTCAGATCGTTAGATCTTTCACAGACCAATGTCATGTGCGTTCCCCAACCTCCATATAGTCCTGATGTAGCCCATACGATTTTTTTATTTTTCCCGAATTCGAAGAAACACCTCCGGGAAAAGCGGTTTTCAATATCACAGGCAGTGGTAAAAGTTGCGTAGGCGATTTTGAAGGACCTGTCAAAAAATGGCTCCCCAGTACATTGCATGTAATGGGGAGTACTTTGAGAAAGATCATAAAAATTTGGAGGATTAGTACAGAAAATAATTTTTTATCAATTAATGATCATTCTTCATTGAACAGCCCTCGTATTTATCCATGTGTTCTCCATTCACAATCCCTTAAAAAGTCACGTTGTTTTTAAAATATAAGTTTTCATATCCGTTTCGGTAGGCCATGTTGTCTCGCTTTGCGACGAGTCATGTCAATGCACTAGCAAATCAACACCAATCGAATTCACCGCCTGCAATTGATCTGGTCCAACGATACCCAAGATATTTCTGTGGTGAAACCATGAAGTGGCGATTCTATGCGTATATGCAGTAAACTATTTACACAGAGTGTATGGACATCGAAACCTGCCCTGCGAACCTCCATTAGTCTTCTTTATATGGAATCTCCTCCGTACAACCGGACACACCTTCTTCCACTTTCAGGTCGGTCTTTTCCTAGATTGTCTCTTCTAGCTCCTTTTCGTCTCACCTCGTCCAAGTGGTCACCCATAGGCCGAATTCTCTAGATCCATAGTTTCCCTTATGATGAAAAGGGATATGAATATCACACTGACACAATATTTGGGGTTTGATTTTAGATACCTTTTAGTCCGGGTGCCAGCATACCATTTCGGAAAGTCATTTCAACAAGGCTCATTTGGTGTCAGTTGTTATCTTCATATCCCTCAACTGGAAACCGGACGTCAGCTGACCCGCCAGCGGTGGGTGTGGGAGGGTTCGAATGTTGATGAAAATTAATTTTAAAAAAGTGATTTCAACAAGGCTGAAAATTTTTCTATAGTTAGTTAACATGGTAAAATGACTGAACAAAACAGTCAGCTGCATGGCAGAGGCCCCTATAAACGCTATAATGAGGAAATTTTAATGTAACCCAAAAACTAACCATTGGATTGAGCTGCATTTTTACATGTTCCCTAAGAGAAGTCCTTCTGAATCGATTCCTATCATAATATAATAAGGTTCCAACTAATAATTTTTTCAGACATTCATTTTATAATTATTATTACATACGAAAAACTGTTTTTAAAACAAAATATTTGTGGGATTTTGTTTGGGTTGTTTAACAGTAGCATGGCACAAAATATCAGTGCTATAGAAATATTATTTAAGATATGCATAAAAGTATAAGAAACTTATTTAATATTTTAAGAGATCCAATCTTTCTGTACTCATATCTTCAAAGCGGTTAAATATTTGTACGTATTCGAAATTGCATGTCAAATTATTATTATTTTTGGGCTTTTATTGGAAATTATGATGTTCAATTCAATATAAAGATGACCCCTTATGCAAATTTTATGCATTGGCATTTATAGAAGACGTTAACTCCTGTCAAACACCTCTTTGAATTTTCTCTACGCCTAAATTTGCTCAAATGAAGAGAGGTGGCTCGGTTTTTTTTTTCACCACGACTGTACAATAGGGCTTATTCTCTACATACTGAAATATTTTGTAACTAAAACGTCTGACTAATTGTTTAGTAATTAATTTCTTAAATTTCCTCTCATCAACATTGAACATACAATATTTTCTTACCTTTTCAGTGAAACACTCAATTGTAATGATTCCATTCAAGTTCTTATTTACTTAATTTGACGGGATTTGAATTTACACTTGAACCCGATTTTATTCTTCTTTTCGAGCTAATTTTTCAGGGGATAGTTGAATCAACATCGCAGTGAGCAAACACAGCAGTCTATTGGCGACTGTCCGGAAAAAATCTCACAGGAAACGATATGAAGACAACACCTCGTAATTTTGAATCACGGTCAAAGGACGTTCTCAAACTATTTTTCAGGGACTCTGCCTATATTTACACTTTTGACCGGTAGAAACAAAGGGTTCTTCATGGTATAAAAAATATGAATCAAACTCGCAATGTTTAGCTTGCACAAACATATAAAATTTTATCTTATCCTAAAGGTAATACCAAAAGGAGAAAAAAATCCTAAAGGAGATAAAAATGTTTATAACACTTTAAACTTGAAGATCAGAATGTACAGCATTTTCTAAACATTCTCCTGTCGTCCATACGCCCGATATGATGTTTTGTTGTGCCTCTTGGGGGACACTCCTATTTATAGCTAGTCGCAGGACAATACCCATAAACAAAAGTGAAGAAAGAATGAAAGCAAATGACGTATCCTAACTCTTCTGGTTTTGTTTTCCTGGGAAATGGGGCAGTAGCCCGGTTTGAAGAGTAACGGATTACCTATAGGAGGTTTCCGATTTCGAACATCTGTCCAACCAAATCGTCGTGTACTCGGGGACTGGTGCACCAAAATATGTCTGGGTCTCAAATGTCTTCAAGTTGGCATGGTGTGGAAGTTTGGAGAGGTCGGGTGCCAGCTCAGGTGCTGACCTTATCATCTGGTTCAGAAATATGTGGTGTTATCCTCGTATCCTTCATTTGGGTAAAGATTCCGGACCATCGTCAGTAGACTGTTGTATAACTCCAGTGCGATGTTAATCAGCAAGCAATTTTCCTGGGTAAATATTCTTTTCCAATTATCCTTAGAACCAGAAGGCTGAGTAAAAACACACTTCAAAGAGTTTAAGAGAGACTTATAAAAGCATTCCCCAGAAGTCTCCCCAAGACATCTTGATCTGAATCAGATATATATTAATAAACCAGCCATCTTGCGCTATCAATGGCAGCGCTTCTTTTTTAGAGGAACCAAACCCTCTTCAAGTACAAAGCAATATAAAGCTTTTATTCTCCCAAATACGTATCAATATCCTATGAGCTATTTTTTATTATTTTGGGGACACAAAAATGCTCTTTCAGCACCGCACACGGGGCTCTTATCTTCCTCGTTTATCACCCCGATTTTTTACGCACAGGAACGCTTATCCACGAGCACTTCTTAAAATTCCTCGGGTCCACCACTTGATCGCAGGCTTGGCGAGCGGAGGTTTCGAGTTACGGGATGGCAACCCTGCGGTGTTGCCATATCCCCCGCGCCCCAATGCAACCGAAAAAACTTTTCGACCGAGAGGAACTACAGTATGACTGAGACACCCGAATCGCTTAGTCCTCGGTCCGAGATTGTGTGGGATATATCACTGAGGTTTTGTCACGCGCCCGCTATGATGAGTGTGTTTATGTTTTGTCCTCTCGAGATGGGCTAGGTGTGACAGTCGTCTTGCCAGAGGAATGCTCTCGGTTTTTCGTGTGATGTAATTGGCTTTTCAGCGATTGTGACCGGTTCGGACATAACGGGTAAGTGATGTTCGAAGGAGTGAAAATATCGAGACAAAATGCATATCCATGTTTTTGTAGTTTCTTCGTTTTTAATTATTCTATTCCACAAAATGTGTCGTACTTTCTCCAAAGAAGTGTCAACTCAAAATTGAGATTTTGTTTTGAATAAACAAACGTTTCGAACAAATATGAAATCAAGAAATATACAAAGCAAACTTGAAAAATTGTCATGGAATTTTTCAAATTTCAAACTCAAAAATGAAAATTTTATGCTTTAATTATCAAGTGATTCAATTAAGTTCGGGCCAAAAATTAAAATCGGGAAATATTCTACTCATATTTAAAAAGTGACTGAATTCTACAAATTTAATAATTTAATGAAAATTTTGCATTTCAATTAACAAACGATTATTTAAATTATTAGGAAAAATAAATCAGAAATTTTCAACTGATTTTTGGTATGGAAATCTGTGACTTTTATCAACAATTAAAATATAAACAAAGACTGAAATCTACAAATTTCAACTCTGAAAATGGAAATTTTGCCTTTTTATAAACAAACGATTCAGTTAAGTTAAAGCACAAAAACTCAAATCATAAATATTGTATTTATTTTCATACGATGAAATTCTACAAATTCCAACTTATGTTGAAGATTTTTTTTCTATTATAGACGTGAAATTTGTTTGAATATGAAAGATTTCTCCTTTTTTCAACTCTCCTCAAAAATTTACTTTTTTAACATTTTTATCTAGAAAATGTGATATACTATGTGGCATATCAATAATTAAAATAATTTTTTTAATTCACACCTTCACTCTTCATGCACTGAATGTGTTAACTTCAAAGCTCCATTTTCATACTAAAATCCAATTTTTTCATCTTTAGTTACAATTTTCTTCCTGACTATTAGAGATTAACGTCAATAACTTTTTGAATGTATATTTTTGGTACAGAAATAAGATTTTTTTCTTAGATTTTCTGAAAATGTTTTAATATTTCTGGGCAATTCTTCCAACACACTGCAAATACGTCAATTGTTTGGAAAAAAACTAAATGTACACGTTCTTATTTATTAAAAAACATGCTATATACGAATACGTTCATAGAATATGTGAATCTTAACTTACGAAAATTATATCCAAAATTATATTGCATGTAATATGGGATTCCATGGCGGTAATGGTATTTTAATGGGCCACACGATAAAGTCACTATGATGATCTGTTATTCTTAAATGGACTAGTTTGAAGTAAAAATTACTTTATTAATCCACTAAGTGTATAAATAATGACGTTAACTCTTAAGCTTTACGTCATACATTTATTCCTTTCAAAACCGATTGTTTCACCTTGACGTGCTGGATAAGATTCATCATTTTTGACACAAGGATTAACGTGCCATCATATTCCTTTTCAGTAGAATAAACTACATTAAATTCTTGTTTGCTTGTTAAAAGGCCATAGAATATTCCTATATGCGTTTTTCCTGATTTTCACAATTTTCAAGACGTTGGTTCCTTGAGTAATGACAATAGCAATCCGAAGTTAAAAGCGTGACATGAAAGACATTTTCTGTCAAGCTAAATGCAGGTGGCTGGGGTTGCCAACTTTTTCTGAGACAATTCCGGGACCATATTGCGCTAAACTGATACTATTGGGTCATCCGTATTGTTCTGCGGTTTTTCAAATCGAAGCGCGATTTGTATTATTATTTTGCTACCGCTGATAAGGAGTGACCTTGATTGAAGCAGATGTGTAAATTCGGTTTTTTCTGTCTTCACTGCATAATTCTAGCTTGTGTTATGTCATAATATTTGTTTCACTGCTGTGCTAAGAATGGAGATCCAAAAAGTTCATTTCCGTCCTATTATGCTCTTTTATTTTAAGATAGAAAAAAAAATGCTAGTCAGACTGCTTGTAAAATGTGTGCTGTGTATGGACAAAGTGCTGCTTCTGATGACACAGTTGGAATGTGGTTTGATAAATTTAGGCGCGGAAATTTCAGCCTCCAAGATGATGCTCGATCTGGACGACCATCATCTGTAAACGAGGGCCTATCAAGAGATACTATCGATGAAAATCCACGTTACACAGTTCAGGAACTATCAGACTAAATATTCCAAAAAGTACAGTTCATGATCATCTGAAGAAGATTGGGTATGTAAGCCGCTACGATGTATGTACCCCATACTCTTAAACACAGAATATGCTTGCTCGATTTTCTGCATGTGATTCTTGACTGAAACGAAATGAAGAAGCTTCTTTTTTGAAACGGCTCATTACTGGAGATGAGAAGTGGATACTATACAATAATGTTACAAGAAAAAGATAATGGGTAAAGCCAGATGAACCACCCCAAGTAACATCGAGAGGGGGGCTGCATCCATAAAATTAATGATTTCTGTATGGTGGGACTACAAAGGAATTGTTCTTTATGAATTGTTGTTGAAAATCAGACTATAAATTCGGAAAAAAAAAACAGTTCTTTAATGGCAGTTTTAAAAGCACAAATCGAAAGGAAAGCGGCCAAAACTGACCAATCGTCGAGGTGTTGTCTTCCAGCATGACAATGCGCGGCCCCACATTTCGCTGAATGTCAGACAATGAATTATTGAGTAAGGCTGATATGTTTTGTGTCAAACCCCATGTTCACACCAGACCTTGCCCCTCAGATTTTCACCTCTTCTTGTCACTTCAAAATTCTCTGAACGGCCTTGGAGTTCAATTCTCAGGAGACTATCAAACAGCAGATCGATAACTTCTTTACAGATAGGCTTAATGATTTTTTTAAAAAGAATTTTCCAGCTGTCGGAAAGATGGCAAATTCATCGAACAAAATACTGCTTATGTCATTCAATAATATTTTCTTATGTTTTTGTACTGCTTCGTTGGTATGTATCATAAAAAAAACTTTCCGGATGATCCAATATTTGTGTTGTCACTCAAATAGCAAAAGGTCGTATGTCCAAAAGCAGCATTTTACAGGACAGCAAAAAAAGAAACCGAATTTTTAACTTATGAACTTATGATTTGCATCTACTATTATGTACTTTGGGTTTTGTTCTTAGCTTATTGGGTCAGCTGATGACATAAAGTAATTTTCCACCGGGTGGAAATCCCAAAATACCACATATAGCAATAATAAAAGAAAAAATAGAATTTTTAGCATTCGACCTTTTGAATATTGAGTGACGATATTAGATTGATTTGGGATAGTAGTGGAGAACGGACATTTGAGGGACACGAAGTCATGTGCACTACAAAGAATAACTTTGGAGTGTAGGTGATAGTGGATGATAAATTTCTCTGAAATTCCGAGACAGTTTGACATTTAACCGAGATTCTGGACAGCAACTTCAATTCCGGGACGGTTGGCAACCCTATTCTGAACGCGACGTCATTTACCTTGCTTTTCAAATACGATTTCAGCACCTCCGTCCATAAATATATAAAATAATAAATACTGAAAAAAAAATGTGATAGTTGATTGGTCATCACCAATTTGATTAAACGTCAAACGTTACCAAAAAGGCAAAAAAAATCACTTTTTAAGGAAACCTCGATTTATATCAGGCGAGAGCATTTTGACAGTATAACTAAAATCTTTGCAGACCTAGTTTGTGTATACACCTAAAATCTATCTCACAGAGAAAAGATAAATTGGACTATTTTTATTACTGTGCATAAGCTTTTTAACTTATTCCAGAAAACAGCTATTTATTTCTTATAATAAATCTCCTTTTATCGAAAAATTGCTCAATGATATTTTTGGGCACAAAACTGGGAAAGAAGACATAAATCCAAGTATATTTATCGAAGTTTAATAACGTTTCACCCTTGCACAAATGTATAAAAATTTTCTTATTTTCCATTGAA
The DNA here is from genome assembly GCA_947359465.1 of Metellina segmentata. NCBI lineage: Eukaryota > Metazoa > Arthropoda > Arachnida > Araneae > Tetragnathidae > Metellina > Metellina segmentata. Next base: position 65,619,236 of record OX375881.1, read on the forward strand.
GTTTAAATATAATTATATATAGATTTTATATATCTACACCTTTCAGTACAAAAATGTATCACAATTCACGTGTCAGTGTTCCATTGTGTCGATGACGCATTGCTATCATTTGCCATCGTATTCTGCATTGATAATTTAACGATTTTACAGTATTGCGTTACCTGAATTGTCTTCCAATGAGTTGGTTACGACAATTGTGGACATTTTTCTTGAAAGTTTCCCCAATAATTCCCCCCTTTGAGTGATTGGATGAACAACAAAGTAGCAGCCTTTTCCTTTTTTAAAAAAAGAATATACAAAGAGAACGGGGAAAGACAAGGTGGTCAAGTTCTTCGTGACTCAGAGTTAATATTAAATATATTGTGGTGTTTTGGGGTACCACAATAATACAAGTGGGACTTAAGCAGTTTCCATTTTAAGCTATTTATTTCACTTAAAAGGATTTCAATACAATTGGACCACTATTTACAGACATATGTTCAACAAACGATCACTGCAGGATTGTTAGTGAAGAAACAGTAAGTTTCTCTTCTCACAGTTTGTATTTTTGTTACCCCATGGTTTGACTTCCCCGTATAACTGTCCAGAGCTATCTCGTCCACCACCTTCCTCTGTGGCTTCTCTCGCTCGAGTCCTGTGCCTTCATTTTCGGGGCATCAACCTCTCACATGGAATACCCGCAGCTTCTTTTTCAAATGACACCTCCTACGCTCAAGGGGTGTCAAATTCCCACACGTGCGAAAGGCTCGTGAAACCGTTAGCCGTCGGTCCGTCACAAACACCAGGTGTCAGGTGGAAATTGGGGTGCACAAGAGTCTGACGCCGATCCTGAGTTATTTCCACACGTGGCTGTCGGCTCCCTTCTCGTGGAAACATTTCTTTTTCCAGCCGCCACGATCCAACAATGTGCGCAAAAGATGTCGAATCGTCTTATATAGACTCACATAGGGTTAGCTTATTCTTTACCTCACACCTCAAACTTTTCAATGAGAGGCACAAGGATAATCCAAAGGAAAGTTAATTACATTGAAAAATACCCACATATAAGTGTTACATTGTAATCAGGCCAGAAATAGTTGTTGCTAGCGCATAAATACGTACTAAACATACCTTTTTGTTCAAATGCTAAAATAAACAGTCACTTGGTTTTATTTCTTTGTAACAAGAGGTTTTCGTTCCAAAGTCGAGTCAAGAATAGAATAGATTCGGTGAAAAGTTTCAAGACATTGTTTTTACAATTACGGCATTATGGGTCAGAAAGGAGAGCATTCTAGCCGGCAAATAATTGCAGTGTTAAATATGTAGATAATATTGTATTGAGTTTTATGTGTCAGAATGTATTGCATTTTGACTGTCTTTTTAACTATAAATTTGAATCAATCCATAGTAGTTTGATTACATTTATATGTAACGTAATGCTATTGGAAACATACTAACTGGAATTATTCTGATCTGATATAGACGTTAAAAGAACTAATTTAAGACATGTATTCCTATTCTTTTAATTCTATTCCTTTCGGGTGAATTCTTCCAACATACACAACCTCGAGGTACCCCCAAGTGATCTGTCCTCTTTTCTGTTTTACCATTCAGCTTTTGCTTTCATTCCTCCCTCGTTATTGTCTTGTGTTTGGTGCAGCTTGGCCAGACATGGCCTCTTGTGACGTAAGACGCCAAACTCATCAACCTCCAAAGTACATTTTTGCTTGGTTTAACCGGACAAAAATACTTCCTAATCCGAGTCAGGTGGAGACCACAGAGGCAATCTTGCAGTTACTTTGGAAATAATGTGGTTACTAAAGACGTTGCACTTACACTTTTTACTGTGTGAAAACCGCTATAAATGAGTTTGCGCGGTTGACACTAACCACAATTTTGTATCTAAAATTCATTGAACGATTTCATGCTCCGTAATCTAAATGTTTTACCTACCAGGCTCGTTTCATGATCTAATTAGCTAGTACTCGTTTATCAATAACTGTGACCGTAGAGCTATAAAAACCCAAACCGGACTTCGACGATTGCTTGCTTTAAATGAAACGTTATTTTTTAAAGAAAATTAAGCATTGTAAAATAATTGCAAATAAATATTTTGTGAACAAAAGTTTTTCTTTTACTTTAACTGGACACAATATACGTGTTGATTGATCGCAATATGATATTTTATATATAAAATTCATTGAATGATTTCATGATCAGTAGTCAAAATGTTTTACCTACCAGGCTCAATTCATGATATAATTAGTTAGCACTCGTGTATAGGGATTGCAATCCGATTCGGCGGATCCGGCATCATTTAGCTACCTACTGGATCCAACAACATCTATCCATGCATATAAAAAAAAATAGATTAAAAAATTTTTAATTAAAAATGAGCATTTTTTTATTTTATAATTTATAAAAACACTTATATTTTATAACATATCCATAGTTTTTAAAATTGCTGAAGACAAATCACTTAAATATGTATGAAGAATATACATACTAAATTTCATGCAATTATCTTGAATAGATTTTGAGTTATATCATTTTAAAGTTGGGAAAAGTGTGAAAAATCCATCATGGAGAAAAATCACCTTAAATTTCATTAATGAAAATCAGTTACAAAAGGTGAAATTTTAGTACCTGATGGATTTTTCACTCCGAGTACGTAAGTAAATCCGATGTCTTCAGACCTTTGATTAAGGTTTATTTTGGCTAGTTGTACCTTTCTACGGTACAATTTGTATGCAATTGTACTTTTGTTATCAGTTTTTCCGATAAGTCGAAATATTTTTCGTTTTAAAACTGTGACAGCTATCAAAACGTTCTTTTGCTTATAACTTCGGCTCTACTTAAGATATCATCATATAAAATTGGTGTCAAACAAAAGATAATTAAATTTCAAATTTTTTGAGAATATAGAACTAAAAAGGACTTTTTGAAGGTGTTTTGTGTCCCAGTCCCCCTTAAGAAGAATTAAGAGTTCCCTTGTTTGTTATGTTGACCAAAAATGCCAAAGATTAGATTTTTATGTTAGTATGAGACATGGTTAGGTACGAATTATATATCATTTGCTCAACGACATTAGAGATAGAGACTACTAAATTTTGATAAATAGAAAGGTACTACGTATGAAACCAACTGATGTTTTTTGGTGTGGAAACTAGCAAGACTGATCATTAGGGTGGAGCGAAAAACACGAATTTCGGAAATTGAAAACGCCTATGGTGGGAATAGTTGGGGACTACCATGCTTATTAACAGTACAAAATATGAGCTAAATCAATTAATATCTTCAGGTGCCCAAATCACTTTGAAATTTCGATATTTTGCCATTTTTTTCACAAAAATAATAATAACGCATTTAAAAAAATTTAATATATCTTATTTAAAGCCATGGGTAGATGAAATGAACTTCCCTGCGTGTAAAAAAAAAGTTTTACACTTAACATAACATTATCCCGAAAAATAAAAAATTTCCCCTTTTTCTAGAGCGCCATCATGCGCGTCTCCACTCCTCTCAATAGACTCATCATTGCGACCACGCGTTTACACGGGCGCTTCCCCTTGCAGCTCTTCGCTTTTTTTTAATTATTAAAACAACCCAGAACTTAGCACGAGGAGATGGCTGCATATCGAGTCCCCCCCCCCCTGCTTATTTTTACTTATTATTTTAGATATTTTTTATATAGAAATTTTAATCTTTAAGTTCAGTTTTGTTTGGATTTGGTTTGTTTTGTTTGTTAAGGATACACGGTTCTGTGAATTAGTCGAAATGCCTAGGACACGATCAGTAGATGTATGTCCCGTGTTTGGAATGGCTGAAATAATGAAGCCTAACACACTTCCAACATATGCAGATTTATGAAGTATTATCTTTACATACCGAAAGATTGTAAAAGAGATGCTAGTATGTGGCTGATGGATGTTCAATTTTAATTAAAGAGCTCAAAGGATTATGGGGGAAAAGTTCGATTCCAACTGTAATAAACCAACAAATAATATATATGCTGAAAAAATACCATAAAACATATAGAAATATTAAGAAACTATTAAAAAATACTGGCAAACTATATTTCTCGAAAGGTTGTGTCCTTCAGGGAATCAGCAGAAAAAAAATCTATTTGATATTAGCATATGTAAATGTAAGAACTTTCTCAGTTGTACTTTCAAAATTAAAGTACCTATTGCTGAAAGAGCTTTTTTAACAGATCAAAGGACATTTCGAAAAATGGTCATTGGAAATGTTGGCATTAAAACCAGCAGAATGCTTGAAAAAAAGGTTGCAGCGCAAAGAAAGGGAAGCAGAGAGCCAAAACGTTTAGCTCACACACACACACACACAAAGATTGTAAAGGAAAACAATCCTAAATCTCTCGCCCTCTACTACGGGAGCTACTTTAAGTTTTAATTTGCTACAGAATTCTAATGCCACTATAAACACAGTCATTGATAATAATTCTTCTTCAACTTCACAAACGAGAACTAAACTTCCAAATGTAGCTCAGGCTTGTGACAGAACTGGCGTTTCAGATAGATCAGAAGCAATTCTAATAAATGCTGCTTTGAAGGATATGGGAAAAATTTCCAAGGATGATTCTTCAAACATAGTTGATCGTAGTAAACTTAGAAGAGAAAGGACAAAGACTCACAGCTACCTGAAAAGGAAATATGAGGAAACTACCTCTTTATCAGAATATGGAATATACTTCGATGAGCGAAAGGATTAAACTTTAGTAATGATTAAAGAAAGAGAAAGGATTTCTAGAAAGACGGTAACAGAATAATATATCGTTCTAATACAAGAACCAGGATCAAAATATATGGGACGTTTCACTCCTACAGCTGACTCTTATCAAAATATTAAAACAAGTATTTTAACTTTTTTGGAGAAAAATATAGATTTTTCTAAGATGCAAGTGGTTGGTTGTGATGGTACAGTGGTAAATACATGTTTGAAAAATGGAGTCATTCGACATATCGAGCTCTTTTTAGGATGCCCTATGCATTGGTTTATTTGTTTATTACATACAAATGAGCTACCCAGCTACCTTTACGTCATTTGTTGCAACATTTAGAAGGGAAAACCACAGGACCAAAAGGATACAACGGAAAAATTGGAAAAATGTTTGAATCTTGTGAAAAATTGCCTTTGACAAACTTTGAAAAGATATAAGTAACTTTGCCAGATATTGTCCTTATCACTGATCAACGATACATTTACGAAATGTGCACAGGTATATCAAATAAATATATTCCATTAAGCTTGTCACAAAAAAAATCCAGGAAAATTGAATCATTCCAGATGGTTGACCACGACAAATATAATTTTAAGGTTATATGTTTCAACAGAAGATCCAACCCATAACTTGAAAATATTAACAGAGTATGTTGTGAAGGTACACTCATATGTGTGGTTTAAAATTAAAAGTCAGTCATCATGTCGGTAAGGGAATTCCTAATTTTTACCATATTTTAAATAAATCGAGATTTTAGCCTGATGATATAAAAATTGTTGTAGATAAGAAATGCTTATTATGCCCATCCAGAAAATATTATTTTGGCAATGTTAGCTGATGATAGAAAACACGTCAGAGAATTGAGCCTCAGAAAAATTTTAAATGAAGACAAAAAAAATAAAGTTGAAAAGAATATTTGAGAGTTCAAAATTCCCAAGTTAAACTTCGAAGCAGACGATTACATAAATTTAATTGAATGGCCAATCAGATTCCATTACAGATCCACCACTTACAGTATCTCTTTCTGATGATCAACTCAAGTCTATGATTCTAGACGTTCCAACCAATAGTAACATGTTTAACTTTCCATGCCATTCACAAGCAGTAGAACGTTGCGTTAAATTAGTAACTGAAGCATATAGTACAGTATGTGGTACAGAGGCACGAGATGGATTTATTCGGTCAAGAATTGCTTCTAGACTTGCTTTACCCAGATTTGAAACCAAAAGCCAATATCAACCACTTTTAAGCTAAACCACTTGCCAGTAACTTCAACTTAATTTTTTAGTGTAAGCTAGCAACTTAAATTGAAATTTTTAGGGGGGGGTGGAACTCGATATGCAGACATCTCCTCGTGCTAAGTTCTGGGTCGTTTTCATAATTAAAAAAAAGCGAAGAGCTGCAAGGGGAAGCGCCCGTGTAAACGCGTGGTCGCAATGATGAGTCTATTGAGAGGAGTGGAGACGCGCGTGATGGCGCTCTAGAAAAAGGGGAAATTTTTTATTTTCCGGGATAATGTTAAGTGTAAAACTTTTTTTTTACACGCAGGGAAGTTCATTTCATCTACCCATGGCTTTAAATAAGATGTATTAAATTTTTTTTAATGCGTTATTATTATTTTTGTGAAACAATTGGCAAAATATCGAAATTTCAAAGTGATTTGGGCACCTGAAGATATTAATTGATTTAGCTCATATTTTGTACTGTTAATAAGCATGGTAGTCCCCAACTATTCCCACCATAGGCGTTTTCAATTTCCGAAATTCGTGTTTTTCGCTCCACCCTACTGATCATCATAAACCGTTTTAAACTTACTACTAATAGTTAATATAATTAATTGTTGGTGATTGATTTCCTACCTATGGATAATTATTAAAGTTGAATTTCTAATGCTAAAATAAACGTTATGTTCGTCAATTTGGAATAATATCCTTTTTGCCTTCTTTCACTCAGCCGATTTTAGAAAAATACATACTGGTTAGATAGACTTATTAACAAAGTACCAATCCGGCCGGATCCAGCCGGATTAGTGTCAATCCGGCCGGATTGCAATCCCTATTCGTGTATCAATAACTGTGACCGTAGAGCTATAAAAACCCAAACCGGACTTCGATTGCTTGCTTTAACTGAAACGTTATTTTTTTAAAAAGAATATTCAACATTGTAAAACAATCCCAAGCAAAAATTTTGTGAACTTAAGTTTTTCTTTTACTCGAAAACAACTGGACACAATATACGTGTTGGTTTATAAGTTGGTTGATCGCAATATGATAATTTTCGTACTATTTTTAGCTACGAGAGAGTCGATTAGTCTAGATTGATTTACCTTACTAATGAGAGTTGAAAGGATGCTGGTTACTGATATGATGTACAAATAAAAAACATTTAAAATTTTTTTTAAAAATCGAGTGTGGTTATTTTGAGTCAGGGTTAAGGTGTACTCAGCACTGTAAACTGCAATACGCAGATGGTGCAAAATATTTAGCTCGAGAGTTTTAAAAATTTAAACTATGTCTTCACAACTTTTCAACAAAATGATGCCAAGCAATTGATTTTTTAAACAGAGACTAGGAAATTTTTTTTACTGAAAAAAAGTTGAGACATTGAATGTAAAAATTCCCACATACTCACTGCGTAATAATAACATCTATTTTAACGGAATTTTGAAACATAATCACACTTAATTTCTGTCTTTGTAAAAGAAAATCTTAGCTTCTGAATGTTTGTCCATTGCTTTTCTCTGAAAAAATTTATTTATTTCAGAAAAAGCATCCTTATGAAATAAAAACTGCTATTAAATGAATTTCAATCAATTGGGAAACTCTGTTTTCTGGGTTGATCATACTCGTAATGTTATTTCGTGAATTATTTATCGCCAGAATGCTCAAATCGCGTAACGTTACCATTTGGTCCTAGGTCATTTTCATCATTTACTTCTACAACCAATTCCGTTGATTATGCAGCATCACATGCCTTACCTACAGAGCAGTTACCCTCAAACCTCTACGACCTATTGATGATGATGATGAGTTTTTACTTTAGGAACTTGCCCCATCAAAAATCAAGTCATGGATATCGCTCGTAGTCTGCAATAATGACACAACTAAAAAAATATGATTTTGGAGTAAGTTCGTGTTTCAATGTGAAAAACTACTTTCCAGCCAGCAACTAACTGGTAAATCTTTTACTTTAATACTGTACCTCTAGATGACAAAAGTGTTTAACACCATGCTATGTATTAAAACTTTAAAATGTTTGTCATTTGTGCTACTATTGTAGTTCATGTGCGAGATAATGGCCTCTGTTCTCCGAATAGAGTAACAGTAAGTAAACAAAACAGCGTGAAAATTGGAATTGTTAATCTTGTGATAGTGCAAATAAAAACCATGAAAAACTAAAATACCAATTAAACGCAAACGTAGAATCTCCAGGCGATATGCAGTGGTTCTTTTATAGTGATCGTTGTCTTCATTTCCTGAATAGACTGAAAAGATTTAGAGACATCTTTTTTTCAGCTTGGGTTTGAAAATTAGTAATTATTTTAGCACACGAAAAAAAGTTTTTATTGCTGCAAGGTCGTGGATAAATGGCTCACCGCTAATAGGGAGTTTTCTGTGTTAATATTTAGCTTCTCTCTTGTTAACAGAATTTTTGACACCTTTGATTCAAATCTAAGAGTGGAAAATGATTTAAATGATCACTATGTTAAAGGCAATCATTTCAATTTAGCTGACACCCGACTGAATGGGACCGAAAGAAGCCATAATTTCACAATCTTCCATCGAAGGCTGCGATTAGTCACTAAATTCTCCTTAAATGCTACCGCAAGGAAATAAATTAATCCGCAACTGGGTCAATAATTAGTAAGACGCAACCTGCATTGCTCTTAATTAGGCTTAAGCGACTGGTATTTATCCCTGTTACCTTCACTTCCAATAAAAAGTCTCGATACGTAGTTTATCATTTTTTAATAATATATAATTTCTTCGTCGCTTCTAGTGACCGGTCGTCTCAATTGAAAACTACATCGACGCACTTTTGATGCGAAGTTTCTTCTTGACAGTAATGCTTTCTGGAACTTCTGCGCTTGTGTTATCAGGCTTAACAATTTATTTTTCTTTTAAACAGTAGGGCAGTTTTATGCATTGGATTTTGCAGTTTTATGCAAATTCTATGTTTGGAATGTATATGAATACTCATTTTTCACCTAACTTTTAAATGATGATAATCTTAAAACTAAAAGAATGCTTCACTGGAACTCGAAATTCACTGTTTAAACTGAACATGAATGTGTTTCATATCAACAGGAAAACGAATTTATTTCCTTCTTGTTTGTATTCCAATATAAATTCACTAGTGTCTTCCACAATTTCTGAATATCTATCACATCTGTAAACTTCGATTAAACTGTAAATGGGTAATGTAATGAATAAGTGTACTGTACGTAAATTTTGACGTAATTCACCAATATAGGGTAAATTATCCTTAGTTATTAGGAAGTGTGTGTGAAGAACGAAAAACGATACCAAAACTCATTAATGTTAAAAATCAGTAAAATCTCATTCTCATTGTGCCCCTTTTATAATTTAAAACATGGAAGTTGCATCAATTATAAAAATTAAACTTCCTACGTTATCTGTTTAAAAATGTAACAAATTTAGTTTTTATTTAATTATATAATATAACTTAATTATATAAAATTTAGTTTACACGAAAATTAGTAAATTATTCGCTGACATCTATGAAAGAAAACAAGACAAGATAAAAAGAAAACTCCTAAAGATACGAGTTCGATTCTCTAGTTATATTATTCTTGCTTCGGTTGAGGCCTTTCTAGCCCGTTTAGCTGTTTGAATTTGAACCCAATTTAATATTCTTCCTTTTCGTTTTTGTTACTTCTTAATTTTAGTAAACAAATCGATGTGGCACAAAAATCGTATTCTCCATTGCTAAAAATCGTTCATGTAATTGGAAAAATATTTCACAGAAACGATTTCTATAATATTAAAACGGTATTTTTACTATGTTCATTTAAATTTGAAATGCTATTTTATCGTTTGTGTCAGTTCTAAGTTATTTTTAATTCATATTTCGTTCATTTTCAGTGGTTAAAATTGGTAATATAATCGTTATAATCTCTTAATCATTACAAGAGTTCTTTTAAGCTCATATACCACTAGAAATAGGTTCCCTATTTTTAGTCTAACTCAAGGGGTTAAACAATTAATACATGTATGCTTTCCAAAGGTTAACCCTATGATAGTCACTAGATTTCAGAGTAGTGTAATATTTCTTTTACCCCACAGATATTTTGACACAAAATTACAAAATAATCGCATCTAGTGGTTGAATGGATTCATCTATTATTTAAACTATCAGAAAGATTAGAAAGAGAGATTATTTTGATCCTTTTATTAGAATAGAATCCTATGGAAATAATTATTGTCTCTTTTCTCAGAATAAAATAATTTGGAAGGACTTTATTTGGTCCTTTATTTAGAATATAACCTTTTAATATTATATTGGTCCTCTATCCTTAGAATAGAATCCATTGGAAGGATTTCATTGATATTTCCCTTTTGATAGAATCGTTAATAAATATTCTATTGCTCCTATGCTAAGAATAGAATCGTTTGGAAAGATTATATTGTTAAAGGAGATTAAAACTGATTAAAAGTCGTGCAGGGAAGACCGCAGATTGAAAGGGGGAATTAATTATACTTGTGAACCTCTCAGGGGGGGGGGTAAGTAATTCGGAACGAAAAGTCCTGTAAACTGAATAAGCATAGAACATTGAGCCATATTGTCTACTTTCGAGACCGAACGTTGATTTCGAAAATAAAATATGAACAGTGCAACTAAAGGTTACACAAGAACATTCGGTAATTTCAGTCGAAATTCATGCAAATACTTTTTTATCTGTGCATAAGCAGGTTTAGATTTGCCTTTGAGTTAAAGTCATTCAGTTTCATCCCATGACCTAAAGAATTCCAACTGTGGAAACTTGACTCTCAGATGGGTCATACAATTTCATCTCATAGATTGTTTATCTTAAATTTAAAAGTCACTGAAGAAAGCCAGCGGAGTTTTACTGAATTTAAACATATTCCCTTTTTGTTGTAAAAGAGTATACTCTGATTAGCTTAGATCAAAGATAAAAAAATCTGGAGTGGAGTTCCACACTAAGATATACAAAGTACTACGGCAGTCCGGATAGGAAAATAGGCATATATTGTTCCATAATGTAATATGTGACCCTTAATATTGTTTCATAATATTATGGCTTACTTTTATTGTTCCATAATATAATATGTCCCTCCATTCATACCAAATACATAAATGACGGGAATGTTGATAAGAGATTTTTTTTACTGTACAATTAATTTCTGATACTAAAAGTTTGTTCAAAAAGGAGTAAAGGTTTTTATTTGACGATGAAATCATCAAAATTACTCACATTGACAATCAAAAATTATACATCTATACCTTTACTGCTTTGAATTATCCTAACCGAGATATCAACAAATGATGTTTCGTTGCTAATACATGGCAAGCATTTATTTTTAATTTAACAGTTGAAAAATGTTATTACTTCATTACTCAATATTTTTATGAACATGTTCGTGGTACGGATCTGGGCCAAGGGCGTTTGTTCGGGACCCCCGTTTTAGATTTAAAATAATCGTAAAGCGGCACTTATAGAGAAGAGCGATAGCGTAGACATGTATTGATACACAAATCCTCAAAAACATCGTCATTGACACATGCACTTATTCATAAAGGTCTGTTTGACACCCCATTTGAAACTAGAAACGACAAGAAATGTCTCAAGTTCCAAGTTTACAAAATGTAACTTAAAATGAAACAAGAGCAGTGCATTTCCAACAGTAAACGGTCTCTTTTTTTTACTCTTATAAAAATCCGCCAATAGAATGCAGCACTCTTACACAGATAAATATGAAACGTTTTGAACTTGTAGTTCTCCTAGTACTATTCTCGAAACATGCTATCTAAACGCAAAGTCGCCATTCGTCAATTCATTTTAGAATACCTGAATTAAAAAGAAAATATTTCTTAAAGAAAGATTATCGTTTAAATTTTAGAGCATATAGAAAAAAACACGTTGTGTTATTCTATTTAAGCACACCAACGCATTTAATTTCTGAAAATTTGTTTCTTTCGTTGCAGAAGTGAGAGAACGGTATTGAACTTTAATTAAAAACGTAGGCGTTATCATTAATATAGCCACTCAACCTCTGAAACGATGAGCCTTGAAAAAGTTAAAACAAGATACGAAATACTCTTTAATCGATCATATTTAATCAAAAGCAAACAAAAAAGGCTTTCCAACATCAAGTGGAGAGGAGTATTTTTTAATTTTTATTTCTACACTTTTCCAAAACCACGCCTCTATTAACTTGGAATCATCCTTGGGCCCAGGGAGAGGAACTCTTAATTTCTGTAGTGGATAGGCCCTGAGTAATGCTAGACGTGTGTTCCGCTGCCCACATAAGTGCATTGCTCCGTATCATGTGTTCTCTGCGTCCAAGGGGAAACCAAAAGTTAAACAATTTATCGCTTCATTCGTCTAGTCTCAGCCTCCGCATAAGACTTATTAAGAATGCTTTGAAATATTAATTAAGAGTCTTCCTGTTTCTGAGAAGTTGCTTTCCCGACACCTGTAGTGTTTTAGTTACTAGAAGTAATCATAAGCACTGTCATCGTGCCTTTGTGAGCGGTTAACCTGTACAATTCCACCTTGCAACCGGAAATCTTCCTTGCACGACTTCTAACTAATTTTAACCCTCTTTACCAATTGAATCATTCCTAAGGATTCCTTTTCAAGGGAAGCATCAGTAAACTACTTCCATAGGATTCTGTTTTAAGGAAGGAAACGATGGAATACTGCCAAATTATTCTGTTCTAAAGAAAGGACCAACAAAATCCTTCCGAAGGATTTCATTCCAAAGAAATGACCAAGATAATTTTTCTAAATTATTCTAGTTTTTAATTTTACCAATAGAATCTATGTAAGAGAAGTCACTTCCAAGTAAAGGAACATCAGAATAATTTCCAAAGGATTAAATTCTAAGAAAATGACTCATCTAATCTTTCTAAAGGATTCACTTTCAAGGAAAGCATCAGTAAACTACTTTTTATAGGATTCTGTTTTAAGGAAGGGAACAATGGAATCTTTCCAAATTATTCTGTTCTAAAGAAAGGACCAACAAAATCCTTCCGAAGGATTTCATTCCAAAGAAATGACCAAGATAATTTTTCTAAATTATTCTAGTTTTTAATTTTACCAATAGAATCTATGTAAGAGAATTCACTTCCAAGTAAAGGAACATCAGAATAATTTCCAAAGGATTAAATTCTAAGAAAATGACTCATCTAATCTTTCTCAAGGATTCACTTTCAAGGAAAGCATCAGTAAACTACTTTTTATAGGATTCTGTTTTAAGGAAGGGAACAATGGAATCTTTCCAAACTATTCTGTTCTAAAGAAAGGACAAACAAAATCTTTCCAAAGGATTTGATACAAAGGAAATGACCAAAAAAAATCTTTCTAAATTATTATAATTTTTAAAGTACCTACAGAATTTTCCAAAGAATTCACTTCCAATGAAAGGAACATCAGAATAAATTTCCAAAGGATTTTATTCTAAGGAAATGGCTCATCCAATCTTTCTTAAGGATTCACTCCCAAGGAAAGAAGCAACAGGATATTTCTAAAGGTTGAAATTCTTTCATCCAATAGATGTGGCGATTTAGTTTTTAAGTGTATAGTGGGTAAAAGCATTACTACACTACTCGAAAATCTGGTGATGCTCAAATGGTTAAACATCTGACACCCATCTTTTGGAGCAGTGGTTCTCAATTAAATACTGTCATTGAATCTCTATATTTTTCCATATAATAATGGAAGGAAATATATGGAAGTAATGTTGACATTAATATTTTGCCCCTGCCTGAACATCTCAATTAATTAAAAGAATTAACATTACGTAGATTTTATTCGTATTCTTTAGTTGTAACATAGTAACAGGTTCCAGCATAAGAAGATTATTTTGAAAGATACGAATACCAACTATATCAGGATAAAATCATGATTAATTCTAATCACTTTCCACAGTGTTCCGGTGTGCCGCGAAATGACACCCATGATGATTCGAGACATATTTTGGACATTTTTCCAAGGAAGGAATAATCTAATTTTGATTCAAGATTAGAAAAAAGATGCGAGTAAAAATACATTAGTTGCTACAGATATTTTCCGTATTCATAATCCAGAAAAGACTAGACCAAATAACTTAAATTCATATTCGGTTAAATTTGATTTGATATAGGTGAGAAATTCGTCTTCAAAATTGGGTGTTGTCGTTGGAAAGTATAAAGATAGTGAGCAATTTGACGTGAAAGCGAAACCTTAAGATACTTTTATGCATATGAATTTATAGATGTTTTATTTCCTATCGAAAGTACCTTAAAATATACTATAAGCAATGCAAAGAAGAGGGAGGGGTTCGTTTACCCGGCAACTGCACAGTTGCCATCGTTTCCGTGATTTCGACATGCTTATGAATTTAATTGTCATAATGGGTATTTTTCGGTTTAGTTGAAAGTTTGAAAACCCGTAAATAATCATTCAAATTCTCTCCTCACGAGATGTATGACGAAAATAAAATTCCTTCTAGGTATGAGTAAAAGAAATTTCTTGAATATCCTTTTTGCGAATGGTGTAGATCTGCACATATTTCAGATTTCTTTTCTGAATAAAACATTTGTTTTTATTAATTTTTAGCTTGAACTCCCGAATAGATTTCCTATAACTACTAATTTATTCCTCTTTCACTCTTACTATCTCTACTGCCAACTATGAACAACTGCCCGAACAACTACGCGAATATATATGTATACATCCTCTAAGCGTAGGCGAATTTACATTTACTTATAAAGACCACAGAAACCAAAAAATTTGAAGTCAGGCTCTTTTATTGTAATTCTACTTTCGCATTTTTCGGAAGTCAAGGCGTTAAAAGCTAACTTACCCCTGTTTCCTTTGAGGATGATAATTTTCTCCTAGCGTGGGGTAGTTTATGTTACTCAGAACACTCTTATTAATAATTAAGAAGAATATGCAGTTGAAAGAGTGGGATGTCTGTCTGGACTATTTAATGTCTGCTGATGCTTCTGTGTGAACACTGTTGACTTGTTGAAGATAGGTCACAGTTTAAAATCCCGCATCTTAAAGTCATGTATTCACTAACAATCTGTGACATGTAATAGAACCAAATTGATTAGTGTGAACGCCTATCCTATAACTGCCAATTTATTCTGTTTTCACCCAAACTTTCTCTACTCGTCTTCGAAATAATTACACAATGTGGACAAGTGCCCCAACAGGTGCGTGAACATGTTCCTTTTCAAAGTGTAGGCGACTTTACACCATCAATTGATTTCAAAAGACCACAGAAACCCCGAAATATGAAGTTTGGTTTTTTCATCGCCATCTTTAGTTATGACCCAGAAGCTAAGACCTTAAGTTAATATCTTTTTTTATTAAAGCATGACTTTCCCTTGATGTCTTTATGGATGACAATTTTCTCCAAGTGCTCAGCGTGGGGTAGATTGTGTTTCTCCGAGCAGTCTTATTAATAATTAAGAAAATAATTCAGTTGAAAGAGTGGGATGTCTGTCTGGGCCATTTTATGTCTGCAGATGCTTCTGTGTGAACGCTGTGGCTAGGATCACGGTTTAAAATACTTAACCGAACATATATTCATTTTATACACGCTACGCCGTCGTGGATTCGTCTGCTCGCAAGCACACTCCAAACACTGTGAGTTCGACTTCTCACGAATACTCTCCTAACGGTACAGCTTCATTCTACATTTATAGCGGTGGCAACGATCTTGGCGCTTTTAATTGGCGCACTTCTAGTAGCGAGTTATGGCAGGTTAAGGCAACCCATCTGTATTTCTGTTATTGCGGTTTTTATGGCAACCTCGGCAAGCGGAAAGTTTAAATTTTCATTTTGAATATTCTAGAATTTTCTTTCAAAATCTGTTAAATTGTGGTTTGATTTCTTTGTTTCATTTGAAATAATTCTTCATTGGCTACCTTAGAACAGCGCCAAGGCTGTTGCCACCGCTATATTCAACTAGTTACCACCGTCCCAGCCTAAGCCATTCGATGTATCGGCACGTAATTTTGAACCACAGTCAGATGACGATTCAACATCTGAGCTAGTACCCCACTCTTCAAACTTTCACACCAATCCAACGTGAGTACTTTCGGCCACTACAGATTTAAGGTGCAGCAGCCGCCTCTACACCATACGCTTATAAACATCCATGCCCTAACCTTGATTCGGTACAGCTACACTCTATGTTTATGAGTGATGCCAACTGCTTGGCGATTTTTTTTGCCCACTTCTAGTAGCGAGTTACGATAAATTAAGGCAACCCATCTTTCGTTACGGTTGTTGTGGTTTTCATGGCAACCTCGGCAAACGGAAACTTTCAATTTTCATTTTGAATATTCTAGAAAGTTCCAAATGTGTTCTTCCAAATGCGTTAAAGTCGTTTGATTTCATTGATTCGTTAGAAAATTATTCTTTTCTCCCATTGGTTATTTTGTTTTTAAAATATCCTTTGATTGCATTGGTCCTTTAAAATCGTTTTCTGTGATACCATTCTTCCATTAATTTGTATTTTGTCAGTTGTGGAATTTTTATTTTACTATAATATTTTTGACGAAAGGATTAAGAGTTTTGTTTTTTTGACCATTTTCGTTTTCATTATTTTTTTACGAAAGAATTCTGACGTTATCAAGTTGTATTATTTCTTGCTTTTTTTCTTTTGTAAATCTTTTTCTTTTTCAACATGCTCACTGTATTTAGTGTAATTGATAAGTTTCAGGGTATTCTTACTCAACATTCGTAGCTTAGTTTCTCTGCTGGTTCACAAATGTGTTTTGATGTGTGCTTAAGTTAACTACTTTTTGTGAAAGTTTTAAAAATATATACTTTTTAAGACGTTCTGAAATGTGTTTAAAAAGTGTGTTGTAAAAAGAAAAACATTTGTGACAGAAAAAGAGTTAAGAAATAATTATTTCCTTGGCGACTTTAGAAGTGCGCCAAAAAAAAATTGACAAGGACGTTGCCATCGCTCATAAACGTAGAGTGTAGCTGTTCCCTTGATTCGAACAAGGAACCTTCCTATCTAGAGGCTAACACATATTTACTAGTACAGCGTTTGGTCGGCTGCTACCGCTATAAACGTAGACTGAAGCTGTACCCTCCTAACACTGTGGATTCGACAGTTCGCAATTACTCTCATACTCTGTGGATTCGTTTGTTCTCGAGCACACTCCCGACACTTTCGATTTGTCTGGCTTCCTGGTTACGAACACTATGGATTAAAATGCTTGTGACCGGTCATTAGTCGACTGGACGGTACACTTCAGAGCATTCCACTTTTCACATCGTGACATTGGAATTTATGGAAATGGAAGTTGCAGATCACGACGAGAGAGAGAGACAAAGAATTCTTAAAAGAGACATATCTATATTGAAAAGCTTGCTTTCATACTTATTGAAAAGATCTTTTAGAGGTAAACTATATTACCCAGGTATTCCATTTTCAAAAAGTTGACTGGATTCTATAGCTCGAATTTTGAAATAAACTAAATCAGCAAATTTTATTTACAACCTATTTCCCTTTCTAAAATGGGACCATATTCTCTCACTTTTTATATGCTCTTTCAAAACTTGTTAAGGTCACAAACCATGATCAAAATGAAAACTGTGCTTTGAGATTTATGGCTTCAACATCGTTGTCAGCCTTCGCCTATGTTGTTCAACTACATAGCACATGCTACAAAAAGGCGACAAAAACAGATTGGGCATGAACATAATTGGAAAAGAATTAAACACAGAATGACAAAAACTCTGGAATAATAGTGAAAAAAGCTAGATAATCATAACCTCATCTCCCTCTCCAAAAAAAAATAACTATACAAATTTATGTATAAACCAGATAATTACGCAACACATGGAGCATTGGAACTTATCAAGTTAGATTTCACAACAAAATATATCTTGGCCCCTTTGTGGGAACAATGGGAATCGTTGATCATAGAACTTAAGAAGCATAATTATTCCAAGCTATGGAACCACAGTAGGATCCAATAGATTTGCCGATTCAGGAACTGATAAAAGAAGAATAAAATTAGAGAACATGTTAAATAAATTATGCACGAGCTTCTGCAGATTGCCTTAAAAAGTATAAATTTTATATTTTTTCCTTTTTCTCCTTAAAAAAGTGTTTTTAAACGGTACCGAGAGCATTTAGTTCTGTAATTTATAACCAATTTATTGTCACTACCAAACACAAAGAGGTTACTTATTCCCTCGATTTTTAGTGCTCATGATTTTTATTATATCTACTAAACAAATATTTTCCCATACAATACATTGATGGGTTAAAAATATGTAACGTTAAAGCAGTTATTGAGTTCATTGCTTTTGATTTCTATACCAACCTAGAAGTGCAGAAAAATATGTTAAAAACTGGACCAACCAGGCCAAATGACTGTTTATATTTGGCTGGTTTTATGAATAAGACGAAGAGTTTTTGAGATGTTTGATGAATGTGGAGGGAATCGGAGCTCACACAATACTTTTTATGGTCAGATGCATTAGAAGTCGCCTTAGTCACACATGGCTTGTCCATGCTTCGAAAGCCAAGGGAAAGTTGCTGCAGGTAATGTGCATGACCGCTTACATTTCTTTTTACCGCTGTTGTCCATAACTGCTTCAATACTGTAATAAATGTGAAGGGAAATTGTAGTTCAAGGAGGATTCGCCTCGTCACGCTCAGATATTCTTATGGAATTTACAGTATTTAGATATTGTTGTGTAAAAAATTTTTTGGAAGTAAAATATCGAAAATAGTGGAAACACTTGAAGCAGTAGGCCAACCGGAAAAGGTGTGCTTGCTTCTAAGAAAGCTTAATAATATGTTTTGAGATTCACAGACATGAAATACATGTAAGTTATTTGGTATTTTGAAGCCCTTGTTTACAGAGTTCTTCATTGGCACTACAACCCAAACTGCACTTTCACTGTTTCGATGATTATGTTCCATCTTGACCTGTTTTTGACGATAGTTCTCCTGATCTTTGTTTTTCAAATGCACAATTTCTTGTCTACGCAGTCAATCTATCTAAGCTTTCGTCGTCCACTAGGCCTAACTCTGATTGGCCTAGACAGATGCTTGTTAAACATTTAATCGGGAATACGAATGATAAGCCTAGTCAATCTCTTTTTCTGTATTTTTATGTATTCAACAATATCAGTTATTTTGTATAGAGGGTATAACTTGAAATTAATCCTCCTCGCCACACAGTTAGAGTTCACGGATTGTATAAAAATGAAGCTTATCAATATTATGTTTGCATTTCATTTCATTTTTAACATTAAAGGGATTATGGTAATAGTGGGTGAATTTACATTTTGTAAAAACGGACAAAACAAACTGTTTCATCCACCAGATGTATGATCAGAAATGATCATATTCCAATTAGAAGCTTTGTAATAATATTGCGTTAATCAATTTATTAGCCTAAACATGTCATGGATTCCACTAACAGAACACATGTGAGTCATTTTGTGACACGAGATCTTCAATTGTTTCGGTGGTACAACATTTCATGTAAAATGTTCTATGTAACGTACTCCTGCTATATAGGTTTTGTGTGTGATACCCCTATGGTGTGTATGGTCACGTGGTCTTGAGAGTTTCTGAAGCTGATATTCCAGATAAGCAAATATCTTATAAACAATGTTACCTAAAGATATGAGCATTATGATTTGAACTTTCAATTTTAAATATTTATCTCTACGAATATCTGGTTATGCGTTAAGTTTCATTTTGGAGGGAAATTTGTTATCGATGAAAACTTAAATAACTTTTTTTTCCATATGGTAATTTATTTATAATTGTTTTATTAATCTCTATCTGCATTTTACCTTTGTCATGACTCAATTTTACCAGCAATTTTTAAATTTTCAAAAATATAGAACGAAGTACAAATCAAGAGAGAGCGATTGGGGAAGAGATTACCTTCAAGTCTTACAGATTCTTAAAAAACAATCTTTCAAATAACGAATCTTAGAAAACAAAGCATTATTATTTGTAATAGATTCATATAATTTTTCGCCGATATAATATTTTTTGTCTGTGTGTAAATTTGATGAGTTATAGAATTGTATAGTTTTTTTGAGGAACTAAAATTTAAGTATTATAAAAAAAACATCAAGTGCAGCTGCGGCTTTTTTTTATTCATGTAACACACATAGTGCAGTAAATTCATAGGTACCATTCTATAGGGAACGACGTCTTTACAATATGCTTTAAATTTGCATAAGGGCTGTTTTCATTTCAAATAGCGAAAATAGCAACACAATTTCCTACATAATGACAAAATTCAACCTTTGACTACAATTTTCCAATTTATATTTAAAATTTAAATTTGGACAAAGCCTTGTAAATTAGTTGTCCAGTCGTCTCTAGACTATAAGTATGTGAAGTCTTGAGAAGCCCCTAACTTAGTTTTTTACTTAGTATATTCACATCTTCCAAAATAAGTCTCCTGCAATGCTGATATTTTTTAATGCCTAGCTTGATATGCTTTTAGATGACCGCAAAATGTCAAGTATCATTAGAGAATTTGCAATTCGGAATAACTAATTGGAGGTAACTTCCCTCATTATTAATCTATGAAAATACTAAATTAAATGAGATGATATACTATTTTTTCTTTTCTGGTTGAAAGAACTTGATGGTTTCTACGATTATGGTTTATGAACTGGAACTATAGGTCACATTAAAAAATTCATTGAGTTCAACTTTTCTTCGATAAAAGTATCGGAGATATTAATAGCTTTATTTTCAAAAGTAAATATATCTTCTGTGTTTAGTTATACATTGAAACCGAAAATGATATGTTATCATTCTTAAGACATACATTATTTTGTTATCATACTAAGGTATTCAAACAATAGAATTGCTAACAATGATATTCTTTGATTCGAAAGCGTACCAATAGGTTAATGGTCATCTAATTTTCGTTGAAGCGTAGATTTAAAGTAACAACTCTTGTTCCATTAAAATCTTTTAATTAAATCCTAGTTAATTGTCTACGAATGTTACTAAAAATTGTATTCCACCAAAAACGTATAACGTATATATATTTGTAACTTATCCCTAATTCAACGTCTAATGAAATACAATAAATATATAATTTTGTTTAATAAAATTGTCGTCTCATTTATTTTCTTGTGCCGTGTTGAAGCGATTAACCGCTCAATATGAAAACTGGGAAATAATAGAATAAAATACATTTATTTTTTGTGAAAGGCTAGGTAAATGTCAAATTTTTATGCCAGCAAAAATATTATTAGTAAAATATAATGAATTAATGTTCATTATATTTTATAATGAAGACTTCAAAGTTTGATTAATTTTTCTATATTAAACGATACATCAATGTAAACATAAACACATTAAAGAAGAATACTTCCAGTGAAGAGTTATTTATAAAAAAAATTATCTAATACTTGTTTTGGGGTGTGTGTGACATTTAACGTTTACATTTACGTTTACGTTTATTCTATTAGCGACATGCAGACATACATGTATTCGGTGACATACCAAGTTACATCAATTCAGGAATGAAGCAGGAAGTAAGTATCCCCCCCCCTTCCCACAAAACAACGATTTTCAACTAGCGCCTTATGTATTTAGCTTTACTGAAACACCCTCGCGTAGTGAAATTTTACTTTGCATGATTATTTTCGGAGAAAATATTATTATCCTGAAATGCAAACACAAGCGTGGATTTTCTTTTTCTTATTTAGTACAAGTTGGGAGAGTAGAGTGCCAGCTCAGGTGTGACCTCTTCATCTGACCGTGATTCAAAATTACCTGATGTTGTACTCGGATCTTTTCCTTTGGGATCGTTACCGGATCGTCGTTAATAGCCCGTTGTGATGCTCCAGTGCGACGTACATTAAAATACCTACCTACGTATTTAAAAAACTCCTTAATACCAATAAAGATAATTTTTATTTGTATGATCTTAGCAGGCCTTTTGACGAGAAGGCAATCGACCTTGGATCAGTCATAGGTGTGGAAGGTCGTTAGGGGAA
Organism: Metellina segmentata; assembly: GCA_947359465.1. Classification (NCBI taxonomy): domain Eukaryota; kingdom Metazoa; phylum Arthropoda; class Arachnida; order Araneae; family Tetragnathidae; genus Metellina; species Metellina segmentata. Next base: position 65,641,174 of record OX375881.1, read on the forward strand.
GGGTTGACATAAAAAAAAAACACGAATGGCGATTGCTTTAGTTTGTTCTCTCCGTGTCAACTCGTTTTGACTGTTAAAGTTTTCGGCACTAAACTACAAGCTTTAGAACCAGCTATGATATTATGGTATGTATTTTTTAATTAACGTCGCACTGGAACAACTCAACGGGCTATTGGCAACGGTCCGGGATCAAACTCGAAGGAAAGATCCGAGAACATTTTAGAACATTTAGAAACTCCCCTCTCGCCCCAAATAGCAAAATCCATTCTCCGTTTAAAGTTTTTTCTGATACAGGTACATTCCTTTTCACGTATAGGACAATTACATACAGATTTTAAACACAAAAATGATTAAATTAAGTAAGTTTTTTCAAACTTTTCAATTTTTCTATGCGAAAATTGCTATTATCAAACAAATTGTGTTTGACGTCTGTGATCACATTCAGATGTCTTATACGTGAGACGTCCTGATATTAAATCGTTTTCTATTGAAAAAAAAAGACCAAAAAGTCAAAGATCCTACAGATTTTTTATTGCTTTATTTCGCAGCGGGATCACCAAGGAGTTAACGAATGTTTTTGGTTGGTTCTTACGACTTGCTAAAAGGTACATCTGTGCTCATAATCCAGACCCCTTTATTCCACGAACCCTTTGACACCTGTCTTTCGTTGCACTTCCTTATGGATGACCTTGAACCTATCACGCACCCATTCTTAAGATTCTCATTTCTTACATAGACTTGTACTGTCAATATAGTATATATGAAGTGATAAGATCCAAACCGTTACAGTTCTCATATTCGGAGTCCCGTGCATTGATTTTACCTAAATTAGATCCCGTGCTCCCCTTTTACCGTGTACCCTTTGTTTAAAACTCGTCATTTCTCAACCGGCTACTCTGCCTACACATGTAGCGTGCCGATGTGCTTCAGTGGCATTAGAGGACGTAACCATCAGGAAACGGGTCAGTTGCGGAACGGGATCTCGCTTCCTATGCCTCTAATTCACCTCTCCTGCTCTGTCACCTTCTCCACTCTTCAGCGATCATGCTGAATATCGGAGATGTGCAAAACTGTTATTTTAAGATAGCAGCGTTAACGGTTATTTGTAATTTGTAATAACTATACCAGAAAACTGTAACTATTTACAATTAAGGGAGTCCGGGACACATCATAATTTTTTTTTATTAATTAATTTAGAATTTTGAATTTTTTTTTGTTCTGATTACCCATTTAACTAATAAACAAAATCACAAGACAAAAGTTTAAAAAAAAATTTTAATTAAAATTTTTTGAAAAAAAGGGTTCATTTTAAATTGCTAAAACTCAAAATATTCTTGGTCAATTTTCAAAATTCTTGCAGTAAATTATTCACAAATTTATAAACTTTGATTCTGATTCAGCAAATTTAAAAATATTAATTCAATAAAAAATAAAAAATATTTGAATGAAAACTTCTAAAAATTTTAAGGTACTTTTTTTAAGTTATATTTTTAAAAGTAATTATTTGTTTGAAATTTGCTGAATCAGAATTAAAGTATAATGTTTGAAAAAGATGTATTTCAAATTTCAACCCTTAAACTTTATCGGTTCTTGACTTATAACAATTTGAATACAGGAAATCTTGAAAAATTGCATCATGGAGAAAAACGCATTTAAAGTTTTAAAGATAGATTTACGATTAATAAAATGTTTAAATACCCTTTAAGAGCATCCAAATGAGTATCTAACTCCTTCTTTCCTCTTAAATCTTTGGTTTAGTTTGATTTTTGCAAGTTCTACCTTTTTTTCTGCATAGTTTAAAAGTCTCCGAAGACTTAAATAACGTCTTACACAGATGTTGTTGGCATGACAACAGCTGTCTGAGTGTTACATTTTCAAAACAACGAACCACAAAAATAATTCTATCTCTCGTTCTAATTAAGATAGAAACATGGTTCAGACGTCATTTTAAGCAGAAAGACACAGATAATTTTTTAATGTATAAAATTTAGTAATAGTTAGTAATTTAGTAGCCTCACAACGGTTTTAAACTAGACAAGGGAACACTAACAGTTTGTTTGTAACTTTAGTAGCTATTACTAACTGTTAGCAATTGACTGAAGCGATTGATTTTTAAAGGCTTTTTTTAAAAAGTATTTTTTTTGATAGTTCATTTTAGATTTTAAGAGCATTTTAAAGACCTTACTAAGTTTACCTTACTGCTTAAAGTGTTTAACATGTTTGAAAAGTCTTAATTTTTACAAGGACACTGTATATTTTATTTCATTTCTATCAAATTAATTTTTAAAGAGTGGGAAGTCAGCTCAAAGACAGGACATCTGAAAGCTAAAAATTTGTAAATAATTATAATGGTTATTATTTACTGTCAGAAATTGACGTTAAAAAGTTATTTTAAATTTATTTTTATTTAATTTGTTAATAATGTAACAAGTTTAGTTTTTTAACCTTTACGATAAGAACCATCGATAATTGTATTTTCTACAACAGTTGCTACTAGCAATTTGTAATGCAATACATAACTGTTATTTCCAACTGATATTGGAACAACCTATCTGTATTACGTATATAGAGATAGGTGTAACGATAGCGCTCACTTTATGAATGCTTTTTATATTTCACTCTTCTTTCTTAACGATATCTGGTTTGTAAACAGCTGCCCCCTTCAAAACTAAAACTATATAGTTCTGGTTTTTTTTATATTCTTACTGAGGTTGAGAGTTTTAATGCGTTCTGGTGATGGGAATTTAATCGAAAAAATCAATTAAGTGTGACTGAGAATCTTTTGACCTCTCTTGAAGTGTCGGGTGTATTTGAAACTGTGCCCTGAATTTTTCGAAACTTGCTTTCGTAGAGAAAACAACTTTTTTGCTGGGTGTGATATATGCCGTGTGAGAAAGATCGTTGTTGAAAACGCGAGTATCAAAGCATTTTTTTTTAATTTATGGCTTGAAGGGACGATTCAATACCACCAAATGAGCAGCTTAATGGTATTCTGTGTTACGTCATGTGATCTGTAAATACTATTGAGAATAATTGTCTTGTTCTCCTATATACGGTCCATCGATTCCTGACCCTCTTGACCTATCCTTGTGTCGCTGCTTTTTAAGACATTAAAAATTAAAGTCATGTAATTACATTTTATTTAATGTTGTTACATAATTAAAATGTAATACATGAATTATTTTTTAATTCTGTGTTTAATTTAGTTGAAACAGCTACTTTATTTGCATCATGTGAATAAAAAGCCGCTTTCATACTTTACGAAGTGTTCATGAAGTGAATTTGTACGAAATTTCCTGCTCTTTAGTTCAAAATTTGAGACCAACCGGTCTAGCAGTAAGGGTGAAATTGAAAGGTTCTTTGTGTGAATCCGGGGGGTAAGGCGTGGGTGTTTGTCCGTCTGGAATGAACTTGTGGCCTCTATAAATGCATGTGACGCCTAGAATGTATGGTAGGCTACAGAGGTGTAGCGTGAATCTCTCCCCTCGTGGTTTACCAGGGTAACGCTAAATGGTATACCAGTTTGCCCTTGTAGGAAACGATGAATAATGTTCAGTTAACTGCGCATTACAAAAAAGGTTTAAATTTCTTTTTCAACGGGTTCAAAAAGAAATGCATTAACTGTGAGCTGTTAAATTCACTAAAAATATTGGTGGTTTTATAATCAAGAGATCCACAGTCAAATAATTATGCGAGTTAAATAACATTAACACTATGAAGGTTGTATGTTAAAAAATAACATTATATCTCTATATTAAAAAAAGTTACCGCCGCCGCAGGATTGAAAACTGTGTTGTTTAGTTCGATTCTTAGACAATTTCCCGAGAAAGTACTGATCGGAAAAAAAATGAAAATAACATGGTTTGTTCTTCATCGTATTCCCTGGACAATTATTAAGATTTTTTTCCGATGCATCTATTTGTTTAGGGTTTATACAGTGTCAAAATTGAAGAAGCGAAATTTCTTCCGCGAGTGAGCAAAACACATACAAATTTTCAGTTTTTAGCCGTGAGTTTTTTTTAAAGAGTACCTCTCAACGTAAATTTTTGCAGCTCGTCGAGTTTTTTTTTTTTGAAATATCAATTTGGTTCTTGATAGTATTTTTGTAAAATTCGGGAAAAATCAGGACATTTTTGTTATTTTTTTTTTAAAACTGCCGTATCTATATCTTATTACTATTCGTTTTTAATTTTAAAAATATCGCAGTATACCTCAGAATGTACTCTTTCTTACGGTACTATTATTTTTGAAATCGGTTAATAATTAAATTGGATGCGATCAAAAGTTGGTCATACAAAATTCGGAATCTTTGGATATTTTTGCTACTTTTTGTTACAACCGTTATATCTACAGCAAAAACCATTATTTTTTAAATTTGAGAACATCACTGAATACATTACATTACATTATTTCTTATGGTACAATTATTTTTAAAATTGGTTAATAAATAAAATCGATGCAATTAAAAGTTAGTCTTACAATTTTCGGAACTTTCAGATCGTAATTTCCGATACAAAACTAAAACTGTCATATCTATATCGTATTACTGTTAGTTTTTAATTTTGAAAATATCGCAGTATACCTCAGAATGTACTATAACTACAATCAACGTAACTATAAGATCTCAACCATATTATGTTTAAAGAAGCATATAGTTTCGTACCATGAATTTAGTTTCCATTTGCTGTATTTAATACTGAGTAGCAAATCCCTGTGTGGGTTGTAATTTTCGTCAATGACAAAAGTCCCACCAGTGTTATATTTTAGGGCATTGTGTACGAGGATTTTCGCACGATTTGAGCGTATATATCAGTGGCAATACCACCAAGGCAGATTATATAAACTCAAGACATTTTTACTTTGCGTTTTCAGGGATCAAGTTGACTGATAATGTATTAAATGCAAATGTTAATTTTTCGATTTCAAGTTGTTTAAATGTTAAAAGTAAAGCTATATTGAATCTCTTGTCTTGCCTTTCTTAGGCCATGTTCACATGAGGCGTTTCAACACGCGTTTGGCTAGGCTAGCGAGGTCCCGCTTTTCTTAGGCATTGAATTATGTTTTTTTTATTCCTCTAATTCAAGTTTCTATCTTTGCGATCGTTGAAGACAGAGCGAAAATTTCAACGGATTTCAAATCAGCGTAAAATTCTACGCTAGATCGATATCAAAAACATATTTATTATTTAATTATTTACCATTTGACTATTTAATTATTTATTAAACAATTAATTATTTATTTAAAGATCAATCTGGTGTAAAATTTTCCGCAGATTTCAAATCCTCTGAAATTTTCACTTCGCGTTAGACGCGAATGTGAACGGGGCCTTATTGTCAGTAAGACCATAAAACTTGTTTTACTAAATATGATGACCGAAGGGAGAAGTGTGAAAGAGAGTATGAAGTCGTCATAGCGTGACGTAAGAGGCACGTGGGGTACGTATAGTGCGACTATGATGAACGGACAGTCAACCTTGGGTCAGTCGACGTTTCAAAAGATGTAAAACCTTGTAAGGAGAAGAATGCCATACGTAAAAGCATGGATGAGGATCGCCGTGGCTGATTTCCCCGCGAACAACGCGTTATTACTTCTTTCTTTTGTCGCTTTCGGCACGAAACAATGAACTTGGAACCAGAATTCATTAATCTCCTAGCTTATAGTGTCGTTCAAAACCATGTGACGCGACTGCCAATTGCCGGACTATAGACAGGAGTTACAAAATAGGGTTACTAAACGTGGTTATCGATAGATATCTCTATATGTGAAGAATCTTGATTAAAATATTTCATCTTATAATTTATTAACCATAAAATAATAGTTTGCATTACTGCTGAATATACGTCACACTTAAATGCTTGATTTTTAAACAGTTCTGTATTTCCAGATGACACTCTAATGGCTCTTTTCTATTTCAGACACTGAAACAATGTCTACACTTAAATCGGATTGCCGTAAATTTTCGCCAAATGTATTCAACAAATCCAAATGCCAAAACTGCTTCAGAACCAAAGACGCCCATTCTGCAGAAGCATTGGAAAACAACCGAGTAAGTAGCTATTCTCTTTATTCCAAGTGGGAAAAGACAAGTTGTGGTCTTTTAATGAACGTTAATCCACTAAAAATAACCCCTTTGATCTGTTATTTTTTGGCAGGAGTTTAATAGTTCCATTCTTAGAGCAGTAAAGAAACTGTTGTTAGCTGTGAATTCGTCACTCTACAATTTATGAAAGAAAGTTACAAATTTCAATATTTTAATCTATAGTCCCTGGTGGTATTCTGTCACTATTGATATCTCGAAATTTTGCTAATCCATTTGAGATGAGATCGATTTATTTGTAAGAACTCTCCGAATCACTATTGAGAACTCATGATATTCAACATTCATATCGAGCCTCTAGATCGGAAGGTCCCCGGTTCGAATCCGGGTTCGGTCATGGATGTTTGTAAGCGTATACCAACTCAGGTGTTGCTTCGTCATCTGAACATGGTTCAAAATTACGAAGTATAAATTGTTAGGGGCAATGATGGTCCTCCCACTGGGTGCTCCTTCACAAGTGGCCATCACTTCCGGCCTTGTAGTGGCCAATGACTTAGGTCAAATGTGTGCCCGCCATTAGAAAAAAAAACATTCATATCGACACTGGACACAAAAATCGGTTGACTGAGTTTCTCTAGATTTCTTCGAGTACCTTTTCTTCTATAGCACATGTAATGACATTTATTCGTCTTCAATGTGATTCTTTCTACGTCTTTTTTTACATCTTCGTCTTCTTCAGTGTGATTCTTTCTTCGTCTTCGCATTTTCGTCTTCTTCAATGTGATTCTTTCGTCGTCTTTTTTCACATCTTCGTCTTCTTCAATGTAATTCTTCCTTCGTCTTCACATTTTCGTCTTCTTCAATGTGATTCTTTCTTCGTCTTCTTTCACATCTTCGTCTTCTTCAATGTAATTATTTCTTTGTCTTCGCATCTTCGTCATCTTCAATGTAATTCTTTCTGCGTCTTCGCATTTTCGTCTTCTTCAATGTGATTCTTTCTTCGTCTTCTTTCACATCTTCGTCTTCTTCAATGTAATTATTTCCTCGTCTTCGCATCTTTGTCTTCTTCAATGTAATTCTTTCTGCGTCTTCGCATTTTCGTCTTCTTCAATGTGATTCTTTCTTTGTCTTCGCATCTTCGTCATCTTCAATGTAATTCTTTCTTCGTCTTCGCATTTTCGTCTTCTTCAATGTGATTATTTCTTCGTCTTTTTTCACATCATCGTCTTGTTCAATGTAATTCTTTCTTCGTCTTCGCATTTTCGTCTTCTTCAATGTGATTCTTTCTTTGTCTTCGCATTTTCGTCTTCTTCAATGTGATTCTTTCTTCGTCTTTTTTCACATCTTCGTCTTCTTCAATGTGATTCTTTCTTCGTCTTCTTTCACATCTTCGTCTTCTTCAATGTAATTATTTCTTCGTCTTCGCATCTTTGTCTTCTTCAATGTAATTCTTTCTGCGTCTTCGCATCTTCGTCATCTTCAATGTAATTCTTTCTTCGTCTTCGCATTTTCGTCTTCTTCAATGTGATTATTTCTTCGTCTTTTTTCACATCATCGTCTTGTTCAATGTAATTCTTTCTTCGTCTTCGCATTTTCGTCTTCTTCAATGTGATTCTTTCTTTGTCTTCGCATTTTCGTCTTCTTCAATGTGATTCTTTCTTCGTCTTTTTTCACATCTTCGTCTTCTTCAATGTGATTCTTTCTTCGTCTTCTTTCACATCTTCGTCTTCTTCAATGTAATTATTTCTTCGTCTTCGCATCTTTGTCTTCTTCAATGTAATTCTTTCTGCGTCTTCGCATCTTCGTCATCTTCAATGTAATTCTTTCTTCGTCTTCGCATTTTCGTCTTCTTCAATGTGATTATTTCTTCGTCTTTTTTTCACATCATCGTCTTGTTCAATGTAATTCTTTCTTCTTCTTCGCATTTTCGTCTTCTTCAGTGTGATTCTTTCTTTGTCTTCGCATCTTCGTCATCTTCAATGTAATTCTTTCTTCGTCTTTTTTCACATCTTTGTCAATGTGATTTTTTCTTCGATTTTTCTTCATTCGTCTTCAATTCGATTTTCAATGCAAACAAACCAGATGGTCAGCGAAGATTTTACTTCCGCTGCCCAAAATACTCTCGCATGATACATGTCAGGGTTGCCTTAAAATGTAATTTATCGTCGCTTTGGAAAAGTTTGGCATTTAATCTTATTAGTGTTATGGCGATTAATCTTATCCCTTCATTCTTTGGAATATTTATTGGCGAAGTGCTGAAATCGTATTCGAAAACAAATAAACTAACGTCAAGTTCAGAATACCGCACGTGAACACGTTTCACAGTTGAAACACTACCGCCTATATAGTTAGCTTTGCAGAAAAGGCCTCTCTCAAACTCTTATAAATCGTACATAAATATATTTATTAATGTTTTATTTGCACAGCTTTGTTACGAATGCTTTTAATGAAAAGATGTGAAACTTTCAAGTTTAGAATACACTGGCCCTACAGTAAAAAAGGTTTTCATAACTTGGTACCAGCAAACCTTATGTGGGGGCCCTGATGGTACAGGTGACCCTTCTTACGTGGTGGCTGTGGATCACGTTCTCTTTCGAAAGCTCTTGTTTCTCTCCCCGTCTTAATTGATGAAGCAACTTCATCGAGAGGTAAGAAGAAACTCGTTTAATGAAAAAACCGTAAACCGACTCAGCCATACTTCCTTTCTAGCTTCCGCTGCTGTTCTTTTTACTTTTAATTCGATTATTTATTGTCAAACGCCAGAGACGCTTCACGGAGAGAGACAATAAAAAATAATAACGAACGTTTTTTTTTTTTTTTTTTCAAATATTTATTCGCAACCAGAGCTCATTTATCTATCGGAGTGACCGGGCGAAAAATTAGACGCGCCTTTTAGTAGAACGTCGCGCGTTCTTGCCTTTTTCGGCCTGTCCCGGTGGCGAAAAGGGTTGATGACCTCGCTCTTAAAGCAATGGAACCCAACTGATCAGGCCGGCCCATTGTTTTTGTGTTTTATTTTCGATCCCGTAGAGCGGGACTTGCAGCGCTTGACCAAAGGGCAGAATGGATCGCTTATGCCGGACGCAGCCCAGAGGAGAAAGTGTACGTGCTCGGCATGCGACGCGTGTTGTGTTTGTCCCGGGAAGGCATTCCTTGCGTTGTGTTGTGGCATTCGAGTTCGTTTGTGCGTTTGTTTTTGGACCGTGGGGCTGCTTTGCCCTTTTCTTTTATATTGATTAGCATCGGTTATTACCTGGTGTTACCAGATTGCGGCCGGGGAAGGGTTTATCTAGAAGTAAATAACTGTTTTCATCCTGTCTGTAAGAGCTTTGTTCAGAGGCTTGGCATCCACTTAAGTCCAGAAACATGGCATCCTCTGATCAATAGCTATCGTATTTGTTCATTCTATTGGCAATATGTATTGGTTATAAAAATCGTCTTTTTCTATTGGTTATCAGGACGCGGCAGCCCAGTTGGAAGAGTTACTGATTAGCCGCCAGACGGGTGCGAGTTCAAAACTCGATCTCACCAAAGACCCTCGTGTACGTGGGGTCTGGTTAAGTTAAATCTGTAGTGGATTTGAATGTCCTCATTTTGGCGTGGTGCTGAAGGTTGAAGAGTGGGATGTCAGAGCTCAGGTGTTGACTTTTTTTGTTTTTGTTTAACCGTGGTTCAAAATTACGAGTGCTTTGTGCTCACCAAATTTCCTTCAAAATTACGAGGCGTTCTCCTCAGATTTTTCCCTTCAAAATAGATCCCGGGCCGTCGCCAATAGCTCGTTGTGTTGCCCTAGTTGGACGTTAAAATACCTACCAGAAGCAAAATTTAAATATTTTTTACTAATTAAATCAATTTCGTAACGTTCGCAACAAGAGAAGTTTCCTGAACCAGATGCCACCTGTTGGTCACCCTAAATTGTCACTATAAAATCCTAATTGACGGTGCACCCTTGGCGTGATTTCAATTTTTTGTCGCCGTCATATTGTAATGGTTGACATTGCCAATAAGACACCAAATTTGCTACCTCACCATATGGTTGGATTTAACTTATGCTGATACTTATCAAAAAGTTCTCGTCAAGAAGTTTTTCATTTTTTTTTCATATTTTAAATGCAATAAAATTAATAATATAGGAAGGGATTCACATAAATCGCTGCAATAAATGACATGAAGTGACAAGTGTAATTGATGAGGTCGGAGGATCCATGGCAGCTCCTGACAACGTGCCGAAATGGATGATAATATTTGCACTCTGCGCCGAGAGTATACGAGACAGGGCCACGCGTAGTTCTCTATTTAAAAAAAACCGGTGAACACTCCAAACACACGCATTCAGTTACTTTCTTGCTACAACGCAGTTCCTCAAACTTCACCGATCAATCGAACCACTCCCTCTTCATTCCGTGAAACGTTCCAGCACTCCATAACCACTTCATTTTTGCACCCGAATTGAATTTCACCCCTCCAGAACATATCGCCACCAGCACTTCCAAGTCAAGAAAAAGGATGCTGCACACAACAGCAAAGGCATTCCGTATTTCCACAAAAAAAATAAGGAGCGTTTGTTTCCTCACCAACTGGAGTGAGTGGGGCATCGAAGAAAACAAAGTAATCGCTCAAACAGTAGTTTCCGCGGCAACTTGGACGGACCTTATCTCGAGCGAACACCACTTACCCGATTACGTCAGCGATACATATTCCCTTCAATCTCTTCCGTGACGTCAGGGCGCCACTTTGGGTGTCCATTCCAGGAACAAAAACAAAGCAACTGCCTTTAAAGTCATAAGTAGTTTGCCAGCATTGATTTATTAAGGCATTAAGTGGTCACAGAGCTTTCGGAACATGGATTTTTTCACTCTGTCTCTTTGGCATGTGGATCTTGGGAACAATTGGAAATTATCTTCGCATTAGATGTCCAGCTGCAATCCGGTGCCAAAAAACTTTGATTTGAACAGACTTTGTACGCAATCGAGTACATTCATATCAGTATTTCTTGGCACTGTTGTTATGCGAAGATGCCTAGAATTCGTTCAGAATTAAGTGTGGAGGAAAACCCTTTCAGCGTTCCATATTATCTATTTCATACAAATCCCTTTTGTTGAGGGAACCATAAAATTATCTGGGAAGTCCAACAGGAGTATGCGTATCCTCCCTTAGATAGGATCCCTTAGGTTGGCCGATTTGGAGCTATTATGACGCAAAGGTCCTATTTGCCCAGCTGCCCCAGACATAAAACAGACAACGTCAGTGGACATACACAGAAGAAAAGTCTTACTGACACAGATGAGAGGAATAGTACATAGAGGGTAGGCTACAGCAGTGATGCAGTCGTAAATTAAGCAGTGCCGGAATGTTCTGACCTGGGTGGTATTGTTGAGAAGGGGGGGGGGGACAGAATAGAGCGGTATTCTACAATTTTTTTCTTATTTATTTCTCGCAAAAAAAGCAGTGCCGGAATGGCGTTCCTGCTCCACTGGCACCCCCGGTAAGATACATGAATTGAACCTGCGCCACCTGTATCTAGCAGGTCGATCCCTCAGGGTTAGACATTTGTGTACTCTTGTGAAACGAGCTTTTAAGATCTGCCATGACATCCAGCCTAGTCTGATAGGATGGCTCAGATTTTGTATTGGATTAAAATCTATCTTATTCATTGCAAAGATGGATTTTATTCTCCATGTCAATCTCTAGCTTGTGAAACAATTTGGAATTGGATTCTGAATTAAATATCGTCTGAAATAACATTTACATTTTCCATTGGAAGCATCAAGCAACAAATTCTGCACTAAATTGGGTGGCACACAGGTAATCCTAAAAGTGCGAAGCCCCAATTTTGAAATCTAAAGTTTGTTTTCTTGCAATAAATGGACATGGACCAGGAAACACGTTCTACAGGGTTTGTGTATTTGAGTTAACAGGGAAATGTCGCGGTCATATTTAAAACCCGAGCAATGCCGGGTTGTTCAGCTAGTATGTAGGTAATCAAGATAGCCAAAAGGGGGCTGGAACACACTCTGTGTAGTGTAGCTCCTATGTACGCCAAGACCTAGGGCCATGATCCATTTGCCTCCTGCCAATATTTTTATGGTCATAGCCGGACTTCATCTTCCGATAATATTGATACTCATCTGCTAACCAAAATAAAATATTCCGGAAACACAGTCGTATGTATATGTGAATCAAGTAAGGCTTCAAGTACCCCAAGTTGGCGCCATAGAACACACAATGAGAATCTCGGAGATTCGACTAGAACTTTTAGTGATCAGATGAGAAGATGTGTTTTTCAAGAAAATTGGTTATTCTAGAAGGATGGTTCAGCTTTTGTATTGAAGCAAAATATATTGCAAATTCATCATAAATCTAGCATCAAGAAGGCTTTCAAACTCCCAATCGTGTAGAGTTAAAAGTGTTTATTGGAAATATTTCAACTTCTCTTTCACTTCTTGGAACATAACGCAATAGTGGTCTGGGTTATTCCTGTGAGAAACGTGAAATGTACTTCAGGATGACAACTGGTATACATTTTACTCATGGCGTAGTTTTCTATTATTTGAGATGCTTTACGAGAAACTGATTAATACTCTATAAAAAATTTACTCCGGCACATTTGTTAGAAGTCATTCTAGAATTCGCGTTTGATTTCTCAGAAACCCCACAGTAAGAATTATTCAAAAATCATTATAGTCATTAGAGCTGTCATGCCTTCACTTTCATGACATTTTGAATGAACGCCTCATCAATATTCAATAAAAATATTCATATGCTCACATTTGGGAAGATCATTACGGGATATCTACATAAGTATAGATATTGTAATTCGTATGTCAGTAGAGCAGGAGTGTCAACCGCTTTGAGGCCCAAGCTATGTGGTAAAGATTACAACTGATTTGTTCGTGTCTGTTGTGGGATAAAGTTTTTAAGATTTAGCATCGAATTACGAGTTTAAATCTCGTATGTGCCGAAGTTTGCTTGTCTGCTTGATGTTTCTTCAACACCATACGGGAATGCGGGCCAGCTTCTCCAAAATCCGCCATTAAAGTCGTGTGTCCCTTCAGTTCTCGGTAGATGTGATAAGTTAGCATCTCCCACGATACGCCGAGATAACACATTGAGAATACAACACCCAAATAGGGCTTTAAGAATTATGCGTCCATAAGCTAGCATCAGAATAAATATAGCACATTGTTTTTTAGTTAATAAAAGGGTATAATAATAGAAAAATATGAAATCTGATTGCCGTCTCTGTTTAAAGTCGTTTTGGAATCTATATATATATTTCTCTTACGTGGCACGCAAAAAAGACGTTATTTGTTACCGCGTTTTGGCAACATTGTGCGATTGTTTGTTTACTAGGAGCCTCGCGAGTCATTTGAATCTATAGCGTTATCGGATGAAATTTTATTGAAAAAAAAAATGAATTTTAGACGAACTGTTGCGGTTTGTAATAGAAATCTAAGAAAGCGGAGGATCTTTTCAGGGCTATTTAAAAAACGGTCCTTTTCAAGGCTAACAATTATAGTACAACAAGACGCGTGCACCACAACTTTCGACAACAAACTCAGTCAAAAAGTGTATGGGTGGCTCGAGTACTGGGGAAATGTACACACAAACAACATGCTGGGTATTCAATTTCCAAAGCAGCGCTCACATTGCGAGTAAAAATTTGCTCAAAGTTTTCATCTAAATTCTGATTCCAGAGGTTACAAATTTAACAAATTTAACAGCCAACAAATTTAGATTTGAAAAATATTTTTTTGGAATATATTTTGTAATCAATCCCCTCTGCTAGGACACGTGTCTTCATTGATGCGAGCGAAGCGAGCATAGGTTCGCGCAGCGAACCAATGAGAATTGCGAAGCAATCCTCCGGGGGTTGGCGAGCGTTAGCGAGCAGGGGGCGGGCCCCCTAGTAAATTTTATTTCATCGGAAGATGATTGTATTCGGAACAAGACGTTCCTCATGACAATAAGCTACTCGAGTACTCAACTCGACTTGTCGAACCCAAGTACCAGTTCAGATGGCGAGCCTCTCATATCAAAATGTGTACTTGAAGTACCTTCTATTTCATGTAAAAATTGCGTAAATGTAAATTTTCTTTGCACGCTTATATAACTTCATTATAAACACACAATGAAAAGTAATTATAGTACAACTTCCCACGTTTCCCGAGCACCCTTAGTCCTCGAGCCCAAGGTAGCAGCGACCCTTTCTATGTGGGGGGGAGGAGGACTCTCGTAACACTTTGCAGCCGCTTATATTTCGATAGCGCCGAGAGTGCAGCAGTTTGTCATTTCAGTCCATATTGGTTATCGAGGGAAAATGGGTGCTTTGTTTAATTGTGACCTTGAGTGAGGCGATGGCGTACTTATGCGTAATACGAAGGCGCGCCTTTTTGTGGGACTGAGTGTAGTCGACTACGCCCTCGAAGGCTAAGAAACCTTCTGAATCGGTATCCGGGATGTACAATACTCCTCACTTCATTTTAATTACACACTTTTTCTAAGGAAAATGTGGGCCGATGCTTCCTTAGTTGTTATTATGTAATTTCTTTGTTCTCAAAATGGCCACTTTTGTTGAATTGCTTCTTGTGCTATCGAATGCTCTCTCTCCCCACTGTGTGTCACACTGCATTAGTTTCAGCTTTGGGCTATCACTTGGAAATTATCCATTAGGTGAAGGTAAAAATAATAGTTCTTAATTGTCAGGATAGGTTTGGGGACGAAGTAATTGTTTTGGGATGGAAAACTGAGCTGTAACTTATTCATGTATTCTTTTGGTTCGGGATATTTTTCTTGCAACCACTGCTTTCCTATCGCCTACTTATTTATGATAATGTGGCGTTAAAACTGTTACTTGGATTTGGTGCTTATTTAGGTAATTTAGATTGAGTAATTGATCTCATTTCTGTACACCGTGAAAGTGATTTGTATCCAGATTAGGAAAAGTATTTTTGTCTTTTGAGGATAGTCGAATCCTTATAAGCGAATTCTTAAAGAAATAAAAAATTTGTGTTCTAAAAAAATTTCAATTCCTGGATTATCATGTAAAGAAGTGATAATTGTTATCAAAAGTAACATTGTGTTTTGAATTGGATTTGTTGCAGAATATGTTAAATTAAGCTACTTTTATTCATAGTGTTTTGACTTAACTTTTTGAAACAGTTTTATTCGCTTGAAAACATGACGAACAGTGGCAAAAATTCGAACGCAACAAAGGCATATTTTACTTGGTTTATAAAAGTGTACCATCCAGTCACAGTTTATTTTATTTATATGGCATCCATACATGCTCTTTATTAACAATTACTCATCGTTTTTATTCAATTACATAAATAATTTGTATTGAAGATGTAAACTTTAAAAGAAATTATAATTTTTGAAGAAAGATGGGATATAAAAGGTGCTTTGAGGACAAAAAAAAAATCGAATGTCAATGATCTCACCTATCTATCCCCTCTCTCGTTGTCCTATTTGTGCCACTGGTGATCATCTTAGAAACATGTTGCAAGTTAGTAACAGCGTTATAAATAGTTATCCCGTTCCATCCAGTCACAGTTTATTTTATTTATATGGCATCCATCCATGCTCTTTACTAACAATTACTCATCGTTTTTATTCAATTACATAAATAATTTGTATTGAAGATGTAAACTTTAAAAGAAATTATAATTTTTGAAGAAAGATAGGATATAAAAGGTGCTTTGAGGACAAAAAAAATCGAATGTCAATGATCTCACCTATCTATCCCCTCTCTCGTTGTCCTATTTGTGCCACTGGTGATCATCTTAGAAACATGTTACAAGTTAGTAACAGCGTTATAAATAGTTATCCCGTTCCATCCAGTCACAGTTTATTTTATTTATATGGCATCCATCCATGCTCTTTATTAACAATTACTCATCGTTTTTATTCAATTACATAAATAATTTGTATTGAAGATGTAAACTTTAAAAGAAATTATAATTTTTGAAGAAAGATAGGATATAAAAGGTGCTTTGAGGACAAAAAAAAATCGAATGTCAATGATCTCACCTATCTATCCCCTCTCTCGTTGTCCTATTTGTGCCACTGGTGATCATCTTAGAAACATGTTACAAGTTAGTAACAGCGTTATAAATAGTTATCCCGTTCCATCCAGTCACAGTTTATTTTATTTATATGGCATCCATCCATGCTCTTTATTAACAATTACTCATCGTTTTTATTCAATTACATAAATAATTTGTATTGAAGATGTAAACTTTAAAAGAAATTATAATTTTTGAAGAAAGATAGGATATAAAAGGTGCTTTGAGGACAAAAAAAAATCGAATGTCAATGATCTCACCTATCTATCCCCTCTCTCGTTGTCCTATTTGTGCCACTGGTGATCATCTTAGAAACATGTTACAAGTTAGTAACAGCGTTATAAATAGTTATCCCGTTCCATCCAGTCACAGTTTATTTTATACAGTTTATTTTATGTGGTACGATCCTTGGAAAGCGTAACAACTGCTTCCTACGCTTCATCTGGAGAGAGCGCTTGCTATCCTTTCGGGATCAAAGAAAACCTCATGTTTAACCTCTTTCAATCGGACATCAGGTATGCAAAATCTGATTGATTGGCACAAAGGAAAACTTCTGCAGAATAACCCAACGCTTTTTGTCGTATTCTTCCCCTCCCCGGTTGTTTCTTCAGCTGTTGGTGTCTCAGCAGCTGGGCAGGACTGGTTTGTGTGCTTCGATCTGCGCCGACATCAGTAGACATTGCATCCAGACCTGATTGATGAGCTTCAAGAGTGTGTATGTGAGTGATATATTGCGCAATTACTGTGAGAAAATAAATACATCAGCGAGAAAGCACGGCTTCTCTTGAATAACAACCGTGTTTTTGAAGGGACGTCTTTTTTACACAACTAAACATACGACTCGAATAACATAATTTGAGAACGCCTTAAAGAAGTCTCTCACTCACTCATTTAGAAATGCAAGTGTAATCTACACCTCATGAAGGAACACGAAAAAAAGCCCGTACACACTATCTCTGGTTTGAATATTAATCTTTTGGAAATGGACAAATTGGGTTGCCTCTGATGCCATATCTCAGATCTTTCGCTTCGAACACTTGAGAATTTTTTTTCGATGCTCTAACGAGCTGCCCTGAAGGCTGAATTCTTCAAACTTTTTTGATAGACTTTCGTTGCTACTTTTTTGGGGCATAACTGTGGTGAAAGAGTTCTAATTTTTTGTTCCTTGTAAATATTTCATTCAAAATGATCAGAGAGAATAATTTCTTAAAAATAAATTTCTCAGATTGTTGCTCAGAACATCTTAATGCATTACTATTTTGATCAAATACAGATAGCGTGATTCTCCGATGGCAATGATCTATTTATGAGAAACAAAGTGGTTTTCTACATTATACATCAAAATACACAAATTTTGATACTGTTTCAAATTACAAATTGAACTCAGAATCTATATTTAAAGCTTTCAAAACAATTAAAAATATGGTATGCTTGAATATTTTATTGAAAATATCGTTAAGTGCACGTGCATCTTTTTTCAATATTTTTGTAAATTAGGAAGAAAAAAAAATTTTAAATACAATTATATGTACTATATTTGTTGTATAGAAACTATAATTGGAATGCAATATATACAACTAGGGATTACGTGTTTATAAAATGTTAGTTTAAACTAATGGATTTTTGTGAACTATTCAATTAAAAATAACAAACTTAAATTATTGAATACTTGTGATGTAAAGGGGAATAGTTTATTTTGAAGCAAATGTCGAGTTTAAATTAATTTTTTGTTCTGTTGCTTACACTTAAAAGAATTTACTGCTGTCTTTTGAACATTAAGTGTCACCATCCTATCCTATTTGGTATGAAATTTTATTTTTTTCTTCGAATATTAAATAAAAAATAGGAAGGAATAGGTGAATTAAAATAACTTAATTTCTTCTAATTATCAGCTAGGAGTAGTTAGAAATAAATATGATAGAAATTTTTTTGTTAAGAGAGAAATGTTATCAATGTCAATGTGCAATACTCATTGAGAATAAAATCTTTTTATCTTTAGCACATTAGAAATCGATAGAATTCTTCACCTACAATGCCATGTCTCTTAAGTTCCTACAAACAAATACTCTCCACTAGTTGGTTTCCTTGTTTTGAAACAATAAACTATATTAGAATTGCGGTACTGAATTATTACAAGAGTGTGACCGCCTTCATCTTGCATTAGAACTTAATTTCATACGGTAGATATTAGAGCTATCTACCCTGGAATATTAGCAATTTCGTTTAAATGAAGCTCTGAATGTTTCCGGAATAAAAGGGACAAAAGATGAAGTTGGAATCTATGGGAAATTTAGCAATGGATGTCATAAACTTGACATTGTATCTTTACTAATGGAATGCAAATTGACACAAAATCCTTCCCCATCTGAAATCCGAGAGCTAGTGCTTGGTAAGATGATGGGTTCGTCATGAAATACAATAAGGTATCTCAAATCCTCAATATTTAACTTACATTTGAACAAATATTAGATAGATTTTGCGATGTAAACTAACAAGCCAGACAAAGTGCGAACAATTTACTTCATCTACCCAAATACTCACAGCTTGTCTACGTTTGGACCTTGTGTCATAAGACCCATTATCCAATCCATTTGTTTCGATTTAAGTTGTCTTCTCATTTTTTCATATAATCTATTTGGTACATTTCAATTTTTGAATAATTAAAAAGTTATTTCCTAGTTGTAGGCTGCGCAGGTTCGATTTCTCCCTGGGAGTACTTCTCTCTTCTGTGTCAGTATAACGCTCCTTGGGTTTCTATCACGTAGTCAGTTTGAGGTTGATCAAATATGATCCTTGCGCCGTAAAACCAACCGACCATTAGTGACTTTCAAACGTGCGTCATCTTATAAGTTAACAAGCCTTCCATCGATACCGAGGCACACAAGCAGCTACTTAGCAAAGATTAATCACTCACTATTCACACTAGATCTATCGAGATCCTGGTACAAGATAGATTTAAATAGGAAGAAAATAATGTTTCTTCTAGCCTATCGCTTGCGTTTCTCTTATCAGGAGACATCTCTTCCAACTTTGTTTCTTGGAGGACACAACCAGCTGACGACAACTACCACCTGAATTGATAATCTCCACACGTCAACTTTTAGGAAAGGTCACAGTTGAGTAATTATTAAAGGCGTCCCTGTTTGCTGTTTCTGTCGGTTTGGAGACCATAGAGGATCATCATAGCAGGCTGCAGGTTATTACCACTGATGTTATCTGCCTCTAATCCCCGAGATCTTTTACACGTGGACGCGTGTCGTTTGTTTAGAGCCATTTGTCGCGTAATTTGTGGTCGGCAATTTGTTTACACTTACTTACGGAACCTGTGAAGCGTTGTGAATGATACAGATTTAAATAATTGACCGAGAAACATTATTTTACTTCTATTTCTTTTGCGTTTTGAGAGGGCAATATTAAATTTAATCAAACCCCATACGTGCCAAGAAATTTATGCGTTTTGCTTCTCTTATAGTTTTAGGGGGATTTGATTCAGCTTTTCAAGTTTGTAAAACAAGGGGACACAGAGGGCTTACATTTCAATAGGGATAACAGAACAAGGGGCCATGGGTATAAATTGAATAAGACACATTTTAATCGGGATTTAAGGAAAAACTACTACTTTAATAGGGTAATAGACAGTTGGAACGCGTTGCCAGAAAATATAGTTAATTCAAAGGGAGTTTGCGAATTTAAGATACAATTGGATAGTCAGTGGGAATTGGGGAATTCATAAACAAAGGACCAGCCTTGTTAGGCTTGAGCCTGTAGCTGGTCGCCAATATTTGTATTTGTATATGATTACATGTTGGTTGTTAAATACAATGAACTTGTGTCACACTAAAAGTTACTTTTACTCACATATAGTTTTGCATCTCGATTTATTGGTATTGGTCTTACACAATGTTGAGTATGCGCTTTGTACGAATCACATTCAAAGCTGAAGTGTTGAAAACATCCTTTGCTGATATCGTATTGGCAAATTAGCTAGTTTAATGCGTAACTGCTCTGCCCAAAACTCAAATGTGTGGCATATCGGCGTTCTTATGTTTTAAAATAAAATGTTATCTAATCTCTGAAATCATTTAGTTTATATTCTCAAATGTTATTAAGTATCGCTGTCCATGCTGAATCGACCATTATTCAAATTACTTTAGTAAATGGTGCTGCGATAGTGTATTCTTTGCTAGCTAATATTTTAAACGATAAAAAGTTTTAATCCTTTAAATATTTTCTGAAAAATTAAGATCTATATTAATATATAGCCTGTTTTTAAATATATACTGATATTTTTAATTATATTAATTACTTAAAAACATATGCAACATGTCAACCCATATAAACAAGAAATAAATTAAAAAATAGGGGCACGTACAGAACATCCCTAACTATCAGAAGTGGGTGTGATTTATTGTAGTTTTGAACTAACTTGTATTAGTAAGTTATGAAATCTCTGTAGTGTAATATGCAAAGTGAATTCATTATATAATATTTAATAAATAATTTAAAATATATGTGCAGATATATTAAATAAAAAAACATATATGTTTATATTCTTTTTACTTGAATTTGTCTACCCGTTCGATTTTGATTCCTTTTAACAGCATACAAGCCGTTTAACGTTTCTTGATATCCGAAAAACGTTTTTTAGGGTAACAAGAAAGTGGTAGTATATCCTTTTTAAATTAAAGATATTTAGGTAAGAGACGACAGATTCTTTAGGCCTATTAACACCCACTAGTATTCCTTCAGAATAAACTTTCTTAAAATTTATTCTGAAGGAATACTAGGGGGAATTCTGAAGGAAAATAGGGGCACGTACAGAACATCCCTAACCATCAGAAGTGGGTGTGATTTATTGTAGTTTTGAACTAACTTGTATTAGTAAGTTATGAAATCTCTGTAGTGTAATATGCAAAGTGAATTCATTATATAATATTTAATAAATAATTTAAAATATATGTGCAGATATATTAAATAAAAAAACATATATGTTTATATTCTTTTTACTTGAATTTGTCTACCCATTCGATTTTGATTCCTTTTAACAGCATACAAGCCGTTTAACGTTTCTTGATATCCGAAAAACGTTTTTTAGAGTAACAAGAAAGTGGTAGTATATCCTTTTTAAATTAAAGATATTTAGGTAAGAGACGACAGATTCTTTAGGCCTATTAACACCCACTAGTATTCCTTCAGAATAAACTTTCTTAAAATTTATTCTGAAGGAATACTAGGGGGAATTCTGAAGGAAAATAGGGGCACGTACAGAACATCCCTAACCATCAGAAGTGGGTGTGATTTATTGTAGTTTTGAACTAACTTGTATTAGTAAGTTATGAAATCTCTGTAGTGTAATATGCAAAGTGAATTCATTATATAATATTTAATAAATAATTTAAAATATATGTGCAGATATATTAAATAAAAAAACATATATGTTTATATTCTTTTTACTTGAATTTGTCTACCCATTCGATTTTGATTCCTTTTAACAGCATACAAGCCGTTTAACGTTTCTTGATATCCGAAAAACGTTTTTTAGGGTAACAAGAAAGTGGTAGTATATTCTTTTTAAATTAAAGATATTTAGGTAAGAGACGACAGATTCTTTAGGCCTATTAACACCCACTAGTATTCCTTCAGAATAAACTTTCTTAAAATTTAAACACAATCATCCTTACTTTCAAAGAAAAAAGGAACCAGCAATCAAGTTGTTACAGACTGATTTCGTTTTTGTCTCCTATTTCACAGTTGGGATCGCCATGGCTCAGTTTATTTCCCCACTGTACTAACAACCTGCGATTTGTGGGCGGCGCAGGTTCGATTCCTCTCTGGTTGTATTTCTCTCATCTGCGTCAGTAAAACGTTCATTGTGTATGACCACCATTACTTGGTGTCGTTTGTCACAGCTAAGCCTGATATGGCCCTAGCGTCGTAAAAGCCAACCAAATCAGTCAAACAACAACCACATCTGGGAATGCCCAACTGTTACGGTGAATCTTTTGAAGATTGGAATGGTTCCACTCAGGGACCCATTACGAGAGATCCTCTACAGCTGGGATGCACCAACATTGGCAGAGGCTGTGATCAATGCTTTTGATGGAATCTAGACCGATTCCCCACTACAATATTGCTTGTACATGGACACGCGAACAACAACAACCTATTTCACAGTTTGTCTTTTTAAGATGAAATATTAAAATAACGCTTCTTAATTTTTGCCAGCATTTTGTATATCAGCTGATCTCCTAGAAGCCTGGCTTCTCAGACGTTTCTCGATTGACCTGCCTGACCAGGCTAGTTGAAAAAAAATGTTTTTTCAACGCAGTTGATTCGTGTTGATACGGAAACATCGAAACTCGAAGAAAATCAATAAGGATACCAAATTATGCAAAACATAAATTGCAAAAACTATAATGCTTTTTCTGAGAGATTTGTCGCAGTACTAAATGAGTAGCTGTTCTGTTTAACCTCAGTCAACATTGGTATTCCTTCCCCCCTCAAAATAACAGAATCGGACACAACGCGAGAAAGTTTCTACTACACCTGATTTTACTTGATAGATAGATTGACCTGGATTGAAGACGTTAGGTTAATCATATTGACCGGGATGCATAATTTATTTGACCAACAGAAAATAGTGCATTTCCATCAAACCAGGATGAGCATTGCATTCTCGTGCAATGTTTACCAAACGTTTTGGAATACTTTGCTATGGATGAACTATCGCATTTTGTAATCGTGACGTCAAACGAGTTGAGTTGCTATCGGCCTGACACCTGACAATCTCATGATTAAAAACGACCGAGTGTAGTCGTTGAAGGAGTTCACATACTGTCTTGTTGCGTAAATCATGGAGATGGCATGGGGAAGATGGGTCATTTCGAACCGTTCATCTTTCTTCACTGCTTTAACGAAGAACCAATTTGTTCTTTACTTCGCAGGTTTTTTTTTTGTTTAGCGTTTCTTGGAGCTCGTGTTGGATGTCGGAATGCTTTTGTTTCTTGTCGGAAAGTTTAAACCTTTACCCTCTTTATTTTGTTTTTAGATGCTGTATTTTAGCATTCACCAATCAGGTCTTTTGGTTGGCTTTTTATCGATAAAATTAGGTGGAAGATTCTTGTCGACGGTGAAACGAATGATTCGAAACATTTTTTTTTGGTTATTCACAGTTTAATCCTTGGTGAGTAGTGAGTGAATCCTTCATATACTAGAGTTCCTTTCCGCATTCCTATTTAATGTTTCATACAAATTTTCAATTTTAAACCTCAAACTTTTGACAAGATTCACAATTACGATGTATTGTTCTGGGAACTTTTCTTGGGGATTGATCCCGTATCGTCACCAGGGCCGTCCAAAGGTATTTGGCACCCGTGGACTACTAATAACGCGACCCTCTCCATAAGAAAATACACGGGAGGAGAAGCGGGAGTCGGGTGAAGTTTTAAAAGTTTCAGAACTAGAGATAAGTCAATGCAGTCAGTCACGCGCTGGTCTCCAGCTGTCAAACTGATTAGAGTGCAAGCAAAATTGCCACCCAAAACGGTTTTCGCACTATAGCAATAGCCCAATTTTCCCTGTGGTTAAGGTGGCCGTGATCGTCACCAATTGTCATTTGGTGGTGGTTCGGTGTGACATAAATTCAACGACTCACGAACATCAAACCCATATTCTTGTTTAAGGAAATCGTGTATGATATGGATTAAAAATCTTTTAAAAACAAGTTGTGCACACATATTTATTTGATTTTTAAAGACAAAGGATGAACCACAACGAAATTCGGCTGTGAAACAACTTCGAAAATACAAAATAAATTTATTGAGAGTAAATTCAAAATACATTTTAAGAACTACAATAATTAAAACTTTCTTCATGAGACCTGTATTTACTATTCTGGTTCTGAAAACCACAACATACGAGTATTTTGGAAAAATGAAATTGAATTTTATTCTATTCGCTCTTGTTTTGTTCATTTTATTAGGAACAGTCTTTCGTTTCTTATAAATAAAATATTCATAATATTTATTAATTGGACAAAAGTCCAATCTGAAAAAAAAGAATACTTATCCTATTCTGAATATCATTTGATGTATTTAACATTGCAAAGACGCCTATTCAGCAAAGTACATTGTTGTTCTGAAGATTTTTTTGACAAAAGTTGGCCTGTCCAGTCACTATAAAAAGCTAACAGTCATAAAGTAACTTCCTATATATACTAGCCACAAGCGACAGACCGCAATTTCAACAAATCGTAATGAGATTTATAGAGATAACACGAATCGGGCCCTTACGGTTGCGGATACAGTTAACAAGTTTCAAAAATTTCGAAAAGAGACATCTTTTTTTTTTAATCGCAATACGATCATTGTAGTGAAAAATCCAAAATGGCGTTGAAATAATATTTTTACCTCTTAAAGCGACTGCGCAAGAGCACGTTACTGGCTATCAGACCGAGGTTCAAAATTTGGAGGTCTAAGTAATCGGATTTTCCCTTTGGGATTGATCTCGGACCATCGCCAATAGCCCACTGGGTTGATCAAGTGTGACGTTAATTTTATTACCTACCGATCATCTATTCCTTATCAGTATCATTCCTTATTGTATCATCTATTATCATAGTATCTATTCCTTATTGTATCATCTATTCCTTATTATAAATCTCAAAATGCAAAAAAGTTTCCGCCGCTGCCGCCGCATGATTGAAAATTCTATTTTTTCGCTCGATTCTCAGACGGTTTCCCGAGAAAGTACGGATAAGAAAATTACGAAATCAGCATGGTTTGTTCAAAATTTTACAGGGTACAAGATGATAACGATTTTTTTCCGCTATTAGTTTATGGTACATTAAGTATTAAAGTCGTAAAGGTGAAATTTCTAACACGAGTGAGCAAAAGACGTACAAATTTTCAGTGTTCAGTCGTGAATTTTTTTAGAGTACCTCTAAATGTAAATTTTTGCACAACGCCGAGTTTTTTTTTTTGGTTCTTGATAGTATTTTTTAATAAATTCGGGCATAGTAATCACCGGGGGTTGACGAGCATGGGACGGAACCCACTAGTACAATAAATAACTCAATTCCACTTCATAACACCCATTCTCTAGTTTCTTATTAAAATAGATACAGTAAAACTTTGAAAATCCGAACGGACAAACAAGTGCCCGATTTCTGAATTTTGCGTAAGGGGTTTTACATAAAGATCGTACACGTAAAATGTCACTTTAACTGAAATTTTTGCATCTACATCTTCTAAACATCAATTAATAAATAAAACGCTGAAAAAACCCATTTATTACCGTTTATACGAGTTGCATAAAATAACGCAATGACACAAAATAAAGTTGCTGATATTAATTGAAAGCTATATGACTAGTACTTGCTCATTTAATATTAAGTATGGTGTTCGTTTAAAATGTACTAAACATCTACATTAACTTCAACGGCTTATTTTGATCTTCTATCTTTTATCAGTTCATTTTTAAACCTGTAAAGTTATAAAATGTAATTGGTAGAATTTAAGGAAAGCGTTTGCCGTCTGCAGAAATTACAAATTGTAAAAATTATACACAAACAAAACAACGTATGTTGAAAAGAACATTTTTTTCACCACAGAAAATGTAAACATTTGAAAATTAAACTGAAATTTTAATGTAAACAACAAATTTCAAAAATATATCTGAAAAAGTGTCGGATTTCCCAACGTTTCACTGTTCTGTAAAAGGACCTATGGTAATTTTTCTTAAATTAACGTCTTACTAGAGCAACACAACGGGCTATTGACGAAGATCCGGGATCAATCCCCTAATGGAAAGAACCGAGGACAACACCACGTAATTTTGATCCACAATCAGATGACGAGGCAAGACCAGAGCATGGCACCCCACTCTCCCAACTACCACACCAACCCAACGTGAGGACTTTCGGCCACAACAGATTTAAGGTACATTATCCGCCTCTTCACCATACACTTACAAGCATCCATGCACTGACCTGTATTCGAACAAGGAGCCTAACACCTTTACCAACTACTTACAATTCCCTGGTCCCTTAGGCTCCTGGTACCATAGTACAAACGAACCTCCCTCTCTCTATGTGGAAGGTATGTACCGATCCATACTGTTTGCTGAAATAATTCTTCTGCTCAACAAAGCTGATCAGTGAGATTTCTCAGTAAAGTCCAGCTCCCTCCAGATGATATGTATTTTAATTTATGTCACTGTAGAGCAATCCATTCCGACAGGGGAGACCCCGCTACTATCCTTGTAAGGATTTACCAGTACAGATGTTGTTGTTGTTGTTTCTTATGCATACACTGGCAGACCGGAGGAGTGCCAGGCCCGTCAAAGACGGTCTAAATTACGATATGTGTGAGTGAATGGATGTATGAAAGGGACCTTCCTGTAAAACGGATGTGTCATGTATGTCGATCTAAGTCGGACTTCCTCCCAATGGGGCTCAATAACATGGAAGGCGCACCCCCCTCGCCTCTTGCCGTCTTTGACCAGTACATTAGTCTCCCTTAGTTGTTTATTAATTTCTTATTCGCAGAATTTCTGCTAGGTTTTCTTGATGGTCACATGGGAACTGTGTTTATGTCGTTTCTATAAAATCCCTGCCGCAACTTGGTACTGTCGACGGTCTGTGATCAAATCCAATGGGAAAAATCCGAGGACAACACCACGTAATTTTGAACCGCGGTCATATGACGAGGTCACACTTGAGATGCCACCCCACTCTTCAAACTTCCAAATCACGCCAACGTGAGGACATTCGGCCACGACAGATTTAAGATGCACCAGCCGCCTCTACATCATATGCTTAGATCAGGTATGAAACTGGGTATGGTAAGGCAAGGTAATTTTAATTAACGTCGTACTAGAGCAACACAACGGATTGCTGTTGACGGTCTGTGATCGAACCCAAAGGGAAAAATCCGAGGACATCACATAATTTTGAACCACCGTCAGATGACGAGGTCACACTTGAGATGGCACCCCACTCTCCAAAACTTCTACACTACGCCAACGTGAGGGATATTTGAGGCCACGACAGGTTTAACATGCACCAGCCCCCTCTGTAGACGACGGTCTTTGGATTCAAACTCGCATCCCTCCTGTTTGCAAATGCCCTTCCACTCAGGATACCACCCCCCAATCGAGGCAGTCAAGTGATTTTGAATGTGATATCTTTAAATTAAGTAAATGGTCGGAAACCCCCGGAAACCGGAAAAATTATGTAGACAAAGCGCTTCCACAGTTGGCGTTTTTAACTCCTATCTAGTTCAGCGTTTATCGTTCGGTACCGAAAGCAATAGTCGCAATACAGAGTTAAAATCATATGCGGCGATCGCCATTATGCTTTTGGTATGGTATAACCTTCCTCTTAACGAGCTTTCGCGCATATTTTAAAACGACGAATGCCAATCATATGATTGTTTCCACATCATAAAAAAACAGGTTCACTGCAGACGAATTAGGCATTGCGTTATCAGTTTTACAGGCCTCTTATCCGGGCCAAGCTCTTGGCGAATGCTCAGTCATAAATCAAGGCCTATACATTAAATCGACGAATCCGAACGAAGGGCCTCAACCAACTCCTCCGATTTATTCAATCTTACTCTAGTGTGCGGCAGAATTACTTTTTTCATCATCGTCTCTTCCCATTTGGTTTTGATTTGAGCTCGTCTCCTCAGGCAATTCTCTCCTTAACGCGCCCGAACCGCTACAATAATTAGACAGGCATGCGGCGAAAAAATGTTTCCCGTTCATAGAAACGCGATGCGGAACTCTAGGGACCACGCCACATCTGTGTATGGTGTATTATAGCTGGAAGACGCTTCTTTTTCTTGTTTTGTTTTGCTTTGCAAAACCTGTCCGAACAGCGGCGTTGGTCCATATTTGGCGCTTCATCATCCCAGTTGGCTACTCTATTTTTTTCTAACCCTATTGTGCCCAGAGACGGACATAGGGAACAACGTCATTTTTCAGGAGAGTGATTTTAAAGTTTGAAGGTGTATTGAAATGTATTAAAAATAAACATTACTTCTGCTCCCTAGCGACTAAATATTGAGCGGTGAGATATGACAATCTTGCAGGGATATACTACTCTTTCAGGGCATTCTAGAAAACTGCCGTTTTCTAGAAACTAAAAAACCAAGTTAGATTTAAGAACAAGATCTATTTATGAAATTAGAATTATTTATTAGATTTAAGACCAGATTTATTTATGAAATTAGAATTATTTATTCTATTAAAGACCAGATCTATTTATGAAATTAGAATTATTTATTAGATTTAAGACCAGATCTATTTATGAAATTAGAATTATTTATTAGATTTAAGACCAGATCTATTCATGAAATTATAATTATTTCTGAGAAACAGCCACGGGTCTATACTTTTGAACTAAAGAAGGTTCGACAATCTACACTCTTCTTGAATACTAATATGATAGGGATATTTTACCTCAATGCCTTATTTCTTTGGACTGAGGACTAGATTTCTAGCATCGTTGACAGCTTAATTCTCTCAACCATTATCAGCCTTTCTTTCAAAATACACCATAACGCTAATGTTACAGTCGTGTTATGAAAAACATTAATATGTAATAATTTACTCCGGCAACTTCTACTTGGAAAAAAATTATATTACTTCAGAAAATAAACTATCTTTCTTTTAGCACATTCTTTTCTCTATACTAAGGCCTCCCAGCCCCTGACGAATTTTCCGATTTCATAGTGGGTTCGCTTTTGATAACCACTTTTGTCCGAAAATAATTTACTTTAATGAGTTTGGTTTTTACAACCGGCACAGCGAGAAGTTTAGTTTTTCACCAGGTAAGAGAAAGAGAAAACATGTTCTCTTAGTGGTTAGCAGTGATACTATATGTAAACTTACAGTTGTTTAAAGTGTTTATTCTATGTACAGAACCGTTATTTCTTATTCATGAAACTAAAATTGCATTACCAAATTTCCAGTAGCGTTAAAAAGACCTGATTTTTTATTTAAATTTATAAGGGCACTTAAAAAACCTTAATATTTCTTGAAAGTCTTTAAAAAACTGGGAGTGGAATCTTATTACAATTTGGTTAGGCACTATAATGATTGCAATATAAAATTACCCATGCCTGAATCAAGCTCTCTTGAAAATTGCCTGTTTGTAGATTGTTAGTCTATCTTTCTCTCAATAGGGTTCTTAAATGGCACATTTGCTCTAATTTTTGGTGTCGTGTCTTTTCGGAGTGTTCTGAGAATGTGCAAAGTCATTGATTGCGGTTGGTGGTGGCTCATCACATTAGTGTAGCCAAGATTGTATTTCGGAAGAGCCACACATTTAAAAATGGAAATTTTTTTCAAGCGGTTAAAACCATTTCTCACTTTTAAAATATCTTTTAAGTTTCTTTAAAATCTTTTACATTGTTTTTACTTACTAATGCCATGAACTTTAAATGGTTCCGCTTAGCTTATCATAAAAAGTGACATATCTCAGTTTATCTAAGTACACGAATGACTATAATTATTTACAAAATTAAATACTTTAAATATTGAAATATTGTTTCTGAAATTTCACATCTTTTTTATCATTTCTAGGGGTATGGATACGATTCGTTTATAAGTGAGATGATTAAGTCTGTTCAGGAAAAAAATCAATGTTCATAAACATTGCTTGAAACTTCGTATTGATAATTTACATCGACTATATTTTATAACGAATATTATTTCATAAAACAGCAGTTATTTTAGGGAAAAAATTAAGTATTAACTGTAATGTCATTTTTTAAACTCAGAAGTCAAAACTTTCAGGTTCTAACCTAAAAAAAGCAATTCCATTTAAAAAATAACAAACGTGACACATAAATTAATGATACAGGTATTTTTCTTAATACGCTCCACATGAACAAAATGGAAATCTTTGAAATGTATACAAACTAAAATTATGAAAAGATTGCAATTTCTATGAGAAAAAGTGTAAATAACAATTTTTAACAATAATTCTCTGCTCTTGGAACAAAGTTATTTCATTTTTAGATTTGGATTCACTCTAGCCTAGGCAAATAAATTCAAAATTTTAACTTTTTAACTGTTAAAGCAGAATGTTTGTTATATAACTTTACGAACTTATATTTATTTTAATACATTTGAAGTCTATTTCTTTGCATGAAAACGAACTCAAAAAATAGGTGCACTCAAATAAACGGCATTTAATTTTTTAATTTGTTGCTTCAATTTGTAATTTAAGTTATTTGATGCATTTAAAGTACTCAGTTTTTCAGAAATGCAATTACAAATATTTACAGAAAGTATTACAGCTTTTTGCGTTTGCTTTATCCAAATAACAGGTTTAATGAAATGGTCTTACAGTTGCTCATCTGTGCACAGCTAATTTACTTAACTGCAATTTTCAAGCTTCTATCGACTGAGATATTTGTAAAAAAAGAGTGAAATAAATGTTGCAAA
This sequence comes from Metellina segmentata, assembly GCA_947359465.1. NCBI lineage: Eukaryota > Metazoa > Arthropoda > Arachnida > Araneae > Tetragnathidae > Metellina > Metellina segmentata. Next base: position 65,671,732 of record OX375881.1, read on the forward strand.
GAAATACAGTCAGTATGGGTTATATGGTCAACTCAGCGGTCCAGAAAAATCAGATCATATTAGCGGAGTGACCATATATGCGGAACAATACTACACTATTTAATTATGTCAGGATTATATTCACCTATCAGAAAATATAGTGCTTATAAAAAAATAATTAAACTTTTAAGAACATTTAAAAAATTAATTAAACTTTTAAGAACATTTAAAAAATTAATTATATTAAACGGGTTCTCTCTGGAGTGACGAATCAAGGTCAACTCAGCGTTGATGTTGATTCCTCTACCGATCGGATGGTAGGGTCTCGCGACTGCCTGTAGAACGCCTCCTGCCAGAATGCATTGTGCCCATAGTAAAGTTTGGTGGAGGTGGAATTATGGTCTGGGGTGTTTCTTCTGATATGGATTGGGACCTTGGAACAAATTCACAGTAAGCTCAAAGCCGAGGCCTACTGTACTACACGGTTAAGCGTTCCTTACTTTTCTTTCCCCAAACACATTTTTCACCTTTGAAACAAAGAGTTCTGTCTGTCAAGATCCGATTAAAAAAAAGTCCGCATTCATCAACGTTGAAGACGTTGGCAGATTCATACCTTTCGGTGACTTTTTTTCTTCTGGTCATTCCCTGTGTTGCTCTCCGCCTCAAGAATTGTATATCAAGAACTCCAATTTTTAAAAAAAAGATAACCTCGTTGAAAAGATAACGTTTTACCTCATTGAAAAGATAAAAAAACCGTCCCTATAACCGATAGCCAGGAAAATAAAATGACTATATAAGCGGTGCGCTTTACCACATGTTCCCTATTAAGTTAGAAGGGACTTTAGAAAACTGACCATATAAGCTAAGCGGGGTGACCATATAGCCGTTACTGATTGTATTTTTAACGTCTAAGTAACACCGGCGAGAAGAAACTTGCCCTGTCAGTAATTATTACAACTATTCACAAAGTGTAGAATACTTTTTGAACTGTAGCTCTACGAAACATGCACTGACCAAACGGTCTGGTGGTTAAGGTGTTAGCCTCTAGATCGGAAGGGTTCTGGTTCGAACTCCGGGTCAGGGTATGGATGTTTGTAAGCGTATGGTGTAGAGGTGGCTGGTGCACTTTAAATCTGTCGTGGCCGAAAGTACTCACGTTGGGTTGTTGTGGAAGTTAGGAGAGGGGGGGAGGCTGCCAGCTCAGGTGTTGTCTCGTCATCTGACCGTGGTTCAAAATTACGCGGTGTTGTCCGCGATTAGGGGATTGTCCCTTAGGGGATTGATCCCGGACCGTCGCCAATAGCCCGTTGTGTTGCTCTAGCACGACGTTACTTTAATATTAAAATTACTTTAATATTAAATTAAAATTACTACGAGACATACTGTCCTGATCTGCACCCACAGCTTGGTAGTTTGACTTCCAAACAGAAATATTAATCAAAGGAACTATTTAAAATGAAATAAATTATTTACGCCTTCAATATTATTGTTCACACTTAAGGTGCGTATCCACTCTTGTTACGTATCCTTGCTTGGTCTAACCAAGCTTGTCCAAATCCATGAGAACCTTTAAAATTTCTAATACAAGCAAAGGATTTAGATACAAACCCTCCCTGGACAGCCCCAGACAAAAAGAAGGAGGACTATCTCTAGACAAGACTGTTCCATATTGTATTGTAGGTCAAATAAACCTTTGAACCATGATAAAAATTAACTTTATCCAAAATATCATGTCAGTCCAGAAATAGCAGTCTGCTAACCTATATCATCCTCTAAATTCAGGATACCTTCCGTATGGTTAGTCTGGTATCAGCTATGGGTAGGATTAATTTTTCAAGAAATATTATCCTCAAGTTACATTTTCGTAAATATGTTATGAGAAGTAATTTCTTGCAATGACTCTGAGATGCCTTTTTTTGCCATTGAGACTAACCTACTGCAAAGAAAAGTACATAACCTAATATACCTAGTACTGTCAACCATAGAAAACAGTATGAGCACCCTCCTAGAAAACAGTATGAGCACACGCCATCCACGGTTAGTTGAGTGGTCATTGAAGTGTTTGATCGTAATCACTCTGAGATACTGACTCACGCAGTTTGTTATCCTTAGAAAATAAATATCACTCCATGACCTTCTTATTTCTTCAGCCCCACTTAGCAATGACACCGGGTGACTCCCAATCGACCTAATAGTGTGAAATGGGGGATAAAAATTAAAATCATAATGGCGCGTTACTTGTTTTTAGTCAGACACCTTTGGGGCTATTATACCATTCCTTGTCATACACGCTTGAGACACCATTTCCCTGATCCACTGAGCTGATTAAGAATGTTTGATATTTATTTACAAATGCCAGGCGTTTGGCAACTAAGCCATTTGCCTTGTGAATACGAAAATTACAAATGAATTTTCTGTGACATGGGAATCATACTTATTTGCCAAAGCTTTTCATCGGAATTTACATTAATGCAATTGGCAAGATTTTTATATCATTTAGGTGAATTCCTAGGTACTGTTTTATGTGTTTTGTGCTTATTTGTTTTTCTGTATTTGCCTTCTGATTATTTTTTTTTGTGCATTTTTCCACCGGAGGGTCTATGATAAACATCCAAAATAGCTTATTGTCTTTATTATCCCTAACATACCCAGTACATTTAGTAGTTTTATCGTGAAGGATGCGAAAAACGAATCATTCTTAATCTAAAATCCAAAATTTAAAACATGGAAATTTTTAGTTACAATACAAAAATATGTGTTCTGTCTACAGGAAAAATCATTAAGATTCAATACTTCTTTCACATTATACTGTCCATATTGCATAAGCATGAAAATAAAAAATAAATATTTTTTTTAAACCTCTGTTTTGTGACTTTTGTTTTTTCCCTGTAAGCCCACAACACCGAGGTGTACATGTAAGAGAATGCATAATCGTACATACAGGTATATCAACTAAAACTAAGAAACTCACTTTTGATGTCACAAATAGGGTATTAACAGGAAAAACTACTTGTCAAACTCACATTTGTCATCCTCCGCAATTTATTGATAACGGGCCCACTCTTAATATAGAGTTGATTTCATTCATCACTTGCAAATTTATTTATATTTAACTCTTCGTTCGCAGTGTTTCAATCCTTGTCAGTCAGGCTGCGTTTATTGTCATTTCTCTTTTTGTTTAAGCAATACAAATATCTATATATATATATATATATATATATATATATATTTCTCTTACGAGGCACGCAAAAAAGACGTTATTTGTTACCGCGTTTTGGCAACATTGTGCGATTGTTTGTTTACTAGGAGCCTCGCGAGTCATTTGAATCTATAGCGTTATCGGATGAAATTTTATTGAAAAAAATGAATTTTAGACGAGCTGTTGCGGTTTGTAATAGAAATCTTAGAAAGCGGAGGATCTTTTCAGGGCTATTTAAAAAACGGTCCTTTTCAAGGCTAACAATTATAGTACAACAAGACGCGTGCACTACAACTTTCGACAACAAACTCAGTCAAAAAGTGTATGGGTGGCTCGAGTACTGATGAAATGTACACACAAACAGCATGCTGGGTATTCAATTTCCAAAGCAGCGCTCACATTGAGAGTAAAAATTTGCTCAAAGTTTTCATTTAAATTCTGATTCCAGAGGTACTGTATATATCTTTTATGTAATACAACAAATTTAGATTTGAAAAATATTTTTTTGGAATACATTTTATAATCAATCCCTTCTGCTAGGACACGTGTCTTCATTGATGCGAGCGAAGCGAGCATAGGTTCGCGCAGCGAACCAATGAGAATTGCGAAGCAATCCTCCGGGGGTTGGCGAGCAGGGGGTGGGCCCCCTAGTCTATATATATAATTATCTTACGTGGCACGCAAAAAAGACGTTATTTGTTTTCCCGTTTTGGCAACATTGTACGATTCTTTGTTTATCCCAAAGCCTCGCGCTTCAATTGAATTTATAGCGTTATCGGATGAAATTTTATTGAAAAAAAAAATGAATTTTAGTTGAGCTGTTGCAGTAAATAATAGAAATCAAAGAAACCGAAGGATCTTTTCATAGTCATTTAAAAAAAAGGTCCGTTTCGGGGCAAACTATTATAGTTCAACAAGACGCTTGCATTACAACTTTCGACAATAAACTCAATGAAAAAGCGTGGGTGGCTCGAGTACTGGGTAAATGTACACACAACCAACATGCTAGGTTTTCAATTTCCAAATCAACGCTCACATTTCGAGTCAAAATTTGCTCAAAGTTTCCATTTGAATTCTGATTCCAGAGGTACTGTAAATATCTTTTCTGAAAAACAGCATAAAATTTAGATTTGAAAAATATTTTTTTGGAATATCATATTTTGTTAACAATTCCTTCTGCTAGGACACATGTCTTCATTGATGCGAGCGAAGCGAGCATAGGTTCGCGCAGCGAACCAATGAGGATTGCGAAGCAATCCTCTGGGGGTTGGCGAGCGTTAGCAAGCAGGGGGCGGGCCCCCTAGTTGTTAATTAATCACTAACGCAACACAAACTGTAAAATTACTTTTAGTTCTATCTACATACTTATTTTTCCAAGAAAAAAAATTATTGGAACTGCAAGAAAAAATTTTAATATTCTTATGAAGGAATACCATGATTATTCGAGGCACTAACTTTCAATTACTCTGCAGTCTGGTAAGGATACTTCTTTGAGAGATGATATTTCTGTAAAACTTTATGGGTTTGCGGAACCTCTTTCGTAACGTGAGGCGTTACTCAAATGCAATTTTAGTATCTCGTTTGAAAAACAGTTGAAACATCGTCAAGTGATAAACCAAATTATTTCTTACCCAGAAGTACTTTTTATTCTCCGGCACTGAAAAAACTCTTATGGCAGAGGTTAATAACTTTTAGATAACCGCCATCCAGGATTATGTATTAGTAGATTAATCGTCTGAGTGTCATGATATTTCAGAGAAGTGTACCATTGTTTTTTGCCCCACGACACTCATAATGACTACATGACACACCTATTGTTTGAAATAATCAATGGATTCTTTCGGCCTTTGTAAATAATATATTGATCCTTTCCTATATAGACTGAACTAATCATTCACTAGAAATTAAAAGTATAAAGATTATGGTTTGAATTTTCCTTTATTGACAACCACCTCGCATATCTATATATCTCAGCGCTTCAAAAGTATCGGAAAAGATAAAAAAGGAATTTAGAGTAATTTCTATGTTTGAATCTATACCAAAACGCTTTGTAGTACTGCTATACTTTAAATTAATATTAAGACAGACATTTTAATAGGAAAAGAACCAAATCTTCAATTAGCATAAATATTAAATTTCTAATTTTGGGTATTTAAGGAAACGAATTCCCGATTGCACTATTGGTTATCTAGCTTACAAAAAAAGGTCATTTTTTAAAACATCGATGCGACAAATTGGTAAAATACGCTCTGAGACGCTGGTCTCAATTAGTGATGCGATATCGACAGCAAAACATCGATGTTGATAATACATCGCCCCAAAAACATCGATGTTTTTAAAATTCAGTGCATTTAAACATTTTCCCCCATTTCTTAAAACTGGTTTAGCAACTATTGATGCGACATCAACAGCAAAACATCAAATGTTTTTTATAAAACATCGACATCGATGTCGCATCCCTGCTTTTCAGACCCTTCACCCTTGGCCACTTTGATGTAAATGTATATTCAATTTGCTGATTATGGAAATTATACTACTTGGTTATTTTTTAAATTTTTATAACGGTACTTTTTTCATTTGAACATAAAACATCGACAACGTAAGAACATCAAGTATAAACTTCGATGTTACAAAAACATCGACTCCAATACATCGATGTTTAAAATATTGATATCGATGTCGTATCCCTAGTCTCAATTCATTCGTTGAGGGAATATGTTAGAGAAGGCTACTATTTCAACAACTGCTGCGCTTGTAATAGATAGAAAAGTGACTGTCAAGATTTACTAATGATATTTTAACTGGCCCTTCGATGGTTGGTGTTGTCAGACGTTATTTCCCACTATGATTAACTTTGTATCAATATATACGAAGAAAGTAAATCGTGATCCAGAAATCGGTATGCTTTGCGGGGGTGTAAATTTTCTTGTTCCCGATGGGTGAAAAAATTACATATCCGTTTTCTTCCTGTATGACTGGATTAGACTTCTAATTGAGCATGTCACGTTTCTCCATTTACTGCTGAATTCCTATGTACCCGTCACATATAACGTTCCTTTTCCCGTTCAACCAATTACGGTACCCGTTTTCATTGAAGATAATTTAGAATTCAAAACCATAGTTGTGCTTAGGGAAAAGCGTCAGCTTCATTGACCATATCTAATCATAGATCAACTGTTCTGACTACTTGTAATTTATATTTTGTGACTAACACTTACTTATTCTTAACCTTTGAGGGTCAAGCACGCACTATTTCATTCCATAGCCTTCAGATCCAGCCTTCTTGCCTAATTGACTTCTAAGCCATTTTAAATTTTTGGACCAATTGAATGTGTTCTAGCCTTCTTTTTATCAAAAGATAAATACACGTTAAATAGCCTTGGATTCTTATAACCAGTAAATATTTCCAATCAAACCAATAGATAAGTCAATGCTTATAACCTAGAATTCTTATAACCAATATTCATTGAATATGCTGTCGTGTAAAAGCAATAGTACGCTGCTCGAAAATCTCAACCCTAAGAGTCAAAAATAAGTCACTCTTCAAACGTCCTATAAGTTCATAAATACGTTTTATCAATCCGCAATAATGCGTTCTAGAAAATCCAAAACTGATACTTAACTCGGAATACCTATGCTATAGAAAAGTCACTGCTTTGAAATCACACTAAAGTTACTGGAAAAACTTCTTGGAATCTGTGAGATACAGCTTATTCAGAAATTTTTAGACATTCACAGGAGGTATACTAAGTATTATTTTCAGTAAAAGGTGAATGATTTTACGTATTCTAGAAAATAACATCCGTGAATAGAAGTTTCGAACTTGCAACTATTCCATCTTGAGGATAAACTGGAGTGGTAAACCGAAGTCTGCATGCGATGAGTTGTTCCATTTATGGAACTCCTGGTCTAAGGGTTAAAAATGCTCTGTTCCGTACCGAACAGCCGGCCAGAGGTGATAGATAAACAAGCTGCCTTATGTGAACAGATGCCGTTGACAAGCCACATATACGTATACTCTAGTATAGTTTCCAGAATTAGAGATCGGGAGGATTGATACCCGTGTGCTGCTCCTTAACGTCTGTCCATCCTTCAGCTTTGAATGCCATGTCTTTACAGACATGGTATCCGAGATAAATTTAGAACGTCTTATCTTCGTGCCACAGCTGTAGTATAAAATACCACAAACAGCTGTGTTTGTAAATTGTGCTTCTACCCCTGATAAGGATGTGTGTGTTTCTTTCCGAATCTAAAGAATAAACAGCATTCTGACTTCTGCAGAGTTTTCCCAATTGTTTATGTTTACATTCCCCAAATGTGTGGTGAATTTCGAAAAGCTTTAGAAAAAAACTAGTCTTAGAAACTATTAATTAACTACCAACGTTAGAAACTATTTGATTTTTAATTACTGTTTACAGTAGTGTATTTCAAAAATAAAAGTCCAGAAATATGTTTTTCCAGTCGTAAACCTAGCGAATTTGTTTTGACAAACTTTGAGAAAAGTAATATTAATAACCAATAAATTTCGAAAAACCGATTATCCAAGCTTGCTTTGTTTGTCCGAAAAACGTGTTGTTAATATAAATTTCCAAAATTTTTTCATGCTTGTAGATTCAAATCTAGTGCTTAAAAATGTATCTAATATGAACAATCAATCATGGAAATTTCGAAGTTAAACATTTAGTGTAACGATCAATAATACAAAAAAAATATTTCATGAAATAGATTGAAACTAAGTACTATTTCATGAAATAATTAAAAATTATTAATTTATATTTTAGTTGAAAAACAGAAAATAAAATATGTAAGATCTGTATAAAACAGTATGTCACGTGTCTGTGGTATCGTTAAAATTGTTTTTAAAAAGATGTAACACCCACTCAACACATGTTCTCCAGAAATTTATTTGCACACGCGTAGTTTTGGTTTCTTCAGCGGTGAACCTTTTCAGGAAAACAAACCTATCCTTTCTTCAATTAGGCTGAGTAACTTAATATTGTTGTTCAGTTTATTTATGATTTAATTACGTCTTACTAATTAATCTACTCATCGCAAAGATACTAACCAAAAATATGAAGAGCAAATAAGGTCAATGACCTCACACTTTTGATAGATTCAAGGATGTCTTTCTTTGAGATACTCGAAGTGAAGTACCATTTTTTCCCCACTGCAAATGGTTTAAATGCGATGACAGGACGACAAAATTAAGACGAGTGTTGAAATATCGTCGAGTCAGCTTTCGTTTCATACCAGTGTCCTTTCTTGTTTGCTTGTTTACATGAGTGAACACTATGCAACTAAACCTAACTTCACTTCAGAATTTTAAATAATTAATACTCTGGTGGTCAGTTTTGTGTACATGAGTCTGCTTTATCCTAGAGCGGGAAATTTAAGGAGTGTTTTTAACGCGAATAAATTATCGTAAAATTGATTTTAAATATATTTTAAATGTGCTTAAGAAAGAAAAAAAATCCATTGATGAAATCAAAATCAACACAGTAATTCGGGACGTGGTGACGCAGTTAGAAGAGCAACGGATTAATAGAAAGAAATTTGGTCTACCCAGAGCTGGTACTCGTTAAATCTGTTGTGTCCTCAAATATTGGTGTGGTGTCCGAAGTTTAGAGAGTGTGGACTGTCAATTCAGGTGTTAACATCGTCATCTGACCGTGGTTCAAAATTACGAGGTGTTGTACTCGGATCTTTCCCTTGGGAATTGATCCCGGGGCAATGCCAATAGCTCCAGTGCGGCGTTATTTAATTACTATTACCAACGAAGTAATTCAACAAAAATAGAGTTCCGCTTTGATTCATTTTCCTGATACTAAAATAAAGAGTCAAAAAAGTCTATTTAAATCTCTACTATTATAAAAAGAAGTGTGTGTGTGTGTCTGTATCTCTGTGTGCAGTGTCCCGACAAATCTATGGCACTCACAATAATGAAATTTGGCACACGGGTAGTTCTCACTTTTTTCGAATTTTACCTCCTGCCCGAATTTTAAAATTTTATCTAAAACATTTTTAACTAACATTTATTAGGTTTTTTATAACTCCGTTCATTATTTTCACGGAGCTGACGTCACAGCACCTCAATTGAAGAAAGCTTGTTTTAATTTACGTTGTTGATTAGCATAACTTTCTTGCTAGCGATTTTAACTTTTTCACAGGCAAGGACTATTTGAGGTTTTCTATCTTCGCGATCGTTAAAGATAGAATGTAAATTTCAACCGATTTGAAATCTGCAAAACATTTTAAACCCGATCTATACGTTAAATGATATTTTCTTCAAATAAATAATTTTCAACTGCAACCCGTGTCATGTTGGGTGGAGGTGGGATTCATTCTAAAAATTATTGTTTTTTCTTTTAAATATTTTCAGTATCAGTAAAGACACGAAAAGAATTGTCACGGGCAACGCCGTGCTGGCCTGCGAGTATAGAATAAAATAATATTGATTTCTCTTGATATCAGATTAGCTTCAATGAATAATTTTGCGTTTTTAAAAAATTTGTTGCGTCTATCTAATTGTTTGATATGAAATTATACTTTTTTTGTATAATTTTTTATTTGATATACAAAGGGCGTTTCATAAAAACTGAGAGTAAAATCATAAAAAATCAAGAAATATATTTACAGAAAAAAAATACATCATTCTTTTTCAAAATACCTTCCCTCAGATGATATGCAAAGGTCCCATCGTTCAACCTACTTTTCAAAACAAGTATAGAAGCCTTTTTTCTTGAAGCCGCTTCAAAGAACCCTGCACGGCGGAAATAACTTCAGAATCTGTATTAAATTTTCTACCACGGAGCTTCTCCTTCAACCTCGGAAACAGCCAGAAATCGCATGGTGCGAGATCTGGATTGTAAGGGGGATGTGGTATGATTTTAATATTGCATTTACTAAGATATTGCTGAACAGAAGTAGCGACATGCGGGAGAGCATTATCGTGATGTAATGTCCAATTCCCTACCAGTTCATGTCGCTTTCTCGATATGTGCTGTCGCTAAATTTTCAAAACTGAAATATAATGTTCATCATTCACAGTAGTTTTTGGAGGCACAGCATGCTTGTAGATTACACCTTTATGATCAAAGAAAATAATCAACCTGACCTTTCCAGCAGATTTGGTTTATCGGATATTTTTCGGAGGCGAAGAATCCAGTGTGTTTCCCTACACTTGTTGCGGACTTGGTAAAGGGATCAAAATGATGTACCCAAGTTTCATCACCTGTTATTACAGTTATTACTAAATTCGGATCATTTTGAAGCATCTGTTTCCGCTCACAACATTGGTGAATTCTTGTTTGCAATTGTTCTTTAGTGAGGTGATGAGGGGCCCATCTGGAACAAACATGGCGATGCTGTAAATTGTTGCGTAGAATGCGAAATATCGACTTTTTCGAAATGTTAGTTGATGCCGCTATCTCCTCACATGTAATTCGCCAATTTTCTTGCACGATTGCCCACACAGTGTTAACATTTCGATAATTCACAACACTTTCTGGTCGGCCAGTCTTAGGAGCCAATTCTGCATACAAGCGTCCTTTTTTGAAATCACCATGTCATCTAAAAATCGTAGGCTCACCAAAACATTTGTCTTTGTAAGCTTCTTTTATTAACTTAACTGTTTCTGGAGCTGTTTTGCCCATACGATAGTAAAATTTTATGTCAGAACGCATTTTGGTTTTGAACTTAGAATCACTCACCTCCATATCTGTAGGGCAAATAAAAACAGTTCTTTAAACAAGCACGAAACTAGGAATATAAAATCGTCTCCTTCGTTTAGAATATTTATAATTGTACAGTTAACACTTTGAAAAAATCACCTGCACTTTTATTTTTTAGTTTTGCGCTGTTGCCACTACGTAAAAAATTAACTCTCAGTTTTTATGGAATGACCTTTGTAATTTCTGATGATAAAGTCTAGCTTGTGCTAAAACAGTATCTGCAATATAAACCATAGATTTATTATTATGCTTAGAATGATTCCCGTGTTCTTCGAACTAAAATTATCATGTAGGAAATTTAATATTAAAAACGATGTGATTTTATTATTCTAGAAAATAAAAGGTTTGTTTGATCCTTCTGGATATTCAGTAATGCAAAGTCCTTAAAATCAAGACATAAAATGTCTACACAAAATTATTCTTAAATTTGTTGAGAATAAATAAGTTTTTTGTTGTTGTTGAATGCTTACCCTGTGATGGCTAGATAAAATCTACACCATGCATGGAAGTGGTGGTTCAAATGTAATTTTCAGATATTGTACTGGGGTTGTAGAAAATCTGGGGTATTGATACCATGTTGGATGTTATATGGAGAGGCCTACTCTTTTTTACATTTGACGTTCTGTGGGAAAGACGAAGGCCATATGCCCACTGCGCTTTAGATGCCCACTACACAGTTTTGTTAACAAGGAATAAACCTTTTCGGCATATTGAGGTCTAAAAGTTCACCCAGAGCTTTTACCTTCCTATGTACTAATGATGGGAAGGTAAATTGTTTCCTTAAAAGATTGGATTTTAAGCTGTATATGGTCTGCCTCTGAGAGGTTCTGGTTCCAGGTAGTTCTCTTGTCCAGATTTTGTCAAATCGTCAGCCGCTTCCTTTCCTGAGAATCCAACGTGATAAGGGGCTCATTTTAAAGTAATATTGGATTCTTTCTGGAAGCTTATTAGGTTGTCAACTCTTGTAAGAGTGTATCGTCACTGGTAAAGCATCCATTAACAGCATAAATAGATACTTGGGAATCATCATGAACTGTGCAGTAGGATGTTTTTGATTTTTAATGGGAGTTTTTATTTATCTATTGAATGAGGTATATGCATCGATACATTGAAAACACAATTTATTTACTTTGAGATGGTTTTAAAACGTGGAGTCCTTTGCGCATTTTTGTTTTGTTCAGTAGAGTCATAATTTTCAAAAGAAAAAAAATTCTCTTCGTGTCTTTAAACCACTTTTTTTTTATAATTCCTTTTCGATACTAACCCAAATCCATTACTTATTACACTCGTGATCAATTTTTAAACCTTAAATGTATTGCATTTCAGGATAGAATTTAAACTAATGTACTGGAACTTTTAAGATATTGTGATCTATTAACCAGGCAAATTACAACATTATTCATTAAATTAAATCTCACGAATTGATTCAATTAATTCGTTTTTATCAGACGTTCACATATTAAAAACATGTTTTTTTCATCACAACTAGTCTTAAAAATTCCCTACCATAACATAAATACAGAGGGACAACTGCATAGTTTCCTTTTTTCTTCTTTACGACTCTTGACAAACAAATACGCTATCTTCAGACTGCCGGAATACTTGAAATCCTATTTGAAGTAGCATAGAACCCACGCATCTCCTAAAGGACCTTATCGGAAGAGGGAGAGCTTGTGTGATGAAATGTTTTTCCCCATCTTCCTGGAGTGTGTCATCCCAAAAAGTGACTCGTAGACGGCTCTCCAGGTCTAGTGTTGAAAAATAAACACAAGGTTTCGATTTTTTTCCGTCTGCGGTTGAATGGGCTTGAGTAAGTTCGTTTACGTCTGAAGTCTCTTGTTGATGCTGCAGGAAAATTAGTTTACGGAAGAATCCTTCTGTTTGGATGAGGAAGAAAACCGCGCCCTTCTCTTCTTGGATGTAGCTTTGTGTTTTGGTTTATGGTGCCTGGAACGACGCTGCTTCGTTGATTAAAAGAAAAAGTTCTCAAAACATTTCCGCAAATGATACCAACCATGCTTGATTCAAGGCTATGTTATTTTGTTAGCCTTTACTACTTAAAAGTACTGAGAAAGAGCGGTTAGTGACTTGTTTATTTCCTTAAAGGCATTTTAAGTAGTGTGCGGTCAACGCTAGTTGTGCTTAAAACAGCAAGACGCTACGAGATCTGGGATTGATGATTCGCATATCCTGGTACCAGTGGGTTTTCGACAAAAAGCTTGGAACAAACCCGTGCGGGTTTTGACTGTTCGAATAAAAGTATTTGCTTTGTTAAGAAAATTTTTAAACTCTAAAAGCCAAACAAATGTCTATAAAAGTTCCGAAAACCAAAAGAATCAAATTAAATCATAATTCTCGATGAAGTGGAATTGTAAAAAATATGTCTAGAAGCGGTAAGCCTAGGGTTGCCAGAAGATAAATATAAGAAAAGAGAACATTTGATCACAAATTATTTTGAAAAAAAAAAGACAGGAAAAATTAAAATACAGAAATTTTTTTTGTTCCGAATAAGTGTTCGATCATTTGAAAAGCTTGTAGGAAAAATTACTGACAAGATAATGTCTCCAAATACATGGATGAGACTTTTTGCCTCCAACACAATTCTATATCCAAATGTACAGCCTGTTTAAAATTTCGATTAATATATTAACTACAACCAATATTATATTATTTTAACTTTATCACATAAACAAACACGAAAAATTATGATTTAACAATGGGAAGAAGTAATACAAATGCTACTGACAAACAACACAGGTAAATAATACACCAACACATAATTATATCTCATCGAATTCTGCTCAGCAATCATAGTTGAGTTATCGACTTCAATTTAATGCTAAAAGGTGGCTAGGTTAGCAACGCTATTTCCTTCTAAACTAAAAAAGGCTGCGAATTGTTCCGGCTTATTATTCATTCTGATATAAGAAAAATATTTCTTATTATTCAATCTGATATAATAAGAATAATATTTCTTATTTTTATTATTCTAACACGAATCTTAATTCTCATTGGTTATCTATTTGATCTCCTAATGAGACTTTTTTATATGGAGCTCAACATACACTAGAGCAGATATGGGCAACCTTTAGAAAGTTGCGGGCTAAACTTAAGGATATTAATGAAGTTGCAGGCCGTAGATAATAGGTAGATGTGAAAAAGTAATAATGATAAGGTTTATTTTATTTTATAAATTTAAAGTAGAATGGTAAAGTTGTATGAACATAATTATATCGTATTGATTAAGTATTTACTTACAATCATTTGAAATTAATGAGAAGTTTGAGCTTGAACTTGAGAAACAAGATAATCAATGTTGGGATCAATCCCACTAATACACAGGCTCAGAGTGTTTTCCAAATTTTCATCTGTAAACCTGGTTTGATACTTCCATTTATTAGTTTTCATCGTGGAAAAGAACTGTTCACATTTACAAGTGCTTCCAAATGCTCAAATCATTTTTTCTTGAAAATGCTCCCAGCTATGGGTACTTTTCTTCGGAAAGATATGTTCTGTGGATCCCTATCTCTACGCCTTAAAATTTTGACTTAAATGTATGTCTTCCTGAAGCTCGATTAACTCCAGTTGCAGGTGTGTGGGAGTCTTCTCTACGTCACTTTTCATCGGAGTAACAAAATGTTTAAAGTAGCTATCCATGTTTTCAAAGTCGTAGAATCTATTAAAAAATTGCTCCGACAGTGATTTTAGTTCTTCAGCATATTGAGTGTAATCAATATTTTCTTGACTGGATAGTGTTGAAAAATGATAACAGCTTCCAGATCGCATTTGTGTTTCCCACAAGTGAATTTGGTTTTGGAACGCTTTCAGATGGCTGTAATATTCGTTTACGAACTGACCTTGTTTTTGAAGCTTCAAATTCAACTCGTTTAAGTTACCCGTGATGTCAAGTAGAAATGCTAAATCACTTAACCATTACTGACCACTGACTTCAGGCAATGATTTTTCCTTGATTTCCATAAAAGCGGCTATTTCCTGTCTAAGATTGTAAAATCATTTTAGCGCTTTGTCTTTGCTTAACCACCTTACTTCGCAAATATATGTCACATCACCATGTTCTGAAGTAAGGTCATCCAACAATGCTTTGAAATGTCGATGGTTAAGCGCGCGGGTTGGAATAATATTGATTGTCTTTACTACCACATCTATAACGTTCTACAATCGGATGGACTTAGAACACAAGTTGGTTGGTGGATAATGCAATGTGGGATTATTAAAGCGTATTTTTTTTCACATTCAAGTCAATTGCTTTTTCTTTCAAAATTCCGATGAAACGTTTTTGTGAACCATAGAAGGTGCACCATTTGTGCAAACTCCAATTAATATGCCCCACTGCAAACCATACTGTTCAATAGAACTTTTAACCTCATGAAAAATATCTTATCCAGTAGTGGTCCCTTTTAGAGACCTGAAATCCGAGTATTGTTGATTTGGATCAGTGTTTTTTTAACAATCACATCCGCTAGTAAGGAATGAAATCAAGAAGTACAAGGCCGTTTCTCGGATACAATCAATAACGAAATTTATAATTATTACTAGCAAAATACCCGACCTTACTCGGTTTGAATTAGTTTACTCTAGATTGAAGAGATAATCAAAATATATAATGACTTACGTTTTTTGTAGAGTAAAAATTTATTTTAACACCTTTCGCCATCTTTATATTTTCTACAACTTACTTTGGACACAAATCCTACACATGCATATCCATTCATGTAATACATTTCACATACATCGCACAATTGCTGTATGACAAAGCTCAAAAAGACGAAAGGTGATACTAAGGTTACTACTATAAAAGACGATTTATAGGAAGATTTGGAATTCCCTTTCTTAAGTTGTTTTCATGTGCAACTCAATTAATTAAAATTACGATTTACGGCGAGTGCTCTCGCACTCATAGTCAACAAAACAATATTTTTTTACCTGTGGCACTCTTGCCTCCGGTATGCGACATTGTGAAATTTTGCAATCTTCTCCTGTCATTACTACAACGAATTTTTTAATGTTGGAAAAAGTTCTAGTTTGGATTTTTAAACATTATTATTATTTCAATAACGACATTATTCTTTAAATAACGGCATTATTCTTTAAATAACGGCATTATTCTTTAAATAACGGCATTATTCTTTAAATAACGGCATTATTCTTTAAATAACGGCATTATTCTTTAAATAACGGCATTATTCTTTAAATAACGGCATAACTACACTTAAAATTTACTGAAAATTTATACTGACTTACCTAACATTTTCAAGTCTAATACTTTGTGGTGCTGTTGGGTGTGATGAGAAGGAAAACACATTTATTAAAATAATAAATATTTAAAACAGGAAACAGCGAAGTAAAACAAAATAAAAGATGTCGTAAAAAATTGTTCCAAAGATATTAATTTGTGATTCAATTTTATCTCTTGATCTCGCACAGTTGCCACAACTTACAACTAAAAGTGTACAAAATTTAGAAATGTGAAATTAATTCAGAGCGAAAGAACCAGAAAAAATATCACTGCTCGCGCGATCGTGTTCATTCTCGTTTCATTGAAAAATATCGTCTGTCCCAAATTTTCGGAAATCGTTTTCATTGCGCAAAGAATAAAAATAAGACTCGAAATAAATGACGTATCAGAAATGAAATTCCATAAAAAAAAAAAAATTTTGAAGAATAATTACTTTTTCAGCAGTACTGGTAAAGCAATCGAATTAATCGTAATATTCAATAGACATTCCAATTTTTCCAAAACTACCAAATTATGGTTGAATTAAGTATACTTACTCAGGTGTTTTAGCATGAAACTCGTCTAAATATAACAATAAAGAAATGTTTAATATTGCATTCACTAAATTATTAAATAATGTATAAAATAAAATACAATGCAATCAAATATCTGGAATACAATTCATGTGATGCCTACACAAACACACAAACACAAAATCGAGCATAGAACAGAAAGACGGACAGACAGACTTTCGCAACCAATTCCACTCACTAAATCAAGATAAGTACTCTCTGTATGCAAATTTCCATGACAATATCTTAAACCGCGTGGACGTGTATAGGGCACAACATACAGACAGACAGACAGACAGACAGACAGACAGACACCAAACGAGAAAAAGGCGGATTCGGCATCAGAAGGGTCCAAAACGGATAGAAAACTTGAAATGCGTCGAAAATATTGAATGTACAAACAAACACTCCATTCTTATTTATATAGATTCCCGATTATCCGTGGAATTGAGTGGCGTTATGCCTCGCCGATAACTTGTCTGGCGACTTTAAAACCTCATTTTGATTTAATTTGTTCAAGAAAACAGCCTCAGCCATCTCATATATCCAAAACTAATTTTATCAGAAAATCTATATAAATAAGAATGGAGTGTTTGTTTGTACATTCAATATTTTCGACGCATTTCAAGTTTTCTATCCGTTTTGGACCCTTCTGATGCCGAATCCGCCTTTTTCTCGTTTGGTGTCTGTCTGTCTGTCTGTATGTATGTTGTGCCCTATACACGTCCACGCGGTTTAAGATATTTTCATGGAAATTTGCATACAGAGAGTACTTATCTTGATTTAGTGAGTGGAACTGGTTGCGAAAGTATATCTGTCCGTCTTTCTGTTTTATGCTCGATTTTGTGTTTGTGTAGGCATCACATGAATTGTATTCCAGATATTTGATTGCATTGTATTTTATTTTATACATTATCTAATAATTGAGTGAATGCAATATTAAACATTTCTTTATTGTTATATTTAGACGAGTTTCATGCTAAAACACCTGAGTAAGTATACTGAAATCAACCATAATTTGGTAGTTTTGGAAAAATTGGAATGTCTATTGAATATTACGATTAATTCGATTGCTTTACCAGTACTGCTGAAAAAGTAATTATTCTTCAAAAAATTATTTTTTTTACGGAATTTCATTTCTGATACGTCATTTATTTCGAGTCTTATTTTTATTCTTTGCGCAATGAAAACGATTTCCGAAAATTTGGGACAGACGATATTTTTCAACGAAACGAGAATGAACAAGATCGCGCGAACAGTGATATTTTTTCTGGTTCTTTCGCTCTGAATTAATTTCTCATTTCTAAATTTTGTACACTTTTAGTTGTAAGTTGTGGCAACTGTGCGAGATCAAGAGATAAAATTGAATCAAAAATTAATATCTTTAGAACAATTTTTTGCGACATCTTTTATTTTGTTTTATTTTGCTGTTTCCTGTTTTAAATATTTATTATTTTAATAAATGTGTTTTCCTTCTCATCACACGCAACAGCACCACAAAGTATTAGACTTAAAAATGTTAGGTAAGTCAGTATAAATTTTCAGTAAATTTTAAGTGTAGTTATGCCATTATTGAAAGACTAATGCCGTTATTTAAAGAATAATGCCTTTATTGAAAAAATAATAATGTTTAAAAATCTAAACTAGAACTTTTTCCAACATTAAAAAATTTGTTGTCATAATGACAGGAGAAGATTGCAAAATTTCACAATGTCGCATACCGGAGGCAAGAGTGCAACAAGTAAAAAATATTGTTTTGTTGACTATGAGTGCGAGAGCACTCGCCGTAAATCGTAATTTTAATTAATTGAGTTGAACATGAAAAGAACTTAAGAAAGGGAATTCCAAATCTTCCTATAAATCGTCTTTTATAGTAGTAACCTTAGTATCACCTTTCGTCATTTTGTAGTTTTGTCATACAGCAATTGTGCGATGTATGTGAAATGTATTACATGAATGGATTAATTGTGTAGGATTTGTGTCCAAAGTAAGTTGTAGAAAATATAAAGATAGCGAAAGGTGTTAAAATAAATTTTTATTCTACAAAAAACGTAAGTCATTATATATTCTGATTATCTCTTCAATCTAGAGTAAACCAATTCAAACCGAGTAAGGTCGGGTATTTTGCTAGTAATAACTATATAAAGTAGTATTGGAAGTACCTACTTTTATATTTGTATATTCAAGTGTGCCGCAAATAATTCAAGATATTTTTAGTGTGCCGTCAACTAAAAAAAGGTTGAGAAACTCTGACCTACGTAGTTCAGGCTTTTGTGTCCCCCCCCCTCCCTCAAAACTCTCGTTGTAACGAGAACCGAGAATATATGCTTTTCGAACGCGATGATTTTAAAATGTTTCTCTGGCCGAATCAAAAGCCGGGGCGGGCCAAGGGTTGCCCATATATGCACTAGAGGTTGAACTTTCTATTATACGTTGATGCGTTTTAATAATACGTACGATTTTCGTACAATGTACAAGATCTAGTACGTATTTGAATAGCTGTGATTTACATAATGAGACAGTAGTCAATGTGAATATATTAGGGCGTAAAGTTGGAAATGTAAAATATATATTTTTAACACAATCCAAAATAATGAAAAAAGATAACAAAAAATGAACAACCGATAAAAAAAGAGGACATAAAAATATCTGACAAAAAAAAGAGTGAAAAAAGATCCAAGCACAAAAAGAGGACATGTTCTCTTTAAAATAGATGTTCTGGCAACCTTACCCATAGCAGCAACCTCTCGGCTGCTAGATCGGCCCTTGAATTCTGAAAGCCTAACATCGTTCAGGAAATTAGCATTACCATTACTTCACTTGTAAACATTTATTTGATGTACTGCTTACTCAGATAAAGCACACAATCTAATAATTGACTAATTTGTAAAGCTGTGATGGATGATAACTCCGAGTTTAGTAAATCAATCAATCAATTCTACTATAAAAGTTTGTATAGCATTCTTATTTACAAAGCATTTTAAAGTTTACCTCTTCATTTACAACTTTTCTTTATAGAACGGAGGTAAAATGCAAATGAAATCTTCAAAGTTCATATTGAACTAATTACTACTCTTCCACGATACTTTATAAAAATGTCACATTTGTACCACACATTTCTATACACTCTTATTTGTTTATACATACCTTTCATATATTTTTATATAATACTTTCCTATGCTATTTCATGGGGTTAACCTATCCTCATATATGATAGTGTCAAGTGCATACCATGGACTTGTCTGCTCTGTGTAATATTGAGTGGGGAAGTGGCTATAATTTCATTTGTGCCCTTTTATGTCCTCGCAATTTCCCTTCCAAAATTTGAAGCTTGATGGTGAAACTGAATTTATAGGAGACTCTCTCAATAATTTCCAGTAGGTGGCAACCCCTGCTTTAATCACAGATATGTTTTATATTCAATGGACACTCTTAACCTATGTTTTATATTCAATGGACACTCTTAGCCCATGTTTTATATTAATGGACACTCATAACCTATGTTTTATATTCAATGGACACTCTTAGCCTATGTTTTATATTCAATGGACACTCTTAGCCCATGTTTTATATTCAATGGACACTCTTAGCCCACGAACACACTCGCCCCACCTTACTCTAATTCATTTATTTGGTCCTGATAATGTGAGTTTAATTCTAATTGTTGCTCTGATCTTAACTTATATTCGTCCGATTCAACTTAGATTCATCGTTTTAAAGTTACATTACGTCTTATGTTACAATGTCTTGCTTGAACGAAGCAGGAATGTTGATTGAAAGTGGTGGACTTAGCGGTTTATTGAAACTAAATATCTTCAATATTCTGGAATAGAAGTTGTAGTGTTTTCCTCCACAAGTTTCTAAATATAGTTGTCCACTCTACAATGCCCCATTCAACAGCTATTTAATTTTAGAAACCTAGCTAATGTGTCCTTTGATCTTCAGCTTCCGTTTGCTTAGTCACAAATCTCCTTATAGGGATTCAGCCAGAAACTTAAGATAGTGCTTTCGTGCGCTTCTTTCCACTGCCCGGATCTTGTTATAGCCTTAAACAAAAACTTTGTTGTTCATGTGTGTAGAGTTGAGTAACTGATACTAAAAACTAAGGAAGAAAAATACATACTTCCTTTGTGAATAGAAAGTTTGCACTTGTGACCAGAAGGTGTTGCCATTTTAAGATTGAATAAACAAAGGACCGTATGAAATTTTGAAGAGGAATAACTTCTATTAAATCTAGTATATTTTTTAATTGACTATAGTTTATGACCGTTGCATTTTTTGTGTATTGAAGACACCGTGAAATCAAAACTAGTAGCTCTGGACTGCCGAAATGAAATTGTTATTTGAATTGTATGTATTTGATTACAAAATTTACCTACATCTCTTCTCATGTAATTTACTATTATCCAATACCGTTTCAGCCAATGTTGCACACATTGCTAACATTTAACCCTCTGAGGGGTTCACAAGCATAATTCCACCTTGAGGCCCTCAATATTCCCTGCATGACTTCAAACCGATTTTGACATTCACCAACAAAATCTTTACATGTGATTTTATTTTAATCAAATAATCAACGCCATCTTCCAAAGGATTCTTTCTATGGGAAAGACTAATAGTATCTTTCCAAATTATTATTTTTTAATTAAAGTGCCAATGGAATCTGTGTCCAAAGAAGTCTATTTAAAAGAAAAAGATCGATATAAAACCTCCAACGGATGAAAGAATCTATGGATTCTTATAAATGATGGGTTTAGTTACTTAGTCATTAATTATGTAGTGGAATAAAAAGCAATAATACACTATTCGGAAATCCCTTGAAGTCCAGAAATCGCCTAAGAGGTGACAGGTTAAAAATCGACCTCATAATATTAAATTGAATCATACCCCAAGGTTTTATTTGAGCTTTACATACAGTTTTGCATCTTAATATATCTCGATATATTAATATGCAAAATGATATACACTCTGTAACAAAAAAAATCGACGCACCAAGAAGGGGCAGAATCATAGTGGTTCTGGGCTCGATCGACTTGGAACTGCGCTGAATGGGGACGTATAGTCATTAGTGAAGAGTCCCTCTTCCAACTGTGTCTTGACGACAACCGCAGATGTATCTGGAGACGTCCAGAGCAGCGTGGGGATTTTGTCCTTACGATCGCGAGCCACACATGCCCACAACAGAGTGTTATGATCTAGGGTGCAATCTCAATTGATAGTTACACACTTACAACACAGCGCTACGTAGACGACACTCTACGACGGGTTCTATTACGGTTTCTATTACGTATTCTACGACGGATTCTATTACGGTTTCTGTTGCGACACCCCGTACTTATTTTTCAACAAGATAATGCCCGGCCGAACTCGGCACGTGTTGCTATGAATTGTCTTCAAGCTTTCCCAACACTTCCCTGGACAGCTAGGTCTCCTGATCTCTCTCCCATAGAGATTCCCCTGATCTCTCTCACATAGAGATCCCCCTGATCTCTCTCACATAGAGACCCCCCTGATCTCTCTCCCATAGAGATCCCCCTGATCTCCCATAGAGACCTCCCTGATCTCTCTCCCATAGAGATCCCCCTGATCTCCCATAGAGACCTCCCTGATCTCTCTCCCATAGAGATCCCCCTGATCTCTATCCCATAGAGACCCCCCTGATCTCTATCCCATAGAGACCCCCCTGATCTCTCCCATAGAGATCCCCCTGATCTCTCTCCCATAGAGACCTCCCTGATCTCTCTCACATAGAGATCCCCCTGATCTCTATCCCATAGAGATCCCCTTGATCTCTCTCCCATAGAGACCCCCCTGATCTCTATCCCATAGAGACCCCCCCCCTGTTCTCTATCCCATAGAGATCCCCCTGATCTCTCTCCCATAGAGATCCCCCTGATCTCTCTCCCATAGAGATTCCCCTGATCTCTCTCACATAGAGATCCCCCTGATCTCTCTCACATAGAGACCCCCCTGATCTCTCTCCCATAGAGATCCCCCTGATCTCCCATAGAGACCTCCCTGATCTCTCTCCCATAGAGATCCCCCTGATCTCCCATAGAGACCTCCCTGATCTCTCTCACATAGAGATCCCCTTGATCTCTCTCCCATAGAGACCCCCCTGATCTCTATCCCATAGAGACCCCCCCCCTGTTCTCTATCCCATAGAGATCCCCCTGATCTCTCTCCCATAGAGATCCCCCTGATCTCTCTCCCATAGAGATTCCCCTGATCTCTCTCACATAGAGATCCCCCTGATCTCTCTCACATAGAGACCCCCCTGATCTCTCTCCCATAGAGATCCCCCTGATCTCCCATAGAGACCTCCCTGATCTCTCTCCCATAGAGATCCCCCTGATCTCCCATAGAGACCTCCCTGATCTCTCTCACATAGAGATCCCCCTGATATCTATCCCATAGAGACCCCCTGATCTCTATCCCATAGAGATCCCCTTGATCTCTCTCCCATAGAGACCCCCCTGATCTCTATCCCATAGAGACCCCCCCCTGTTCTCTATCCCATAGAGATCCCCCTGGAACTGTATATCTATAGATGATTTAAATTATTTAAATTTGTTAAACTAATATTATTCCTTTTACCTCTTCCTTGCAGGCTTCTAGGAATGTTTCCAAATGTGGATATCTTTTCGTTGCACCTGACTGGGATTTCAATGTATCCGTCAATAGAACAAAGGTTCGGTTTCCTCTGTTTTTAATCACAATTCTTCTTCTTACACATTTTGATCAGAACAGTGTGTTATTTTATAACGTGAAATGTATCGTTAATTTTTTTAGAGATGGCAGAGAAGGTGGTTTGTGCTATTCGATGATGGGGAACTTACGTATGCCTTGGATGAATTCGTAAGTTTTTTTCTCTTTCTTATATTATTCGAAACACAACAAATGCAATCTTTCTCTCTTCTCTCATGCTACTTCATAACTCTCTTAACTACCCTTGATGTACAGTTTAATGGATAAATATTGTTTTCAGATTTTGAGTATATTTTTGCTGTCGTTATTAATACATAAAAATCACATCACCCTTTATTGTTGATATTTTACTATCGGAGTAGGGCAGGGCTCGAAATACCCGGGTGCTCAGGTGCACTGTGCACATGAAAATATAATTGTGCACCTAATTTTTTCCCACTAGGTGCACACAGTGCACCTTGTGCACCTAATTTAAAAACTTAGGTGCACAAGGTGCACCTGAATTAAAAAATCTATTTCGAGGCCTGGAGTAGGGTCACTGTGACTTTAGCATCAGTTTATTTTTTAACGATCAGTTAATGAAAAACCAGAGAAGTTCGGACATTTCGGAATTTCTTTGGATATCTCTTTTATGTTTCAATTACTTTTATAATTTCAAGAGATTTCATATATGCTACAGGACGGTTGATGAAGGGGTTGTCATACACACACACGAACGAAACTATGTTTTATTTTTTGTTTTGTGATATCGCTTATATTCGTTTGAACTCGATCTTTAGTTCTGAAGAATCTATTTGGAATCTACATTTAGTAAAGAGTCTTTAAAGAGATGAGTATGAAGTAAAAGATTGTACTTTCTAAATAGTTCCTTGGAATGAAAAATGAATTTTATTGATTGTACCGTCTTTGAAAATAATGGATTTCATAACAAATATTGGATTAGGTTAAAATAATTATTATATGCAGTATCAACTAATTTTCTCATACGTTCATCATTCCCCTATGTTCACGGTTTCTCTTTCTTCTTTTTCCTAACAGTCTATACAACTACTGCTTCTAGTTATACATCTTTGGAATTTTATGTAAGATGACTCAAATTTTCTACGGATGCATGGGTTTGCTTTACTTTTCGTAGATTTTCAACTAAATTAATTCCAGTGGTGTTTAAGGTTAAAACCTTAGTAAAATTAAACTTGTATTCGATATTGTAAAATCTTCCAAAAATGACTAATGTAGACGATGAAAAAAGACGATTAAACTGAGAGGTAAATCTCGAGTTTCATTAATGTTACAAGAGGTAGAAATCAGATTTTATCTCTTGTTTATTTTGGCCCTGATGATGATAGAAGATTAGTTCCACCGAAGCACAGAACCGCGAGTTTAATTTTAAACTCTCTTGAGATATTCCCTTGTAAATTTTATTTCTTGATAATGGTGGGTGCATATATCTATAGACCACTTTTATATCTATAAACCAGTTTTTAATCTTTTTTTTTTTTTTTTTTTTTTCCCCCATTTTTCTGTTTTTGACATTTTTTAGAAGTTTTTACCCTATTAACTGTATGATATATTTTCTTGAATATGCAAATTTTTTAAAAATAATTCATGTAAAATAAGCAAAATTTGGAGGTTTACTCTGAATTTTTCTTCTTAACGTAAGTACTGGTCAAATTAATTTATTATGGAGTTTTACAATAATAGCTAGCTATTTCTTTTATTCCTAACGTAATAGTTTACTTTCATTTTCTTTATTAGCCCGATACGATCCCACAGGGTACAATCGATATGAATAAAGTGTTGGACGTATCAGATGCTGAAAGTGTCACAGGAAACGACTTCGCCATTGCCATCACTACATCCGAGAAAGCGCATTTCATCAAAGGAACGTCCAAAGAAGAAAGCAGATGGTAATTAAAATACTCGCCATTTTTTTGTAGG
Source organism: Metellina segmentata (assembly GCA_947359465.1). NCBI lineage: Eukaryota > Metazoa > Arthropoda > Arachnida > Araneae > Tetragnathidae > Metellina > Metellina segmentata. The sequence continues at coordinate 65,697,094 of OX375881.1, forward strand.
GAAATCATTACAAGGTGGGAGCGATAGGGCAAGCAAAGGGAGGGAAGCAACAGGGTAAGTGGGTGTCAATGCCTAGAGGAGGCATTTTAGAAATAACAGTGGTCTTTCCTGGAAAAGGTATTTCCTAAAAATAATTTATACATCTTTGGTCACAGAACGATTAACTTACTGATAGCTATTTTTATAGGGATTAATTGGGCCCTTTCATGCTACTTATTCCTTAAGGCAGGCTTAGCTTTACAGCGATACCTATTCTAAACACTCTAAAAGGTTCAACAATAGATCACTACTAACATAACCTTTTGCTAAACCAACACGGGCCAAAAGATGACTTTAGGAGCCATGTCCAGTGTTATATTTCAGACAAGTTGGTAATGCCCTATGGTCCTGAATGAAGGACAGAGATCGGATATGCCTGCACATCAGTCTGGAAAGTACAATTTGACATTTTCTGTCACGTATATTTGAGTCAGGTTCCAGGATGGGTCTCTAGATATTAGATAATATATAACCAGATATATGTACGCGTGAGTTGTCAAGGTTCTCTAAAATATAATTCCAGCTCTTTTCTGGAGTATAACTTTTGATGGATTAGTAGGGAATGTGAAAGACTTTTTCGTGGCCTCCTTGGCAAGTCTGTTCGCAGTTTCATTATATTTTAGGCCTACTGTGAAGACTTTCATACTACCTTCTCACATCTGTCGGAATGCCGAATATATTTTAACTGGTTATTATTCCGCGCCATCTGCTGTTACGACGACTTAAGTAGAACAGGTGGTGTTCGTCCAGAATATCTCTGATTGGATCTCAATTTTTACCGTTGGATTTTTTTTTTTGAACTGCGGACGAACGACGGTTGCAGAGACGAGATAGAACACGAGAGACGATAGAGAGAGCCGGAGGCAGGAGCTGGTGACTACGCTGGAATTTTAGAACAAATACTGATATGTATTTGTGTACTGTAATTAATGCTATTAATATAAATATTGTACATATTCTTTTACGTTCTTCTAATAATAAGAACTTAAAATCTTAACTGTTAGTTGTGTGTAAATGTGTGCGATTAGTACTGATTCTATGCTACCGTTTGGGGCTACGACACTACACTACGTGAAATGGAATTGAATGCTTATAAGCCTCCTTTCCTTTTGGAGTTATAAGTTAATGTGGTAAGATAACTCAACAATTCGGAGAGGACCTCTAACATCTCCCCCAGTAAGATCCCACTACAAATCAGAATCTTAAAAAGGCATAGTTAATATTATTACATTTGAAGCTAATCGAAACCACTTATTGTTCTGATTCCTTAACCTTCACAGTAAACAAATAAGAGACCGGCAGTATATGGAGGTGGTTCTTCCCACATCGACTGATGTTTCACACCTGAGTGTACGATGTCATAATATTTGGTGCTGAACACAACACCATTTAGTATTTCCTTGCTATTGCAATTATTAACTGCCCGAATCGATGTTTGATACAGTATAAATAATTATACCATTGCGAACTCTTTTGAAAAACTTGAGCATAGACCGTCATGAGAACTGCTGTGCCATATTAAACGGATTTATGTTTGTTACACAGGTGGTTCGATGTACTTTCAAGAGTACTCCCTCGCCATTTAGCAAGAGCAAAGCACAAAAGAAACGCAACCTTTCCTTGTGGAAAAGCGACCATACCCACGACGGCTGTCATCGCTCAGGTAATGTGCATTTAATGTGTTCCTAATTTTTATCTTTACGACTTGCGCCTATCTAGAAATAATACTGCTACAGTCGATATCATTTTTTAATTCGTTTTTGCAATTCCAAACTATGATTTTAACCTGATTTATCTGAGTGTCAGTATTCGTTTCTCCTTGCTTCGACCCAATAAAAGCGTGAATGTTATAAACTCCACTACAGATAACAAATATTTCGAAGCTGTACGTTAACTTCATTGGATGCGTGTTCTGGAGCCCTAAACAACATATAATCGTGCACAAGAGAATCCGTGTCTCAAACGAGAAGTCTGTTTCTTGCGAGATAATGCAAGTGGCGACGATGTTGCTGTGGGAGGAAGATAGAGTTCTAGGTATACATGAAGCTACGCGACTGCTAATAATAAAAAAGCATAAGCTGTAGTGTTCGTTTTATATTGCTCGAATCGGTTTCAGTTGGAAAACGTTCGTGGATACATATTCGAATACTGTGTTAGGATCCAGTTACCTTTTGCACGGAATCGTGATACGGTAGGTTTTAGAAAGCATATGATACGGCGAAGGATGTACTGAATGGATATAATTAACCACTTTTCAATCCATAACTTTCACGCTGTTTGAATTCTGGAATGAACTGCAGATAAGAAATGCATCGAATGGGTTATTGTAACATAATTTTATAGTTTTATTTGAGGCATATTTCCATATCCGATTATTTCTAGGTGTGTTTTCAGATTCTTAAATATAATATACTTTTTTTTCATTCACTCTTCCTTACTTATTAAGTACTTATAAATCTCTATCTAGTAATGATGTCTTTGGTGTATATTATCTTTATTTAATACTTCAATTACTTAACTACAGAAGTATAAGGCATTATTTCATTTTGAATTTTAAGCCTCCAAGTAGTTTGGATTTGATATCTCATCCATTAAAATCTGACCGTTTTCACTAATGACGAGGTATCTCGACATCAAGATCTTTCCAATGTTTTATGATGCTGAGTTCTGGTCAGTTTTGCTAATTGCGAGATACCTCGTCAAGATTGGGTGGTACTTACAAAGTTACATGACCCCCTCAGACGAATTATTAGAGCAACGGCAACCTTTTTATGTGTCCATGATCGTGGGTCTAAACCTTGTTTTAACGTGACCCTTAGATTACTTTTGTCTGCCGGGTAAAAGCCAACATTCATCTTCCGATTGAACTACGTTACACAGTAGCATGCATACTTTGGCGATTTCACCACCTTTATAGCCCCTCTAGAACACATCTACCTTGTCATAAGATCTTATATCACCCAACGAGGTTATGAGACGCGTTTTATTTGCAGGGGCCATTAGGTCACGGTCCAACTTAATTTTACCTTGAATAAGAATTCAATTCAATAAAAAAATAGAGATGAGACTTCCAATATATTCATCGTTTTGAACTTAAAAGCACCTGTGTCGCGGATATTGCATGGTTCCCGAGTCAACAAGTAATTCATTAGTTACATGAAGACTCTCTCTCCCTCTCTCTTCTCTCTCTCTCTCTTCTCTCTCTCTGATGACTTTAAGGGTAGTCAAAGTATCAGTAAAATTACATTAAACAGCTGCAGATTAACTTTTAGGTTGCACACATGTAGGCGAACACTTGTTAGAAAAATTTAGATGTATATTAATCAACTAAAGAGAGACTATACAAAACTATGATGAGCATCTATCGGCTATTCCCATTGCACTACTCAAAAAATATCTTCTAAATTAAATTTTCATTACAGTTTGAACATACATAGTTAAAAATGCATTGACTTTTTTCATATTTTGCGCTTGTTTCGTGAATGTAACATCAGGACACAAAGAACGTTTACAAGTATATATACATCAGAAACAGCTGCACGAATAGTAAAAATTTAATTCATGGAGTTCCCATCCACATACACTTGCCCTGTAATAATTTTAGTGATGCAAATCATTATGTATTTGAGTATAAGTTCACCACTAAATACCATTTACCTGAACCATCACCTTCAAACAAAATCCATCGGCTAACAAACGGATAGAAATTCAACTTATTAATGCCATATTAAAAATAGGCATGGTATTTCAAAATTATCGGTCAACGTCAACTAAGTAAATGTAATCACTTCCCTTTCGTAGATATACCAGCTGCTATTCAAAATTGCCAATATCACTTGTACTGTCGAATACATTTCTTGTCTTCCGTGCCTGTTTCAGGAGTACTGCAGCGAAGATGACATACGCCTCAACAGTTATGACAGGCCGATTCGACCGAAATTCCTGAGCACTTCGGAACTAACGGGACACGAAAAGAATTGGATGCCATCTCCAGATGCCGAAGAAGACGACGTCTTCCCTCCCAGCGAGGGCAACGAAATTGATCCCTATACCGCAAAGCGAGAAGTCGAGTTGCAAAATGCCTTGAACAAGCTAATTTCACAACCAGATGAAGAAGGGCAAGAAGAATCGGATGGTAAGAGCTGGTACTGGACCCCTTAAACGGGGGACGTTTTGGAATGATTCCAAATTCCATCCCCGATCCCTAGTAAAAGTCTTTAAAACCAAAATACCGATTGATGACAAACCACGATTATTTGCTAGCACGTAAAAATAATCGGAATAAAGGACTGCATCCTGTTAGATCAGCGATTCTTTTGCAGTTATGAAGGTCATTTTTATAAAAGACTGGGAAGTTTTCTGCTATTGCTAAGACCACCTTTTCTACTCAAAAGGGCTGAAAACTAGTGCCTCTTCGGCAAGAGAAATGAATAATCTTCCTTTCTTCTGGCATAGAATATAAAAAAATGCTGGTGTAGGAAGGGATTATAATGGTGCAAGAGTCAGAGCTGGTCAAACTGGATACCTATTAAAACATTAAAAGCTCTTGCGTAAAATAGTTTAACCAAGTTTCAATTTCAAAAATAGAGCAAAGAGTCAAAGCTAACTAAATGCGTTTGTAAAAAAAATCGACGTAATTTAAATATAAAAAAAAGTATTGTGATAGAGGCATCTGGCATCTGTCAAAATTTCTTTTGGGGTCAGAAGTAACAGCATACTATGACAGAAGAATGCTTGCAGTTTTGCAAATGTATCTAGGTGCTTAGATTATGAGGATTCTCATTGGAATAACTGAAAAGATGGTAGTCTGATACTTTCGCACTGTTTTGATTTCTCGCAAGCGTTTTCACGTGTCATCAAATTTTTTAAGATTGCTAGCATTGCAAAGAAATTCTCCCAATTGTGTGTATCTTGTAAAGTCTTAAAATCCTAGAATTAACATATTACTGCTGTATTGTATAAAATTCCTTATTGCAAATTTTTTTTAGGTCAAACCAACTATCAAGAAGAGAAGACACCAAAGTAAGTAGGCGCCAAAATTTCTGATTCGACCCATCTTTGAACAGCACAGTCCTTTGAAATTAAAAATTTTATGGCTGAAGATATATTCTTAGATAGGCGATTTTCAACCCTTTTTTTTTCATCACATGGCCTACATAAACGGATTACTAACATCCAGCGGCACACCAAAAATATGTTATTTTTTATACCGATTTCACAAAAATAAGTATAATTTGGATGATTTACAGACAAAAATAACAGCAATAACCTACCGTTTTTGCAGAAAGGTCTGTTCTAAAACAATTTTGAAACAACTTATTTATATGAGGTATTAAATATTTTTTTTTCTGCCAAATAATTTTTAATATTTACTCAAAATAATTTGCAAGGGTGTCATTTGAAATTATTTGTTGTCAAAAGTACAAATTAAACCATTGAAATGAAATAAATATAACACAATTAAAACTGTTTCATCATCCGTAAGTCACGCTCGTGCCATTTTGAAATCGCTATGAAATCGCCGTTGAAAATCGCTATATATTTTTTCACATGATCTGGCGTCTAAATTTAGTTTTTCAAGAAGTGACCATATGTCTTATTGCTCATCGAGAACTATCCCAGTCATCATAATGTAAAACAAGGGGAAAATTGTAAACTTAAGCAGCCTTAATATACCTAGAATATTCATATACCTACCCTTAACGATTCATAGAGGTAGGACGCCAGATCAGCGCCCCTGGGAAAGTTAATGATCTATGTTAGGGATACAGAGATTTTTTTTATGAGCAAGAGCCACAAATAGATTCACAGTAACTTATGTTAGGCCTTAAAACATGAACGATTTATCAATCATATATTATTGATTTTGTTTGTATGTTTCATGTATTGTTGCCAAGAAAGTTAACAAAAAAGTAAATAAATAATTTAATTTGATACGCGGCGTTGCACTGATTTAATTATTGTTTTAATATTTGGTTTGATTTTTGAGTAGCCAAGCGCAAAACTGAATATAAATTTTCATCAGTAAAGTGGTTCTTATTTTTCGATTTGTTAACATGACCTAAAATGTTTGTTCGTATATATGTTGACCCAACAGGCTTGCACATTTTAATGCATCATCTAACAATCTACAATTGGTTTGTATCCAACTAAACGATAGAAGAAGATTAAGTTGTCTACATTAAAATTATTCCGTACGTTCTCATCGTTTTGCATATCGATTTTCAGCTGTACTGATTCGGAAGCATTTTTAGGGAAAAAAGTAAAAAGGTTTCTAAATAAATCCAGCAACGGTTTTACATTTTGAGAATCAGAAAAAAGATCCTTAAAACACTCGTGCGACAAATAAACAAATTATAAAATTTGCTAACGTTATTACTAACCGATTATCTAAGTGAATATAGGCAGTAAGATGCAACATAAAACCTATGCTACGACTGAATTATAACTGTCGTTCCTTGTGCTGCGCCGGGCACCAAAGCGACTTTGTTGTGCGGATGTGCATTTTTTTTTAAATTACCTATCGTGGGTCTTTTTAAAGTTACGATAACACAACGCGATGCGGGCCGCCAGCAAATCATCGGGGGAGGGGGACCGTTTACGACCCGCCGGCCTCGGTATGTTCAATCCTGATCTATTATTCCTTAAGAATCTTCGACGGAAAAGAGCTGATAACATTTGGCAAAGCAGATTTGTTGAGTGCTGTTGAATATTCGTTTTTCCCTTTTCACGCCGGTACTTGACCCTTTACAGTCTGGACCATACCATTTATGATAAAATGTCCGAAATGCTCGTCCTCATGTAAAGTGGATTCAGAAAGCTTGTAATTAGCTGATCTTTGCCCTGGCCGGTTTGTGCGCGAGTCGGAATAGAGTTTCCGGGTGTTTTTCGGCATGAGGAATGCGTCGCCGTCGGCCACAAATTCATAAGGTTCAGGTCAGCTGTTTTGTAAGCATCATATTATGCCGAGCGTCCATTCTTTCGCTTCAGCTGCGCATCGCCGACGCAAAATTTTAAGCAGGTGGTTAGTTTCATTTTTATGCTGTGTGTGTGAGAAAGTTCGGTCGTTTCTCCGACAACAGCGATGTAGAAGAGAACGTAGTCTGTTCTGTCTGACTGTCTCTGCTACAAACCGACACATAATAGCGGTCGTTGGTGCATACTACTGGGTCTGGGGAAGTCCGGGGTAACTTTATGTACTGGTATATTCGATAGCCATAGATATTATACAGCCATATTCGATTGCCATTGATCTCTACAATACAAAAGGAAGTGTTTGTCTGTCTGTTTTCTGCGCGTAAAGTCCTGACGAATCTATGGCACTTAAAGTTATGGGATTTGGCACACAGCTGTTCCGAATTTTTTTCCAATTTTTGGGTAGCGCAGGATTTTAAAATTAAATCCAGATAATTTTCGAATGAATTTGATAGAATTTAATTATTATTGTTTTCTTTGTAATGGCAACACCATAAAGGAATAGCAGATTCTAAATTTACTTTTTCCGTGTTTCCGTTTAAACGCTTTCAGCCGAAGAACAAAACAAATAAAAAGTTTAAACTGGAGTTATGCCGTTCTTTTTTCTATCTCCAAGATCGTTAAAGATGGAGTAAAAATTTCAATGGATTTGAAATCTGCGGAAAATTTCACATTAGATGTTTTTCTAAAAATACGATTTTTTTTAAATAAATAATTTTTGAATTGTAACTTTTATATTTTTTCCAATACGAATTTGACCGCTATCCAGATCACAGATTCCATTTCATGCTTTTTAAAATGTAACTTTTTTTGTTTCTGCAATTCGAATATGACAGCGTTAGACAGTAACGTCACAGTTTTTTTGTAGATATTTAATTTACGTCGAACCGGACGAACATAATAGACTATTGCTATCGTTTTTGAAATTGCTTAGCAATCAACGGGGGTAGGCGAGCAATATTGTTATTTCTTTTTTTTTTATCTCTGTGATAGTGACGCCAATTGGATCTCTTCGTAATTCGAATTTGGCCGCATTTGACAGTGAGCGTTGCCAGTGGTGTAGGTTTGCTTCGCAAACCAACATATTATCTCGCCATATTCGATCACTAATTAGTCAAGGTCTATTCAAAAACCCACGTGACTTACCCTTCTGTCATCTTACTAAGTCTTTAAATTTATTAGGTTATTCGCCGTGATTATTTAATTTAAACTTTATTTCTTGAGTCCAAATTTAGAAATTGACTCAAAAGGAAAATTGTTTAATTTGTAGATCATAGTACTTGATGCGATTAACCCTTTCTATTTGGATACGGGACTTATAATTGGTTACACCATTTATGATTTAATAAAATCTTATGGGTGCGGTTTGTCCCTTTACGGTTATTGTTTTGCTACACTAGGACTAATTATACTGTTATCTACGGCCTTAGATAAGAATAGAATAAGAAAAGTTTTCATGAATAAAATAATGTTTTTGTCGGAATTCTCGTGATTTAACACTAAAATAAAGATATCGAATAAAAGATAGTTTCACCGTATCTGCATACAATATTTTTTAATATTTTGAAAATGTTTTTTAACTCTTCAATATGCATAAGGTATCACCAGCTACGTTGATGCTTGCATAGATCATAAAAAGTATTTTTTACTGAAATTATACCTATGAAGGGTTTACATGCGAATAGCCGTTCTGCAAAATTCAGTCTTACCTGCAAGACTTCGAAATTCTTGACCAGTGTAATCTTTCGTAGAATTCCTTCAACCCATCGATGTGGTTATTTAGTCTTTATGTCATTGTTTATGTTACGGGGTAAAAGCAATGGAATGCCCAGATATCTCGTGACTCTCAGAGGGTTAAATCATAGGATAATTTATTATTCCCTGGTCTCCTTAAGATGTTTTTACAGAAGGTAAAATATATCCCACTAATAGAAAGCAATGTTTCATTATTATCGAGTGGTTCTCTGGTAAAACAAATAATAATATTGACCGGAAGGAACAATTATATCCCCTATGGACGTAGGCCGTGGTGTCTTTGTCATTCATGTCCTTTGAAAAAGTAAGAAGAGAATTGACTAGTTTAAATGTGGAAAGGACAGACACGGAGAAGGAAGGACTTGGGGGTCTTGTGAGGATTATATTCCGAAAGACTTGAACCGATTGATTTGTAATTGACCTGTAAATAGATTGTGCAAAGTATATAATATTGGATAGGACGATTTGTATAACGGAACTATGACATTCGGGAATGAAAATAAATGGTTTTAATAAAAATACGCACTGTAGAAGTGTCATTCTCTCGCAGAAGACAGTCAAAGAAAAGAACCATCATAGTTATATGAATCAAAAACTTAGAGCACCGAAGGTAGTCCTCTTATTTTAACATTAACCCATTGTGTCATGTTTAAATACCCTCAGATTTGATTGAGGAATCGTATTTAAACTCCCTTACTGGCGAACCCTTATAATGTATGAAAAATCATATTAAAGCAAACAATGAAATTTTTCTGAAACCTTACTTACATAGTAATGAAAGCATTGCATTCATAAATTATGTTGTCTTAGTACGATTGTTGTGATGATCTCGAAACATTCTTCTAAATGTAGAGCAATATCCCACTTCTTAGATTGCCAGAAACTTTCATTAGCTTTGATGTCTCTGAGAACAGTGAAATGTGTTATTTTTTTCACGATCAAGAAACATAGAATGGGGACTACCCAGGCAGAGTTATCAATGTCTCATTTCATTACGGAACGCATCCAAGTGACATCTGTATGCTAGACATAGAACTAATATGCATTTATATCCAGAAATGCAGACTCAGTTCATAACGCGCTAATAGGTGAACTACCAGACACATAAAATTGAGAAAGAATATCGAGATGTCCGTAAGTTGTGGAGGACTGCTAGAAAATATTGAAGAATGTTTATTGGACACTAAATAAAACAATGAACCAATCTACTGTCTGGAGTTCAAAATTAACTTTTATCGATTTCTGACTAATTAAACTGTTTAATAAACCAAAGCGTCGGCCAAAATTAATGTGTGTGTAATACAATCCATTCAGAACATATTAAATTCTGTAATGGCATATCAGGTTTTAAAAACCAAGGTCGTTTACGACTCAGTTGATTCTGTATACTTATGTAATCTGTCGTTATCAAATAATTACAGAAGCTTTGGAATAATGAAATTCATGTCATCCCTTCAGAGTTTTATCTGATCCTTATCCTTGTTGTTCTGCTAAATTAAAATTTAACTTGTATTTTACTCTCTTGTTGGAAACCCTTCAAATGTTCTATCTTTGAGTTTAAAGTATCACTAATGTATCTTTTTAAAAACATCACGGTTAGATCATAATGTAGACGCTCATTTTTATTAAAAATACTTTTTACTTGTCCCAATTTGGAATACAAGCTTTATTTGGAAACCTTTTTATTCGGATAGAGGAATAGAATTTAATTTAGACTTTTGTGTAAAGTTGTTTTTAAGTAATAACTGACGATATATGCATGCAAATTTTGCCACCATTTCACTTAAACAAGTTCTTAGCTATTGCTGTTAATTTTATGGTAACATTTCTAGTATTTCGTGGTAGAATGCATATATTTGTACGTATAGCAATGTAACGCGTGTCTGAAGTAATACCCTTATGGTAGGCTTAAACTCCATATGTCTGAAACTTTCCTACTTTTTTATCTTTCAGTTTAAAGTATTGTTTGTTGTTAGGCTCGTATTTCAAGCTAAGCAAAATAATTAAAATAAACAATCGAAAGAACCACTTGCAAAACAGATCATCAAATGTTATATTCTTATTTTAATAGAACAATCAGTAGAATGAAAAAGTTGCCATTCGGCAATTTACAAGATCACTGTTATTAACAGTTAAAGTTGGATGAGGCCACGTGTATCGCACAAATATGATTTGGCACAAGAAAAATAAATAACATAAAAAAATTTAATTTTAACATTAATCATGTATATTTTTTAAAATATCGGGTAGCTTGTGCATATTACATTTTCTCTTTGGGGATGGGAAGATGAGAATGCAAGTAAGAATTTTCTTCTTTATCATTATTTCAATTTGATGTACTTCGAGAGTCCAAACGAGCCTTCGAATACTTGTTTTCTACCGGTGGATAGCACTCAAAGGCGAATCTAGAATTTTTGAAACCCGGACAACTGAAGCTGATACCACTCTATCCCATATAAAATGTACACTTTTAAAATGGAGATAAAGTATACTCATTTAAATAATTATTATGAAATGGAAAAATCATTAGCATATTAATTTTGTTTAGAAATGAATGCTCATAATATTACTTTTTTATTGCAATTATCATACACGCACAAAAATTATCAAAAAGCCTAACTTAGAAAGCGGTTCCTGTTAATGGGTTTCTAGGACATAGTAAGAAAATGCGCCCAGAACTTGTTTTAGGCTCTAAAGGCACAAAACATGACAGAAGATATTTTTAATGATTTGTGTCTCGTCTTTTCTTTTTCGCAAAAATAGGGCAGTGAACTAATGACAGGAAGAATTGACTCTTAATTATTTCACTATAAAAATGTAGTTAATGCAAGTATTCACACACAAAGCACTGTAGAATAGTTCTGAAACATCTCGTTAATTAAGATCTGGTCAGTTTTGCTATTGACGAAATATGTTGTCGAGACATACTTGTCCCATTACTCCTATGGAGATCTAAGGAGGGGAAACAAATCATCCCTTGCCTAGAACTGTACTGGTTGAAACAAGTTTCTTGCATCCGAGAAGACCAGCAGGAGAGTTTACTAATGGTTTATTTGCTTAATATAGGAATGGTTATATTATGTATGAAAAATCTTCAAAAGCTTTGAATTTAATTTGAAGTAATTAGTCACGTGCGATCAACGAACACACATACTAAGCAAATGTTAGGTTTACCCTTTCAAAGGAGAGACAGCTGGCGACACTTAAAGCTAGGTTTATAAATATTCTAGGGCTGCTAAATATTACCTCACTTCTTGTTCTGATGTCTAGGAGTATTCAATAAGGTGCTGTGTTACATAAGCTTACCCCCCCCCCCACTCCTCTAAAAGAAACCTAAAAAACTTAATTTTTGTTTTTGCAAAACGTATTAACATAAGATGATAAGTTTTCAACCCTCGGTGGGATTCACCGGTTCTGAAACCTGCTGTTTATTTTGCAAGATTTCTAATCGGTTCTACCCTTGACCAATAGAGTTTGTCCTAATATTCCTCTTACCAAGCAATGCGATTATTTAGTCATTGTGTGTCTTGTGAGTAATACGTTGCTATTCGAAAATCTCTCGATAATGGATTCGTTACTTTTTTTTTTAGAATAGTGCCTCTTAACACCCCCCTCAACTGTAAACCCAGGCGATAACTCATCAAATTAGGGGGCACCCGTGGGGTAGATTTGTTTGATTAAAAACAGCATCAGGTCAGTTGCGTTTGGACTCCCGCTCAGTCTAATTCGACGGAGACGTAAATCTGACTCTTCGGTATTCAGCTTGGTGAATGCAACTATCCTGTGCCAACAATAGATTCAGTGAGTGTATCAGTTTACTAATCACTAGCATACCAGTACGGCGTTGCCCGTAACAGTTCTTTTCGTGTCCTTGCTGATACTTAAAACGTTACAGAGAAGATATAATAATTTTAAAAATGCGTACTACCTCCACCCGACATGACACGGGTTACAATTTATTTAAAGAAAATAGCATTTAAGGTATCGTTCTGGTGCAAAATTATCCGCATATTTCAAATCCGTTGAAATTTTTACTCTATCTCTAACGATCACGTAGATAGGAAACCTCAAATAGTCCTTCCCCGTGACAAAGTTAAAATCGCTAGTAAAAACGTTTTGTGAATCAACGATGTAAATCAATACAGGCTAGAATCGGAAATCCGTTGAGAAAATAAATACTATTTTTCTCTCTCAAAACGTGACATGGTTTCAAAGACATTGGGACGAAAAACGCAGAATCTGTTCTTTCTTCAATCGAGGAGCTATGACGTCAGCTCCACGAAAAAAAGAACAAAGGGGGGAAAACTAATAAATTAATTTTAAAATATTCTAGATTAAATTTTAAAATTTGGGTTGTTCATAAAATTTGCATAAAATTAGTTCTACCTGTGTGCCAAATTTTATTATTTTAAATGCCATAGATTTGTCAGGACACTGCATACATACACACAAACACTTATAATAGTATAGATAGGGCTACTCTTTATTCTCGTGTAATTATTTATAAATATTATGAACGGAGTCTGCAGATTCCAGTATAGCTTCATGGCAAATCAATCACCGCCCAGTCTTCTAAAGAAATTTGGGTTCTCAAATGATAAAGTAGCGGTTGACAGTGCCGTTCAAAGGATAAAAATTATCTTCCTCAGTAAGAGTGTTCCATTGAAACCACAACTACATTTAAAGATTTGTTCTCAACAGGGATTACTTATCGCAGTTGGAGGAACTGGACTCTCGGAGAAGGAACAGAAGGTACCTAAAACGAGAAAACCGCATTCAACGAAGTCAACGCAGTCGTATGGATGGGGTGTCCAAAATGGTACCAGCTAAGACTCGTACTGATAAAAACACCACGAGCGAATTTTCAGCACCCGCTCCCAGTTCGAATGGATCGGCCATGGCTGCTGCTGAGAAGCTGGAGTATCTAGAGTCCATCAATCCAAGCGACGACAGAAATTCCAGTGCTCGTTCCAATACGCCATCTAGTGAGCAAGGTAGGGCGATATTTTCTAATTTAGTGAATATGTTACGGCTAAAGTGCAGTAATCAGTTATTCTACAGATTATCTAGGTAATGTGCAGATTAACAGGGTGATACGTTAAAGTGTCGAAATGTGTTTCGTTTCTCAAATTTCCTAGGTAATCTGCAAATTACCTAGGTAATCTATAAATTACCTAGTTAATATGCACATTACCTACTAGACACTCGTTAAAATGAAAATAAGATCTTTGTGCTGGAACAACAGCATCGTTTCTGTACACTTAAATTAACATAATGTTATTTATTTGTTTCGATATCTAAAGAATCAAGTTAATACAATCAAACAATCAACAAATTAGTTGATAGAATCAATCATCAATCAATTAAAAAACTATATTAGAAAGAGTCAAACGGTTTAAAATATTTTTACAATTGTGGAAATTAACATAATGTTATTTATTTAGTTTTCGATACCCAAGGACCCGCTCACATGAGACGTTTCAACGCGCGTATGGCGAGGCTAGCAGGGTCCCGCCGTTAAATTATGCTTATTTATTCCTCTAATTCAAGTATCTATCTTTGCGACCTTGAAGTGCGGGACCCTGATAGCCTCGCCAACGCGCGTTTTACGCGCCTCGATGTGAACGGGGCCTAAAGAATCAAGAGTGTGAAGGTGTAGCGAAAGGAAATGAGAAAAACAAACTTTTGAACTTTAACGATACGGAAGCCGTTAATGTGCACATTACCTAGGTTAATTGCGGAAAAGTCTTGATTCCGTATGTTAACGGAGCAAATCAGTTAATCTGCAGATTAGCTATATAATGAGCACATTAACGGCTTTCGAGCTTTTGCGGTAACAAATACAAAGAAATTAACTGTCTCTTACTCGCTTTACACTTTTCTATAGCATATTTTTTACTGAAACTAGCATCCAGTACAGATAACATGCGCAGTGGGTCCTTGCGCATGGTCAATTATTTCCTAATTTTCTCGCTTTTATAAAAGTGCTATCAAGCTATAAGACATCGTTTGGATCATCCATACAGTTGTCAAGATTGGGGGTGAAATTGTGCTCCTTTTTTTACTTGGCGTTAAACATGTTTTGTATTGTTTTGTCTGCGGATAAGAAGCAACGAAAATGGAGCTAATCTAATCAGATTTTCAGTACTACAGATTATTTTTACTTTGTATCGAATCTCAGCATCCCCAGTTATTAACGTTGCTTTACGCTATTGTAAATGTGTACTTATATAACCATTCCTATAAAAGTTATGTTCAAATGATATTTTTTTACAGATTTTTGGAAGATTTAGGTTTTGCCTACCTTTTGAGCATTTTTTTTAAATACATAAAATT
Organism: Metellina segmentata; assembly: GCA_947359465.1. Taxonomy (NCBI): domain Eukaryota; kingdom Metazoa; phylum Arthropoda; class Arachnida; order Araneae; family Tetragnathidae; genus Metellina; species Metellina segmentata. Next base: position 65,712,199 of record OX375881.1, read on the forward strand.
TCAATGAAACATACATGTTTTAATTTTATTAAAGTATAAACTATAAAAAAATTTTAATGCAATTTTTGCAAAATTTCAGCGAACATTTACTTTTACGCCACACCTTCTATTACAAATTTTAATGAATATATTTCAATCATTTTTTTTCATTATATAACTAACATATTAATCTGTGTTGTGAACCAAACGATTTGCAGTAGTTTTAAAAATTATTGAAATATTCCAAACTTTGTACAAAACTCAATTTTTTTCTTTTTAAATCTACTTTTTCTCAAAAGAATAGTTACTAAAATAAATTTTTCAAAATAGAGATATTAGATTTTGGTTCATAACGTAGCTACAAATAACTAATACGTTGTGGCAAAATTTAATTTCAAAATCTCAAAAACATTTTGAGTTATGAAGTATATCACAAACACAAACAACGAAACACGCAGTTTTTCAGAAAACTCATTTAAAGATATTAATACATCACAAACAAGGTTATTCAAGATTTATTAATTTTCTCTAACTTTGCTTCTAGTTATCGTAAAAACAAAAACTAAGCATTTTTGGAATCCTAAATATGTGACCCTATAAAATGAACAAATAAAAAAAATTAACAATTTTCACCTTAGCGAGGATTTTGGGATATTCACATACCTTAAAAGGTATCTCCTCCTGGTGAATACTCAGTTTCGGTAGCCACTGTATGTTCCTCAAAAATGAATTGCTGACCTAAACTATTGAGTTTCTTGAATGTGATATGAAGCAACCAACGTAAAATCCAGCAAGACGTTCGCTGAATTATAAAGGAACCTAAATACTGGTTGAATATGTACTATTTTGACCACTTACAGTCATAAATTATCCCTTTCTGTTTTCCATTGATAGACATTAGGGTGGGCCGAAAAAAGTGGGCTGGTTTTTTTTGCTATTGTTGATGAAAAGTTGGCTCGTGCAGTAAAACTAATGTGTAAGAATTTCATCCCGATTTATTGATATCTTTTTGCTTCCACAAGGTCATTCCGCACTCCAAAAAAATCTAATTATGCGCAAAAGTAAGCTAACACATACAATACTAACGTTACAAAAATTCTTTAGATCAGTACATATCTTCTGCCACCCCAACGGGGTCCGAATAGAAAAAATGACATTTTTGCAAAATATCGACTTTTTTAATTACGGTAAAAACTGGTGACCAGTTTTTTCTGCTATTTGGCTCCCGTTGGGGAGGCAGAAGATATGTTCTGATCTAAACAATTTTGTAACGTTAATATTGAATGTATTAGCTTACTTTTGCGCACTATTAGAACATAATTGTAAACATTTTTATTTTTATTAAAAATGCCCGAATTTTGATCTTTTTGGAGGGTTTGAACCCCTTGGTGAGGCAAAAGATATCAATAAATCGGGATGAAATTTTTTATACAACTAGGGGGCTCCGCCCCCTGCTCGCTTACGCTCGCCAACCCCCGAGGATTGCTACGCAATCCCATTTGGTTTGCTTCGCAAACCAACACTGCTTTTACATATGGCATTTGGTTTGCTTCGCAAACCAACATTCCTTTCGCAGAGTGAAACTATCTGAATAATTTGTATTATCCTGATTTCCCTTTACGGTCCATCACGTCACAGCGAGGGCTTCTCCCCTACGCAATCCCGTTTGGTTTGCTTCGCAAACCAATACCTCTTACGCAAGTGATTTCACTCTTTTTTTGCTTTAACACTTAATGCACCCTAAACTAATAGCCGCATCAGTAAAAAATCTTCTGCATCTTGTTCCCTGTACAATTTTAAGTAAACCCTGTTAATCTCCAAACTTTACGATGTGTACTTTGTACTTTTTCGGTAAAACGTCTGAAGAACAGAAGGAAAAAAGCGAGCCTTTTTCCTCGCCAAATAAAAAGAAATCGTTTTTATTGCAATTGTTGCTACGATAAATTTTATATCTGGCAAACCCGATAGTCAAAAATACAACACTCCGCGAATACAATGTTCCGCGAATTTGCTCCGCGAAATAAAAAATACGAAATTTGTGTCACCAACTTTTGATTGCATCGAATTTATTTATGAACAAATTTTAAAAATAATGGTACCGTAAGAAAGAGTACAGTCTGAGGTATACTGCGCTATTTTCAAAATAAAAAACTAATAGTAATACGATATAGATATGACAGTTTTAGTTAACGGTAGTAACAAAAAGTAGCGAAAATATCCCAAGATTCCGAATTTTGTCTGACCAACTTTTGATCGCATCCAATTTAATTATTAACCGATATCAAAAATAATAGTACCGTAAGAAAGAGTACATTCTGAGGTATACTGCTATATTTTAAAAATTAAAAAATAATAGTAATAAAATATAGATACGGCAGTTTTAAAAAAAGTAACAAAAATTTCCTGATTTTTCCCGAATTTCAAAAAAATATTATCAAGAACCAAATTGAAATTTAAAAAAAAACTCGACGAGCTGCAAAAATTTACGTTGAGAGGTACTCTTTAAAAAAAACTCACGGCTGAAGACTGAAAATTTGTATGTGTTTTGCTCACTCGCGGAAGAAATTTCGCTTCTTCAATTTTAACACTTAATAAACCCTAAACTAATAGCCGCATCGGAAAAAAATCTTAATAATTGTCCAGGGAATACGATGAAGAACAAACCATGTCAATTTTGTTTTTTTCCGATCAGTACTTTCTCGGGAAACCGTCTAAGAATCGAGCTAAACAACACAGTTTTCAATTCTGCGTCGGCGGCGGTAACATTTTTTTAATATAGAGAGATAGTTTTACAGATTGAGCCAACTTTCCCGCACTATTAGAAAGTGATAACAAAAAAAAAACTTTTTTCGGCCCACCCTAATAGACATTGAGCCCTACACATGGATGACACTGGACGAATCCCAAATAAGCACCGTGCTACTTGAAAAAAATAAAACTGATTATTGAAAGAAACAAGCAACAGTATTAATTGTAATAATGATTGATCCAGATAGCTTTTTTAAGTAGATATACAGTACTTGTACCTATGTGATGCTGAAGAGAACTCCTAAAAATCAGTATTGTGAATTCCTTACGCGCTACTTAAATGTAAACAAATACTCAGACTAACATACAAATTGTTTTACGTAACTTTCCGAGAAAAGTAACTGATACTCAGAATGAAGCTTTCCACTGTTGTTGAGGTTCGTTTAATTCAGAAAAAAATTGTTTTGCGCAACTGATATGATAACTAGATAAAAGGAAATCACGAGACAAACTTTGAATAAGGAAGATCGGTTCTTCTTTATTCACTCTGACAGCCCAATCTAAATATTTGCTCACATCTTTATCAGTTACTGAAATACTGCTCGATTCGCGGAAAGATAATTCGTAAGCTTTTGTAATTGTGACCGAGGAAACTTTGAAACAAGTGAATACGTTGTGTTAAATGCTGTTCCTATAAGTCATTTCCGTGTAGGAAAAAAGTGTCGCAATTTCTTATTACGCTCCTACTGTTAAAAAGAAAGTAGAATTCATTGCAATGCTTCTGGTAAAATTTATTTTAGACTTGATTATAACAACACCAATCCTTTATGCACAGTGGTAGGTAAGATATTGGTGACATATATGCTATTATTCTGTGTTGTGGTCACGGTTCACTGATCCTGTCACAAATATGAAGTCTCTTCAGGATTTGTCCTTATATGATGCATGAATTGTTTGATTCTTCATGAAAACCTTCTTACTGACATATACTAATTTTTTATGAAACTCTTGAGCGCCCCCATTAGTGATCCAATTTCTTACAAATTTGAAATTGATAAAAGGCACTTTCATGGCTTAAATCGATTGCACGTAACTTTACTCATTACGAAAGAGGAATGCATAAGCCAAACTTTTATTCCATCTAGCACCATTTCTCTTTAAGATGCAAAATATAGAGCATCTTAAATTATTTTCCGTCTTCGGAAAGACTGGAATAACTTACTTAACAAAGTAGAATAATCGAAACATTTGAATAAGGACAGTCACAGCCTGAAGAGTGATGTTGTCCCAACACATCAAATCTTGGCTTTGGACAAGATTCTAAAACAATATTGGGGGAATATTCGAACAAGCAGTACAAAGTAATCTTCACACCTATAAAAGACAAATACCTGCACATAGCTATGAGAGCCATTTTCAAGCAAAAATGTCGCAACAACAAATACTGAGGAAGTTTTGAGATAATTTATTTTTAAATGTCACATCTTAATATTACGGCTGATAAGCTACCGACATTTCATCCTTAAATAGTAGGTATTTTTTATTAAAATCGCAGTGAAGCAACACAACGACTATTGTTGACGTTTCGGGTAAGGTAATTTTAATTAACGTCGCACTAGAGCCTCACAACGGGCTATTGACGACGGTCCGGGATCACGGTTAGATGACGAGGCAACATCTGAGCTGGCCACCCACTCTCCAAACTTCCACACCAACCCAACGTTAGGACTTTCGGTTACAACAGATTTAAGGTGCACCAGCCGCCTCTACATCATATGCTTACAAACATCCATATTGACCCGGATTCAAACCAGAAACCTTCCGATAGAGAGGCTAACACCTTAACCACCAGACCGATTGGTCGGAGGATCAAACCCTAAGGGAAAGATCTTAGGAAAACACCACGTAGTTTTGAACTACGATCAGATGACCAGAGGTTGCACCCTACCTCTTCAAACTTCCACACCACGCCAACGTAAGGCCATTACAGATTTAACGTGAACCAGCCCATTTTGTACTCGACGGTCCTTAGTTAAACTCGAACTCGTAACCCTCTGGTTGCTAATCATTTGCTCTTCCAACCAGGCTACCGCGGCCCAATCCTTCAATAGTTGAGGTGAAATAAAACTTTCCCTTTTGTCCAGGATACTAATGGTTCTTGTCCATGGTCCGAGATCAATCCCGAAATGAAAGATCCAAGAACAACACCTCATAATTTTGAACTACGGTCAGATGACGAAGTCAACACCTGAGCTGCCATGCCAACGTGAAGTTAGATTTCGGAAGTTAATGTATTCATATTCTAAATAGAGAGCCATGTGGTGTTCTAATTATTAACTAATTGTTACATAAATAAAGTAAAAATTCTATTTTCCTTAAATTTCACGACCTGAATTTCTCACTATCTTAAAAGAGCGCTAGAAAATGTAAATGCGAAACAAGTAGCGTTTAACGTTCACAATTTTATTCAATAATACCTATAGTCGTTGGTTGTAGACAAAAGATATGAGTGTTGTTAAATATTTTATACGTTTAAATTGATGGGGGTTTTTTTTGTTCTTTTATAGGAAAAATTTCTTCACCTGAATCATCTAAATGTAGCACCGAAGCCCGCCATACCCCGTTGAAATCAAATTTACGAAAATCGGAATCATTGAAAAATATACCATCGGAATCGCAGTCGGAGATGCAAGATCATGTAAGCGGTCTTAGACGGTACCATTCTTTCAAAAGTGCATCGACACATAGAAAAATTAAACCCAGCAATGGCACCTCAAGTCTGAAGAAGTCTAAACTGCACTCGGCGAATCTTTCAAGATCCGCCGCAAGTACTCCCATTTCAACTTCAACTGTAAGTTAAAAACTTTATTCCTCCTTATGCCATTTTTGTTGATTTCGAGATTAAATTGATCAGGTAATAAATTTTTACTTAACCTATTGTTTAACGATCATACATCTCAGTTTTTGGTCCTTGTACCAATAAACCCAAATCAACCAACTTTTCCATCTCCAATCAGAAGACTACGTATTCATCGAAATTGATGAAATCAGGTATTTTGGTGTAGCATCCGGGTGAATATTTGTTTAAGCCGTCAGCGAATCATTGTTTCACTATTCTAAATGGGATGAGGAGACTACGAAGAGTTAAACTACGAAGGGTTTTTAAAGGAATCACTATCCTTTTATAATCGTGGCATTACATGATGAGAGCTGTACAAATTTCGTAGCTCTAGCCATCTGCACTTGAACTTATTGGAACTGATATTCGGACGTATATATTTAAAAAATTTACATATTCAGTCTGTTCATCATCTTTAATGATCAGTATTCAAACTAAAACTGCCAATACTAGCTCGCAACTTACAACATTATAAGGTAGGAATTCTATCTTGTATTGTATATAATATTGTAAAGGAGATAACTATTCTCAACCTCAAATACTACTAAAAGTTTCATCAAAGAAAGGAATTAATATCTTGTACATGGTTCACCTCATTATTGTCATTAGGGTAAATAAATTTTCTGAAATAATAAGATTCAGGAAAGCAAAAATATCATCCGTATATCATCGGCATAGAGAAGAAACTCATTAACTGACCAAAAGTTTAATTTTACAGCACCGCTGATAAAGATTACTATTAGTTTTCGGTAAAAAATAAAGATTAAAAACATTTTGATGGTGGTATATATTTTCAAACGGGAATACAATATGGCAACTAATTTCTTATCATGAAAATGATTAATCAGTGTCAAAAATTACTTTCCTAAAATGCCAGTTTCTGCTCTAAGTCAACGATTTAATCAATTAAAAAATGTAATTGAGCAATGATTTTTATAAACCAGTTTTGGCTCTTATAAACAATGAAAGCTGGGTTTCTACTATCTTCTTTACATCTGCCCCCATTTTCGTACAAAGCACTTACATTTCTATTAATGTATTGTTTTTTAGTTTTTTCAGGACATGGCTTTTGAATTTTTAACGAATTATTAAATTACTTATTGAAATATGAGAGTGCTTTAAAACGCCGTAAGCTTATCTAAAGATAAATTTCTTCTAAGGTCATTCTGATATCATACAATGTTTAAATGCAAACATATTTATGCTAGTTCATATTAAGTTTTGTTTTCTATGTCTAAAATGTTAAAAATTATCTGGACATTTTGCTTGGAAGTTGGAAGGTATGAAGTTCTTGTTACGAATTTTATGAATATGAAATTTTCAAATTTGCTTCAGGTTCATCAAGTATCTTCTGCTGCGAAAATAAATTTTGATGCTAACAAGTCCCCGTCACCTGATATATGTTATGAACATTCGAATGATGTATGTTTTTGTTACGTTTTTACTTCCATTCTTTCGTGAATATCAATTTTATATTTCTTTGCTTTCAAATTCTCGTAACTTTTTATTTTTGATGTTTGTCCCTTTCAAGATATAAAAAATTGCACAAAGCTTATTTTTGTAAGCATTGCAATACGATTGTAGACCATAAGATACGTGCGAAAAGTTGTATGCAGGGTTTTGTCTCGTTCTCAAAGAACATTTTCGCAATCAACTTTTTGGAATTTAATGTATCTTAATACTTAAATTATATTGAAAATACACCAGTCTTTTGTGTTTCATATTCACTTCAGAGTGACAAAATTACTTCGGATATTGCATTTTTGAGTGTTACAAGAAAACATATAGTTGCTAGCAATTTTTTACTAATACTTTTACAAGCATAATACAATTTACTTATTATTCATGTAAAAACAGAATAAGACCAAATGAAAATATAGCATTTTGTTATAGCATTTGCTACCTATAAGTTTTAAATGTAAAAAAAAATACATATATAGCAACTCAAACAAGAGAGGAAGAAATATTTTTTAAATTCTCTTTCAGGGCGTGTTTATGCGTACAGGTTGGCTAATGCGGCAAACATTGAGCAAAGACTGGTCCAAACATTGGTTTGTGTTAAAAGATTCTTCACTTACCTATTATAGAGATGCTTCCGCTGAACATTGTGGAATAATGGATGGTATTCTAGATCTCAATCAAGTGAGTTCCATCCGGGAAACGAGCTCTGACAGATATTACGCTTTTAGTCTGCTCGTAAGTATACATCCTTCATTTAAAGTACTTCACAGCTACTTTAAATTTAAAGTGACAGAACAGCTATACGTCCAGCAGATCCTACCACCTTTTGTTTCTACTTCTATGTCATTATGTCCATAGGCGCTATTTACCTGAATGATAACGCACAGGCACACACGGATCGCCTCTTTCCCTTTGAGTAGCCGTGATGTGGATAGCCTTCCTGGGATAGTGAGATCTCCAGATCTGTCTACCATTGAGCATGTCTGGTATATACCAGATCGTTGACTTTAGAAGAATTGGTTGGAGAGAATCCTCATCCAAACATTTTTAGCTTTTTACACGACATTGGGTTCATCCATCACATATAATTTTATATACTATTCATTTTATTATGACATGACTCATTTCATTTTATTATTAAATTTTATAACTGATTTCGTATCTTGAGTTTGGTATAATATGTCCCAGGAGGACTCAATGCCACAAAACCAAATCCAATCCAATCCAGATCGTCAATTACACCAATCCCGGAATGTAAGAGGTCTGGAGCAGCAGCTGCAAAATAATTGGCACACTATAGCATAAAGGTTTTATTTGACTTTATGTTACACTACATCATCATGTGTTGTCCCTCGGGATGGTCTTACTGATTACCTAATTCATGACCTATCCGATGTAATTGTACAATAATAAGATCTCTAGATTCGATAGTGTGATTGTATATTTATCTCTTTCTGTTCAGCACGCATGCCAAGTTTTATTTCAATCGAATGGTTTCGGGGTGTTTCGATTTTTGGGGGTGACAGTGTTTTTTAAAGTAGTTTTGTATTCAAATATCATTTCTTGGTCAATTGTATTTGCTCTCTTGAAAGAAAATGCTTTTCTATCACAAAATGAAGTCCTTGTAAAATGCTTGATTTTTTTCTGTAAAAGAGTGCGTGAGAATAAGAACTGCTTATTTGGAATCTGCACTATTCCTTTCTTTCAGATGTGGGATGGTAAAAAACACATCCTTGCTGCCGAAACCGGTGACTTCAGGAACATGTGGGTCCAGGCGCTTCAGTACGCATCCAACTTGTGGAGTTCGGCTTCGAAGGAGGACTTTATCTGCAGCGAGATAGTTTTACCTGAGCACACTTTCCACCACACAGAAAGATCTGTCGATAGAGTATCACCACCTTCTAGTCTGTCCTCTTTGGCATACGTCTACGACAACAACCTGCTGGAAACCTCTACGTCCTCAAGCGATGACCAATCTGAGTACTTTTCTCTGGTGGATGAAGATGAGGTTTGTACTGTATTAACTATTTCTTCCTCAATGTATTGTGAAGATAAAATTATTCCCAGGGTGGGTAGTGTAAAGGGGAAGTATCTGGGCCGAAGGACCTAAATCTCCTGTGAAGCTTGTGGCTGAAATGATCAGAAGTTATCTAATTAGAACCTTATATAGATTTCATAGGGACTTGGAGATGAGATAGCGGGTGAGGGTAAGGGGCCAATCGGATGTCGTGCTTCGTTCTGTGTGGGTGGAGCTTGAAGATATACTGTTAGTAAATTTTAGTTGAAAATATTTTATTATTCTGCCTTGGCAGTCCAGTATTTCCAAGTTATCAAAGGTTATAATGGTTAGAGGTTTAGGGTTATGAAGCACATAACAGTTATTTGATGTCGCCTGCTGGAGATTTTGTTCCAAAATAAAAACATGAATGATAGCTAGGTGTAAAAGTATGAGAAGTGTTTTTAGTGCAATCAAACACACCAAACCGAAGACGGATATTTTCCTTCATGTTAACCGAGTGCTATTGTGTGTTGCATACCAGAGTTGCTTTGTAATGTAGTTTACCGCCGTTTTAACCACATTTGGCGTTTAATCTGAAGGCGTTAACTAATTAACTTTCATTTTTCCTTTTGGAGTTCCTATTGACGACATGCTGAAGTCGTATTAAAAAAACAAAGTGATACCATGCCCTTAATACGTAGGGGAGGCACGTTACTCTACAAAAACATTGCAACCGTTTGCATTGAGCTTGACAGAACAAGCCTCTCATCATAAAGGGAGTGAAATTTACTGGCTGGTAGAGCTCTGAGACTATTATCTGATACTATTATTTATTTTTGTTGAATTAAAATTGTTTATTTTATCTAGAATTATTTCAAAACTGAGAAACAGTAGTACCCCATTACCAATTATTTTCACTGTAGGATTAATAGTTGTTTAATTGGTTGGCATCAAAGAATCTCTTATATATCTGAGAACACCCCTAGATACCATTACAATCACTCAACTAAATGTGGGTGGTGTCCGTTTTTACTGTTTTCTATAGTTGAGAGGCATCATATTCTTTAATACGCTACATTTTAACACTTTTAACCCTAAAGTCCATTATACAGGGTGGTCCCGAATTCATGGTACAAACTTTAATGGTAGGTACAGGACATTGTAACAATGATTTATTGTATAGGAATGTATAGTCGCAAGTGACGCGGTGAGGCGAAAACAGGGGAAATAACGGCCGAAAGGAAAAACAAAGATTTTATTGAAAGCGTTGTTGACAAGTGTCATGTTTACAGTAATTGTTCAAAATTGCGTCCACCAGTATCGATACATGCTTGACAGCGTCGGTGGAGCGATTGGCGTACACGTTCAAAGATGCCTGGTATTTCACGCACACCTGCAGCAGCTACAGATAAGCGAGCGACGAGATCCTCATCTGAGTCAACTGGAGTCTCATAAACAAGATGCTTTAGATGTCCCCATAAAAAGTAATCGAGGCTCGATAAATCGGGAGATCGGGGTGGCCAAGGGACTGGTCCACCACGCCCAATCCATCGAGTACCAAACGTGGCATTCAGGTAATTCCGTACATCAATGCTGAAGTGTGCTGGCGCCCCATCGTGCTGAAACCACATGCGGTTACGAATGGCGATCGGAACATCATGCAGCAGTTGTGGTAACACTTCTTTCAGAAAAATAAGATAGCTTCCGCCAGTGAGCCGCGTGGGTAGTAAGTATGGGCCAATCAAAAAGTCGTTCACAATACCAGCCCACACATTAATACTGAAACGTTGTTGAAACGCATGTCGACGCGTTGCATGTGGATTATCGGTTGCCCACACATGGGAATTGTGCGCATTAAAGACACCCTCGCGTGAAAATGTCGCTTCATCTGTAAATAGCACATAATCTACGAAATCTGGCTGCAACGCACATTGCTGCATCACCCACAGGCAGAAGTTCACGCGGCGAGGATAATCTGCCGGATTCAATGCTTGTACTTTCTGAAAATGGAAGGGGTGTAAGCGATTTTCGTTTAACACTCTGCATACAGTCTGATGACCCACACCTACGTCACGCGCAACAGTTCTTGTGCTTGACTCGGGTCTATCAGCCACAATGTTCAAGATGCTTTCTTCCAGCCTTGGAGTGCGTACAGCTCTTACTCGACCAGCGCCATGTCTGTTGACGTCGAACGCACCTGTTTCACAAAGTTGACGATGTAACCGTTGAAAAATTCTATGATCCGGCATTCGTCGATCAGGATACTCCGCGCGATACATTCGTAACGCAGCTCTGCCGTTACCATTTGCACGGCCGTACATGTAATGCATGTCTGCTTTTTCTGCATACGTAAAGTCACCCATCGTCTACGGCAGCACAATTGTGAATGGCGCTTTTCCCTACTGCGATGCATCATGTTCAACAGCGGCTAGACATCTACTGCCCTCTACCGGCAATGATACCAACCGATCACTCCATTTCTCTTTCCTTTTATTTCCCCTGTTTACGCCTCACCGCGTCACTTGCGACTATACATTCCTATACAATAAATCATTGTTACAATGTCCTGTACCTACCATTGAAGTTTGTACCATGAATTCGGGACCACCCTGTATATTGTCTTTACTGGGTTATATTTTACACAGTAAGTTAGTCGCATTGCAATAAATTACTGATCTTTTAAAATTTGGTAATCTCGGAAATTTCCTCCCTCAAAATAGTTGGTTCCAGAGAGAATACTTTTAGTTACTAGAATAATAAATAAGTTTAAATACTAGAGAAATATAGTAACAGGTGGTAACTAAGATAACATGTGTTTTCTCTTGGTACCAGAGGTATCTATTTTGGAGGAATTTCCCAAAATATTTTTTCCCGGATGTGCCCTCAAATTCAAGGATGGTGGAGATTTTCAAACATCCATTTCTAGACTGACAAGTGAATATTTGAAATCAATATTATTTGTACATGGTTTTAAGGTTTTTCCCATATGCAATATAGAGCAAGCGTCTCTTGGTTACCTCCTTGCTTGTCTGAAATTGTCCAGGGAAGCATCTATATTCTAATCCTACGCTCGTCTTGGACATTCGAAGATGCATGGAGTTGATTTAGTTTGCCTAGACTCAGTGGGATAAGAAACAACAAGAGTATGTTAGGATAAGACATGTGTATACACAATGCTCTGATAAAAATTCATTTGTAAACTTGTCCTGAAAGAATAGGAGCTAAATGTAGATTTATTTTTGTGTCATATAGGTCAGTGAACTGTCATCATCTCCCAGAACTTTACCGCCCTCTCCACCTGTGAACCGCAATATGATGTCCCTGGTGAAAGAGAAATCGAGAATTCGTTCAAATGCAATTCCAAAGACACCGATCTCAGCGAGTGGCTTAGACTTCCCCGTAGAAGACAATGACCACGATGCAGACCGAGATGATGAACGGTATCAAGATGATTCTAAGGGTACAGAATATAAGGTTAGAGCTCGTAATTCTCTCCATTGATTCTTAAATTTCGTTGGGCTCATTTTTTGTTACAATCTCTCCATAAATGCACTAACTCTGGAATAAATTATGTGACTATTCAAACATTTGTGTATCATATTTTTCTTTAAACTGTTTAAATGCATGCAATTATAGCTTTTTAAAATATTATTTTAAATCCCAAAATCTTACCTAGATAAAGCTATAGTTTAAGATAGGTCACACAAATTTAAAATGTGATTTGAATTGATTGAATTCTGAATGCTTTTTGTGGACTTGAAAGTCCTTAAATTCTTCTCACTTCTTGTAAGTATTTAATATTCAAGTTAATTCATCAAAATGGAAGCTAACATATATCTATTTCATGCCATTTCTGTATTGAAATAAATTCGAAACAAAATTAATTGGAATGTATAGATAGACGTGCAGTTAATTCTTTTGCTTGTTTTTTCAGGATATCAAAACGAGATCCATGCAACATTCTGAGGCTCTTCATCAATTAATGAATGGCGAAAGCAATTCTTCCACTACCATCGCAAACTCTTCAACGTCAAGCCAACTTTCAGAGGATGGTGAAAATTTACAATTTAAAATGGAATTTAAAAACCATTTACCTAAGAACGATGTAGATGCAAGAGAAGCAGATTTCAGGACTCCTGTTAGAACAATTCGTTCTGAGTATTCTAGCACATCTACGCCTGAACCAGAATCGATGGAAGAGTGCCGCATGTGCATCAGTGTGAAGTATAAGCTAGTTGCAGCCAAAGAAGAAATACGGAAACTTAAAAAAGAACTCAAAGAAGCTCACGCGAGTTTCGACAATTTAGAAATGGCTTCGTATAAGCTCGCGCAAGACATAAAAGTGAAAGAGGAAAATTATAATTCTCAGATATTTCTGATGACTGCCAAAATCGATGATCTAACGTCCAAATTTTCTATCGCGGAAAAGAACTATCGGCAATTGAAGCAAAAGACTTTGAAAAGTGAAGGTAAAGAGCGAAAAAGGAGCTCTCTGAAGAATAGAGAAGGTTTATCACTGACTAAAGAATATGAACAGAAATTATGTGAGCTTGAAAAGAAAATCGGTCATATTGAAGTCTCCCTCCTAAACGAAGCTACTGAAAATTCCGAACACACCGGAGCCTCCGCTCATAACAAAATTGAAGAAAACGGGATTTTACCATCAGAATCTTCAGACACTAGTACCTCAACAGAGCTTTCTTCCAGTAGCAGCAAAGGATTTTTCTCCCGTTTACAGTCTCTGGGATCAAAAGTTCAAAATGTTGACGCTCTATTGGAGAAAGATAAGCCTGTTAATGATTCCGAAAATCCAAAGATCTGCGTTCAAGTTCGTGACGGTGAGGCATCGAATACACTAGACCAACCTGACGATTGGTGGACACTGTCTTTCAACAATAGTTTAAAAAATTTAAACAAGTACATCGATGACCATCCAAGTAACCTATCTGAATGCCAAAATGTCTTTGTTAAAAAAGTAGACAAGATTATCCGGTGGTTAAAAAGTTCTTTAGAATGCATTTGCAAACAAGAAAGCAAAAATGGCGATCTAGCGAATGATAAAATTCATCTCCTTCGGAATCTACTTGATCTTCTGAATCCTACGTCGTGGGTAATGCCGAAGGAATCGGAACATTCAAATCAATCGAATGCGTGTCACACCCTGTGGATGGCATTTGAAGTCATGAAAGTTTTAGGAAAGATAGATTCAGTAGACAGCATTGACACTTTAGTGAAATTCGACTTAACGGAATGTGCTTTTAAAGTTATTATCAAAACTCTTTGCATTGCATTAGCTGAATACGAAAATTCGAAACTAACCGATGTTTTACAATTAATATCCGAAATTCCCCAAGTGCGTTTCTTTTGTCCCCTTATAAATAAACTTTTCCCTCAAAATCAAGACGAAGTCCAGCAATTTAGTTCAGTGTCAGAACTTTTACACCAACTAAATTCTCAACGTTCAGCGATTTTCAGTGCACTACAAGAAGCCAAAGATATGAGATACGAGTCTTTATGGAACACTCTGACAGATGTTCCAGTGCAAGATGCAAATACAAATAAACCACGACCAATCAATTCTATATTAAACTACGCGACTTCTGTTGCTACGAATATCCACCAGATAGCTGAATTGCAACTAACATCTTCGCAATATCAGACACCTTATATACTTATAACAGAACAAGACAAAGTTCGGAAGTGGTGCTCAGAAACAAGTATAGCTTTGAAGGACAGTTTAGCGATCTTTCTGGACGAACTTAAAGAACAATGTCCAATGATACATGAAAGCACAGTTTCGCTATCTGAACTTAGTGGCATCACACGTCAAGAAATCACTAGTTGCGTCTCTGAATTATCTTTTCTTTCTCTTACCTCTTCAGTGCTTGATAGTCTTTTACATCCCGACAAACCAGATCAAAATGGCTACAAAATTGAAGTCACCTCTCACGAAGAATTGACTGACCATCTAAGGAATATCTTTGTTTCCAAGTCCAATTTTCTCCCAAACACTGACTTCTTCGAATGTCCGCAATGCACTGTCCTCAACCGTTTTATTTCCGACTCCTCTTCGGAACTAAATTGGTCAGACTACGTTCGGAAGTACAACCAGCATAAACCCGGTAAAAGCGAAAAGCTTGACTACGGAATGGAGAGTCCAAAAAATAGCTTGTGCAATGTCTGTGACAACTGTGATAGTAAACTTTCTGAATCTGCTGCGGGTAAGATAAATGAAGTGTGCAATGGCCTAACGTGTTCAGAATGTGACGAATGGATTAAAAAGTTCTGTGCTTCCGAACGTCAGCATGAACTCGAGCGACAGGCTATGGAACTGAAACATAATCAAGAGCTGCAACAACTGGAAGAATGTTTGATTAAAAGTGTGAGTATTTTATAATTATTTTCTATTAGAAATACCTGAAACTGATTCAAATGACTGATCAAAATGATATATTTAATAACTCAAAATAATTGCTTCCCTTATATCCCTGATGGGTGGTATAGAGCAGTGGTCCCCAACCCCCGGGCCGCGGACCGGTACCGGTCCGTGAATCAAATGGTGCCGGGCCGCCCAAGGAACATTAAATGTTTTCCATTTTATTTACTGTGGTGTATTTTTCTCGGGTTTGTGTGGTTCTTATCTATGAAATGTCCACTCAAATTAGGAGGCGGTAAATCATAACTTGAAATTTGTTCTGTTACTAGAGCATCAATTATTATTTCTGAATTCTGTATCTCTCTATGTTCCAATTTTGACAAATGGGACAACTGTTTTCAAGTTGGCAGACAAAGTAGCTGCATTTCAAGCCAAACTAAAGTTGTGGGGACGGCGTGTTAACAGAGGCATTTTGGACATATTTCAGACATTAGCGGGAATTTTAGGCTAGACTTAGCCTAAACATTCATTTTCCCAATTCGTCCACGATCACCTGAAAGAGTTCGAGCGCTACTTCCCAACTATAAAAGACCCACGAACTAGTAAGGAATGGATCCGCGACCCATTTGTCAACAAATCAGGCGAATCTAGCATGTCTGTGCAAGAAGATCAACTGCTGGAGATAGCAAATGAAGGCGGCCTTAAAACTACGTTCGAGACAACAACTTTGCCGGTGTTCTGGATTAAAGTCATGGCGGAATACCCTGAGATTGCCACCACAGCATTTTAATCCCTATTGCCATTTCCGACAACCTATCTGTGTGAAGCGGGGTTTTCTGCAGTGACAGCAACCAAAGCAAAACAACGGAATAAACTGGACATAAACAACACACTTCGGGTGTCAATGTCTACTATTACCCCCAGATGAAACCGTCTCGTTGTAAAGAAACAAGCTCAGAGTTCTCATTGATTTAGCGTTCTAGTGAGTTAAAATGTTAAATCACTTTATATTTTTTTTGGTGTAACTGTATTTTATTTTGAAGGTATATTTAAATACAATTAAATTAAAATTGTTAAATCAAAACAATCTAAAATATAAACAATCAACGTCCCTCCCCTCAGCGGGCCGCGTTAAAATTATCCAACGTTGATCCGGTCCGCGGTGATAAAAAGGTTGGGGAGCACTGGTATAGAGGATCTTTATGTCAACGTCATCTAATGAGACCTGAAGGCTAGAATGTTATAGTTCATGTCAGATTAAGCCCGGTTACACACTAGAGTAGCTTACGACAATACATGTTTATGTGTACTGTGTTTCTAAACAAAAAACATATCAGTACTCATTCGCATTTCAACCAATTTAGTGTCGCAGGACTTGTGGGACCAATGTGTGGATTTCCTAAGGGAGTCTGGAAAAGGATCTATGGCACCCAGATTGAGACTCTTTGGGCCTTTATTTTATAAATGTTTCTACTAATAAAGTACTACAAATGTTTAAAAATTTATAATGTTCTAGAATTAAAATAGCCTTTTATCATCGAAATGTAACTATATATAAAAATTTATTGTAATGCATACCTTTATATTTTGTATCGTATCCATCTATCTATTCTATAACTATATAAGAAAGGATGTGTGTGTATATTCTCTATACAAATCTACACCGTTTGACCAATCCACACCAAATTTGGTACACTTATACTTTAGAACACTGCGGAAAGCATAGGTTATTTCTTTCTTGTCTTCATAACAATCTGTAGCCATGAAAATTGGCACACAGGAAGTCCCAAAACTGCCCCTCGAAGTTCCAATTTTAAAATCTAAAGTTAGTTTTTCTGCAATAAATGGACATGGATAAGGAAACACGTTCTACAGGGTTTGCGTATGAGTTAACACAAGGAAATGTCCCGGTCATAGTTTAGCAGTCGCGGTCATATTTGAAACTGAGTAACGCCGCGTTATTCAGCTATTTAAATATAAAGTTGTGAATGTAATGATTATGGAATTTGTTTTTCTTGAGCCGACACAGTAGAAGTTCATATGCTCATCGCCCTCTCAATGCTGAAGCAAATTTAAAAGGTGAATTAACGGAAACAAGAATCCAAAAAGTAATCTCTTTTGCTAAAAGTTATTTATTGTAACTTTGAGCAAGTACGCGGGGAAACACCTTTATAAAATCATTTCAATATACAAATTAATCCAGATTTGTCACTTTAAGCCTCAATAATTCCTTACTTTAATATTTCTTGTCTAGTGAGAAAATATAATTACAAAGGCTAAGAAACGCAATACCTTTTCTTTAATTTTATAAGAGCTCTAATTCTTATATAAGCAAAAAAAATTATGGTTCTACATTTTGCCTTTTTCGAAATTCAGTTCTGCTACACTACTTCAGATAAGTGTACTTCAATTGTGAATTCAATGCTAACATGCTTCAGGGTGTTTAAAAGCACATATTGTGGGCTAAGTTTTAAAAAATGGGGATTTTTTTTAGTTATGACCTAAGGGATTTGTGTGTACTCCAGAATTAACTCCAAAATATAACTTGTCGCATTGTGATGTTAGGTAAGTAGTTCTCCTTAAAATGGATTATTTTCCTCTTTCAAATTAGTACATGTGACCCGCTTTTGACCTGTAGCACTCATGAAGTTGTACACCCCTGCTATAAATTGCCCAGAAATTCAATTTTAATAAATAAAATCTGTTTCCAGGGGTAGATAACACATTGAGTATCCATATTTGTATTTCTTAATTAAGATATTTGTATTATAGGCAGGAGAGAGCGATATTTGTGTATCATCGATTAGAATAATCTTCATGGTAAATATCCATATTTTTAGAGTTTGACTAAGATATCTACATTATTTTATTATAGAGTGAAGTACATGAACAAGAAATGCTCCAAAAAGAAAACGAACTTGCTTTAACAACAACACAGTTACAGTGTTTGAAGGTGAGTCTTCTGTTTCATGATTATTTTAAGTTGTATTAGGACTTATCACATATCTTTTTTAATCATAACTAATACTCTTTATTTTTAAAGTTGATTTCTAATGGTTACACTACGAGACTCTTAGGAAGTGCATTTACTTTAAAATGGCTTATGTCATCTTAATTAATATTTAGAAAATGAAAAAGAAATGTTCAGATTAGAAAATTATTTTTATTTTCAAACGTATCATTATGCTCTATTTCAAGTTTTCAATTATTATGTAATTCTTAATTGTACGAATTGTATTTCTATTTAAGTTCAATGCACATTTATAAATATAGTTATTAACTTAAAATTTATAATTTTCATCTCTAGTAAATTTAATATTTAAAAATTCCATCTCTAGTAAAAATTTAATATTTTAAAAATAAAGTACGATTTTAAATCTTGGATTGAATAAGATCATTAAACAGTCAATTTTATTGGTTTTTAGATTTTTCAGCTGTGCTTTTTGAATTAATCAAAACCAGTGTAAAAACCAGAGTGTGCGATTGCAGTTAACTATCAATAAAAAATTTAACGTGAACTTCATGAATTGCGATAAAGCTACATAAATTTGATGAAAGAAATTATAAATTTATTGATAACTAGGTTTCTAGAAGCACTTTCTATTCTTGATATGAAATTAATAAAATTGAAAGCCAATATTTTTCACGTTTTCTTGACATTTGAGTACTTTTAATAACATATTGAAATTAAAAACCTGTCTGAAAATTATTTGTTTCATGAGCCTTTTGATTAAAACTGCACTTATTTGTGTATATCTAGACTGAATACGAAGCTCAGATACATACTTTGAAAAATCTGTATGAACAGAAGCTACATTTTGATTGCGCAAATATTGCTCAAGACAATATACGACAGACTTACAAAACAGAAATTGAAGATCTTAAGGTAAGCATATATATCTCCGTGTGCAGGACGAGCTTTTTGTTTATTGTTTACTAAGTATTTGCTTTATAATATCGATACAAAAAGATAAGTGTGCGTATGAAGGCCGGCACTTGGCTGGAAGACAATCTAGCAACACACAACCGAAAGCACGGTTCCTTGGCCTCGTCATTTATTTGTAACTTTTTTAACAAGGTAGTCAAGAAAACAATTTTTTTTTGCATTGGAAAAATATAAATACTTTTAAAAAATTATAATTTACGGAATAAACTAATCTTTTCACACACCATATGTACTACAGTTTATATCCATTAAAAACATCTGTCTGTCTTGTGTTTGGTGCAGATTGGCCAATTATGGCTTTTGCGCCATATTACCCAAACAGAAATTCAAGTCAGATGTTTGCAACTGTAATCTACAAAACTTATACTTTGTAGTTTGACACAGACATTTTAATAGTTTTTATTGATTCGAATACTCAATTCAAGGCTTGTGAGAAGGATTTTCTGTGTAAGCATAACATAAAGTACCGGAGAATAAAAAATACTTCGATAAAGAACTGATCTTATTTATTGCTGTTTTCACAACGTTTGATCTCTAATATTATGAAAGGAAGTGTTTGTTTGTTTCTTGTGATCAAAGTCCTGACGAATCTATGGCACTTACAGTAATGGGATTTGGTACACAGGTAGTCCAAATTTTTTGCAATTTAAAGGTCGGGGCGAATTTTAAAATTCCATCTAGAACATTTTTAAATGAATTTAATGAAATGTAATCATTATTGAATGCAACAGCATAGAAGCAACACCTGCTATAAGAGGTGTTGATAAAAGAGATCACAGGTGTTAATTTTATTTTTTTCGTTTCCGTTTTGATTTTGCGCGGATAAATGATTTTCCAGCCAGACGATAAAAACAAATAATATTTTAAGTGGAGTCACTTAGTTCTTTTTTCTATCTCCTAGACCTTAAAGATAGAATAAAAACTTCAAGGGATTTGAAATCTGAGGAAAATTTCACTTTCGATCGATACCTAAAAATATGATTTTCTTTAAATAAATAATTTTTAAATTGAATATATCTTATATTTTCGCAAGAGGTATTGTGACGTCACCGTGAACTTTCTCTTTCCAAAAATAAACAGATTGCATCTTCTGCCCTTCGCGTTAAAAAAAGAAGAAATAGATTACATTTCCTGCCCTATTCCATTTGAGCGAATGAGAGCAAAAAAATAAAAAACATTTCGACTGATATTGTTAAATTTGTTTTCTTAAAATCGGAATAGTTAAAGATAGATTGAAAATTTCAACGGATTTGAAATCTGCGGAAAATTTTACTCCAGCTTAATACCTTACATCTCGGCGTTGCTCGTAGTGTTGGTTTGCGAACACCACTGGTAACGCCGGGCTAGCCACGCAGTGGCTAGTTTTTGATACAAAGGACTTGCCGAAATTGCATTAGAGTGATGCTGTAAATTACGACAGAGGTTATAAAAGCAGAGTATGATCCCTCTGTGTTTAGCTCTCTCATAACTTTGTTGGCCAAACTCAAACAAAAAAAATTATTTACTTCACCACTTTTTTTTATCTACTGCCCTTTTACAAATTTATGTTCTAAACTTATAAGACCGGAGAAAAAAAATAGAATACAAATAATAATCTTATATTTTAGATTTTCCTTCTAGGATCTGTAACTCCATATTTATAGCAAGTTAAGTTTCTCTATTGCGTTCTCGAAGTATAGTATAAAGTACAGTTACTGCTGAATTAAATGTGAGTTGTACGATGATTTCAAGAGCTTTACGTTTACCGGATTCTTAGCAACATTTGTTATTTGAGTTTACCATAAAATGTTTGACTATATCGTTATCAAATTCAAGCTGCCCTTCTATCGAAGTCTATAATTTAAAACAAGTATTTTCTTTGTGGTATGTCCAGGATATGTTTAAGAAAGGATTATTGGCCATTGAAAATTCCCATAATCGAATAACGAATGAAATGGAGAAACGGCATAAGGATGAAATAGCTGCTCTGAAAGCTGAGAAAGAACGGGCTTTGGAATTAGAAGCTCAAGCAACAAAAACGGGTAAATACTTTACGGTTTTGTTCATTACTTTTATAAGAGAACTTAACTTTAACATTACTTTGTAAAATTTTGATATGCAAGGAGTTAACTCTTTACGGCACACGATTTTAAAGAAAATAAAACAAGTTGTGCAGGATATAAAAAATTGGAATAAACGTTCATTTCAATTATTTAGCATAAAACATTAATACTCAAAACGAGAAAAAAATAATTACATTTCAATACATCCTTAGTTACAAAGTGAGACCTAAATAATCTCGCCATGCAGCTAATGTTTCAAATGAAAGTCATTGGAACACATCTTTTTTCCAAAACAAAGTAAGACTTTACAGACAGTACCATGAAGTGCGTACTTCTATTTTTTTGTCTTGCTGCAGAACGCACATCGTCTCCGAGTAGTACGTTTGGTAGATGTTTCGAATATTTTCTTCGTATTTCCCACGAAAACTTAGATTTTCTGCAGGGGAAGTCCATATGTTGATGGCTCATTTTTATCAATTAAAGTCTGGGCAGTAAACCCTTCAGCGCACTGCTCTTGAAAAGTTTCAGCTCCATGTTTTGATCCAACTGTTTATAAACTATTTGAATTAAACAACACAACAACTGCATAAATAATAGTATTCGATGCATTCAGTTTCTATTTCATCGGTCAAGTTTATAATTACCAATAGCTGATCAAATTTATCCACTTAATTCATGTCTGCATTATAATCAATAACTAACGAGGTACAAGCAACTGAAATGGTATCCCTTTTTTTATCTTTTATCTTTACTGTTCCCACCTGTTTTGGATCATTATAATTGGATAAAATATATAATTCCCTGCTATCGATCCAGCACAGCAGTTTCAACTAGAGTGTCTATATATTGTGGTGACAAGGGACCAAATTTGGCCCAATGCGCATGCGCGGCAGCCATTTTTCTACTAGAATCGTCTCAAAGAAGGTTGCTGGGCGAATTAATATATCATTTCAGAGTGAACAAAAAGCATATGATTGTTATAATATGGATACATTCGGTATAAATGAATCATATAAACGCTCAATTACATGTGTTATTGATGAGATGGATTGCACAAAGCGCTAACTTAGATTGTGGGAAACACCATGATGTTCAAAAAAAGCTTTTTATTTAAAAAGTCTTCAAATTTATACTAACAAAACACTAAAATAATAATAAATAAACATTCTGGAACACGAAATGGAACATGAATAAGCTATATTTTCTTTTTAATTTAATATACACACGTTTTTCTTGAACACACAAAAAGTTCCCATGTTAAGTCTACGGGAGCTAGAAAAAGACCACACCGGGCGGTAGAAAAGGTCTCTAAGCCAATCAGAAAATGTTTCCCGTATATCGTCACTCTTATTATATAGGCACTCTAGTTTCAACAACTTACTAATGCGTTTTGATATGTGTCAATTTTGGTTTTCAGTTATTTACACATTTAGCGGTATTTCATAGCATTGCCAACTCAATGAAAATCTTTAAATAAAATATTAAACTGTATGACTATGAGTAATTTCAACTTTTTGAGGTGGGTTAAAAATATACCCCCTTGCATAAAAAGCTAAGCAAGAGGTGGGAATGTTTTTACCCCATATAACCCCAATGAGTTAAATGTAAAGTGTTCAAAGAATCAACTATGCAAAAAAATCGACCATTTCTTTTCTGGAACGTTATTGCTTTTTATTATCTGTATACAGATTAAAGTTATTTATTTCAATTGCGACTTATCAAATATACATATAAAGTTCCAGGCCTTTCTCTTTGCTTAGATATCATACTGTAAGATGGTAGGGGTGTTTACAGTTATAACTGCTCAAAATACATGAAGGAAAACAGGACTTTAACCTACGTATTTATTTGAAAAGTTATTTACACGAATTACTTGTACAAAACAAAAAAAAACAAATAGAAGAAGAATATTTACAGAGAGGGGTTCCGAATTAACTGCGGACATAACACATAGCACATGCTACTCCGTTGGCAGTTCATCGCAGACTAACTAATTGGAATGCTTTCCGCTAGGGGCGCTACAGGGAACGAGAGGGTGAAAGCTTCACTGTCCGCTACATTGCCTTAAACTTAGCGTTCTAGACATTTTTATACTCGATAAGTTTTTAGTCTCTCGACTTTTCGACATGCTTCTAGCTTCGTAGTTACGAGTTTTAAAATTTCCGACAATCCTAATAGCTGTAAATTACCAACAGAAAATCTCACTATCGGTTTTACCTATTGTTTTCCTTTTGCCTTAGCGGGAGGCACTGATTTAGTGTCATTAAAGGATTTGCATGAGGTACTAATTTCGTGCTTCCTTATTATTATATAGCATGTAAATAGAACCTGGCAACGCGCTCGTGAAGAAGCAGAAGCCTGCGCATGCGCTGAATCATAGCTTCTGTATGTGTTCCAGAATGCGCGCTTGTAGAGATTGACTGTTCACTTGTATATATCGTCAACCAGATCGAACCTAATAAAGGTGTTATTTCTAAGCGGCTTGGCTCCTGTGTAGAACTCCACTGAATACACAACACACGTTTAATGAAAAAATTTCAAATGTGTAAGGGGATAATGTAAAATAATATCAGTACTTCGTTACATCCATACAGAAATGAACTTACTTTAATAGTTACATTCATACAGAAAAATTCACACACATTGAAACGATTCAGGTTGACCGGTAGAGTTTTAAACTTTGATCACGTGCAAAGCGAGATTCCAAAACCGAAAATGTAGGGAATTTTCTACAGTACAACTTCTAAAATATTATTTACAATTTGAAATATTTATTTAAAACGCATCTCGAAAAAAATTATTATTCAAGAATTAAGTTTAAATGCGGATACTTCTGCTTCTTTTTTAACCATGGATATCACGGCAAAAATTGCCGGGATTCGAAAATTAGATTTTTGTAGATATTAAGTCCTGCATTGACGGCATTTGCTACTACCAACATCTTATAACTTGAGTCATTTAGTATCATCCAAAACCATAAGTAAATGTATCTAAAGTAATAATATAATACTCTAAATAAAATATCGTCAATGGTTATCCTCACCAACCTCCCAAACCGGTTTTTAAACATACTAACAAGTAATCGTTCGGGTAATCTTTGGGTGAAAGCTACAAAAAGTAATATTAAAGTGAGAGTGGTGACAACACTATACTACAGTACCATATTTAAACTCGCGTTTTCTTGTCGTAGTTTACTTCTGAAATGATGATGAAGACTTTGCTCGATCAAACTATCTATTGACCATTGTTTCACCTGTTTTAATCTTTATTTGTGCATAAAAATTCCAACAACAACCAACTGAATCATATTGAATTCATTTTACAGCTTTAGAAGTCATCCAAAAGTCACATGAGCAAAAACTAATGGAGGAAACTGCTTTAATCAAACAGGATCTGATGAAACAGTTCCAAAATTCTGAGCAGTGTGAAGCCTTCTTTTGTAAATATGGGTAAGTACCTTTGTTTGATATTTAATAAATTTTCTAAATCAATTTAGTATAATATCTACGCCGTTAGTATCATGGTATTTGTAACACTGAGAAAAAGATGTGTTGGTGTTTTCTTGTTACAGTTTAACTTATATCTTTTACTATTTGGTTGAATATTAAATTGTGTTTGTTATAAAGAAAGGACTGATTTTTTTCCGAAGCGTTTTATTGATTTTTCCTAGAGAAGCAACGGGGGTCTCTTTCATTGGAATGTATATTTGAATCATATGCACGACAAATTTCTTCCCAAATCTGCTTTCCCGGAAAAGTTGTTACGTTCGAGAAAAAAATTATTAACATAGCTCGTATAGATATGTACTTTAATTACATTTGTTTTTAATTTTTCTAGAAACGATTTGAAGTAAATGGCTTTTGGTAATCAGGTAATCACCCTTTAAATAAAATAAAAAAGCATTTTATTCTCAAATTTGCGTTGTTGTTGTTATTAAAAAGTAAATCACCTAGTTAATACAAAATTAAGTTAAATACAAAATTGTAGTGAAAATGCACAAACTACAAACAATATTTTAAAAAGTTATAAAGATAAATAAATAAACTCAATTTGTGCAAGTTTATAAAAAAAAATGTACAAAACTAAGAATTCCAAACTTTTTAAAATAAAAAGGATGATTCTCTTTTTGGAATGAGTTGTACTTTTTGATGCCTATTTTATTTGAAATGTTGCTTTTTACGTTGATTTTTAACCTCTTACTTTTAACCTTTACTTATTGATTGATGACTGTTGACTATGATCGCTTAAATGGTAGATTCGTTCAATTGTCAGCTCCCAGTTCAGTTCTATTTTATATTGCACTGTGTTCACTATTCAAATTTGCTTCTGTTGTTTCAATTTTTTTTTCTTTTAATTACGCTGATTAAAAATCTTAAAACTTTTTGTTACCATAATATTAAAAATATACTTCCATCAAATTGACTTACGAGATAGGGCATGCGTCTAATTTTTGTTACGCTAGCATGGTTATGTCAGCCCCCTGTAAGATTTTATTTCCAAATTTTCACCTGAATATAGCTCTTCTGTACCTTCTTAATTTCCGAATCTTGATTTATTTCTAAAACACAAATAATAAGAATGTTTATAATGTAATGGCTTCATTTTTTTTAGTTACTCTGGAAGTAACGTCGCTATGGAAGTGACATAATAAAACTGGAAGCTTAATGTTATAATGCCATCTGTTTCCACCTGCTCCACCACTGTTTCTAAACTCTCTTTTTCCCTCTACTATCGTGTATGCGTCTCATTGAAACAACACAGCGGGCTATTTAAGTTTGTAAGAAAAGAACCTGTAATGTTGTTCAATCCTGCCTAGAAAGTGCTTGCTTTTTTCGTCCTTTCTACTTCTCTGCTCTTTTTTCCTGCCTTGCAGCGCATTCTGCATAGTTTCAGTTGTGGATTTCCCGCATGTTTTATTTCATGCTTTGAAATTCAATAATAAAAGTCTTCTCAAATAAAAATATTTATAACGAAATATTCATTTCTTCAATAGAAAGCCTGACTTAAGAATGTCTCATGAATAAGAACAATAAATATTTTTATGTCCGACATATAAAAAGGTTACATGTTGTGAACAAATGATTAACTTCAAAATAATTTCATTTGAATAGAAACGATCTGGAGAAGTTGAAGACAGAAATCTTAACCATCACAGATTTGTACTCTGCCAAATGTTTGGAAAATGTTGCTTTGGAAGAAAAAGTCAACTCCCTACGACGTCAGTTGGAAGAAGCGCATACAGAGGTACATAGCGGATTTTTTCCTTTATTTTTTCTTTTAGTAGTCTATCCAAACGAAGTAGATATAAATTCGAAGCATGCTTGTATTCGAAACTTTTGTGCACAAACTAGTAGATTAAGTCAATTTTAATTACTCTTTAAGACAATTAATTGTTTTAGGATAATAAAAATACTAATAAATTAAAGGAATACAAACTATAAATATTTAATTTCTTGAAAGATTCTTATATTATTTCTTATGACAACACGAAACCTAGTCGCTCTGTGGTCTTTTTTTGCAATGAGAAGCATTTCATGTCAAGCTAAATGTAGGTGGCGCTAATATTTCTGCGGGAAAACATGTTTCCTGTACGCATTCCAAACGTGACGTCACTTGACTTGTATTTTGAATACAATATTGCAGCACTTCACCATTAAAAAAATCCCAAATGAAATACGAATCTTACGATATAAAATGGTAGATTCTGCTGTGTTTCCGTGGGTATTGAAGTTTTGATTGGTTGTGTCGTCCTGAGTAGGTGGAGTTTCTAATTGTTTTGATTGGTTGTGTGATGTTACGAGCGAAACGGGATACGAAATATGATAAATCATTACATCTGAAATCGTCATGAAAATAACATTGAGTATAATGCCCGGTGCACACATCCGGTTTTTCAACGTGCGGCACCACAGCCCAACTATGCACACATAACCGTGAATTGACGCACGAACTCATTTCGCGCTATTTGCGAAAAATATTCTATCGAAGAAAACGTGTTTATTTCGCTTACTTGGTGTTAAAAAAGTATATTTTGTAACACAAAATAGAACCTTACTGGATACAACCATTTATTAATTATTATTTATATTCCATTTGTTTACGCAAATTGGACGTGCGTCGCCCCAGCCTCGCTGGAGGCATGTGTGCACAGCTCAATTGGATCTAATGTATCTCAGACCGCACTTGCGTAGCGGAAGCGGCGCCGCACGTTCAAAACCGGATGTGTGCACCGGGCCTAAAACGATTGCCGTACACAGCTCATTGTTTTACCAATGTTAATAAAAAATTTAGTTTTCCAATAATATTGTTTTACCAGTATATATCAAGCCAGTGATCAATATGTACCAGTGATCAACAAAAAATAATAGATAGTGGTGAAAAAAGTTTATTCATTGCCAGTGATCACACGCCTTCTGGTTTAAAAAGTATATAAATTAAGTTTGACCAAAATAAATAAATTTTGTTATGCACCCGTCGTATGATGGGCCATTTATCTTAGTTGATATATAATAGTTGATTAATCAATGCAAGCTAAATATAACGCCCGAAGTCACAAAAATGGCTTTAAACATTTTAAGGTAACTCGGATGTGCATCATGCGAAAGCATTTGTGTAGGAAGTAAAATATTCCCATGCCGTCGGACTTGTTTGTTTACATCTACACGACAGCTAATTACACCGGTACAAGCAGCTTAAAGTGGATTTCTTCTAAACCACTACACACACCCATGCCTATGCTGGTTTCCGCATTCAGAGCCTGTTGGAACAGGGCATTATCTACTCGACTAGCAGGCCGGCGATAAATTGTATAGCTTAATAGTTGAATTTACTTCGCACTGGAGCCACACAACGGTCTATTGGGGACCCGATATCCATCCCGAAATGAAAGATCCAAGGACAACACCTCGTACTTTTGAACCACGGTCAGATGAGGAGTTGCTCAGAGAAATGCTTGGTGAGCTGAAAAGGCAGCTGTAAACAACCGAGTATTAAGCACAGAAATGTTAGTTTGTTTCGAAAACAAAACGCTTGAAATTCAATTTATTTCAATTTATTTAGTTAACAAACTCCCGACTGTAATTAGATTAATTAATTTTTATGAGAGTTAGTTCAGCTTTGATTTGTGTTCGTTGAATGAGAACCAGTTAAATTTTGAATTAAAAAAGTTCATTTAAGTAAAAGACAGTTTAGTTTGGATTTAGTTTTATGAATTTTTCTTGGCATGTATATGTAACATTTTAACAAAGTAAATAAATTATTTTAAGAAATCTAAAGTATGTTTTAATGCACCTTTCAATACATATACTATATGGACATGGTACATACACTATATGGACAAACGTATTTGGACACTGCATGTTTTTCAGAAAAAGGGCTTTGTTATTCTATTTAGTGTAAGAGACAGGGGGCCCTTCTTTTGCTTGTATTACAGCTATAACACGTTGAGTCATTATTTCCATAAGTTCTCTGTAAACCTGGGCAGGAATAGCTCGCCATGCCTCTTGCAAGGCTGGGAGAAGAGATTGTTGTGAAGATGGGAGTGCGTGGTGGTGTTATACTCGTCGCTCCAGTTTTTTCCACAAGTGCTCGATCGGATTGAGATCAGAGGTTCTGAACTGGCCAGTCAAGCAAATTCGTCTCATTTTCAGGAAACCGCTCCAGCACATGTTTTGCAGTTTGACATGGAGCTCGATCCTGGTGGAAGAAACACTCATCGTCACAGTAGTATTGCCATAGCGTAGGCAAGGCCGAATCATCCAGAACGTCGAGGTAGACGTGAGCGTTTATGGTACAAGGCACATAAAGCAATGGGCCATGCTAACCTCGAAAAACAACCTCGCACTAAGATGGATCCTCCTCCGAATTTCTTCAGTGTCCAAATCCTTTTGTCCATGTAGTGTATCCACCAAAGTTTTTTCCCGTCTCCAGTAGCGGCATTTCGTTGTTTCTCTTATAATATTGTTAAGAAAAACAACACAAATAAAAAATTTGTTGCAAATAATATAAATCTGCTGCCTGTATTGAATATTCTTACTTTTGTTTTACAGCTTTGTGACCTCCTGACAAAGAACAAAGAAATAGATCTTAATTCTTCAAATATATAGTAGCTATTTTTTACTTTTATACAAGAGCTTTCTGAAGAAACATTCGTTTCAAATGTACAGGTAAAATGCTATTACATAGTTTTCAAGTGTATTGTGCCTAGTATCTATATTAAAACGTGTATTATCTACACTCTTATTTAATTATTATTTAACATTGATCTTCATTTCGTTTTCTCTTGCAGGACCCATTAGTTTCTTTATTTACCAATCCAGCTTTATCAGTCATTCATATCGCTGATCCAGCATTCAATGTACAAAATGTATGTTTTCAATCAAAAAATAAAGTTTATTATTCTTCCGTTCTTTTTTGTAGTTTTGTAAATTAAACGAAGTTGATTCCCTTCTGAGTTATTCCCACCAATTTTAAAATTTGAGTTTACATGTTTGTTATAATACTAGAAAGATAAAAAGAAGTCTTACTTGTTCATTCCTCTCATCAATTTATCTTGTTGTTTTTATTACCTAAGACATATACACTTTTGAAAGAAATGTCAGTCTACTCTACTACTACTACAATGCGCTCTAAGAAAAATTATGCTCGAAATTCTACATTTTTTTAACAATTATCTAGTATTTTTAGGCCCGGTGCACACATCCGGTTTTCAACGTGCGGCGCCGCTGCCGAAACGCAAGTGCGGTCTGAGATACATTAGATCCAATGGAGTGAATACATGCCTCCGGCGCCGCACACGCGTCTCCATTCTAAAGTACCTTGTTTTCATAAATAAATGAAATATATATAATAATTAATATATGGTTGTAGGCAGTAACGTTCTATTTTGTTTCAAAATACACCAAGTAAGCGAAATAACACGTTTTCTTCGATAGAATATTCATCGCAAATGGCGTGAAATGAGTACTTGCGTCATTTCACGGTTATGTGTGCATAGTTGGGCTTCGGTGCCGCAGCGGCGCCGCACGTTGAAAAACCGGATGTGTGCACCGGGCCTTACATTTCCTACAGAGACGGAATACAGCCAGTATTATACAGAATATGTATGGGAGAATGATTAGTTGAACGTTCATTTTTACAATAAGAAACGCATTGTAGCTGAAAGAAAGGTGTTTAAAGACTAAAAGCAGCTAAGGATAAGCGTTAGAAAAAATTTAATAACTGAAGTTTTGTATCACATTTATTTCAAGCGATTAAATTATGGTTGATTTCAAGTTTCAATGAAGCATTCTTTGTAGTTCTTAGTCCTCTGAGAATCATGTACACGTTGTTCCACCTTGTAACCTGAGGTTTTTCTGTCATGCTTCTGATCTTAGCTTCTTGACCAACCAAACGTTTCCCAGGAATTCTTCAACCAGTAAGCGTGGCTGTTTAGTCATTAAATATTTAGCAGTATGCTGTACGGAGTATAAGCAATATGTTGCTCAGAGATCTCATTGTATAGACCAAAATAAAAATTTTGATGTAAAACACAAATTACAAAATATATTGTAACTAAACCTCACACACACGTCTTATAGCCTCACACATGCATTCTTTGACCAAAATTGTTTAGTTTGATTATACCATTTAAAGTTCAGCCTGGGTATTTTAAATTATTTTCTATATTTTCAGTGTAAGGACAGTAGGGATTAAGTCGGAATATTGATGTGTCCAAAGGGAGTCAAGTGCATTATTATAATTTAAAAATAATACAGTAGAACTCCAATTATCCGGATCAATTGGGACCAGACCCCATCCGGTTTATCAAATATCCGGATAATTGGATAATTCGCGAAAAAAGGTTATTTCTAGTACAAAAAATAATTTGGCTTTTGTATGTAATGTAACTTAATAACTATGAAAACAAATTTGTTTACATTTAGTATTTGAATTGGTTGAATCATCATCGCTGTCTTCACTCGTTTCCGTGTAGCCAAGTCTCGACTGCACTTGACGGTAGGTAGCTGTAGATGGTCGCCCTCATGTTGCCGCTCCATCCATTTTACCGCTGTGTAAAGGCACTCAAACGCTTTACTAGCTGACGGTCCCGCGTCTGGTTGAGTAGCAATGTCATCGTCATCTTCCGGGTCATCGATGAGTTCTCTCACACTTTTAATGAGTTCATCGTCACTGAGAATTTGAAATCCAGGGTCCGAAGAATCACATACCAGCCACTCGCCTACGTCCTCTGCACTGCACTCGTAACATCAAGGAATTTTCACTATGAAGTTTCTTATGACCTCAACTGGCACTTCATCTTCTTTTTTATCTTTCACCGATAATAAACTTTTTGAATGCGGATTTTCCTGATTTATTTTTATTCTCAAAGCGATCCGGATAGCTGGAGTCAGGATAATTGGAGCTCTACAATATTTGCTTAAAATTAAAACTAAATAAATCTACGAATCTAAATTACAATTATTTGTATCGTGACACGCTTCTTTTCCTTCCTGAATTTTTCTGAGAAAGAGTGAAATGTTCAACTTGAGAAGTAACCATTTTGGCTTAACTCCTTTTGCCATGACACAGAAGATGTACAGGGTGTCCATAAAACAATTTTTCAGTTACATTGGCATATTATAACATTTTAATTTAGGCTATTTACAGCAAATCATGTATCAAAATTAAAGGTAAACTCACCTAGTTTTTCTTACAAATGTTCAATATGTGCATCTTGATTTATATGGCACACATCCAACCTAAATTCCAATTCTTCCCACATTTTGTTGAACTAGTCCGGAACAATAGCCTCTTCAATTCTGTGGCCCCAACTCTGGCAAAACATTAGGTTGCGGTGGAACGTAGACACGATCTTTTATAAATTCCCAAAGGGAAAAAATCGCATGGCGTTATGTCAGGTGAACGTGGAGGCCAGCGAAAAAGAGCTCTGTCGTCTCAACCATTACGACCCATCCAACGGTCAGGCATTCAAAGTTCAACAACTCGTAAAAGAGATTCCAATGGGGAGGGGCTTCTACCTGCTGCCAAATAAAGTTTACAGGTTCACCCTCTACTAGTTAGGGAATTTTTTCTAGGGAATAGGGAGTCATTTTTTCAACATATCCAGATAAGTTACGGTAAGAATTGGACTTTAGGTTGGATGTGTGCCGTATAACTAAAGGTGCATATATTGAATATTTGTAAGAAAAACTAGGTGAGTTTACCTTCAATTTGATATATGATTTGTTGTAAATAGTCTAAATTAAAATGTTGTAATATACCATTGAAACTGGGACATTATTTTATGGACACCCTGCATAATCATTGATGCAAGATATATTCTTTTTGTATTTGTGGAAAGGTGCTTCATATCCATATGTAAAAAGATATGCATACATACACACAGTTTGGGTCTCTTTCATTATGGAAGTAAATTTAATAATCAATTTCCAGTATACAAATAAAGGAAAGAAAGAAAAAACAAAACATGCATGAAAATTTGGAAAAACTTCAAACAGACAATATTTGATGGAAGTTCAGGGACTTTTTCGATTGCTAAATAGAATTTTTCGCGTTTTAAGTACTTTTTCTAAGTGCTTAAAAGTTCTTTTTTTTTAATTAGAGTGCTTAAGACTTGGAACCTAGCAAACCATTTTAAAGATTAAAGGCTGCATTTCTAATATTCTATAAAGATTAAATTTTCTCCAAGCATTAACCTATTCAAGCACACTGCTATTCGATTAACTTGCTGAAGTAGTCTAAAAATTGTTCGATTAGCCGTTGAATGTATTTGAACAAATTTTAAGCTATTAATCTACAGATGACTGGTCGTTTGCGGTTTTCTAGCTCGATGGTTGACAGATGATTGTAGTACAGAGCGCCGGTCTGTATGGTTACATGAAAAAAAGAAAGAACTCTATACAATTAGCCCATTAATTTTTATGTAGGATTTCGTGGTGAAACCACTTCACTTGAAAGGGTTAATTGGTGTGAACTTTGGCTTAAGAATACTGCTGATGACAAATAAGAAAGTATTTTTTATCAATACTAGGGGGATCCGCCCCCTGCTCGCTTACGCTCGCCAACCCCATTGCTTCGCAAACCAACATTCCTTTCGCAGAGTGAAACTATCTGAATAATTCGTATTATCCGAATTTCACTTTCCGGTCCATGACGTCACAGCGAGGGCTTCGCAACCTGCTCGCTTACGCTCGCCGACCCCCCGGAAATTGCTATGCAATCCCATTTGGTTTGCTTCGCAAACCAATACCTATTTGTCAAGTGATTTCACTCTTTTTTTTTACTTTAACACTTAATGCACCCTAAACTAATAGCCGCATCAGTAAAAAATCTTCTGCATGTTGTTCCCTGTACAATTTTAAGTAAACGATGTTAATCTCCAAACTTTACGATCTGTACTTTGTACTTTCTCGTTAAACCGTCTGAGAACAAAGAGAAAAAAGCGAGCCTTTTTCCTCGCCAAATAAAAAGAAATCGTTTTCATGGCAATTGTTGCTACGATAAATTTGATATCTGGCAAACCCGATAGTAAGAAATACATCCCTCATCAGCTCCGCAAATTTGCTCCGCGAAATAAAAAATACGAAATTTATGTCACCATCTTTTGATTGCATTGAATTTATTTATGAACCAATTTTAAAAATAATTGCACCGTAAGAAAGAGTATATTCTGAGGTATACTGCGATATTTTCAAAATTAAAAGCTAATAGTAATACGATATAGATATGACAGTTTTAGTTTTGTATCGGAAATTACGATCTGAAAGTTCCGAAAATTGTATGACCCACTTTTAATTGCATCGATTTTATTTATTAACCAATTTGAAAAATAATAGTACCATAAGAAAGAGTGCAATGTAATGTATTCAGTGATGTTCTCAAATTTAAAAAATAATGTTTTTTGCTGTAGATATAACGATTTTAGCAGAAAGTAGCGAAAATATCCAAAGATTCCGAATTTTGTATGACCAACTTTTGATCGCATCCAATTTAATTATTAACTGATTTCAAAAATAATAGTACCGTAAGAAAGAGTACATTTTGAGGTATACTGCGATATTTTAAAAATTAAAAACTCATAGTAATAAGATATAGACACGGCAGTTTAAAAAAAAAGTAACAAAAATGTCCCTATTTTTCCCGAATTTCAAAAAAATATTATCAAGAACCAAATTGAAATAAAAATAAAAAAAACTCGACGATCTGCAAAAATTTACATTCAGAGGTACTCTTTAAAAAAAAACTCACGGCTGAAGACTGAAAATTTGTATGTGTTTTGCTCACTCGCGGAAGAAATTTCGCTTCTTCAATTTTGACACTTAATAAACCCTAAACTAATAGCCGCATAGAAAAAAATCTTAATAATTGTCCAGGGAATACGATGAATAACAAACCATGTTAATTTTGTTTTTTTTCGATCAGTACTTTCTCGGGAAACCGTCTAAGAATCGAGCTAAACACAGTTTTCAATCCTGCGGCAGCGGTAACATTTTTTTAATATAGAGAGAAAATACATACAACATATATTTTTCTTCGACCATCTTCTTGAATATGTTCCGATACATTTTTTTTTCTTTTATTATATTTTCTTTGCAAATATAGGTATTTTTAGAACAGATTTATTGGACCAACCACTTTCTAAAACATCAGAAAAGCATTCCTTGATTGCATAATCACTTAGAACCAGTTTTGCCTATGTATTAAAATTTCAAAGTCTTTGAACAAAAGAAAGTACAATTAACCAAGTTGCAATGATGAGAATCTTCTGGCGTTAACTTCTGATATGGTATGGGGTGTCATTGGATTCTATTCTTGCACCCTCCTAATACGCATTGTCGGTATACACAGCGGCCACCGTTTCATCTCTAGTGCTGTGGTTTCTAGTCTGTTGATATGTTATGGTAAAGAGTAGCATATATGGCAGTTTTCATGGCATTATTATCAGCTTTATTTGCTAATATTGTATTTTAATAATAACGAGTAAAATTTTTTATAGTTTTTCCAGATAACTGCCACGAGATTTTGCACCCAATGTGATACCATGAGTTTTCCATGTTTTTACTGCATCTCTTAATTGTGTCCCCATACGTTTACTAATGTGGTTGACACAATCCGCATTTTTATAGTGATATCACGACCATACACACCAGGCAAATTATTAAATGTTTTGGCATCTCCATCCGAAAGTAAAGTTGTACATCAGAGGAGGGGAGAGAGAACCTTATCTTTATAATCAAAGCTCTGTCGTTTATGTTTAGGCAAAATTAATAATAACGTATAAACAGAAAAAAGGAAACAACAGATAACAAATATCAAACATAAAAACAAAACTAAAGCCTTCTTTTTTGATAAAAAAAGACAAGCAATGATATCAGTGACAGTTACAAAGAAAAGTTTCATCTTCTTCTAAGCTATTTCGTTTATTTAATCTAAAATAACTATCGAGGTAATGCGGTTAGTTCAGTCAGATCGATTTTTCAGTTAGTTTTGGTTTCGAAGCACTGTGATCGAACTCAAAAAAATCCTTGTAACTTTTAAAAAACTAGGGGGCCTGCCCCCTGCTCGCTGACGCTCGCCAATCCACGGAGGATTGCTTCGCAATACTCATTGGTTCGCTGCGCGAACCTATGCTCGCTTCGCTCGCCTCAATGAAGACATGTGTCCTAGCAGAAGGGATTGTTTACAAAATATGTTACCAAAAAAATGTTTTTCAAATCTAAATTTGCTGTATTACAGAAAAAATATATACAGTATCTCTAAAATCAGAATTCAAATGAAAACTTTGTGCAAATTTTGACTCGAAATGTGAGCGTTGCTTTGGAAATTGAATACCCAGCATGTTGTTTGTGTGTACATTTTCCCAGCACTCAAACGACCCACACTTTTTCATTGAGTTTGTTGCCGAAAGTTGTAGTGCAAGCGTCTTGTTGAACTATAATTGTTGGCCCTGAAAAGGACCGTTTTTTAAATGGCCCTGAAAAGATCCTCCGCTTTCTTTTATTTCTATTATAAACTAACTGCAACAGCTCTTTAAAATTTCCTTTTTTTTTTCAATAAAATTTCATCCGATAACGCTATAAATTCAATCGATGCGCGAGACTTCGCGATAAACAAACAATCGTACAGTGTTGCCAAAACGCGATTACAAATAACGTCTTTTTCGTGAGCCACGTAAGATAATTATATATATAGATACAACAATCAGTCTGATTTTCTAGGACAACATTTTAAACAGTATAAGGCAACTTTTTAAGCAAAAAAAAAATTCTGTATTTTTGTCATTTTTAAGGTGCTATGTCCCCTTAAGGCTTGGTATCTGAGATTATATTTTATTTTGAAGTTTTCGTCAAAATTGGAAATTATTAAACAACCGCTATTTTACATGAAAATGACCCTTTGTGCAAGATTTATTCATATAAATTCCCAGATGTCATTCCCTATAGTATCTTTTAATTTGCTCTAGTGAATAGCTTGCGGAAACTATGCATAAATAAAAAAAAGGTGGTTCGCTCTTTTAAAACACCTGTATTTTATCAAGTAGTGTTAGAGCAAAAGTTGAATTTTGTGAAAAACTAATAGTTTTAGTTTTGAAGCTACATTTAATATTCATTTTACTCCTGATATTCATTCAGTTCATAGAGATTTAACAACTGATTCATTCCTTATGTGAGCAAGAAAGTTACTTTTCATACATCAAGATCGACAAATACCTTCCTTGGTTATCAATACTTCAACATGTTTTCAATATTTTCCTTTCATTGCCAAGGCAACGGTTTCAATGAGCGATGAAGAAAGGCAATTCCTTATTGCTTTGTGTGTGAAAGATGTTAGATGACACGCGTTAACGAAACTATTCATCACAAAATTCACTGTTTTTTTCTCATTTTGTTCCATAATAATTACTTCCATAAGACAACTTAATTAATTCTCTAGAAGGGTTAATGGTATTTACCCGTTGGTTTCAATCAATAACATGAGTACGAATATTTAACAATACGACACACACATTATCTACTATGGGAAACTAACTTCAGAGTTCATGTATAGTGTCCTTTCCGGATATACGTTCACTACTCGTTTTGATAAAGAAAACCCAGGACAGTGGTGGAATAATTTAATTTCTGTTCAGATTTGCCAAAGCGACTTTATGGATCGCTTAACTAAATTGTATAATTTCAAACGAAATAACTTATTTGCTACTAAAGAAACGTATCGTGGTGAATCTAAATCAGGTGTAACTGCCGAGAAAAACTTTCAACGCTTGAAAAAAGTCTTTAGACTCTTCAACATCAAGTTCTCCGATGATGGTATGCATTCTACAAGCATGAAAGCATTCCGTCTGATTACACTAATGAACATCTATGTAGCATACCTACTGGCAGCAGAGTTACGCACTCACGTCTTCTACAGGAATTCAGTGGTTTTCATTCTTTCTTTAAGCAGCGGTACTATTCTGGTAGTGATTCTGCGCATATGCATTCTGAAGCAGATTAGTCTAGTGTCACAATCTCTGAAAATATCCTACAACTTATTGTCTGTAATTAGACAAGAACCGCTTCCGTCAGTTATGTCTTACATTTTATACAATTTTACAGTGTGCTTTTCTGTGACTATAGCTTTTCTTGCGGTGTATATCTACGCCACAGAATGGGAGAATGCTCTTCCAGGTTACCAGGACTATTTCTTCCTTGGTTGGGTACCCCGCTACAGAAACCAAACCATCGCCATTTTGTTTTACGTGTTGACATTCTTCCTAGAGTGCTTGGAGTTGCTCATTATATACACATTTCCCGGTGTATTGCTGGTTCTATGCTGCTACCAGTACTCTATAGTGGTGGGAATAAATAGAGGCTTAGCCAGAAGAATTAAAAACTGCCTAACAGTGCAAGAAGCTCTGGAAGAATTCCTTTCTTTCTACGCTCAAGTCCAATATTGCATGAAAGCCACTGAAACAGCTCTGTCACCTATCATCTTTTTTGTTTACGGATATATTCTCAGTTGCTTATTTCAGGTGAGTTTATTAAGTAATATATCAAATTGATATGATTTTACGAGGTCGATTCCCAAATATTTCCAAAGCTTTGATTATACTTTATTGTACTTTTGAATCCTTCAGTTGATGCTAAGTTGTCTACTGCTTCCACTTGTTTACTACTGATATAAAATATATATTACCCTATAATGAACATCTCCGAGTAAAATATGCAATGAGTTCAAAAGTAGTTTTCCAATTAAATGTAAAGTTGTGAGCAGGTAATGAAGGATGCACTCGATCCATTCTTTTTTCCTGAGTCTTTTCTCCCAGTTATTGACTTGTGATTCTTTGTTTAGCAACATTCTGAAAATCTACACTTCAGATTAGGTCTTATATTAAAATATTCCACTTCCCTTTTGTAATTGAGAAATACTTTCAGGTTTTTGTCAACCAATATTCGACTTGTAGAATTCAGAGTACCATGGGGGGACCCAAAAGAAACCAGACAGGTACTCTGTTGGGCAGTGCTTATGTTATGTAGTACGGGGTTCTGCCGCTTGGTGGCCATGTTAGTGGATCTCAACTATCATTCTGCCAAGCGGCGTCATCAAGTGTTAAAATTGAGCAAGTGAGTGGTTTTTTTTTCTTTTTTTTTTTTTCTAAATCATATTTTGGGAGTTCGTCGATATTGCTGATGGCGGACACACGGAAATAGCGCGCTGCAATTAAATTTTGTCTCCTGTTACGAAAATCCTGTACTGAAACGGTTGAAATGATACAGCTTACGAAGATGGTGCTATGAAGAGAATGCACGTTTTTGAGTGGTTTGCCCGTTTCAAAACGGGTAAAATTTCGATTGAAGATAAATCTCGGTCAGGTCGTCCTACAACCTCAAAAACGGACGAAAACATCCAGAAAATTTGCGATGGAAGCCCGACCGATAGATGAACTCTCTGATTTGTCTGGAGTGACCTGGAGTTTTTGCCAGAGCATTTTGAGTGAGGAATCGAAAATGAGAAGAAATATGCCATTCGAAGAAAACGGACCGAAATATGGCAAAGAGGGAGTGGTGGTTCCACCATGACAATGCACCTGCACACACCTCCATGCTCGTCAAGCAGTTTTTGACCAAAATGGGCATGACTTCTTCCCCACGCTCCCTATTTACCCAATATTGCTCTATGTAACTATTTTTTGTTCCTGAGGATAAAAAAAGGACCTTAAAGGAAAACGTTCTGTGGACGTGGATGAGGTTAAACAAAAAATGACACAAGCTTTGAGAAGCATCTCTTTGACAGAGCTTACGAATTGCATCCAGAAATGGAAGAAACTTATTGACCATTGTATTGAGGCAAACGGGAAGTACTTTGAGGGTGACTAAAGTATGAACTTGTAAAAATAAATACTTGATTTTTTTAAATCAATTTTGTGTGGGTTTTTTTGGGTACCCCCTCGTATGCCCTCTGGATTGACTTTTCTGGGAGACGTCTATCAGCAAGTGCTTGAAAGTATTGTGCAAACCTGCTGTTTGGAATCACTATTGAGTTTCTATAAGACAAAATTAAAGTTCTCAACTCATTCATCTGCAGTCTACGTGATTTAAATACGGTTTCGACTTTCCTCATTAAAATATATAACCTAAATCAGAATTCCTCAATTTAAATTCCCAGGAGCTTCTACGATATTCATAAGATGCGTTTCACATTTTGTAGAATTCTTTAACAAGTTTAATTGTTTTGCATTGGGCCACAAACATTACGTGAACTTAACTGATAGTACTCGTATGTGAGAGTCTTTTTCTATCAAGCCACTTATAGGTGGCTGTAGTGTTTCTGCACCGATACGCGTTTCCTGTTCGTCATTTGGTATGTTTTTCTAATACGATTTCAGTCGCCACAAAGTATTTCACGTCGCCAATATAATTTCCTAGGAATGAATTCCTAACTGATATATGATAATTGATTGGTCAGCACCAATTAGATTAAAAAAACGCCAAACTTAGCCCCAAAACTACAATAAACTTTATTTTAAAGTTACCCCCATATTTACCATGCGAGAGCATTTGGACAGCAGACTTAACATCTTCACAGACCGTCTTGTCTGTTTGTTGACTGACAATCCCTCTCAAACAATATTCAAATAAAGAAATTTGAATAGGTGATTTTTTACAAATATAGACTCATCGCTTTCTGAAATATGCATTGAAAATTAAAATTTTCATATATTTGCTGTTACAAAATTATTTTTTTTGGATAACTTTTAATTTCAGCCTTTTTATTCGATTTCAACGGACCGCAAGTTCTGCATTCCAACGAATGAATCGTAATATTCTATTCGGCGTAAAATCGCTAAGTTTATGTATCAGTAGAGGGTCTAATTTGTACCAACAACCAAAATAAAAATTGAAACATTCCTTACTTCTTAGAGCCGATCAACCGGTCTGGTGGTTAAGGTGTTAGCCTCTAGATCGGAAGTTTTCTGGTTTGAATACGGGTCTGTGCATGGATATTTGTAATCGTATGGTAAGTTTTGACAACAGTTTGGGTATTTTTTGCCCTTCATTATCAGTTTGCTATGAAAGCTGTTGGCTAGAAAGCATCCAACCAAAGTGTTGAGAAGTGGTTTTTATGTTTTAAAAACGTGTTTAGATAAATTATATAATAATTAACCTAGGTTTGTTTGAACAAACCAATTTAACTTTCCAAGTGGTAATCCCTAAAGCTTATCTAAAAATGTATAGTGGAAAGAAATTATTGCAACCATTTTTTTATAACATATTCCTCTATTCAGTCATCATACTTGGACACTTTGTAAAATTTGATGATGTTAAATGGCAGAGACGAGTGTAGATAACCTTTTTTAATAGTATAGTGTACTAAATAACACGCAAAAAGGAACACATAATACAGTAAGTTGGAAAGTAACGCTATTAAAAATTAGTTAAAAATTACTATAAAAGTAATTTTCAAAAGACTAGCTGTAAATTATATTTTCAGGTTAAATGCCTTACGAAGCAATTG
The DNA here is from genome assembly GCA_947359465.1 of Metellina segmentata. Lineage (NCBI taxonomy): Eukaryota > Metazoa > Arthropoda > Arachnida > Araneae > Tetragnathidae > Metellina > Metellina segmentata. The sequence continues at coordinate 65,753,644 of OX375881.1, forward strand.
AAAAGTTAAAGGTAACACGTTTAGTAAAATAGTATTCATAATATTTAAAAGAAATCTTTACTTGCTAATGGCTAAACCCTTTCAGCTGTGAGTTCTATTTAAAAAAAGATTTTGTGGTTGCTTTAAATGCGATAAAACTTTCCAACATTCCGAGCTAGACATAAGGTTTTGCAAACTTAAGTTTGAGTAAAATTCTTAAATACATTAAAGAATAAATATCAAGAATTAAAAGATATAGCCTCAGTTTAGATTTAACCATCGTCTGCCTTTGAAATATTCATATTTATGAATAGAGTATAGTATTTCACAACGGGGGAAGAGCAAATAACTATTTTGTAAAGTAATTAAAATTCTGACAAAATGTTTAATCCATTTTTCTAATAACTATGCTTAAACTCGTTTTCTCTCCAAAATGTCAATAATTTATCAATATTTCACCAATGATATGAAAGGATTAAACTAGGAAGTGAAAAACGCACTGATAATAAAAGTGTTATTTTGCTACTTTGTATCTGGCATCTCCAAAATTATTTTTTCATTTTCTAATTATATTTAGAACTGGCAAAGTTACCCGAACCTACTCTGGTTGAATTGGTTAAGTATGGATTGAAAAAAGGTGACCATAGTAATTACTTTCCTCTTTTTTTAGAAAAGTGACTTCATTTGAATGTCAGGATAATAAAATTTTGACACACCTTTCCGATGCTTTTATGTTTACAACATACTTTCGACACAAATCCTATGCATGTATATCGATCCATACAATACATTTTACATCACACTTCTGTTGTATAACAAAACTACGAAAGGTGATACAAAGCTGATTACTAAAATAATCTATTTTGAATTTGGAGAGGGGTGTTATATTCTTAAGTTCGTTTTCTGTAAAATTGCCTAAACTCAATTCACAAAAACGACCCGAATCTACGGCAAATACTTTAGCACTCTCTTACAATATTTTTACTTATCGCACAAGGCACCGTGCAAGCGATATTTTCGAATTTCATGATCTGTAAGGTAAAGATGGCAAATTCATTTGATAAGGAGGATTTATTTTTTATAAGGAAATGTGGTTTTTCTTGAAAATTTTTTATTTGTTGCACGTGCAATAAGAAGGTGTTTTAAAATTTAATGCCTTCAATTCAGACACACACACAAAGTAACTTATTATCATTTTTTTTTAAATGGTAGATCGATTTGACAGAATTCTTTTAAAGAAAATCAAAATATTTTCAACAAACTCTTCCGGTAGTTATACTTCAACTCGTAAAGTAGGTATACTTGACTTTCTGTTGCCATAACTTACAACCGAAAACAAAGCAATAATTAAAACTGCAGAATAAGTTTCGATCGAAGAAAAACAGAAATTAATATTACTGTCGGTGAGCAGCGAATACGGGTTTTCGATTCGTTGAGCACGCGCTACAGCTTAAAGCCCTCATTTTCAATGCAGAGATTGAGTTTTAAATGTAATTATTAATGTAATTAAAATTTATTATTAAATGTATTTCCCTAACTAGTTTATAATGAGAATGATGGTGTTACTTTCCACTGAGGGCAGCTTTCAATAAAACCAAGTAATTTTATTTGAAGCATGACATGGTGATGTCGATACATGCCACGGTTTATGCGAAACTTGACTACATGTTATTTCGCCAACCATTACTACATATGGCTGTAACGCTTCTAGATGCGTAGCTATTTACTCTGTATGCGAGTTTGAGATTTTCGCTATTATATCATAATTTAATATTAATTTATTGTGCACGACTGAAGATCTGTCAAGTGGTTGTAGAAAAACGTATGAATCAATATTAGGCAAATCATTCATTGGTTAAAGTGAGCATCCAGCGAATTAAAATCACTAATATGCGCTTCGATATCCAATCGTGCCATGTCGATTCGTAAGTCCGTTTGACTTTTGAGATCTTATAAAGTGACGTCAACATGCTCTATCTATTTCATCATAAGGTCGATGCAAGTTTGTCATCAAGTTTGTTGGAGAGTTAATAAAATTTATGGTGAACCAGAATACCGTGATAATCAGAACATCGCACCTATATTGCACGCGCTTGTATGCTTCTACGCATATCTATCTTGATTAATCGTTAAGGAGTTAGTTGTTGTTCTGATTGAGATCAGAAATAGAAATGCTAGATGTTTCCAGCTAGCGTTCATCTAGCTATGTAATTCTGTAAATTGTAAATAAATTAGACATTTGGCATGCATTGCTTATTAATTACAAGGGGTGTTCAAATGAAAAGGTACGAAACGTCGTAACAACGTAACCGTTAGCATATTTGCCTATGCCGCTATGGGATAACGTAGCGAGACATCTAGGGATGCGATTGGAACCTCCGGCATATATCGAAGCATGCGTGGGCGCCCGCATGCGCAGGAGAGAGCAGAGGCTCTTATAAAGAGCGCCGTCCAATGGACGCGGCAGTGTGTGTGAGGACAGGATGGCGTTCACATTGCAAAATTCGACGATTGAAGAGCAGCGAGGCGTTATCCGATTTCTGACAGCGGAAGGTGTTAAACCGGTCGTTATTCATCGCCGGATGGTGACTGTATACGGGGAAGACTGTGTGTACGACAAGTCAGTGTGAAAATGGAGTGCCCGTTTTCGTGCAGGCCGTGAGAGTTTGGTTGATGACCCGAGACCAGGCCAGGCAAACACAGTTATCACGGCCGATCTCATTGACAAGGTGGAAGACCTAGTGAGAAGTGATCGGCGTGTCACATTACGAATGTTGGCGGTGAAGGTGGATGTGAGCGTTGGAACAGTGTGGACAACTGTTCACGACAGGTTGCGTTATCGGAAGGTGTGCCCGCGGTGGGTTCAGAAGCAGATCACCGACTAGCAAAAGGAACTGCGTATGTTGCTATTACTTCAACATCTGTTTCGGTATCATGAAGAACCCGCTTTCCTGGATCGTATCGTCACAGGTGATGAGAGCTGGTGCCATCACTACGAGCCAGAGACAAAGCGGAACAGCATGCAGTGGAAGCATGCGTCGTCACCTCCCCCTAAAAAGTCCAAAGCCGTGGCGTCATTAGGGAAGGTGTTACCGTCTTTTTCGACGTCCAAGGTCCGCTACTTGTAGAATTCCTCGAACACAGAAGAACCATTAACTCCGATGTGTGTACTGTGAGACACTCCGAAGCCTACGCAGGTCCATCAAGAACAAAAGACCGGGGCTGCTCACGGAGGATGTGGTTCTGCTCCATGATAACGCGCGTCCACACGTCTCCAGGGTCACACACACGGAACAGGCCAAGTTCAAGTGGGAGCAGCTTGACCATCCACCCTACTGCCCGGACTGTCGCCCTGCGATTTCCATGTGTTTTGTCCCCTGAAAAAAACATCTGAAAGGGAAGCGCTTCAACTCGGACGACGAACTCAAGGACGCTGTGAAGGACTGGGTCTCGTCACGGCCACAGGAATTCTGGAAACAAGGAATACTTCGGCTCGTTAATTAATGGGGTCGTTGTGCTCAGGCCTATGGTGTATACTTTGAATAAAGTCTTCATTTATACCCACAGTGTCGTTTTGTACCTTTTCATTTGAACAAACCTGGTAACATAGATACCTTCAACACCTATATCATCACAGAATGGGCGAGATTATGACAGGTGTGTGGACTAAATTGACACCCACACTACAAGTATATCAATGCAAATTGCAAATAAACTAGTGTTCAATATGTGAGGACATATGAAAACAAATAATGTGACCAATATTGTCTAAAAGTATTCGTTTCAATTTCAGGCCACGGGAGCACTGGTGACTTTAAAGATGCGAGATAGTTCTACGAATAGTATTTTGCCCACGTTCTCTGTTATCATGTTCCTGGCCGGAGTTGCAGCATTCTCAGCTTTGAGTACCCACACATCTCGAATCAATGGATCATCGCTTTTGGTTCGCCATCGTATGTTTGAACTCCTGTCAACGAAAGGTACGCGCGGAGTGGACTTCGAACTGCTGCCCATTCTTCTAATAGTGGCCAACAACTACCCAGAGCAGGTTTTGGCAACAGCTTGGGGATTTTTTGCCCTTGATGGTCAGTTTGCTTTGAAAGCTGTTGGCGGCATCATAACGTATGCTGTAATTGCAGCACAAATCAGCCATTGATATACCGTATCAGCCAGAAGCCATTGATGACCTGTCTTTTTCGAAACTCCTTCAAAGATTGCTGGTGACAAAAATGGCAAAATATGTGTGTGCTTGTAATTCTTTACCACTCAAGAATCCGTTATGAAAGAACCTATCATTCGAGTTCTGTAAAAGATTTTCAATGTAATTAAAGGGTTAGGAACCTTTTAAATTTTCAAAAAAATCCATACAAATTATTATGATCTAATTTTAATGCTCTGTTTCTTAGCAACGTTTTAAAACAAACCTGGTGTAAAATTTCACTCTAGAACGGAAGTTATGGTTAAAAGAATGAACCCCTTAATCAAGCATTTAGAACCAGCTCAAAAATGTCTAGCAAATTTAGATAATGAAAGAATAGACATTGGCATATTACGATTTCTTCAGAGCACGAAAGATCAAAAGAAGAAAGCAAAAAGTTGTTGCAGAAAATTTCATTCTGCAAGATAGAGAAACATATGCTGCTGGAGCATTTTAATAATATAATTGTTTTTAAACGACGATATCTCAAAACTGTGATTTTACCACTTGCGAGTAAAGATTTCTCTGGAATGATTGGTTAGAATTACATGAAATTTTAATTGATTATGTAAACCTTATATATGTTTAAAATGACCAACTTTTTTTGTCTATCCTGTTGAAAGTTTTTGAAAAAAGATTAATTTTGTGTTGAAAAAAAGAACAAATTTCAATTTTTTTTTTAATTAAAACATTTTTATAAGAAATTAAAAAAAAACACAAGAGTTCGTCATTGTAATTATACTATATATTTTTAAGTGCATAAAAAAATCAGCTCAGAATAATAATTATTTTGCCCAGAATACTGCGCGCAATGTACCATATAATATTCTAACAACAAAAACAATGCATTTCATTTGGTCCAATTTACAATATATTTAAGGGGTAAAAAAAAAAAATTTATATTTTACAAAAGATAAAGGTAGTTAAAATCTGCATACAATATTTCATTTATGTAAATAATTTATTCATGGAGATATTAAGATTCAAAATGTCGTGATTTTTTTTTTGATATTTTGACATTTAAAAGGTACCTAACCCCTTAAGCAAACCAGGCAGAGAACTCATTTACTTTCTGTTGCCCAATGCTCTTGCATGACACATATTGGTGTTATCTTTAAATATAGTTTATCACAGTTTTAGTGACGTTTGACGTTGACGGTGATCACTCAATTATTACATAAGAAATCAGAATTCATTCTTGGGAATTTGTATTGCGGACTAGCTGATATCGTATACGAAAACAAGCTAATATATATGGAATACGTATGGGAAGAACGTTCCGTCACAAGAATTATGTATTTGACTTGACTGAAAAAGGCTCTAGTGCACAGATGTCCTTTAGTTAAAGTCGGTTCGAACAATGCTGACTGACAATACTGCTTCTGAAGGATAAAACTTTAAATGGCATTTTTAAGTGGGTCTTAGTTAACCTACACTAAAGACATAGCACTGAGTTTCATGTTTCCCCTGTATATTAACATAATCCTCATTTTCAGAATTATTAATAATCTCTCAGGTACATTATTAAGTGATCTGTAATGAAAGGAAGCAGTTTTCACATTCACACAAGTTCTGAGAGTTATTTTTGAAAAACAAGATCTGTAATGGAAAGAAAGCCTAAATATTATGCATTTCCTGAGAATTGACGCTCGTACTGGTTTAATTAACCCTCTTGTACCAAAAATGACAATAAATTGACATGTCAAACGAAGCCTGATAATCGATATTTTTAAGTTTCTACTTTTGTAACTTGGTAAGGGAATACATGCCGTGTGCATAAGTAAGGCAGCTTCACAAAAATTAATAATCAGTATAAAATATTATATTTGTATTATTTAGTTTCTAACTATTTTTGTTTCGATTTTTGTTAAGAACTATAGTACTGTAGATTCATAACGCTTCATGTCTCTTGACGGAAAGGAGATCGATCTTTATTCATTAAATATGTGTTACTTTAATCATATTTAAATTTCCAATAATTTAATGACACCGCAAACTAAGGCTACTTTTGATTGATGATTAAATTCGTTGAATGTGTTACATCTAGTAGAACCAAATGATTGCTGAATGTTTCACATCCTACTTAAAACGCTTGAGGGAATTTCCCATGTTCTGAAACGCTTAACTTACATCAACCGATGTACCGAGGTAGGATTTTTTTTTTTTACATACGTTGTGCTACGCGCTTTTTGAACATTCAGGTTTGACACTGAATTAGGTTCTCTTGATAGTACAAAATACTAAATTAATACATTTTTCTCAGATATTGAGTTCAAACAAGTCTGTAATTCTTCTTACCTATGTTTTCATGCAATGCAGGTAAATTCAACTAACGATATTATAAATACTTGAATATCCACAAAAAGGACCGACTAGTTTAATACAAGACGGGTAAAATCATAACCGATGATGTTATAACGCTCCAAAAAGACGCTGAAGCTCATCGACATTATATTTGATAACATTAAGATGAACATCAACACTTCATTGGCTCATTTTAGCACCATCGGGCATGATTTTGCCCGACTTGTTGAATACTGTATAAAATACAAATTCAAGACTTTCTTATATTAATAATTCATTATTATAATTCTTTTAAATGTGAGTCATTCTGAGTTTTTATTTTAATTCACTTTTCCTGGTTGTAAAGATTTCAACACTCTACAGCATTTTATTTAAGTGGCCAGTGTTCGAGAAGATGCCACAGTATACTTGTTACCTTTGTCTGCCAATGTTTACACATTATGAGCTAATGAGAAAAAAAGTTTCACTACTAAGTTCTGTTACTCTGTTGCTCGTATAGAAACCAAAAACGATCATATTTTATTTGAGTTAATGTTTACTAACTTGTTTGTTAAATAATTACACTTCGTGACAAAAAAAAAGTTGCACAGTTGCACTGGAGGGAGTAGACCGGTATAAATGAAATTTGGAGAAGTGGTACATCTGCGTTGGAGATGAAAATGATCAAATTTTTAGAATCGATTAAACATATGCTACGCGCAGAGCAACTCTCAAACAAGCTGCATACCGGGGCATAAAAGGACATCCAGTAGCGCAGCAGATTAATTTTGACTCATGCTGTTGTGTTGGTTACACCGTTTCTCATTAAGCTATGCCTCGGAATAAAGTTTTCAAGCAATTTAAGCAACTGGGAGAGTTTGACATAGACCGAGGAATTGGCCTCCGAAAAGGTGGATGGTCTAATCGACGACGGATTGCGCAACATATTGATAGTAGTGATGTTATTGTTGCACGCTGTTGGCAGCGGTGGATACAATGCACATGCCAGCATCAACCAGACTCAGGAAGGAAACCGAACCGAGAGAGGATGGACCTTGTTGTAAGACATGCGCGTACTTATTCAACAGCAACTGTTGCAGACATCCAACGGGCAGTGAGAACCTCTCTCGATCATCCAATAAGTGATCGCACCATTTGTCGACGGCTTCATGACGTGGGACTAAACTCACGTAGACCGCTACGACACGACTTTCTTTAACAGCATTGCATCGCCGTCAAAGACTGGGATGGTGTCGTGCCAGACGGACCTGGGGCGTCGAATAGCATCGAATGGTCTTCACTGACGAATCCCGCTTCTGTCTGGGTGGAGACGACAACCGAATCCGTCTGTGGAGGCATCGTGATCAGCGCCAAGATTCGAGGTTTTTTGTGCAGCGTCACGTCCAGAAAACCTGGTGTCATGGTAGGGGGGGGGGTAATTGCCTATGTTGCCAATTCACTTTTGGTATTCGGTACGGCTTTGACAGGCCAGCTTTACGTACAAGAAATAAATTTTACAGCCAGTTACGCTCCCATTCCTGAACTCTCAGGTTCACTCACTTTTTCAACAAGACAATTCTCGATCCCATATTGCTGCCGTCCCTAGAGCTTGTCAACGACTCAACGATATCTTACCATGGCCAGCATACTCATCGGACCTGTACCCGATCAAGAATGTATAGGATGCCATTGGACGAGATATCACCACTCCACCCGTACCACGTAATGTGCTGGAACTACGTGACAGGGTTAAAGTAGCATACGATAAACTGTTGCATGACTTCATAAAGTCTGTATGACTCACTACTAAGGCCCTTGGCATGCTGCATTAAGAATAATGGCTGGAGCCGCGGGATATCAGTCAGTAGAGCGTCGGGCTCGCATCAGAAGTGTTGTGGGTTCTGTCTTCGGCAGAGTCTGCAATTCTGATGATTGCGAGATCGGCGCTTCTACCTGGCTAAAGACCGTCGTGTTCACTAATGGTGACTGGGGCACGTTAAATAGGTCGTGGTCACAAAGTCCCCCATGTTCCCATACCAAATCAATACCTCTGGGGATACCTAATCAGGTGGTTATCGGCCTCTGATTGGGATCTAAATTACGATATGTGTGAGTGAATGGATGTATGAAAGGGACCTTCCTGTTAAACGGATGTGTTATGTATGTCGAGCTAAGTCGGACTCCCTCACAATGGGGCTCAATAACATGGAAGGCGCACCCCCCTCGCCTCTTGCCGTCTTTGACGGGCCTGGCACTCCTCCGGTCTGCCAGTGTAGGCATAAGAAACAACAACAACAGAATAATGGCGGTCATACGCCTTACTGAATGATACCACTTTTTTTTTATAATTTTTCTCAATACAGTTTGCATATTTCAGTCTAAAATTTTAATCATTTACTTATTTATAAGCACTACCAACCTTGTAAATTTCATTGCATTCTGGCAATTCCTTCTAGGTGCAACTTCTTTTTTTTTTGCCTTAGAGTGTATAAAAACACCATTTGTCTAAATGAGTTTCTTTTTTAAATGCTATTTATATTTGTTGTTATAAGGTGATTGCTATTAAACACTTACCAGCCTCGTATCACAAAATCTGAAAACAATTTCACGTTACTACAGAGTGTCCTAAAAGTTTCCGTAATGACGATTCGTGAATTTATTACACAAAAACAACAAACTAAAACAATTACTTTTATGCTCATGGTGAAAAGCACTTTTAACGTAACGTAGGAAAATAATTTGAACTTACATTTATAATGATACCATGCCTCATCGAAGAAACATGTTTTATCCAAAATGTTTATATTGTTGCAAATAAATTTTCTGAACCATCGGCAATAATAAAACCGCTTCTTATTGTCTGGTGGCTTTTGCTCATGTAACATTTTTACACGATAAGCACGAAAATGCAAAGCTCTTAAAGCCTTATGTGCCCATTTGTTGCGACAAACGATGATGAAGAGATTGCAATATCCTCCGTTGAGTTTCTTCCACAAAGTCTGGTGTAACGACTTTCGGTCACCCACTCCTGTGTTTATCTTCCACCGAACCTGTCTCACTGAATCGCTGAACGAGTAGGTATAGCGTATCTTTACTCGGCCAAAATTCTTTACATCTTTCATATGATTTACATTCAGAATAAGCCTCAAGCAGCGCAATTCTCTGAATGCTTGATAAACTCATTTTGCACTGAAGAACAAAATGATGTGGAACTTTATTATCGCACAACTTGAGCTCGAAGAAAACCAAACGATAAAAATTGAAAAATCGATAAAACTATAAGAAGACGATAAAATTCACTAATTAAAACAAAATTACGGGCAATAATATTTTTTAAAGTTGGAATGCGGGAACTTTTAGGACATTGTACTATTTAATGTCAATGGGAATCTCTACCTCCAGAAATTCCCACATTACCTTAAGTTTTCAATTTGTCGATTCGTATAGTTGACTTTTCTTATCATTTACCTGTGCAGAATCAAAACAAAGAAATATCCTGTAGTTATTAATTCTCCTGGTGGTTAAGTTCTGTATCGACAGGTAACTCGTCATTAGCAATATAGTCTGAATAATGTGATACCTCGTCGTTAAAAGAAAACTGTCAGAATCATGATATTATCATCACAAATAAGGCAATATCTTAGTGACGAATGAACTCGTCAAGCAAAATTGGTCAAATCTTGATAGACGCGATAACTCGTCACAACCTCTTTAAGGATCAACTCTATTTCTTTTTTTATTGGACGTCCCAGTACAGAAATCGGATCATTACTAATTTTTATACCACATTTTTTTACTTTCTTTTCGAGTTTTTACAATTGCTATTATGTACCATTTTTGTACATACCATTCTGTATTAGTTGTAGGGGAAGGTGGAGCACAGTGTTACACGTTTTTTAATTTCATCTGTGGCATCAAGATATCCATCTATATGATTCAAATAAAGCCCTTAAAATTATCTTTGATCTCTTACATACATCTTAAGTATCATTAAAATAAAAATAAAAGAGTAACATTTATTTCCAGTATTTAATGTTTATGGTAGTGGTTTACATTGTAACACTGTGACCCACTGTCGGGGAACAGTGTTACGTTATAGCAGCAACAGTAAATATAAAGAACTAAGGGGCCTGCCCCCTGTTCCTTTACGCTCGCCAACCCCCGGGGGTATTGCTTTGGAAACCTCATTGGTTCGCATCAATGAAAACATATGTCCTAGCAGAAGGGATTGTTTACGAAATATGATATTTCAAAATAATATTTTTCAAATATAAATTTGTTGTATTACAGAAAAGTTTTTCCGTAGGCCTGGAATCGGAACTCGAACAATTTGGAATTCAAATGAAAACTTTGAGCACATTTGGACATTTGGAAATGTGAGCGCTGCTTTGGAAATCGAATACCCAGCAAGTTGATTGCGTGTACATTTACCCAGCACTCGAGACACTCACACTGTTTGATTGAGTTTGTTTTAAGTTGTAGTGTAGCGTCTTGTTGAACTATAATTGTTGACCCTAAAAATGGCCAATAACTCTATAAATTCAATTGAAACGCGAGTAAACAAAATATCGTTCAGTGTTATCAAAAAGCGATAACAAATTACGTCTTTTTTATGTGAAACATAAGAGAATTTTTATATATAGATGGGTTTTTGTTAAAATTCATTTTAATTGAAATATACAGATATCTAATGATTCCTTAAGCAGGCTTAAAATAAAATGCTTTTTATTAGTTTTACTTATCATTTAACAGCTTTAAAAGTGAGGAAAATATTTGCAATGATTGTAGCCTACAGTTATAAAGTAGATGATAAAATAAGATTAAACAAATTGTAAATTTTATTTTAGTTTTTGATAAGAAGTGAAATACACAGGGAAAATCAGCATTTCTGCTTTTATCACTGTCTTTCCTGATGGAATTGGAAGAGGAAGTGTGGCAATTATTTTTAATTTTTCAAATAAATAAACTTCATTTGATAGAGAAGATTTGTAAGATGGAAAAATTGTTTTAATGTACAACACTTCAAAATCAACATTGTTCTGATAGACAACTTCTTTAATAAAGTGAATTTTATGTTCTTTAAGGTGTCCTTCTTCAACTATAACGTAATCGCCATTGGTAATTATTGTTGTCTGCAGCAATGTCTGATTGCAAGTCTGAAAAAGAAATGTCATCACTATCAGCATAAGATGGTAAATCTTCATCTTCTGTTGATGATATCTCGGTAGGCTTATGCCTCAGGTTCACTTTGGCTAGCTTCTTAGGAATTTCGTTCTTTTTAGTTTTAGTGCTTTTTTCCTCTTCAATATTTCCTCTGTAATCATATTTTAAACTGGCGTATCAGTCAAGATCTAACATTTCACCCATCATCAAGTTTTTTGGGGTAGGGATTTAGGAAAAGACCTTACTTCTTAAGAAGACAAAATTTTGTTAGTTGTGAATGTTTCTAATAAATTAACAAAAGAAAACTGTTAATCATGTAAAGAAATATTGTAAACATCAAATAAAAAGATATGCAAATCTATAAGAAAGAAAAGCTTTAGGAAAAATTAATCAATTTATTTATGTTATCATTCATATTTATAATTAAAAATCAAATGAAAAATGCAGTGTTATAAGAGTAATAAAATTTACATTGTGAAACATATGCTTGTTTGTAATGTGTTAGTTGGACAAATTATGTATTAACAGTAATTATGTATTAACAATTATGTATTACAAATTATGTATTATTAAACAGTGTGCTGTGAAGTCGTGGCTTCTGGAAAAAGAAAAGTTTTCACGAGAAGGGAGCCTTGTAGTAATAACTCAGGCTGAGGAAGGCGGTGAATTTGTGTGAGAGTCAGCTTGCAACATTTCCACCTGACACCTGGTGTTTGTGACACATCGCCTTCTAACTGTTCCACGACCCTTCCTTCGTGTGGGGATTCGACACCCTTTGAGTGTTGGAGGTGTCATTTTAAAAAGCAAGAGACGGGGATTCCAAGAGAGAGGTGGATGTTCCCGAAAAGAAAGGAAAAGGGACTCGAGCGAGGGAAGCCACAAAGGAAAGTGGTGGATGTGATAGCTCTCGAGACAGTTATACGGTGAAGTCAAACCCCGAGAAAACAAAAAGACAAAACTTACCGTTGCTTCATGAACAATCGTTCATTAATTGTGTTGTATAAATAGTTCCAGTTCTAAATTCAAAACTTATAAGTGTAATAAAAAAACTTATACAGGTATCCAGTTTTGTCCAACTCTATTGTATTGCTGTGGTGCCCCAAAACGCCACAGTTCCCCATTTCATTCTGTAACCCCATCTTACATAGCTTGTAACAAAAAATGTTATGACTACATAATGTGAATTTGGATCATCCATTTTAACTCAACATAATCTAAACACAATTAGCTTTTCTACTAAAATATTATTCATAAACTATAAGCACCACTCATGACTAAAGGGAATTTAATTACAAACACAAAAATTGACTTTTAACAACGAAAAATAGAGATTTTCTTACAGAAATGTAACTAATGAAGCAAATTCTTCCAAAACACATTGACTTCTGGAAAACAAGATGGCTAACAAGATTGTAAATAAATTGGAGCTAATTTTGTTACCACTTTAATGTGAAATCCGATGTAGCACTGTGCCCCACCTTCCCCTACTCCATAATTGTGATCATAGAGAATTTTTTCAAGGATTAAAAGACACTTTGACCATGAAGAGAGCTGAGTGTACTTTATTTCACGCTGGAGAATATACAATCCACAAAACTGAAGAACACACAACCAACTAATATCTCTACAGGATGTCCATAAAGTCTATTTACAGTTTCAAAAATTTATTACAAAGACAAATGAAAAGACAGATTAGTAGAAATTTTTACAAAATGAGACGTATATATTTAAGATTTTCCTGCCTTATTTAATACACCTCTATGTGGGCACCATTAGTTGCACAAAGCCCATCAAGATGGTATTCGATTTCTTGCCATGTTCATTGTAGCATACCATCATCAACGATGGCAATGTCACACACGATATCTTTAACATAACCTATAGAAAGAAGACGATTGGAGTGATATCTAGTGAACGAGGTGGCCATGGAATTGGGCCAACTTCCAATCCACCGGTCTGGAAATGTTTCATTTAGGTCCCCAATGTGGTGGAGTGTCGAACAAAGGTACGGGACATCACTAATCTGAAGCAGAGGATCATTCAGGCACGTGCTAACAGGGAGGGGGGGACATTACGCCCCGCCTGTTTCTGAGGAGAAGGTGCGAAGGGCATATTTCGCCAAATATCAAATGGTATCGCCGAAATGGGTATTAAATGAAGGGTCCAGGGGCAAAAACCACCTTAAAGCACAAAATTAGATTTCTAAAAAACCCAATTTGAAAATTTTCCAACACGTAAATGTGTATGAAAGGTTTATCAAAAAACATCGAGCAAATTTTATTTATGTGGTAAAAGTTTTTATCTAACTGAAAATAAAGAAAAACCATGTTGTTTGAAGAAGTTCAAGTATAAAAAAATTTAAATTCTTCCCCTGAACGTGTAGAGTAAGGTGCCCTAGCATACCGAAACTTTATCTCTCTTTTTACGACTTTAAAGTAGTCTACCCTCAAAATGAATGCACGTGGTGCTTGTACTCCTTGAATGCTACAAGATGACTATCTCATTTTCGAAAAAATTGCTGTATAGTGGTTTCACCCTTGGACCCTTCAAATGTATTGGTGGACTCAAAGATATCTTTGACGGAAAACATTAGCTCTTTCAAATACAATTCCGCAAACGCCTTTCTTTTGCGGACCCACTTACACCGTTTCGAGAAAAACAATTTATTTTTATGACCAACTGACGAACTGTATGTAAAAGTTGATTCAGTACAATAAACTACTACAATAGACTCTTTAGAATCATCCCTACCCCAGGAACAGAATTATATTCAGTATTCTGTAACACAACTCCAAGTAATTGCAAATGTTCTGCGGGCATTTTGTCCGAATTTTTAAAATTGCAGTAAAATCAAAAACAGACGTAAAGCACAATTATCGGCTAAATATGTATTACATATTTATAATAAAAGACATCAAAATTAATTAACTTACTTTATTTAAAACAAAGGCAAAGTTAAATATTTTGTCATTGACATAGATGTGTTATTTAAAGTATTTGTGGTAATTTGGTTGTGTATAAGGAGGTTGTTCTGTAGCTAGAAACGAAAACAGTGCGGCAAGGAGCACGCTTTGCAATCAAAAATTGTTCTGAAAAGACTTTGTTCTGCGAGGTATGTACGTCGCAGTTTTTAAGAACTTTTCGGTCTCGGGACCTCCACTATAAGTCATGTAAAGGTTGAGAAAAGTGATCTCCATAGTCAACCTGCACACTTCTTAATCCAGAAAGATAGGCGTTCCTGTGTTAAACTTAATGAGTCAAGTGCCAAAATCAGCAAAACGAAGCAAAACAGTCTTTACATTCGCTACATGACTCGCATATGGCAAGCTCTTCTTGGATGGAAAAGTGTCGATGGGATTTGCTTCATCTTTTGGAGGAAAGAAATGAAGACGTACCATTTCTACAGAAATGGCTCCAAAAACACAATTGGTTAAATGGAAAACCACAAAATGAAATCCTTGAAATAATGACTCATGCAGTTCAGCGACAGTTGGTGCAGGATTTGTAGCAAAGCACCTTCTTCGGTATCATCGCCGATGGTACTACTGATGTTGCAGGTAGTAAATAATTCAGCTTGTGTATAAGATGGATGAATCCCATCACATCTGAAGTGAGAGAATATTTCATGGGCATGTATTCAACAAAAGATACCAAGGATAATACTTTATTTCATGCCATTGACAGTTGTGATGATAAGACATGGTTTAGGGTTTCAACAAGTTAGAGGACACTGTTTTGATGGAACTCCGAATACGTGTGGTCACTTAAAGGGTGTCCAAAATATAATTAAGGATGTTTAACCAAAATCATTATTTGTTCATTGAAGCAACCATTCCTTGGACTTGTGTCTCCAAGATGTAGCTAGGACTTGTTCACTACTTTGTGAAATATTGGGGTTGGTGAAGGATGTTTCGAATATCATATTATCTTAAGCGAAATGAAAAAATATTTATTCGGACATTGTGACCACGACATGCGATCAATATAATGAAGACAAACCGCCTAACCTGATTTCACTTTGTCCAACAATCTGGTGCATTAGAGTTAACACATTAAGCAGATTCCTTTCAAATTACGAATGGGTACTGCAGACAGTAAAAACTATTTTTAATGACAGAAATTTAGTTTCAGATGATCGAAGGACAGCATTAAGAGGATATAAAATATTCGCATTAAAAGTAGCATGTAAAACTTTCGGTCCATGTGAGCAATTCGCTATAGCTTTGCAGAAGACAGGATATATACTGTTACGAAAGCAAAGAAATCTGCACATTATCTCTCAGACACACTTCCAAACATTAGAGACATGAAAATTTTGAATGCATTTGGAGAGAAACAAAAGAATCTGCTGACCTCTCAGATTTGGAGCTATCACAGCCACCTCGTAAAAGAAAGCTTCCATGTCGGTTTGAATATTCAAGCAATTCTGAAAGTTTCACCCCCGCCAACATTAATGAAACTGTTGGCCTTCGAAAATGTTTCTTTGAAGTGGTTTACATAGTAACCACCGAAATTGAAAAACGATTCCATCAATGGTGAATCTTGTCAAATTAGGAGTGCTTCCAGATACAACGAAAGGAGAAACTTCAAAAGGTACATCCTTACAAGAAAAATTGGGTGTCCATGCCAGTGATTTCGATCTTAAAAATTGGAAGTCCAGTTGGCTCTGATACCTAGTATAGTAAAAGAAAAATTTGGGCATCATTCGATATCTGCCAGAAGTTGGTGGCAGGGTCAAGTATAATTAGGGAGTTTATGAATGAAGCGTTCAAACTTGTTGAATTAATCTCCAATAATACTGCTTCTGCAGCTTCAGTTGAAAGGTCTTTAAGTGCTATTAGACGAGTGAAAAAGTATTTGCGCACAAACATGACTTAAAAACGTTTAACACATCTCCTACTCCTTAATATTCACGAGTCCTACACTGCATAAAATTAATCTAAACTCTATTGTTAAAGAATTTGTGTGTAGAACTACGGAGAGAAAATGTGTATTTGGCATTTAAATAATGTGAAAAACTTTTGGCCCAAAACTGGTAAATCAGGAAAATACATGCTTGATTAGTTTGTGGACGTAAAAAGATCTTTCGCCCCCTCACTCTCCAAAACGTTGGCACGTCCCTGGATCATTGATGTCACTGCCACCATTGATGAGGGTATGCTACAGCGAACATGGCAAGAAATCGAGTGCCGTCTTGATGTGCTTCGTGTAACTAATGGTGCCCTCATAGATGTTTAATTAATGAGAAACAAATAAACTCAAATATATATGTATCATTTTGTAATAATTTCCACTTACGTGTCTTGTCATTTGCCTTTATAATAAATTTTTTTAAATTGTAAACAGACTTTATGGACACACTGTAATAAGACCCTTGCTTGAACTCTTCTAAGAACTTGAACAGTTCTTTATAACGTTGGTGCACTTCAAATATAACTTCATATGACAGTAATAAAGCTTATAGTGACCTGTGTGAAGTATGTGAACACTTTTGAAAAGTCGTAGTTGTAATGACTGAATCAAAAATAGCCTCAGTTTGCAATGTCATGAAATTATTGGAAATTTGAATATGACTAAAGTTTCTCAATAGCATTTAATTTAAAGTACGTCCTAGTTAAGCCAAGAGAGTAAATTAAAAGTTGTTAAAATGTATTTATTGAAATAGAGGTAGAAATCGAAAATAAGGAGTATTTAAAAGAATAACCAGAATTTTTGTATAAAGAGCAAAACATTGGGAGCACTTTTAATGTAAGAGTATTCTGATATACTGAAATACATGTTCTCTTATAATTTTGTAAGTCATAGAAAATTCTAGTAATTATATCCATCAAATACGTGTATAATCGTCAGCATAACATCAAATAAACGGTAGAGAAAGAGATACGTCCACCATTTAAACATTTAAAAAATTGTAAGAGTAACTGACGTTATAAACAAAATGTTATTTTGAAGTCCTGTATTACACTACATAATTCAAATTAATTTTCATTAAAATTTGTGATACGTCAGCCATAACTAATTTGCTCATTTTATATGAATGAACCATAAGAGAAAAATAAAAATTGGAAATTAGAAAGAGTTCAATTTACTCAAACGAAAAAGGTTCAATTGGATTATTTGAGCTTTTCTTGTATTTTGAAAAGCAAATCTTAAAAGATGGTGTAAATCATTCTTCTAAAAGCTCGAAACATAAAAGAAAACCCAGAACGTCTATACAAAAACACTAAAAGAAGAAAACTTGCAGCAATGAAACAAACTTCATTGCTCTTGTATTTTAAAGTTCACTTCTCTCCATTAAATATTCCCTCATAGGTTTTTTTAGAATTCGTTCGTTCATGAGAGTCACCTGTGAAAATTTATAAACACTGAGTTTACTATCCAGATATTCAGTAAAATATTTTCGATGCATTCCTTTTCAGTGCCAAGGCAACGGTTCGAATAAACGATGAAGGAAAAGCAATCCTTTATTGCTTTGTAAGTGAATGCTAGTAGAAAGAAAGTGTTAACTCAAATATTCATTGTCAAATGTATTCTTACCTATTTTGTTTGTTACCTATTAATTACTTTGTAGGAACGTAATAAGCTTTCTTTCAGAACTTTTGTTGCTATTGCATTTCTATTGGTTTCTATCAGTGACAGAAGAGTTAATATGTAGCAATAGGACGAGCCTTCCATTCCACACAAGAAGTTACCTTCCCAGTTTATTTATAGTTCCCTGATGGAAAATGTATTCCCAGCGTTTTATACCATTAGGATTTTAAAGATAAAAGGCAGTACTGCAAATAGTTTTTATTAAAAACAGATTTGTTTGAGTGTAATTATGAACCACTTAACTAACATTGCATCTATTCATGAAGAGAAATTGGCTATTACAAAAGAAGATAACGTTCGACGTAGAATTAAACCATGCATTGACGCCGAAATAAATTTCCAACGATTAAGAAAAGTCTTCAGAATTTTCAATATTAAGTTCTTCGAAAAAGAAACACATTCGGAAAGCCAGGCAATACTTCGGTTGATTACCCTAATGAACATCTGTGTTGTTTATGTGCTAGCAGTGGAGATTCGATCTCATGTCTTCAGCAGCAGCACTGCAATAAGTTTAAGTCTTTCCTTAAGCAGTGGTACTGCTCTGATAGTGATATTGCGCATATATATTCTGAAACAGATCAAACTCATGTCAGAATCTCTGAAAATGTCCTATAACTTATTATCTGATATAAGACAAGAATCTTCACCGATAGTTATGTCTCATATCTTATACAGCTTCACTGCTTGCTTTTCTGTGACAGTAGCGTTTATAGGTGTGTATATATACGGTGTAGAATGGGAGAATGCTTTGATCAGTTACCAAGACTATTTCTTTTTCGGTTGGGTGCCCAGTTCCGGAAACCAAATCCTCACCATTTTGCTTGATGTGTCGACATTCTTTCTTGAATTCTTGGAATTGTTAATTATATACACATTTCCGGGCGTATTGTTGGTTTTGTGCTGCTACCATTACTCAATCGTAGTAGCACTCAACAAGGGCTTAGCTAAAAGAATAAAAGACAGTCTGAGTGTGAAAGAAGCTCTTGACGAGTTCCTTTCTTTCTATGCCCAGGTTGAACATTGCATGAGCCTAGCTGAAACAGCTCTGTCACCTATCACCTTTTTCGTCTACGGCTACATTCTCAGTTGCTTATTTCAGGTGAGTTTGTTAACACTGTTTTTATGAGAGAAATGTGTTTTTCAAAATTCATCTACACCTTTGGTTATATCATGTGATAGCTTCGAAGTTTTGCATGCAGTGCTATGTAAACATTTTTTCAATTGAAAAATCACTTCATTTGGAATAGAAAATTTCTGAGTTTGATATGGATTTGAGACTTTGGATATAATCTTTATCAAATTAATGTTTCTTTTTTTTTTTTTGTCCAATTGTGAAAGTGCCAAATTGTGCTCTAACAAGGCGTTATTCTTATAGTCAAATCATAATAACATTTCTCATTAGTGAGAATTGTCAAATTTCTTATATTTATTAAACTTAAGAAATTTGATTAGAAAATTCTATTAGAATGTTTGCTATTAGAAATGTGTGTTGAGAATATATGTTTAAATTGTATAAGTATAAATGTTTAGAATACATGGAATCCCAAAGAAATTTTTTCATGACTAGTATGTATTATGCTAATTATAAAAATTGAAGTATTATTACGTTATTTACAAAACATTATTCTTGCGAAATACAAAATATTAAAACAACAATATAAAAGAGCTAAACCTCATAATTAAACAGCATTAGTAGTGTTAAATTCTTGTTTTACATCTTAATTCAACAGTTAAGTGTAGCATTATAAATTTTTATTCTAATAATGTGCGGAATTATATTACTTTCTTATGTGCTTTTTGCTTTAGTTGTATAAAGGAAAATTCCGGAACTTTAAGGTGCCTGCCTACCTTCGGAGTGTTTTTTTTTAAATACTTTAAATTTTCACTCGATTTGTACTTTATACCATCAAATACTTTAAAAAACTATGTAGAATATATAAAATAGCTAAATATTAATTTTAGTTTTCTTATTTTGGCATTAATTATGCATGAAAATTGCAAAATAATAGCTTTTACGCAAAACATCATAATTCAAATTTGAGTAAAGGAATTTTTGTTTTGTAAACTTTATTATTCTTATAAAAATATGTTTTAGGACATTCACTATATATATGCCTAAATCTATTTATTAAAAAAAGTTACAGCACTAAACGCAAAGAGAATTAAAAACTCGCCGAATTTTATTATAAGTTTCAAACTTTACTAATCATAAAATAAAATATATTACACCTAGAGCCAAAAAAATAGTGGAACTCCTTAATTATATCCTATAGAGTATTCTATCAAAGTTTCATATAAATACACTTATAATATTTTGAGTTATGACATTTTGCGAAGAAGGAAAATGTCAAAAATCTGATTCCGAGAAAAACGCAAAAGAATTAAAACATATGAACATACCATTTATAACACTATATTTAACTTCAAAATCCTCCTTTTTGGTAATGTTCACATTCTTTTTCATTCAAAACAGTTATTTTTTTCTTTCTTAAGGCTTTTAAAAAATTTCTACGCTTCTGAGCAGTAGATGTACCGTGATTTTTAGAATCTCGAATCTGACACTGGTCTAATATTTCACATCCTTTCTCTCCAACATATTTTGTTGAGCCTTTTCAAAACATTTAAACACCCTTTGTACCCATCGTTGAACTGAATAACCGCATCATATGCCCCTAATTTAACAGTTTTCAGGCTAACGAAAACCTCTTAAAAACACCCATCAATAGTTCCAAGTCAATAACTCTGTTTCCATAACCAGCATCACTGATTTCGATGTTGGAAATGGACGACTGAAGTTTGGTTGAACTAGCAGTCTCCACAGATTCTAAAGAACATTCGTTCTTCTTCTTTCTGTTTGTAAAGCGATTCCCTCTAAATCGTGACTTTCTCTTGCTAGCGATACTTTTTGGTATATTAGCAAGAGAAATTCAAATCAAAGGATTTATATAATCGCAATTGAAAGCTTTGATAAACAACAGAAATCTCACGTGAATTGTAAATGTAATCAAATTCAAAACACAACTCTTTTCATGTCAGTTATCTGTATAAAATAGTGTTGCCAGATTTATTTGAAGCATATTAAGTATTTCAATGAACAATAATCTCACCTATTTTAAAAGAATTTAATACATATTAACAATTTAGAGTGCTTGAACTGACTTTTTACTCCACTTTCGTCAGCACAACATTAGTTTCGGTTTCAAAAACTGCCACCGCTTCATATTAAAATACCTGTAACTTGGGTTCTAGGTTAGATAAAAACAAAATTTAAACTGATTTGGAAAGCTAAAAATATGCTCTTCAATATACAATAAGAAAACGAAAATCGAATTTTTGACCCAAAACGACGTTTTAAAGGTAGGCAGGCACCTTAAGAACCATTATCATTTTCTAAGCAGGTCTCTTGTATAATTGCAGGTCTACATAACAAAAAAAAAGACGTCACTTAGACATTATCTGATAAACGGCTTTTAAGGTTGAAGAAGCTGTTAGACTAAAATTCCGGTTTAATAATTGACATATATTGATAGATAAGAAAAACCATAGACACATGGATAATACTAATACCTTTGAGAGAGAGTATAATACATAAAGCAAACGTCTACTTGTTTTGTAGAACACAAAGCAGAAAATCATTTCGGGCAGAAAACTTGTGATAAACTATTACTTTTGACAAAACACTTAAAATTGGCATTCAGCACATCATTATAATCAACACTATAGAACTAAACATCGAAAAACGAGTCGAAAATTTTCGGAATGCAAGGTTTCAGTATTATAATTCAACTTTCCAACTAGCCAGAAAATTCATATTGTATTGAATTTAAACTGCTACAAAAACTAGTAGCTGTGTACTTGTAACAGTATAACTGCATATCTTTCTATTATAAAAAAAAATTCTCGTTCTTTTTCAGTTTTATTCGCTTTGCGATTTATAGATAGCGAGTCTTATGGTTCAACGGGCTAATGAATTTGGAGCACGCGCATACGATAAACACAGTCATATTTTTTAATTAATTCATTCATAAAATTCGAGAGTACGCGCTAGAAAGTTTGCAATGCTTTCAGAACAACCAGGAAATTCGGTCACCGTTTCCATAGCAACAGTCGAATATGGAAATCTTAAAAAGTACTATTACAATACGGATCAGCTAAAACATTTAACTTATAAGATTTCCTCTGAATTTTAACAATATGTTATGTATTTAACAATTTCCTTTTTTATGTGGAAATGAGATGTTTTGTTTTTGACATTTTTAAAAACATTTTGTTTTTATTTACCTTGTATTTCCGTGTATAAGCCGAAAATTTTTGGAACGTTTTCTAAAGCTAAAGTACGGGAATCAGCTTATTTACGGATCCACTAATCTCGCAAAAAAAAGTAGGTATTTTTCCGCTACTCGGGCGCATGCGATAGATATCGCAATAGTAAGGGAAGGGAACTTTCAATTAAAGTCGTACTAGAGGTCCGGAATCAATCCAGCAGCGATCCAAAAGGGGATGGATTGTGAAGCAATCCCCTCCCCTCTTTGTTGAAAAGTATAGTTCGCGAAGCGAACTAAATATGATTGCGTAGCAATCATCGGGGGTTGACGAGCAATAGCGAGCAGGGGCGGAACCCCCAAGTTTTTTAAATAAAGATTGTGCCTCTTTAGTCAAAATATTTATCGTATTGCATTTCTGCAATAAAGAAAAAAAAATTCTTTTTTTTTGCTAAATTTTTTAACTATGTCAATGCCATACGTAGCATCAAATCGTTCTTTTTTATACTTTCTTTTCTCTTGTCATGAAGCTTTGTATGTGTGAATAGATTTAAATATTCCAGAAGTTCTTAATCTTTAACCACTGGAGACTTCCTATGAACCAATTCCAAGAGAGGCTTTTACAATTTGCTGTAAAAAAAAATTTAACGACTCAAAATGTAGGCAATGTATTAATTAAATTGTTTCTTTTATTTCAAATTAATTGTACAATTATTTTTGTGAATCATTGTATTAAAGTTTTAATTGAAAATTACTAATTATGATGATGATTACAATGGATCTAAAAGTTTTAATTTGCATTTAATGGGCTTTGGTTTCGACTGAGTAGAACTAACAGTTTGTCAAAAAGGATGGAAACCGACATAAGTCTGAAGGTTAATTGCTCTTCTTCTTATACCTGTTGATAACAAAGTGTATTTTTAATCACACTTTATACCTTTTTTTAATCCATTTACTATGAATATAACATGCATGTTCATATATAATATGTCCAAATGAAATTTAAATGTTTAAAAACATAAAAATAAACACTCCGAGAACTTCTCAGTGGCGTTTGTTACAGGAAAATTAAATGCGGTACATTTGCAATTATTAGATTCAAATGTAATTCAATAATGATTCCGAAATGTTAAATTATTTAATATTTAAAGAAATCTGAAATAAAAAAATGTGAAAAAAAAAGGTTGTCTAAAATTGGTTGTTTTGATTTCAGGCAACTGGAGCACTGGTGACCACAACAATTCGCGATTCTTCTATGAACGGTATCCTACTGGTGTGCGCTGTAATCCTATTCCTTTCGGGTGCTTCGGCATTCTTAGCTTTGAGCATCCACACATCTCGAATCAATAGATCGGCTCTTTTGGTTCGGCATCGTGTATTCGAACTTCTTTCAACTAAGGGAACGCCTACGGAGGATTTTGGATTGTTGTCGACTTCGCTAATAGTCGCCAATAATTACCCAAAACAAGTATTGGTGACAGCTTGGGGATTTTTTGCCCTTGATGGACAGTTCGCATTGAAAGCCGTTGGTGGCATAATAACGTATGCTGTAATTGCAGTGCAAATTAGTAGTCACTAACATCCACGGCATCTTTTTTAATGTTTTTATAAGAAGTATTATTTGTTCTTTTCATATTCCTCTCAACAACAAGCATACTTTTCTGCACAAATTATTCAAACACCTGTTATCGTTTTAATGCTTTCACAAATGAATCTACGATGGCTTGATAAACAAAGCGAACCATTGCTTCTGAAATACAACTCGAAATTGTTTTCATGCAACTCTACTACCAGATCATAATACTAAATGGCATACTAAATACATTTTTATGAAATAGAAACAAGAATTTCAGTTAACTCAAAGACAAAGAACTTAGCTTTCAATAGTTTTCCATAAATGACCTTACTATAGATTAGCTCATCTGATATTCAATGTTAGAAATACAATTTTACCTGTTATTTCTAATCTATTGCATTAAATTTATAATATTACTTTCACACAAAGGTTTAAGATTTATATTTATAAAAGTAAGATATTTGTAGAATATATATATATATATATATATATAAATGGAAGGAAAAAAATTATTTTACACAATGAAATAATTATACTTTGAATAATCACTGAAGGTGAAGTGAGAACTGAATATGCTAGGTATGCAGTCTCATCTAAATCATTCTCTAAACAGAAAATTCAATAAAGATTAGATTAGTTAATTTGTCTATCACAGTTTTTAGTCAATATTTGTGCATCGATATCTAATACTAGGATTCTTGCCTTTTAGCTCAAAGTAGAGACATATTTGCTTTATTTAATATGTTTGATCGTTATGTCTACGTCGATCAACTTTTTTGAAGAAATTCAACTTAGTATGGACTTAAATATACACATCTTTGAGCATGAAATTCAAGAGCCTTAATTGTCTTGAAAGTCTGAATTACTAATAAATCCTGGTGGACTTTATTCTCTTAGTCCGTGTTTAGTATATTGTATCCGTGCTCCTCGTTGTTATCCGAGTATTTTTGTCTACAATATATGAAAAAAGAACTATCCATCAAAAATGAGTTGGAAAGAAAATGACACGAATCCAATAACATGGAAGCTATACTCAATGAGGTGAGTTAAGAGCTCAATATACTCATCCAGGTTACTATGCAAACATTTTTCTATAACTATACAAAAGCTTTTCAGTGTATGTTATTGATACTAAGTCATCATCTCAAATGAATATGTGAGGTACATGAAATATGCAAGTTCTCATTAACTTTTATATACAGTGCTTTTATCAATGAAACCGTATGGAATAGAACTATCAATCAATAAACTCATTTTCTCCTTGTTTCTCTGAAAGAAAGCTTCCTTGCTCTTTCTTGTGTAACTGATGTCCATTGTTACACAAGAAATTGCTTCATTAGCAATTCGACGAATAACAGAAATGTCAATATGAGGTAAAATGATATATGGTGTTTTTCTCGATGGATACCTGTTATGTACATACATTACAATTGAGGTAAAAAGTTTATTGCTAATGTTAATTTTGAGAGAAGCATGATGCATGTAGAAGTTTAGTAAAACTTTCAACACTTTTTTTGACAATCCCAACATGAATAAGTTATGCAAATGTTTCACTGTTTTTACAAATCATAAAATAGGTATAAAAGAGAACGAAGATACTTTACGGCTCGATAAATGTTATATATGTAACGAAAGAAGCTTTCAAATTCTGAGGAAATTTTTTACTCTGATCAACATCAAGTTTTTTGAAGAGGTATCATCGTCCAGACGAATGAAAATCCGTCGTTCAATTACGCTTATGAACATTTTTGTGACTTACCTTACAGTTTCAGAATTTCGTAACTATATTTTGCTTAGAACGTCTATTGGTATACGTCTGTCATTGAGCAGTGGTTGCATTCTCGTTGCTATTTTACGTGTGTACATTGTAAAACAAATTAACCTAGTATCACAATCTCTAAAACTATCTTATAAATTACTATCTGATGTCAGACGAGAACCTTCACCGTCAGTAATGCCTCACATTACCTACAGTTTTGCTATGTGTATTTTCGTGCCGTTGGCTTTCTTTGGAGTTTTCCTTTGCGACATCAAGTCGAAGAAATCTCTGGCAAGTTATCAAGGCTATTTCTTTTTTGGTTGGACACCCACTTACAAAAACCAAAGTAGCGTCAATTTATTTTATGGATTAACTATCTTTCTGCAATGTTTGGAGCTGCTTACGATGTATTCTTTCCCAGGTGTATTGTTGATTCTGTGCTGTTATCAGTGCTCTATAATAGTGGGAATAAACAAAGGATTGTTCAAGAGAATCAAGAAGAGTTTTACAATAAAAGAAGCTATGGAAGAATTTCTTTCATTTTATGATGAAATTGAGTATACAATGCAAATAACTGAAAAAGCTCTGTCACCTATAATATTTTTCGTCTATGGCTATATATTCAGTTGTTTGTTCCAGGTAAGTTCCTTTTGCAATATGCAATCGAAATATAGTTTTATTCTGTACTTTGTAGTACATATTTAAATCTTCCATGTAAATGTATTTTTAATTCGAATAACATTTAACAAAACAAAATGTAGCATACTGATTTGACAAAATGAAATTCCACTTTTATGTCTTTTACCCCTTCTTAATGTGGAAGCCTTAAACCTTGTTAAACTTGCACAGGTGCAGATTTGCCTCAAAGTTTGATATATTCTCTATTATTTTAGTCTGCTTTGCATTGTGTCAATTATTGTAAAATTTCTAAATGAGATGAATTTGTACCTTAATACATCTTTTAATGATAATACCCTCCGCATTATTAAAATTCCCATTAAATGTATCATCTTAAGGAATTATGTGAAATAAGTAGTAAGTGCGATGCGAAAGTTTATTTATATTAAAACCACGATTTTCTTTCGGATTGTAAAAATTTCTAGAAAAAATATCCTGTTGGCATGATTTTTTATTATATAAAAATTTAAATAATTTCTTAGTTTATCGTATCTAATGAATTAATCACAGTTTTTAACTAACCATTAATTTATACATTCTCAAAAAAATCAATTTGAAATATTCTTTACTAGAAAAATTCCAGAATCTATGAAATAAGGCATATGTTGATTCATACTATTCTAATTTCAGATGACAGGTGCACTAGTGACTTTTGTGATGCACATAGAAGCTGAACCAACTAGTGTCTTCTTAGTGCTCATGTGCTCCATTCTTCTGTTTCTGGCGGGATTTACAGCATTTATATATTTGAGTCTCCACACTTCAGAAATCAACAGATCCGCTCTCTTAGTTCGCCACACTATATTTGAACTACTTTCATCAAAAAAAGCACCCCATGGAGCTAATTTCGATAAACTTTTCATCTTGTTGATGGTAGCGAACAATTACCCCAAACGTGTCATAGCTACAGCATGGGGATTCTGTAACCTTGATAACTCTTTTGCTTTGAAAGCTATAGGTGTAATGATAACATTTGCTGTGATACTAGGACAAATAAGTAGACAGTAAATATTAATGTATGTTATGTTCTGTTATAATTAATAAAAGAGATAACCCAGAGAATTGCAAAAGGTTGTAGTTTTATTATATTTGTTGGATATAAAAATCATTCTTAAGACAATTTTCATATTTCAACAAATTTTCAATTCTTAAATTTCATACTAAGCAAACATTTTAATCTAATTACCTAATTTTGTTTAATAATTAAGCTTCCTTTTGTTCTTAGAAAGTACCTAAAAGCATAATAATATTCTTCTTTCGCTTTCAATTTGCTTCATCTATATAAATAAAAATGGAATGGTTATTTGTACATTGAATATTTTCGACCCGTTTCAAGTTGTTATTCCTTTTTGGGTGTGTTCTAATGCAAAATACTTGTCTTGAGCGTTTGGTGTATGTTTGTATGAAGATGTGTGTGTGTGCCCTTTGCTACGTCCAAATGGCTGTACACAATTTAATGAAACTTTACATACTGTGAGTACTAATATTCATTTAGTGACTGAACTCGGTTGCGTTAGTTTTTCTGATCGTCTTCCAGTTCCATGTCTGATTTTGTGTTTGTGCGTGTGTACAAGTATTACATAGATTTTATTTCATATTTTTGATACAATGACCTTTATTTCTTACGTCATGTTTTAATTTAGTTAATACATTAATCAAATTTTTTGTTTACATATTTAGATTAGTTTCATCCTGAAATATCTGAGTAACTGTACTTAAATCAACCATAATTTGACAATTTTGAAGAAGCTGGAATGCATATATTGCTATTACTTGAATTTTTTCACCAGAACTGTTGAAAAAGCAATCACTTTTCTAAAAATAACTTTGATACTTTATTTACTTCGAGCCTTATTTTTTCTTTGTTAAATATAAAATATTTCTGAATATTTACGACAGATTATATATTTGAAACGAACGGAAACGAAACGAAAACTTGTGTTTGCTGACTATATGCAAATGTAGGCATATTTTCTATTTTTTAGCTCGGAATTAAATTCGTATTTTAAAATTTTGTCCAATATTTATTTGTTGTAAGTTGTGGAAACTAGGCGAGATCACGAGATAAAAAAGAATCAAGAATTAATATCTTCAGAACAACTTTTTCTCGCCAACTTGGCTTAAGTTTTATTTCGTTGTTTTCTGTGTTATAAATGCATTAAATATTTATTTTTTAATACCAGGGCGCTCCGGCCCCTGCTCGTTGTCGCTCGTTAACCCCCGATGATTGCTACGCAATCATATTTAGTTCGCTTTGCGAACTATACTTTTCAACAATGAGGGGGAGGGGATTGTTCACAATCTATCCCCATATGGATCGCTGCTGTATTGATCCCAGACCTCTAGTACGACGTTAATTGAAGGTTCCCTTCCCATTGCGATATCAATCGCATGCGCCCGAGTAACAGAAAATTACCTACTTTTTTTTGCGAGATATGCGGATCCATATGTAAGCTGACCCTAGTACTTTAGCTTTAGAAAACGTTCCAAAAATTATAGGCTCATACACAGAAAAATAGTGTAGATAAAAACAAAATGTTTTTTAAAATGTCAAGAACAAAACATCTCATTTCAGCATTAAAAAAAATGAAATATTTTAGCAAACATACTGTTAAAATTCATAGGAAATCTCATAATTTTAAATCTTTTAGCTGATCCGTGTTGTTTGTTGTTAATAGTACTTTTTAAGATTTTAAGATTTGCTATGGAAACGGCGACCGAATTCGCCGGTTCTTCTGAAAACATTGCAAACTTTCTAGAGCGGGCTCTTAAATTGTATGAATGAATTAATTTTAAAATATAACTGTGTTTATCGTGAGCGCGTGTTCCAAATTCATAAGTCTGTTGAACCACGGGACTCGCTATCTACCAATCTCAAAGCGAATAAACCAAAAAAGACCGACAAATTTTTTTAATAATAGATAGACTAGGGGGCTGCTTACTATTGCTGTCACTATTGCTGCTCACTATTGCTGCTCGCTATAGACCTGCTCACTATTGTTCGCCAACCCCCTTGAAGCGAACCTACGTGAAGCGAACTAAATATGATTGCGTAGCAATCATATTTAGTTCGCTTCACGTACTTTACTTTTGAACAATAAGGGAGGGGAATAAAAATTTCGCATTAAAAGAGGCAAAAGCAAACAAATTATTGTAAATTCGTATGTTTTGAAGAAAAGGATTATTTATTTCGCCAGTTCTAGTTAGCAATTTCTTTAACTCCCCTGGCCATTCATTTAACGGTGGAAGCTTAACCTTTCCATGATGACAACATACATTAGACGATCGGCCTATTTCAGATTTAAAACTCAATGCACCACAATGCGAACATTCTTTATTCATATCTCCAATATCCAAGTATTGTATTTTTGTGTATCTCCAATAGCTAAGAAATTTTTGCCGTTTTGCCACTAACACAGCAGCCTTATGATCAGCTTTTCTTTTCAATCTTGCTTCAATTACGGCAGACTCTCGCTCAGCCGTTCGCAATTTTTATCATGTGACAACGCTGGACGGCACATTTTTACTTGCAAAAAGGATTCAAGAGCAAATTATTATTATTACAAAAGTGAATTAAGTTTGTGCTGCAGCAAAAGAGACGGCTTTACTTTTATTGTTCTGAATTAGATAACAGTGAAAACTGAAAAAAAAATTACATAAATAAGACAGTACATTTTGGGTACAAAGAATCCTATTAAAGTTTTCCACTCAAAAGAAGAAAAAAAAGACACTAAAATCTATCCTAAGGAGAAAAAAATAACAATTGTTTCAGATTAAGCTTTAAGGAATAGATATTAAAAATACAACATTTTAAGGAGAAAAAAAAGGCCACTAATATCTAAGGAATAAATATTAAATATACAACATTAAGGAGAAAAAAACGCCACTAAAATATGTAATAAATATCAAATATACAACATTAGGTGAAAAAAATATTTCCTACTTCCATGGTTGTTTGTTGTAATAATACAGTAAGTTCCCATTGCAACGAACTTCACGGGACCGTAAAAATTTTTCGTTATAACGGAAATTTCTCTGTAACGAAATTTTGCTAATTCGAATAAAAAAAGAGAATATTTTAAATAAGTCAATTCGGCTTTTGTTTTGAAAGAAGACTGCATATAATACTATGATTAGCTTCTGCGATTAGAACGTTGATTGCAATTCATTAAAATCAGCCATAGAAAAATAATTTTTTCAAATAAATACATTGTTATAGCATTTTCTAAAACCTCAAAAAAAAAGTTGACTCACCTCTTTTGGGAAACATTAATCCTAAATGAACAAAATGCGAGGAAACAAAACTTTATTTCAGGAAATCTATGATTTTCTTCGGAACAAGATTTGCTGTTGTATTTTAGAGTAAATTATATTGCAGCTGGTGAATGTTTGTAAAGATAAAGTCCGGCACATTGCTTTGTGACGAAATAAATGTCCGCATTGTCTCCAAACTTGCTAAAGGCTTCTGATGAAGTGACATTGCGTACATCATCTCCCATCACAGCCTCTTCATTTTCACTACTTTCATCGTCATTTTCTTTGGATATTTTTCCATATCGCATAGAATTTGACGTAACAAAAAGGTTCTGTAGCGTCATTTTACTGCTCTGATGATGTCTTGGTGAAGAGGCTAAAGTTTCGCCGTGAACTTAAGCGTTAAATACAGTTACGACACTGACAAATTTCTGCTTGTTTCTTAGAAAACCAGTCTTTACTGTGGCAGCTGGTTTCAGTCCTACTAAAACGGATGGTTTTAATTACTTTTCGGATGGGGACTTCCATGACTTTCGTAATAACGGGATTTTCGTTGTATCGGTATTCGTTGTAACGGGATCTTACCTAGACCTTATTTAACCCCTAGTTATTAAACCTTATTTACCTTATTTAACCCCTAGTTATTAAACAAAATCCGAACAATTTTGAAATATCGATAGCCGATTTCCAATGAAATTATTTTGTTGAAAGAACGACGTATTGCCGATCACCTGTAAAAATCTTGAATCGAGACAAGTTGATTATTTATATTTTTCCAGTTTCATTTTTTAGTCCAAAGTTTATTTTAAAAACAAATTACAATATGAGGTAAACGTTAATTTCTGTGGATGATTTTGTAATGAATTAATTCAAAAATGCAACCCATCAAAAAAGTATCCGAACATATATTGTTATTCCCTTCCACAAAGTCGCAGAGTGTAAAAAAGAACGTCATTTGGCTTGAAAAAAACTATCTATCTATCTTCTATATATATTTAAAAAGGATGTGTGTGTGTTCTTTATACAAATCTACACCGTTTTACCTATCCACACCAAATGTTATACACTTATATTTTAGAACACTGAAAACATAGGCTATTTCTTTCAAGTCTTCAGACTAATCTGTATCCATGAAAATTGGCACACAGGTAGTCCTAAAATGCTCTTCGAAGGCCCAATTTAAAAATCTAAAGTTTGATTTTTTGCAATAATTGGATGTGGACAAAGAAACACGTTCTACATAGTTTGTGTATTTCAGTCAACAAAGGGAAATGTCGCGGTAATATTTTAGCTGTCGTGGCATGAAACACGTTCTACAGGGTTTGTGTGTTTCAGTTAACACAGGGAAATGTCGCAGTCCAATTTTAGCTGTCGCGGTCATATTTGAACCCCGAGCAACACCGGGTTATTCAGCTAGTGTCTACTAAAATTGTGGACATTTCACTTGCAAAGGGTTTGTCTTCATACTGATTTGTATTTTATATCCAAAATATAAAATAACAACAGCCCCCTTTTTTATAATAAATGTTTGGATACCATAATCATACTAAATTAAAATGCTTGTGTGAATCTGAGTATAATTACCGAAAATATAGGTAAAACAATTTTCAGGGTCTGTCTCAATACATAAAAATATTAAATATATATAATGTTTTGGCATATCGTTTGGGCTGTCGATTCTCCAGTACCTTGGTTTTTGAAGAAATTTAATAATATGAAAGATTGTAACCTTTCATGCTGAATACATATCGAATCCTCCTCTGCATAAAATTAAACTGCAGGTAAGATCATGATGATGCTTTACATTCAACACACCCTTTGCTATCCAAACTGATAACCAAAGCTGATCACCAGGGTAATTCTGACCAAATCAATATACGATTTGATTATTGTCCAAAGATTTTCAATTGGATTTGGGTCTCCTGCATATTTCAGCAACAAGTGAACAGTTATTATTGTAATCATCTGCCACACTTAAGTGTATCTTCGTCGTTAACTATTCTAGCATGACGTTCGTACTGACGTATGAGTGTAGTACTGACGTTCAACATACCCTTCACTTTGATGCTCTTAGAAAACATTCTTAACGTATCAAATTAAAATATAAAATTATAAATTCGACGTAAATTACATTTCCGACCTATCTAGAAAAAACATGTATTCACATGTTCAAAGAAACTGTTGAGTTACTGGCTTAGAGTACACGTCTAATTTGTCTTGAGCCTCCGGATTTATTACTGAACTACAAATCCTCCTTCAGTAGAATTTGTAGTCAGATAATTTAACATTTTCCAGCACATCGTCTTATTTGTACGGTATTGGCTACGTCACTGGTGACCATTGGAATTTAAATAAACATGTAATCGTGTAAAATAGTAAGACACGATACTTTTGAAACATAAAACTTGAAAGGAAGAATATACTTTAAAAATTTTAATTTTAGAACGGCCTCCACTTCAAGTTAAAAGGACGTAGTTTTGAATAATACACTGCATCTCAATAACTATAGAAAGGAATAAATAAAATTTGTACTGCCTAAGTTTGGTTTGAGAAAATGTTGAATTGATTACACTTTGAAATTATATACATTTCACTTCATAATTTTTCCAATTAAAAATTAATTTAAAAAATTTGCTTTGAAAATAAAAAATTAAAGCATTTTTTTCTTTGGATCACAATTTACTTTAAAACTATAAACACACCGATTTGGAGGTTTTGGAAAAGACTAAAGTAGTCATTTAATATTCGTAGCTTCGAATTTCAAATACTCATAAAATATTCGCCTAAATTAATGTACCTCAGATGTATTCAGACTATTTTGACCCAAGAAATCTGAATCGGTAATCAAGAATAGGAATTAACCTTTAAAAAAATTGAGTTGATACAAAATTTAATATGAAGGCGGCTTCAAATAAGATACATATTTATTTATTGTAAGCTTTATTCCAAGTTAAATGACACTTTGAGTTGACTGAGCTACACCAGAGTCTGGTAGTTAAGTAGTTGAATTTAAGTGTCACTGAAGCAAAACAACGCGCCATTGGCGACGGTTCGGGATTCAATCCCGAAGACTCCAGATACAAGAACAGCAAGAGGTGGCCTGATACTTTTTGACAGGCTGTATCACCCACAAATTAAATCGCTGTGCTATTGAAGTAAAAAAGAACAAAGATGCACACACATTCGGTAGGATTGAATAAGATTGAGTTGTTTTTATAAATTTGAAAAGCTCATTGTGTTTCTCCTGTGCAGTATAAATTCAGCTATCTACTTCAGAAACTTGTGTGGCCAAGGTAACTCAGTTGGTAGAGTTCCGGATTCGAAACTGGAGGGTTGTTACTTAGCAATTCGATCCAGCCAAAGACCGTCGCCAATCGGGGGTTGGTTCACGTTAAATCTGCCTTGACTTTAAATGTACTCACGTTGGCATGGTGTGGAATAACAGGATGCTATTTTTGGATCTTTCTTTCCCTTAGAGATCGATACCTGACCATCGCAAATAGTCCTTTTTATTCTCCAGTGGA
The DNA here is from genome assembly GCA_947359465.1 of Metellina segmentata. NCBI lineage: Eukaryota > Metazoa > Arthropoda > Arachnida > Araneae > Tetragnathidae > Metellina > Metellina segmentata. Next base: position 65,787,911 of record OX375881.1, read on the forward strand.
GAACGTATATTCAACTCTTTATTCCCTTTTAAATTTACACTCATTTTTTTTAAATATCAGTCAATTAGTTTTCCAAAGCTATACTTTTTATTAAATTTTAAAATAGAACTTTCTTTTACAAGAATCTTTCCCAGATTTTAAAATTTTATATATCGTGAAACTTGATTTTCCCCATTCTGATGGCATTTGGGTTTAATATCTTCTGCCACTGAATTAGTCAAGGAGAACAATTAGTTCCTTACTTCATAGAACAACCATGTGATACATACAGGGTGTCCCGGAATTTCATGTACAAACTTGAAGGGGAGGTAGAGAACATCGTTAGGAACCATATTTATATTGGAAAGCATGGGCGGAGATCTATAGGTGGCGCTGTACACGAGCTCTCAGGGTCAGCAAGTGTGGCTTCCTCATTATAGACGCCGACTGCGTGCGATCAACATGAATCGTTTCACAAACAACGAGTTGATGGACATCCACTTCATCTACGGCCTAACCGACATAAATGGACGCGCTGCTGTTCGATTGTATCGGGAAAGATATCCAACGAAGTACCAACCAAATCATCAAATGTTCGCTCGTGTGCATCAGAACCTAGCGGAACGTGGATCCTTCACAGCCACGATGCAGTATACTGGGCGGCCGCTAACAGCCCGAACACCCATACTCGAAGAGGATCTGTTGCATGCTGTGGAGTTGTGGACCGAAATCCCGGTACCAGTGTACGGGCGCTTGCCGCTGCCACCGGAACGACTCGATCAACTATCCATCGTATACAATTACATCCATTTCATCTTCAGAGAGTTCAGTTATTGCAGCCGGATGATACCCCACGACAGTGATGAAGCAACCTTTTCACGTGAAGAAGTGTTCACAACGCACACATGTGGGCCTTAGTCAACCCACACGGAACCCGACCACGAGCCGCACAACAACGCATCACTGATAATGTGTGGGCGGGTATCGTGGGGGACAATTTAGTCGGGCCAAACATTTTACTACCTCGACTGGACGCTCGCAAGTATTTCGTACTTCACTCGTATCACTCAAGATGTACTTCCGGAAATGATTAACGATGTGCACGCACATGTTCAGCACGGAAAGTGCTGGGCGCCATCTCATTGGGTGTGTACGTGATCATTGGACCAGACATTTAGAAACAATTGGATTATACGTGGCGGTCCCGTCGCTTGACCTCCCTGCTCACCTTATTTATCACCTCTTGATTATTTTCTCTGGGGTGCCATGAAAAGCATTGCGTACGACACGCCCGTAAATTCTGAAATGAACCTGGTGGCACGAATCTAAATCGCTGCTGCTACGATGAACGAAACGCCAGGTATCTTAGAAAATGTTAGCCAATCCATGTTGCCTAGGTGTCGTGCGTGCATCTATGCAAATGGGCGCAATTTCGAACGCCTACTGTTATGCTTATAAGTCATGCATTGCACTCTTTTGCTGTAGAATGAAGCGTTTTACACTACGTTCTGTACTGTGGCCTTATTGTGTCTCTTTATCACGTGAAGGTGACCTTTCCGTTTGGTGAATATCCAGTGACTTAGAACTTTTTTCTTGTGAAATTGATCTCAAGATTATAATTCAAGATCGATCGTACACAGCATTTGGCGTCCGCAACAGGACATAAAATGGAAGAGAAGTTGAAAGATAAATACTGTTTATTGTTTATAATTGTAGTTATTTATTGCATAAAAGGAAGGAATTAAGAAACGTGTAGGGGAAAGTCGAGGTGTAATGGGCTCATTTTCATAAGGCTTTATTATAATTTTTTTTTATCAAGATGAGCTCTGAAAGCTAATTTGGAACGGGCTATGTAATGAAATAGCATTCGAGGAAAGTGTTAAATATGCTGCAAATGGCTAAAGAGTCAAACGGTAAGAGAGAGCTACAAATTACAAAAGTTAGAATCCTTTTTTTTTTTTTTTGCTGCAGAAAAATATTCTCACTTCGAGCAATGTTTACGAAGACAAGGTGCTGCGGTAGCCCGTTTGGAAGACGGACTAGCAACCGTAGGGTTTCGAATTATAATATAACCAAAGGCTATCGTGTACAAAGTGGGCTGGGGCACGTTAAATCTGTCGGGGTTTCAGATATATCACATTGGTGTGGTGTGGAAATTCGGAGAGTGGGGTTCCATCTAAGGTGTGACCTCGACGTCTGAATGTGATTCAAAATTTCATGGTGTTGTCCTTGGATCTTTCACTTGGGGATTGATTCCCGGCCGTCACCAATAGCCTGTTTGTGTTTTTCTAATGTAACGTTGATTAAATACCAAACTTCCTTTACGAAGACAACTAGATGACTGAAACAAGAGGTTGATCGTTGAATTTGCATCACACTGAATCCAACTCAGCTGGCTATTATTAACTTTACAGGATCAATCCCGAAAATATACATCAAGAAATATTTTACGCCCAGGAACACTCACGACCGACACAGAGTACAATTACTTAGTAGCGTCCTCTATATTTAGCTCTACAGTAAAACAGTATATGTTTTTTTCATCTGAAAATGCTTTGAAATATCTGGCAACATAAAGGAACGCTACCGTAAATAATAATCTAAAATGGTGGATTGTTTCGTTCATTGTGTAACTTATATACGAAAAGATCATAAATAATGCGTTTATATTTGTTGTTATCTCACGCAGGAAAGCTACAGATGTTTGTATTCAAATAATGGAACTCCTTCACTTTTTTGTGCTCTTGTCATTTCTTTTAACCTACTGTAATGGTAAGTAAAAAGATCAAAGCGGCAACCCGTTTGAAGTGTTTATAATTGACTCTTAAGATTGTTTACTTTCAGTGAAGGACTGAAATGCTCATTTATCATGCTAGCTTACCAAAGTTTATTTGGGAATAATTTTACTAAAACAGGTTAAGGAGGTGGTCAAGTTTATTGTGTTTCCAAGATGTTTCTCATCTTGAATAATATGAAATATTTTAATTAAAAAATTTGAAAAGCCGAAACCCAGATCATCAGTTTCTGAAGTTTCATAATGTTTTCAATGATGGATTCTTTACCTGGTTTTTTAGCATACATCGCCCCTATTTCGACAAGCATCGTAATATAGTATTGATATTATTTGAGTTCGATGGGAACTTAAAATCGAGGGTACATATTTTTTCAGTTTTTTTATCTTCCTGTGACGGAATTTTTCCTTCAGTTTAGTATACCAATTTTGTAGCTATAGCTGCGACTTTGATTTTAGTACAGGGAAAGTAATTAAAAAGTTAAATTTCAATCTTGTAATAATTAGCTAAAAGTGGTGTTAACAGACTTCCTTTAGTCTATGCAACATCTTATATTTACAGAAAATTGAACGTAATGAAATTTGCCTACAAGCATGGGGTAGACTCAAATTAACATCCTTTGTAGCAAACAGAAAAACATTGATTATTTTTATAAGATCATATGCAAAACTTAGGATTTGTTTTTATCAACCTGTGAACGGTTTACTTTCAACAACAGGATCCTCATCCAAATATCTAATTTTATAAAGTTGAAATATTTACAAACACATTGAGCCCATGATTAAAATATCTAGTTTTCCTCCAGCTTTTAAATTGTAAATACAAGGGACCAGATTTCAAAGAGCAAAATCCTTGACAGCAGACCAAAATCAGCAAAACATTGTAGTCTATCTTTTGGAAACGTGATGCAAGTATAGTGAGTCAAATGAACTAGGAAGGCTGGATTCTTGCTTTGACTTGTGAACATTTAATGTGTTACCAAATTTAAATAACAGTAGATTGTGGACTTTAAGGCCAAAAATAAGAGAATATCATATCATATGAATGTTTTCAGACATTATCTGAATCCTAGGATCCAATTGAATGTATCTAGTGGTTAAAGCATTGTTTAGGAAAATGGGATAGACTAACAACAAATCATACAAAATTATCGTCAATAGTTTAACTTTCAAGTATCCCTGGGCTAAAATTGAAAAAATATTAATAAGAAAATTTGTTGAAAATTAAGTGATTGGTAATATTGGGCAGTAGGAAAAATTTATCTTTTCCCTTGTTTACGTATAAGAAATATAGCTTTTCGATTCCTGTACCAACAGCCTATATGTGTTCTGGATTATTATGCCCACTGCAGTCTTTGTTTCTGAAAGTGTTTCAAATTAAATTTCACTTACTCTGCTAAAATAAATAAAAAAATTTGCACTTTTTCAGATCCTTGAAATGAATTTTACTTTGCTTTTATAGTATATTAGTAATGATATTTTCTGTTTCAGCTTCATCTCTTCTGCTCTTTTCGAACCGAAAAGACATCCGGCTTATTGATGCTGAAAATCGTAGGAGGAATTTCTCGCGAATACTGATTAAGGATCTTGAAGAGGTTAACTTTGTGGACTTTTATTATGAGGAGGAAATGATTTTCTGGGCTGATGCTGGTTTGGAGGAGATAAAGAGCATGCACATCAATGATTCCAAAACAAATAAAAGCATTATATCCACTGGTTTAATATCCCCTGATGGGTTGGCTGTTGATTGGATGGGGAAAAAATTGTACTGGACAGATTCTGAAACAAATCGTATTGAAGTTAGCAATTTAGATGGCAGCAACCGAAAAGTATTGTTTTGGAATGACCTGGATCAACCAAGATCTCTTGCAGTCGTACCAATGGATGGGTAAGGACAACCTTTTCTTTCTGTTTTGTTAAACTTAATTTCATGCTATTTTGGCATTAACTTTAAATTTTACATTCACTGTCACTAAATTGTCAACATCAGACCTTTGTCTTTTAATTAAAAGAACCACTAATATTAATTGTGCAATTGTCACTATAAGTCATTTCATGATTTTATCTTGGTCATACATAGAATGATTGTTGTTTTCAAAGTTATATATTTTTTTTGATAAATTTGGATATTCCGGCACAGCTTTGACATGAAGACTTTGTGACATTCTAAGGCAACCCTGTTTTATTATGACAGTAGCAACCTTGTAATTATTTGTACCTCTTATTAATTTTGAACAATCATATTAACAAACCTTGTTCTATTAAACTTAAAAGTAATAAATTACTTAACATATCAAATTATTTTATTTAATTTTTAAATTTTTGCTTAGCTTGAAACAGTGGTTTTTTTTTTGTTTTTTTTTTTTTAAAGAAATTTTTCCTTGATGACTTTATACTATAAATTGATTTAAAATAGTGTAATTTGTCAGGCTTTTCTTTTAGCACTGTCAATTTTTTAGTAATCATTATTCATGATCTTTTGTATATCTAATCTAACATTGCTTCATGATATTAAATAGTCTTGCCGAATGATAATAAATATATTTGTTACTTGAATAGAATGGATTGTAATAGTTTATTTCTATGGCTTTCCATACTGTTCTAATCCAGAACACTATTCACTATCACTTGGAGTCAATTTACAAGTTTTGGATAAACGTCTGATTAAATAATTTTTAATATAGCAAACAAAAGTATTTACCTATTTTGATTCTTTCTGCCACAAGGGACTAAAAGTTGATTTGTGATTTTTGTTACTATTTTTGAACCTTAGTGGTTGTGGGTATGTTTTTGAGCAAAATCATCTAAAGAGCCCTTATTTTCAATGTTTTGGTGATTTAATAAAAATTTACCATAGGTCAAACTCCACATTTAAACCAATTGCATGAATCCTTGTTTCAGTCTCGAATTCCTGCTTCATCTATGGGGGAAATGGTTTTATGACCTGTGCTCAAATGGTATTAAAAACATGTGGTGTAAACATTCTGATTCAGAGTTCTCACAAGTCAAGAAAAACCTGGAATTTTCAGAAAATTTAATTTTGTCCCAAAAATTAGGAAAAATTACGAATTTTTGTCTAAAACCTGGAAAATTGCTTCAATGACCTGGAAAATGTTTGATCATGGCTTCTCAGACCCTTTGGAGAAAAGTAGTCAGTAAGCTTCGTAAAAAGTTTCATGTCACTTTATTTTATGTATTTAATTTTTAAATTGATTTTTAAAAAAACAGCTAATATTTAACAGGTAAAAAATTTTGTTTTGTCCAATGGCTTAAATTGAAGAATTTCATGCTTATGATACCTACATTAAATCACAAATTGATTTAAGACAAATATGTTGGATTGTTTGAATAAGTTATTTGAGTACAAAATTACTTGTGCTTTGTGTATTAATTTTTACAGTGTATGATTCTTAAATTGGTTTTTATTATTGGCTATTGAATGTTAAATTATTTCATGGTTTTTCACCTAAAAAATGTTGTGGATTGCGAAATGTAGACCTGGAATTTTGTAAAAATTTGTCTGGAAGAGTCAGAATTTTATTTCTGAAATTGAGTGGGAACCATGCTTATTGCTTCAACAAGGCATCCCTGTACCATGAGCATGAACCAAGTATCAAGCTGTGCCAAACACTTCCTACTTTTACTCGAGATAGTCTTTTTGTAGAGCCTGTGCCATGGAAGTTGTTGCTGGGGCTACTAGATCTGCTTATAAGATAAGCTTTATGATAAGGCTAATTTCGCAATGTGTTACCTGCTCATTTTGCAATAATATCTGATCTAATCCTTTACATTTCAGAGTAATTTATGCTTTTTACTATTAAAAATATTTCTGTTTGCTTTTGTATGTTTATGCAACAATATATTTTAGATGGATGTTTTGGACTGACTGGGGTGAAACACCAAAAATTGAAAAAGCCAGCATGGATGGTAACCACACATCTAGAAAAGTAATAGTAACTGAAAATATTTCTTGGCCCAATGGTATTGCGGTTGATTATGACACGAAAAGGTTAGTTATGAGCAGCTTTGCAACTGTCCAATTTTATGCTCACACAGTGTAAAGTGAATCTTTGAGCAATTTTCATAATTTTGACTCATGTTAACATCATTATGCTACAACAAAATGCTCTAGTCCATATCCAGTTTTTGAAAATTAAATAATGAATATCAAATATGCACAAAACATATTTTTGAAATGTCTTGAAATATTATATTTACATACATGTCTTGAATTATTTATATGTTCAATCAACTTACCCAAAAATGAAAACATGAATTCACACACAAACAAGATTGTACTTTATTACAGTGTATGTCTATTTAATTAAAGTAATTTTTATTTTAAAAGATATTGAGATATTCAAGATCTAGTTTTAGATGATAATTTTTTATAAATCCTAATATACAAGTTATAAATTTTAGTTTTCCTCCCTATTAGTTACCCATCTTGTTTTAAGTGATAGTTAAGTTAACTATATTCTTTCTAGAAACACAGAACTACCATAGCTACTTCTGTAACCAGTGGTAAGATGACTATGAATATCTGGTCTAACACTAAAATCTATATGAATTTCCCACATTCAAAATGAGATATCTGAAATATGTTGTTTTCGCAAAAAGTAAATCAAGAAACTTAAGTGCTTTCTCTTAATTTTCTTAACCCTCCAAGCTACATCGAACACACTCGAAAAATACTCAGCTCATTTTCTTCCAGATTGTTTACTAAATAAGCTATGAAGTGAGTGTATCTATACTTTTTTTTTTAACAAACTAAACACAAACAGTGCTGTTTCCTTTATCAGAAACTAGCAAGCTAGCACGGCGTTGCATATGACAGTTCTTTTCGTGTCCTTACTGATACTAAAAACATTAAAAATAAAAAACACATTTTAAGAATGAGTCCCACATCCATCCGGTGTAAAATTGGGTCTTCCTGAGGTATTAATCTGGTGTAATATTTTCCCCAGATTTCAAATCCATTAAAAATTTTCACTCTATCAGGAAGATGAATAACCCAATGACCTATCTTGGACTAAAGAATAAAAAAAAATGCCAGTCAAAAATTTTTAATGTTTTGTTTTGCTGGAACTGTTTGTGCTCAGGAAATGAAAGGAAAAAATAAATGAACAATCTGATTTCTTTACTTTTTCTAAAGAAAACAAATAATGTATAAATGCCAATAAATTAATTTCAAATGTTCTAAATTAAATTTTAAAATTTGTGCTTTGCATAAAATTAAGACTACCTGTGTGCCAAATTTAAGGACTAATTTGTATAGATCGTCTGAAAACGCACAGACACTTCCTTTTATAATAGTAGAGATAACTAATTCCCTCTTTAAGATCAGCCTCTTCAACCTTTTCACGAGAATACACTAGAAACTACTGTGATGCATCTATCATACCTAACAATTTTAAACATATAGCGACAACTAATTAATTAAAAACATAAAAATCCAATTTAAATCTAGATGTAAACAATGTAAATCCTATTTTTTGTATAGTTAAATAAATTTGTATTTGTAAAGGCAGATATTTCATTTTAGTCTTCAAGAACCTTTAAAAGGCCCTAATATTTACTGAAAACTTAAAAAATGCCTTCATTTTTACAAGAACACTGTATTTTATTTCCTCTGTATTCAAAGACGAAGGTCAATGATACTCATGATCTAATGTAATAAAAAGTTAGTATAATTTAATTAAAAATTGATGTTTATTAAACTGAGAGATTCAAACATAGCGTCGGTGAAGGTTTCTTCACATCTGCACTAAATCTATTGTGATCTATTCACATGTGCTATAATCTATTGTGATCTAAAACAATGAAAAATGAAAGAAAAAAGCCTTGAAAAACCCTTTGAATTCTTATACTTGAAGAGTGAGCCTTTTCAATAAATAGCACAAAATTAGCACCAAGTTCTTCATTTTCATGTATCATAAGTAACACTAAAATTAACCAAAAGGTGTTTTAGTGAATTTAGGAATAAAATGACTTTGCTGTAGAAAAGGATAAACTGCATTTGTTAGTGTAATAAGATTCTGGCTTTAGCTTTAGATAAACTGTTCAGTGTAAAATATGTAATCTATTGTTATTGAAATAAAGTAGTTCTGTTTAAAATAGAAATATTGTCTTAATTAAACAGGATCTACTGGACAGATGCTAAGATAAGAAGTATATTCAGCATAGATTTTAATGGAAGACATAGACAAACCATAACAAAAGAAGACATTCCACGTCCTTTTGCATTGACTCTTCACCAAGATATGCTGTTCTGGACTGATTGGTCGACAAAGGCTGTACATGGTTGCAACAAACTTCAAGGATGTGTTAAACGAACAACATTTGGTGGATTTTTCACTCCTATGGGGATCCAGTTCTACAGCGAGATGCGTCAGCCCAGAGGTATAGAGATATCATACATTAAACATTTTAGAGGTGTTTTTTTTTTCGAAAAACAAAATATTGAAGGGTTTAGTATTTTTTTGTTGTGTATCACTGTTATTCTTTCTGAAGATGACATCTTGTCATGCTACATAAATGCAGCTTCAGCAGGGTGCTTATAAAATCTTAATTATAAATATAATAAAATAATTCTTTGACTTTTTCCAAAATCATGCCTGAAACATGCATTACAAATGTCTGTACTTTTCCTGTAGCTAGGTACCAGACAAAACCCACCAAATTACAGCGATAACTCAGCCAAACTAATAATCTTTAAAGAGTTTATCTTTTAACGTTTATAGCAACCCTACAACAAATCCCTGAAAATATTATTTTCGTGTCAGCATTTAGGCTTGGCGATAACTGCTGCAACTTTTAAGCTTCACTGCTTTTTGGTACCCAGCTAACGGGAAAAGTACCCAAATGTCTCCTCCGTGAAGGCTGGCTCTAATTTTCCTCATGAATAGTTTTGTGTCATATAGTAAATGTCAAATGTATCCTGCTGTGCATAACAGTCAAGTGCAAGTTCCATTCCTGTAGCTTATGCTGGGTGTATTTCTGTGTCATTAAAGCTTTCCTTGTATGTATATGTGTATTGAGGGTTTGGCTTGTATCTAACTCAGTTTGGCCAAATATGGCCCTTGCGTCATAAAATCCAACCAACCAAATGGCTCTAATATGGCAAATAAAATTTTAAAGTAATGGTTCTTAACCATGAATATTTTTTGGTCCTGTAGTGTGTTGATGATATGCAGGAAAACTCTTGCTGGGTATTAATTATTAAACTATCATACTAATAGAATAATGTATTTTACATTGTTATAAATTAGCAGTATAAAAATCATAAATCTTGATTAATAAATGTATAATAATGCTCTCGTGGGCACATCTTTCGGTGTATGGATGCTGTATACTGTTTTTAATGTCATTAATGTGCCTGTTTTCCACCTGATAGGCCCAACTCCTTGTGACAAAGATAATGGGGGATGCTCCCACCTATGCTTATTGTCTTCAAATGAACCTTTTTATTCCTGTGCATGTCCTACAGGAGTTCTTCTTAAACCAGACCAACCAGTCCCCCGAACATGTGAAAAAGGTATGTTTATCTTCGGAATGGTGTAATTTGTAACTGCAGAGTTGAATTTTCATTTTACTTCAAATATTGTATCAAGTATGGAGAAATTGTGAAATATATCTTTTATGAAATTGTGTATATCAGAAAAATAAATTAGTATAATCTGCCCATAATGGCATTTATTGTGGAACTGGTATTTCGTATGCTTACTTCTGAAATCAGCTTGTGTTTTAAATTGAAATGTCCATTGCCATTTAAGTGAGACTTCCCATCATTTTTCAGTGTTAAGAACAAACATGAGTACATATTTGACTTTTAAATTGTTTCATAAAGTATTGCCAGCATTTACTTTGAGTACTATTGTATGGGCTACTGCAAATACAAGTGTGATTATGTATTGAGACTAGTAAATAGAAATGTAGATTTTTGTTGCATTAATTCATAGATATATTTTGAATATAGGATTACTGAAACACAATCCATATCAATATGATGATATGTTTCAGCTATCAATGCTAAAGAGTTATTTGATTTTCATTTTGAACATTCTATCTAGTTTTGTTCCAACCAGGATTTCAATATATCTCATACTTGCCAACTTTTGCGGATTATCCTTAATTTTTACGGATTTCCACTTAATTTTACTGATTTACGGATGGGTCTGCCTTTTTTACGGATTTTTAATATTTTGATCAAAGAATCGATATATTTCATTCTCTGCAACTCTCCACTAAAATTTTCTATCAGACTTGATGAGTGCAAAGATGAAGCAATGGATGAGTTGGAAAAGTTGTTTTGTAGTCTTCAGCTGGAAGATTTATCTGATAATAGAACAGTGGGTTGAAGTAGGTGAAATAAGGGGCTGATGGACTTCTAAAATTTGCTAGATTGGTATAAATTCAGTGCAGAATTATTGTAGACCGAAAAAGCTACTACATCTTCATTGAATTTTTCGACAAACCCCTCTTCTGGGCTTTGTTGTCTTGGAACACACCATCACTATTGTGGAACAAAGTTTGTACCATGGGATGAACTTGATTGGCCAAAATGTTCACATAATCCTTGCACACCTCCTTAATGTGCCCTTGCAGAGTAATCATGGGGCCTACAGAAAACCACGATATGGCTGCCCAAACAATAAGTCTGTATTATAGGCTTGGGATGGCGTTTGCCAGAAGTGGGAAACAAGACTCATCTGACCAAATGACTTTTTTGCATTGCTCCATAGTGCAGACTTTATGATTTAAACACCACTTTTTCCTGTTACAGGCATTAGCATCACTGATGAATGGTTTTTGAATTGCAGCTCGGCCAGAAATACCCTGCTTATTGAGCTCCCGTTGTATTGTTTTGGTACTCGCAGGGTTTGTGAGCACGACATTCAATTCATCAGTAACTTTTGCAGCTGTGATCTTCTTATTCTTTGTTCAATCCTCCTTAATGATCCGTCTGTCACGATCACTCAACACACACTTTTGTCAGCACTGTGATTTAGCGGATGATGTTTTTCCGCTTTTCAAATATGTGGACTAAATCTTAGATACAGTACCTCTTGAAACACTAAACGCTTTGTCTACCTTGCCTACGGAAGCAACCACCAGACAAGCTCCAACAATTTGCCCACATTCAAAGTCTGTTAGCTCTGACATGATGCAATTATATAGACAAGATGCACATAACAGTGCCTCGACAACGACTAACTTGTGCAGCGTATTTATGACGTATATGTGGCATCAGTTAGTGAAAACACCAGTGGCACCTATGCATTTAACTAGAATAAACATTTCTTTTCAAGCATGCATTTAACGAGTTGTTTCCATATGTTTGTCCAACCACTGTATTTCTTTTCTGTGTCGGTAAAACTTTCCTTGTTTGTCTCTCCACTTGTGTTTGGTGCAGCTTGACCAAATAAATAAATTGTGCGTTGATAGCATACTTGTTGTATTTATTGCTAAATGTAGGTAATCATTGTAAGTCTCCCATGTGCTTGATTGTTCCATATAACAAGCATTGAATGTGGTTTCCTGTGCCTCTTGTGATATCTTATATGTTGAAGGATGAAATATTTTGAATTTCATTTATGGTGTTTGCTTTAGCATTTGTTAGATGTCAGTAAAAAACTGCCTGGTTTTGTGCCAAACAAGTAAAATGCAAGCCATTTGATAGTCTGTCTTGAGTCGCATTGTTCAAAGTAGAATGAAGGCTGTAATAAAACATGATAAATGTAGCTATGTGATGGATGGATATCAAAACAGAAACATTGATACTTGTAAGGATATTGCCTCACTCTTAAAGATATGTCATTGATCTTATGTGAAAGTAATGTCTATTTAAAGGTGAAAATAGAAACTGTATGCTTTACCATTCTCCAGCTTATTATCTTTTTATTTGAATTTGGGGTAATTACACCCACTCTACTCTTTAAAATTCAACTCCTTTATACATGCTCGTTGCATCATATTCCACCTTGTGGGACCACAAGTTTTGAAGGATTGGAAATGTGGAAGAAAACTATGAAATTGCATTCCATAATACATTTTTTGTTTAAATTTTTAATGGGCTAGGGCACAATCATAATACAAGAAATTGCATTGAAGCCTTATGGAGATAATCTAAAGTATCCAAATGAGCAGTAAGGCAATCGTGTCCTGTTCATGAGCAATGGGTAATCAGGCAATGTCCTGCAAATGAGCGATAATGGGCTTAAGGACATAACTGCCTTGCCACTGCTTATGTACTTTTTGAGAATATACCTGATGCATGTTAAAATAAGAGTATGCATGATATGTATACTTCCAGACAGAATATATCCTGTGGACACATACTATGCAACAACAGCGTGCTGAAGGAATCCACTTTTTAAGAGGTTTTTCCGAAATCTCTTTGATTGGTGTTATTTGCAATATTAGTTTTACTGTTAATATGTTAAGAGTTTTGTATCTTTGCAGTTATTGAATTTGATTTCCTTTTTTTTCTTTTAAGGCCCTCAGGAACTTCTCCTGCTTGTCAGGAGAACTGACTTGCGTAGAATTTCTCTAGACACTCCGGATTACACTGATGTAGTTCTGGAACTAGAAGGTATCAAGCATGCTATTGCTGTCGATTATGACCCTATCGATAAGCAGATATATTGGACTGATGATGAAGCAAAGGCTATAAGAAGAGCTGAGTTGGATGGAACAGGTTTGGTGCATTTAGTTTTTCACTGAGTAACTTGGCAAACTTAGCAAGTGTTATAGATAATTTATTGGAAAACTAAGTTACATAATATGTGTCATGTATTTGTCATCAGGTCAAATAGATCTCATTACTACTGAAGTTCACCATCCTGAAAGTATAGCTGTGGATTGGATTGCTAGAAACATGTATTGGACAGACACTGGCACAGACCGCATTGAAGTTGCAAGACTTAATGGTACTTCTCGAAAAATACTGATTACAGAGAATCTTGATGAGCCAAGAGCTATTATACTGGATCCAGTTGAAGGGTAATCAAAAAAACTTACATGAATGAACATAAACTTAAGTTATTAATTGTTAAATTATTTTCAATCGATAATCTGGTATTGTACATTGACCTTAAGAAGTTTTCATTTCAGTTTTGAAGTCCCTTAAGTAGTCTTAGTTTTTACAAAAACACTGCATATTTCAAAACAAATTTAATTTATACAACTTCTGCACAAAACAAATGTATAAAATAATAACTTTATTTTTTATGCAAATTTTATAAATTTATGTTTAGTTTTTAATGAAATTTATGCTCATCAAATTGGAATCATGCAACAACCAATTACCCCTGGAAACAAGAAACGTGCATTTTAATGACATAGGTGAAATATATAAAAGCCCAATGTTACAATGTGTTAATCAATGCACAAAATAATTTAATTTTGCCATATATACATTACAAAATCCCAAATCTGGAAACCTCCGAACCTCTGCCATTCCGGATTTTTTTGCAAAAGGGAAACAAAATCTAACCCATTTTGCATTTGGAATAGTAAAATAGCAGATATATAAACAGGAATAATTTTTTTAAAGGAGAAAAAAAATACTTTTTAATGCAATGCAACAAATTTTACTTGCAAATCTTCTAATTTTTCTGTGGTATTTACTTTGAAAATGCCCATTATTTTGCGTTGTTTCATCAATTAGGTCCTGGTTTAACTACTTGTCCCTTAAAATGTGTTGGGAAAATGGAAAAAAATCGCCAATTAGCAAAATGTACGGATTTGGTACTTTATACTGTGTATATATATATATATACCTACCTTTCAACTTCTTAAGAATGTCCGCTGAGTGGTTTGTGCTCTGGCATTGGGTTTGAATTCTTTTCTAGTCACAGATGTTTGTTGGGTTCAAAATAATTGGTCCTTGTGTATCCAATTCTGGTCATGGAACAACAAACTAAACCAATTTTTAAAAACCATATGTGTCCAATAATAAGATTATTCCCTCGCTTTGATAAATTTCAACATTGCAATTTGTCTATTTTCAAATGCATTTTGAATTAACATTGTTAAACAATGTTTTTGGTATAGTTTATCGCTTAGTCGTTTTTTACTACACGAGGGCTAATTAGGTTAACACTGTCTCTTAAAATGCTTCGGTTACTAAAGTTACTACTACTTCACAAAAAGTATTTATTAATGTTTATTTGAACACCTTTTCTTAGCATTTTGCTGTTTTCCCATTTTTTTTCTTCAAAAAACCCAGATTTCAGTTTAAATTCTAGAAACTTATGCACAAGTTTCTACATTTCCCAATTTAAAAAAGTTTGCACAAATTATATGCAAAATGAATAAATTGCATAATTTATTGACATTCTTAATTTTTGTTTGAAGAGACGTGGTTGTCTTCGTTACTGTGCTTCCTGAGTTATTCCATACACATATTTCAGGTGGCATAGTAAGTAACATAACACCAAATGGCAAAGGTTAAATGGCAAATATTTGCTCTTTGCCATGTTACAGACCTGCCAACTCTCAGGCTTTTAGCCTGAGTCTCAGGCTTTTTGGTCAAATCTCAGGTCTCAGACTTTCAGTCTTTTCTCAGGCTTTTTCGTCAAATGTCCGGCTTTCTGAGTTTTTTTTTCGGATTTTTCGCAAAATGTTTGCATTTTGAAGAAAATCTTCTCATAATTAATGCTGAAGTTAGAATTACTAGTATCAAAAGAAATAATTGATTCCAAATGGTTTGAAATTGGAAAAATTAATAATTCTGCTTACAAAAAATTAGCAGATTTTATGCTAGCAATTTTGACTACCTCATAGCAATGCAAGTTGTGAAAGGGTATTTAGTTTTTGTACAAAAACACAAACCCAATTCAGAGCATGTCTTAACATACAGAATTTGGAGAATTTAGTTATTGTTAGGGCCTATCAAAAACATGTTTGTATGAAAGAAATTTTGATTTCACTTTTTTGAAAAATGCTAAGTCAGCAACTGTTGCAACTCTTAATAAATAAAATATTTAATACAAAATTTGAGTATTTCTTTTTAGTATGTGTATTTCTTAGTAAATTGTAAATCCCTTACCCTTTTTAATAGTGTGATCATACATAAGTTATCATAGTTAAAATAGGCCGTGATGTCGATAAAAGTCTCAGGCTTTTTAAAGTTGGCAGGTCTGCGTGTTTAAAAATAAAATTTCTACCTCTGAACCCACTAAATGATTCTTTCAGGTATATGTATTGGACTGATTGGGGTTCTGCTTATCCTAAAATAGAAAAGGCTGCTCTAGATGGTTCTCAGAGAGTAGTTCTAGTTAACACTTCATTAGGCTGGCCAAATGGATTGTCCTTGGATTATGTAGAAAGAAAGTTATACTGGGGTGATGCCAAAACAGACAAAATTGAAGTATCAAATCTTGATGGATCAGATCGACGAGAATTAGTTTCTGATCAGTTACCCCATATTTTTGGTTTTTCTTTGTTAGGTGAGTGTTTCCATGTTTTTGTTATATTTTAATAGTGTTTATGAAATTAATCAATTTGTATTATTATAGAAAATGACTTTTATGTGTGTATCAATTAATTGAAAATGTCTAATTTCAATGTTGTAAAACTTCTTGGATTGTATAATTTAAGAAACTAGGTTTTGAAGACTTCGGTTTGGGGATCATTGGAAAATAAATCTGTTATCTCTTTTCTTGCAATTTAAACTGATTACTTGTCATTATTACGTTTCAATTATTGTCCACAAAAAGGTTGAGAATCATTGTGTAATTTTAAATACCAAATTACTATGTATGCATTAATAATTGTTTGAGATATGAATTTAAGTTATATTGATACTTAATATTAAATGCTTAGGGAACAGGCATGCTGAACACTGGAAAAAATGGACTAATAATTGCAAGTTGTTGACTTATTTTTTAATTCTTTAAAATATATTCCAGTGTAAATCATGTTAAACTGGGGTACTCAGTTATGAGGATAAACTTTTATAAAGTTACATTAGTACTTGAAAATTATTGATGTGTTATGATGTAGAATATTTTTTTATTCTAGTAATTTGAAAGTATCAATACTTTGTATACTAGTTTTGTATATGTATAGGTTTTAACAGTGCTGTTACTTTTGTTCCAAACTTTTAATCAAGAAATATTTTACTATTTAGGGGACTATATATACTGGACTGATTGGCAGCGTCGGTCCATAGAACGAGTTGATAAAGTCACTGGAGTAAATAGAGAGACTATTATTGACCAACTCCCAGATCTTATGGGATTGAAAGCCATTAATGTAAATCACATACAAGGTATTTTTTTTTCCTTATCTATCAACATGAAATGAAAGTTTGTTTTTTGATTATATACCTAATTTGGTGCTTTGTTACTATTCTATTTGTTTCCAGTATGTTGTGGTATTGTTTAAAGTTTATTTTTCAATCAGGTATTACCTTAGCTAAATATTTCTATAATAGTAGTGTGATTTCTTTTCAAACTATAGGACATTTATTAATTATTTCTTTTTAAGAACTTAAAGACATTTGTATGTATAGATGGAGGACCAATCTGGAGATAACCAACTAAAATTAGTCATAAAGTAGCATTACAGTTATAAAACTGCAGGGGCCTTCTCTATTGGCTATTATATTGTAGCAAATTGTTAAATCAAGGGTCGCTATAAAGGAAGGTTGGAATTTGGTTCGATTGAATTTCAATTGGTTCAAATTCATATTTGTGTCTAGCAGACAAGAAATGTGTACATAAGAAACAAGTTCTGTAACAAACAGGCCAGAAATGTTTAATTTGTTTAGCTTTTATCATCATGGTTTATGAAAATTTTCTTAAATTTAATGTTAAAATTTCTTCCCATTGTTTAAATGATTATTTCTTAATATAAAATTTTAAAAATACTAAATTTTCTAAATCTTTACACTAATGACTATTTAACATAAATCAATACTATCTAGGATCTATACTGTGATTTGCATGTCTCATATCTAACAAGTTTAAACATATAGAGGCAACAAAAGAAGAAAAATCATTAAAATCTCATTTAAATTTTTAAAAAATCCTATTTTTATTAAAAATTTCATGTTTTTATACCCTACTATAAAGCGAGTACTGTGTATATTTTCTTTGACTAGCAAGATTATTCTAGCTGGGATTATGCATATCCTTAGCTAGATTCTAGCATATCCTTATTATAATTTGTGAATTTATGCTACCCCCTTTTTTTTAAGACAAAGCTCTGAAAACATCGTAAGTACATTAAGAATAATCTTTTGTGTTAAAAATCCTTACCTTTTTTTTCTGACAAAAAATGCCCATAGTGAAATTGCAATTTTATTTTCTGACATTGCATGCTTCTCAAATTTGCTGTGTCTAGAAATTCATTTGCATCAGTAAAAAATATAGTTTTGTAAAATACAATATAAGCTTAGGTTTGGCAAAAAAAAATTGCATATTTTTTTTTGAAGTTAATCTCTAAAAATGATTTTTTTGTCACAGTTAATACTAGATAAAAAGAACTCATAAAATAACTTTTATCTACTAAAAATGATTTGTCACTAAAAACTATTGTTCAACATGAAATTGATAGCAATGCACATGTGCATATCAGTTTAAATTTGTTAAAAGGTCTCTTCCTATGCACTAATCACTATATCCAAACAAAGA